>CM019823.1:126625599-127225599 GCA_009763385.1 Coix lacryma-jobi var. lacryma-jobi | reverse complement strand
CTGCTACGGATGTGGAGATCCGAATCACTTCGTCGCAAACTGCCCCAAACGCGACAAGTCCTTCCCCGGCAAGAACCGCGACTCCAGGCGGAAGGGTAAGCCGGAGAACAAGGTCGGGAAGAAGAAGAAGGGAGGCTTCCGCCGAGAGGACATGGAGAAGGCTTTCGACGCCGGCAAGCGCGCCTTCCTCGCCAACCTCAGCGATGGCGAGAAGTCCTCCGACGGCGACTCCAGCGACGATGGGTCCGAGCACAAGACTGAAGAACGCTTCAACGGACTCTGCTTCTTCGGCGATTCCTCCAAGAACCTCTGCACCATGGCCCTAGATGGAGAGGACTGCAAGCAGGACAAGGACGACGACACCGACGACGACGACGCTTCCGAGGTATCATCCACTTCTCTTATCGATCGTCTTACCGGTGAGCGTGATTCTCTCGCCGAGATAGTCCTAGGTCAGGATAAGACCCTCAAGCGAGCTATCCGTGAGCGAAATGAGTTTAAGGCTAAGATGAATGATGCGCTTAAGGAGCTTGAATTCGCCAAGTCTGAGGTGAAGGTGACCGATGAGGAGGAGTGTGAGGAGTGCACTATGCATATGACAAACTTTGCCACCCTGCAAACCAAGTATGCCTCTTTGATTGAGGTGTATGATGAACTAAAGAGTAGGCTAGACTTGGTGGGTGATTGCAAGGAGTGTCCCTCCCTGAAGAAGGAGCTGGAGGAGGTGAAGGCGAGGCCTTCTCTGTTGGGTGCGTGCAAGCTTTGTCCTAGCTTGCGAACTGAGTTGGCAGAAGTTAGTGCCAAGCTTGCTGAAGCCATGAAGGCCAGCTCAGTTAGCACCTTGTCCGCTCCATGTGAGCGATGCGTGGGGATGGAGCTTGAGATTGCCAACTGCCGGCATACCAGGATGCAAACCGAGGAGGAAAACACATACCTTCGGTCCATCCTGAGTTGGGTGTCATGCAGTGAGCCGCAGTTGGGCATGATGATCAGCCAGTTCAAGAGGGGAACTGATTGCTCGGGAGTAGGCTTTACCTTAGGTGGGAAGGGCGCTAGTACCTTTGGTAAGATCGTTGAGTTTAGCGGAGTGAATTCGAGTGAGAAACCATCCGCTATCCCTAAGCTCACCAAGATCATCCCACCTGAGCCTCCCAAGCCTATCACCAAGGATGGCATCCTTGATGAACATCCCAAGGCTCCACCTCGCAAGCAAGTGTGGGTTTCCAAACCTAACCATCTTAGGAACACACTTGACACTCTTCTTGACGTCTCTAGTGATCCCCTTCCGAAGGGCAAGAAGCCGGCTAGGATGAACAATCCTCGCAACCATAGAAACCAACAACCCAAGAGAGTGGTGAGGTTTGAGTGCGAGTACTGTCACCGTGAGGGTCACCTAGCTGAGTTTTGCTTTCGGAGGAAGAGAGACGCTAGGAAGGAGTTGGAGCTGAACAATCAGGCCAGGCACCACCCTCTCCATGGTGTGCAGGGTCGGGGAGTTCAGAGGCAGGGCGCTAGACCTGGAGGAGCACCCCCTCAGGTTGCTAGGCCCCAGGCAGCTAGACCACAGGGTGGTGGTCGTGCCCGTCGCGATTCCGGTCGTCCTCAATACGATCGGGAGCCGAGTGTAAGAGGCTTTGCTGCTCAGTCCCATAGCGGACCACCTTTTCAGTATGGTGGTGATCGCTTTGCTCAGATGGGACAGGTAGGTCAGTTTGGAGGTTTTCCGTTCCATAGAGGACCACCCTTTCAAGTTGGTGGTGATCGCTATCCACCCATGGGACGAGGACAGCTTGGTGTTGCTACTAACACTTTTTCTGGGCCTATGACACAGCACTGGTATCCTTCTCAGTATACTAACCCCAGTGTTGTGCCATACGCTCACTTCCTGCCTTTCTATTGATGCAGGAACTTCGGTTGGAGAACATGTGGCTTATGGATTCTGGGTGTTCGCGCCACATGACCGGAAGGAAGGAATGGTTCTCCAGCCTTAGCCCCGTGATGCACAAGGAGTACGTCACTTTTGGGGATAATAGTAGAGGTAAGGTTGTCTCTCATGGGGCTATTCGGCTCAATGAGAGCTTTGTTCTCAAGGATGTTGCTTTGGTTTCTAACTTGCACTATAATTTGCTTTCTGTTTCGCAACTTCTTGAGGATGATTTTGAAGTGCGCTTTAAGAAGGGTCTAAGTCGCGTTCTAGACCCTCGGGGAGATCTTGTTTGTTGGATTGTTCCCTTTGGTCGTGTTTTCAGAGCCGATTTTTCTCGTTCTTTCGGCTCTGCTAGATGTTTGATGGCTGGTCCTTCTTCTGATTTGTGGAAGTGGCATAGGAGACTCGGTCATTTGAGTTTTGACTTGCTTGCAAGACTTAGCTCACTTGGCTTAATCCAAGGATTGCCCAAGCTTAAGTTTCAGAAGGATCTCGTTTGCCATCCCTGTCGTCACGGGAAGATGGTTGCTGCTTCTCACCCACCTGTTAATCAGGTGATGACAAAGCAACCCGGCGAGCTTTTACATATGGACACAGTTGGTCCAGCTCGGGTTTGCTCAGCGGGTGGGAAGTGGTACGTTCTAGTGATCGTTGACGATTTTTCGAGGTACTCTTGGGTATTTTTCATGGAGGGTAAGGATGAAGCTTTTCCCTTTGCTCGTGATTTGATTTTGAAGTTGAAAACTGAGTTTCCCCCTGATACCATTAGAGCTGTTCGTAGTGATAATGGTACTGAGTTTGGTAACTCTCAGTTTTCCTCCTTCTGTTCTTCTAATGGAATCGAGCATCAGTTTTCTTCTCCTTATGTCCCCCAGCAAAACGGTGTTGTTGAACGCAAGAACCGGACCCTTGTTGAGATGGCCAGGACGATGCTCGATGAGCATAGGACTCCTAGGCGGTTTTGGGCCGAGGCGATCAACACCGCTTGCCATGTTTCAAATCGCATCTTTCTTCGAGCTTTCATGAAGAAAACTTCTTATGAGCTGCGTTTTGGACGTGTACCCAAGGTGTCTCATTTTCGAGTGTTTGGTTGTAAGTGCTTTATCCTGAAACAAGGCAATTTGGACAAGTTTGAATCTCGCTCTACTGATGGCGTGTTTCTTGGTTATGCTTCTCATTCGTGCGCTTATCGAGTTCTTAACCTTGAAACTAACCGGATAGTGGAGACCTGCGAGGTCACATTCGACGAGACTATGCCTTGTGTCTCTTCTGCTTTTGATGTTGCAGGAGAACAGGAGCTGGGAGAGACTATCTTTGTGGAGGAGGAGCAGGAGAATGCCGATTGGGGTGATCCCGAGCCAACTCCACTGGCTGCCCCCGTCGACCCTGCGACGACTACTTCAGCTCGAGGACCCGATCCCACGACTTCTTCTTCTTGGGGTCCTCTGGAGCCACCTCTCCAGCAAGCACCGGTTGAACATGAGAGAGCGACAGCATCTGGCGAGGGGGAGGCTACTTCGGCGAGGCAAGCGCCCCGAAGCATTCAGCATGCTCATCCCCCACAGCAGATGATCGGCGGCATCGACCAGCGAGTCACGCGGTCGCGAGCGTATGAAATCTCCCACTTTGCTCATTCTACTTTCGTTGCTTCTTTTGAGCCCAAAGATGTTGGACACGCACTTTCTGATTCTAACTGGGTCAATGCCATGCATGAGGAGTTAGAAAACTTTGAGCGAAACCAAGTTTGGACCCTAGTTCCACCACCACCAGAATGCCACCCTATAGGTACCAAATGGGTTTTCAAGAACAAAGAGGGTGAGGATGGGATGGTAGTAAGGAACAAGGCTAGGCTAGTAGCCCAGGGTTTTTGCCAAAAAGAGGGGATAGATTATGAGGAAACCTTTGCCCCTCTAGCCCGCTTAGAAGCCATCAGAATCCTTCTAGCCTTTGCTGCTTCGAAGGGTTTTAAGCTGTATCAGATGGATGTTAAGAGTGCTTTTCTGAATGGGTATATAGAGGAAGAGGTTTATGTTAGGCAACCCCCAGGTTTCGAGGATCCCAAGTTTCCAAACCATGTTTATAAACTTTCAAAAGCTTTGTATGGTTTGAAACAAGCCCTGAGAGCGTGGTACAATCGTTTGAAAACCTTTTTACTCTCCAAGGGTTTTAAAATGGGACGGGTCGATAGGACTTTGTTTCTCCACAAGCAAGGCAACGATATCCTATTAGTCCAGATTTACGTGGATGACATCATCTTTGGTGGCTCTTCTCATGCTCTTGTTGCAAAGTTTTCAGATACTATGAGCAGGGAGTTCGAGATGAGTATGATGGGCGAGTTGACTTTCTTCCTCGGGTTGCAAATTAAGCAAACCCGGGACGGGACGTTTGTACATCAAGGCAAATACACAAAAGACATCCTGAAGAAATTCGACATGGGCGAGGCCAAGCCTCTTACGACGCCCATGCCGACGACTGCGGCGATGGACGCGGACCAAGACGGAGAGCCGGTTGACCAGAAGGAGTACAGGAGCATGATTGGCTCGCTCCTGTACCTGACGGCGACGAGACCAGATATACAGTTCGCTGTGTGTCTGTGTGCTCATTTTCAGGCGTCCCCTCAGACTTCTCACAAGCAAGCAGTCAAGCGCATCATGAGGTACCTCCGATACACTCCTGAGTTCGGACTTTGGTACTCTTCTTCTTTGACTCTTTCGCTTTGTGGGAATTCCGATGCGGATTTTGCTGGCTGTCGGATTGAGCGCAAGTCTACTTATGGGACTTGTCAGTTTCTTGGTTCTTCCTTGGTTTCGTGGTCTTCTCGCAAGCAGTCGAACGTAGCCCAGTCTACTACAGAAGCCGAGTATGTTGCCGCTGCCTCCTGTGCTTCGCAGCTTTTATGGATGGTTGCTACATTGCGTGATTTTGGTCTAGATTTCAGTCGGGTCCCTTTGCTTTGCGATAGTACTTCTGCCATTAGTGTAGCAAAGAACCCAGTTCTTCACTCCAAGACCAAACACATCGATGTTCGCTTTCACTTTCTTCGTGATCACTATGAGAAAGGCGACATTGATCTTAGGCATGTAGACACCCATAACCAGGTTGCAGATATTTTCACCAAGCCTTTGGATCTCTCAACCTTTGCTAGGATGCGAGGTGAGCTTGGTGTGTGTTTCCCCTTTTAGATGGGGGAAGCATTTTGTTAATGTACCATAGACTAATTTTCTGATCCTTGTGTTTTTGGGTCTTGAGTCTCTTTAGTTTAGTTTTGGCTCCGATTCTGACTTCATCATGTATACATCTTGCAGTTTCAAGCTTCATGTCTATATTCTTGAGAATGAATCCATGCTCTGATTAGTGTATGCTTCGGTGATATATGATGATGCTTGTAGCTTAGGCTCATGTTGATCACTGATACATGTTGTGAGCTAAGCTATTTTTCAGAATGATGAACATGATTAAGAAACTTAAAATTTGATATATGTTCACCATTGAGATTGGCAACTAGCATGTGTAGGATGTGTTGAGGTCTCTTGAGCTATTTCATATATGCTAGGTTGCTATGTCTCTAGTTCCGAGTCATTCACTTGCTTGGACTGTTCATATTCTGCTTAAAATGAACCAAGTTATAGTGAATTGAAAAGATCGAGATGGGATTGCTTTGTCAACACATCACGGTATCGAGACAGTTTCTCATTGCACCTTGAGTTAAACTTGAGCCGTGTAGTGTAAGACCGAAACCGATGCTTTAAGCTTCTGATTGCATATGCATAGGCTTAGCACGGTTGAAAAGTTAGGCAATGACAAGCTTTCAACCTGTCGCAATCACATGCTAATGTTGAACTTGTGTTAAAATTCTCCGATAAAATCTGAAAATCACAAGTCTATGTTTCATTCTATAGCATGATGGTTGAACTTTGCTAGGGGTAGTTCATCTTGTATACATGTTTTAGCACTTGTTTGATTTCCTGTCTACACATGTGTAGTGCTATTTTAATGGTGAAACCTCTTTCAGAATGGCTTAAAACTGCTCACTTGGCTTATGCATTCGTGTCTTGTATTTAGTGATCAGTTTGAGCCTTTGCTAGCACTTGTGTATGTTGCTATGTAGTCGGATCAACACTATTTAGAGCATTTATTCACTCTTTTGAATATATACCTGAAGCTGCTAACATGCATTTTTAACTCATATGCATGTATATGACTCCGACAGGCGTAACCTTAGCTCCGTTTGATTTTCTCGAGATCTTGTCCCTTTTCTTTTGTTTGCAAATTGCCCCCAAGGGGGAGAAAATTTTGTGGTGTCAATTTGAAATTTCTGCTTCACTTGTTGAGGGGGAGTCTTTGAGTAAGGGGGAATTCTGGATGTGCTTGATGTGCTTTTCATTTGATATCGATCTTTTTAGCTAGTTGCGTCGAGCCCTTGTGCCTCTGTCTTGAGGAACTAGCTATCTTCATCCTTTTGTGAAGATTCTTGATTGGTATCGTGTCTACTGCTGGTTGTGTTGAGCCTCTGTGCCTCTATCTTGAGGGACTAGCAGTAGCTGCGTTCTTTTGCAGTCTTCAGTTGGTATTCGAGCTTTCAGCTAGTGGTGTTGAGCCCTTTCTGCCTCTTCTTGAGGACTAGCTTGTCTTTAACTTGGTTGCGTCGAGCCGTTGCCCATGTCTTTGGGAACCAAGTCTTGTGCTCTGATTTTGATCGAGTTTTGCTCCTTGATGAGTTGTTCTGATCTCTTGCTTGGTTGTGTCGAACCTTTGCTCATGTCTTTGGGGACCAAGCTTTGCTTATCTTGAGTTGTTCTTCTTCGGCCTTTTCATTGGCTTTTGGACATCTCAAGTAAGTTTTCTCCTTCTACCTATTTCTGCTTTCTTTTATTTTTTGGTTATGGTTACTATGAGTTGACGATGCACTCATCAAGGGGGAGATTGAGAACACAAGGTTGATATGCGCCCTTGTGGTTCCCTTCCTGAGTGATGAGTGATCGATCAACGGGCAACATGTCTCTTGGCTGTGTTGATGTGCAGGTGCAGAGCTCGGAGACAGTGGTCAAAGGTGAGGTGAAGGTCAAGTGGGACGTGTCGTGCCGACGGACCGGGAGCGGTGAAGGGCGAACGTGGAGCTTGGACTGACGGACCGGGAGACCTGAGGACCAGCTGTGGTAGCTGGCACGTGGCGTCGACAAGCAAGAAGACATGGGGATGTGCGGTGCATCGGCCGAGTCGGGAGGAAGGTGATGGCGTCGTGACACTTGGCGGGAGGCCGAGAAGGATGGCGAATGCACTGTGCCCGGCGTGGAGGCTGGACATGCTCCGGCATCGGTGCTGGAACTCGGGGTGTGCGAACCACATCCCGTCTACGGCACGGGTTCGGTAGCTGAGCCTCAAAAAGCTACCATCGACGGTTTCTGAGTTTGGGCCACAAAACTCGGGGTGGCCGGTTTCCGAGTTTGGGCCTCAAAACTCGGCGAGGACGGTTTCCAGGTTTGGGCCTCAAAACCTGGGCGCGCGGGTTTCTGAGTTTAGGCCACAAAACTCAGCCGGAGGACAGGTTTCCCGGTTTCAGCCTCAAAACCGGGGGAAGGCCCAGGTTTCCCGGTTTCGGCCTCAAAACCGGGGGGAGGTCCGCAAAAAGGACGGTCGACACGTGGCGGTGTGGAGAGGCTGGCGCGGCGGCGTAGCTATCCACAAGGAAGGCGCGGTGGTCGGCAGGGCGGCACGTGGCGGCATCCTGAGGCTTGCGTCGAGGCGAAGCTAAGGGTGAGGAAGGCGCGGGGCCGTCGGATCAACGTCAAGCAGAGTTGGATCGGGATACCCCTAGGGTTGGCCGTTTCGCTCACCTACCTAGGGTTAGAAGGGGATTATTGTTTAGGCTATAAATAAGAGAGGCACCCCTCCTCTCCTCTTATCCTTTCAGCCATTTACTCTAAGCACTCTCTCTCTCTCTAGCCTCCAGCTTAGTTCTAATCATACCTGGTTGTAGAGGATCCACAGAGAAGACTCAATCATGCCTCTGTGTTTTTGGGAAGTTTAGGAAGTGAGACCGTAATCTCACGTTTGTAGCGTGTGTTAGCCACACGGTTGCAATTTCCGGCTTGTGATTCGCGTTTTGGTTGTGTTCTTCGCGGATTACTTTTTGGTCCTATTTTCCCGTCGCTTGATCTCTTTGCTTGGTGCGTCTTTTGCAAATCCACTTGAACCAAGTTGTTCTAGATCGTGAGGCTATTCTTTCCACCGAAGGAATTCATCTCAATCCTCACGGTCTAGGAGATCGAACGATTTTCGTTTTGGATCGCGTTCTTGCTCCCTTGCCCCCAAAATCTCGTGATCCACCGAATTGGAGTTAGGTTCGAGCCATGATCTCTTAGGAGTAGCTCACTAACATCCGTGTGACTCCTCAGAACGAATCCTAGGCCTAGAGCATTTGATTCGGAGGAGATCGGGTTGAATCACCGAAGAACAGTTCTCTGATCGAGGGCATCGGACGCTCGACACCGGAGCATCGGACGCTGCAGTCATAGCATCGGACGCTCCGGTGACGCGTGTCACTTTTGCAGCGTTTTTGGTTGCATCGGACGCTCGGCATCGGACGCGTCCGTTGTCCATCGGACGCGCCGGAGCCTTTGCATCGGACGCTGGGTGATCACTGTTCACAGCGTCCGATGGTGGAACAGTAAGGTTCCAGAACCGCACTGTGTGCATCGGACGCGTCCGGTGATCAGGCATCGGACGCACCCCAGCATCCGATGCGACTGATTCTGCACTGTTTCGTCCGCGGTTCGTTCGTTCGGTGTCGGTTTTGATTTCCGGTTTTTGCGTTGGGTTCCTAGAGTCGTGTAGTGTCCCGCTGTGCTTCTTGGAAGGATCCACCCTACATCTAGGGTCGTGGACATTATTCGATCTCTTCACTTGCCTTTGTGGTGACTTCTGGGACAGTGGCTAAAAATTTCTGAGAAGAAATTTTAAAGCTCCCATTCACCCCCCCTCTGGTCGCTTTTCCGGTCCTTCACGCCCGCCAGCTCTAAGTGGCGCCCGCCACTTGGGTTGGCCCAAGTGTCACTCCCTGCCACGTCACCGATCCGTGTGACCTCCTCAAGGCCAAATCCTGGCCCTTGGTCACTAGGTCAGTGGCATCGGACGGCTCAGTGAGGAGTGGCGTGGATCAAGGCTGAATGTCGGTTGCTAGGACATGCAACCGACCTCCAAACCGCCTTGGACAACCACCTGGATGCCGTTGAAGCAGAGGCGGTTCATCCAATAGCCAGGGGACTGGCGGCCGCCAGTAGGGGGGTGGCGCCCGCCACCTGACCTAACCCTAGGTCGGCTGGCTGCCCCCTATAAGAACCCCCCTCACTCATTTGGGCTATAAATACCCCCCCGAGGCATCACTTCATTCATATCCCGATATCCCACACAAGAGAAGCAAAGCAAGTAGAAGCAAGCAAGTGAGAGCTCAGAGAGCTTAGGCAAGTAGGTAGCTAGTAGAGCAAGGCATTCTTGCCCTCGCGGTAGCGCTGCTCAAGGCTTAACTCAAGAGTAGAGGCGTGCGAGTGATCGGTTCTGGAGCCGGGAAGAGTCTTCCTTCATCTCCAGTTCAGGTTTTTCTCATGTATCTCAAGCACTTTACTATATTCTAGTTCATCATTTCAAGTATTACTTTATTCTACTTATCTGTATTGAGTGGTATACTTGATTGATTGCTTGAGTGCCTAGCTATCCTACAGTTCAATTCACTTAGCCATAGTAGTTAATCTCTAGTGAGCGTAGTGTTTGATCTTTGTCAATAGGTTGCTTAGTTAGTTTAGTGTTTATCTTATTAAGTCAAGTGTTTGCTCTGACGTCCGCAAGGGTGTCTCTATTCAAAGCTAGGGTAGAGATAGTTAGAATATAGTTAAGCGTGGTGCTTAGTTATAGAATTACCTTCAGATACGGCTGGACCCCCGGATAGCTGTGGTAACAAGCAGGTGGTGACAGCCCTGTGCGCCTTGAATTCCACCACGTAGTTGGCCCAGTTTAACAGTAAGGCTCGTTGTGCTAGCGTTCAACCTAAGTAAGTGGTAAAGGCTAGTACGTCTCGATACTTGACAAGATAGGAATAAAACTATACTCAACTTAGTTGCTTTATTGTCTTTTGCGTGCCTTGCTTCGTAACTATCTCGCTTCGTATTTATCTTGCTTTGTAGTTATCTAGGAGTAGTTAGTAGTAGTTAGTTAGTTCTCTTAGTTACCCTTAGTTATCCTACTCCATTTATCAACCTATCCATCCACCTTACCTTAGCCATCCATATCATCCTTACCTAGCCACCCATATATTCTTTCTAGCCCTTCATCTCTTATCTTCTCCCCTTTTCCTTTTTCTTATTTCTTCGACTCTCATCCCCTCCTTGACTCAACTCATACACCACCCTAGCCTTCCCTTGGGATCAAATAAATCCCAACAATGCTCATCTCAAACTCCCTGCTCATAGTATCTGCAAACTTGGCAACCAAAGTGTGAGAAGAACCACCAAAAATGATATCATCCACGTAAATCTGGACCAAGAGAGTGTCACTGCCTTGCTTGAAGAGAAAGAGCGTTTTATCCACACATCCCATTTTAAAACCCTTAGCAAGCAAAAAGGTTTTCAACCTATCGTACCAGGCTCTAGGGGCTTGTTTCAAACCATACAAAGCTTTGTGAAGTTTAAAAACATGGTTTAGAAACTTGGGATTTTCGAAACGGGGGGTTGTTTCACATACACCTCCTCTTCTATGTAGCCGTTTACGAAGGCACTCTTGACATCCATTTGAAAAAGTTTAAAACCTTTGGATGCAGCAAAAGCCAAGAGGATCCTAATTGCCTCCAAACGAGCTACAGGAGCAAAAGTCTCCTCATAGTCTATCCCCTCCTTCTGACTATACCCCTGGGCTACAAGTCTGGCCTTGTTTCTCACAACATGGTCATCTTCTCCTTGTTTGTTTTTGAAAACTCATTTTGTCCCAATAGGGTGACACTCAGAGGAAGAGGAACAAGAACCCAAACCAGATTTCTCTCAAAGTTTTCAAGCTCCTCATGCTTGGCATTGACCCAATCCGGATCCGTCAAAGCGTGTCCAACATCTCGGGGTTCAAAATCAGCAACAAATGCAGAATGAGCAAAGTGAGAGATTTGTTGTGACCTAGACCGAGTGACACGTTTGTCGATGCTGCCGATCATCTATTGAGGCGGGTGTTGGCGCTGAATGTGTCGTGGCGCCTCCCGAGCTGATGTAGCCTCCCCCTCAACAGCAGCTGGTGCCTCCTCGGGTACAAAAGCTACCGCTCGAGGTGGCGGATCCCAAGGCCCCCAAGTAGTCGAAGAAGAAGGGTCGGGGCCGTGAGTGGTAGTAGAGGCCGCTCTTTGCGGCACAGCAGGTGGAGGAGGTGCTGGGTCATCCATCCCTTCAGCACCCTCTTCCTCATCATCAAAAAGAGGCTCGCCAATCTCATGATCACCTGCACGCTTAAAACGAGAAGAAGGACAAACCATGGTCTCGTCGAAGGTGACATCGGATGTCTCCATGACTCGGTTAGTATCAAGGTTAAGTACACGGTAAGCTCGAGTGTGAGTGCCATAACGCAAAAATACACCGTCAGAAGACCGAGACTCAAATTTGTCCAGGTTGCCTTTCTTAAGTACAAAACAGTGGCAACCGAAAACTCTAAAATAACTCACTTTGGGCTGTTTTCCAAAACGCAACTCATAAGAAGTCTTTTTCAAGAAAGCTCGGAGACAAATGCGATTGGAAATGTAGCATGTAGTGCTCATAGCTTCGGCCCAATATCGCCTAGGAGTCCTATGCTCATCGAGCATTGTCCTGGCCATCTCTACAAGGGTCTGATTCTTTCTTTCTACAACACCATTCTGAGGCGGTGTGTAGGGAGAAGAAAACTGATGCTCTAAACCTAAGGAGTTACAAAACTTCTCAAAATCCGAGTTTTTGAACTCGGAACTGTTGACATGATTTTTGGCTCATCCCAAATATGTGAAAATATTTATTCCATATTAAATAAAATAATATTGATGGTCAAATTCCATCTCATCCAAAATATGTGGAAATATTTATTCCATATTAAATAAAGTAATATAGGTGGTCCAATTCCATTTAAATATAGAACAAAGAATAATATCTCAAAAGCAAAATAAAATAAAATAAAAAGATGACATCGTGCATGCAAGCGTGTACGATCATACGTACTTCGTACACTATGCTGATCAGCAGGCCGAATACTTTTTTTTAAAAAAATATATATATTTGATTGCTTGTGATTAGTAAATAAGCAATCAAGTTGATTCCTGATGGTTTAATAATTTTGTATAAAAAATGGCTCGGTGATAAGTGATTAGTAGAAAAGAAGAGGAAGAAAACATTTTGGTCTGTGGAATAATCGGTTACTGTGAGCGGCAATCTAAAGCCATGGCGCCTACATTCAAATTCAAATTAGCATAACCAAAACCTCCACGTAGCAATGCACGTCCCCACGAGAGCCCGTGCGGTCAGTAATTCAAACGCCTGTGCCGGCGTCATTAGCGAGGGAAAATCAAAATGAACAAGCGCCAAATTTTCTAGCAACTGCTGCCCACCTTGCTCTATAAATAGATAGCTACGACGTACAGTCCCGGCCCTGGCTGCCTCAACCCCAGATCGCCGCCAGGCTGCTCGACTCCATACGCCGCCAGGCTGCTGCTCCACGGCTTCGACTACTGCAAGCCGTCGTCCAAGACCAGCTCTGCAGTTCCAAATTGCGATCAGGCTGCCGCGCTCGTTCTCCGATCCAAAGTGCCGCCGGGCTGCTGCACCAGAGCACCATCATCCAAAGCCAGACGCTGTGTCCAGCGCTGGTCTGATCTACTTCGCCCAATCGCAGAGAAGGGCACTAGGAGCTCTCAGTTCGCTGCTCACCACCGCCCCGCCGTGCTGAGCACCATCGACAAGGGAAGCAAATCACCCAACGCCCGGCAAGTTGCTGCGCGTCGACAAGCAAACCCAGGAAAAGGTAAGCGACGCTGCATACACGGCGTTATTCTTCAACCTTGTCTCTCTCGCTCGACAACAGCAAAGTTTCCATCCATCTCCATGCAAGACCTCATGTGTAGGTTTGTTCTCTCGAGCAAGTCCCCATGAGATGTATGAAGACCTCATGCTCGTTCTGGTCGGTTGATACAGATCACCATGGGAAAAGCCTTGTTCTTCGACTCGGTCCGTTGATACGAGATCAAGAACAAGCGCTAAAATTACCATCATAGTAAAATTATACTCCACGCCGTACTCCGCGCATGGGTTCAAATCAACGAGAACTCTTGCCGGAACTGCTGCGTGGCGTATATCCAAATTCCACCTTCATACAAGGGCGGTTCTCGCCTACGCGGCACCTACGGGTTCAATCCAACAGGAACACCGGCGTGCTGGTAGAGCAGGCCTTGGCGCTATGAAATATAATTAAAGAAGAAGTCATATACATACTGACATGTCGCATATTCAGTACATGCATATGTCCTAGCTTCGATTTGACTTAAATAACATCCTGCATGCCAAAAAATTAAAGTCTTAATTAAAGCTGATAGACAAAATAGCAGAACTATCTTGTATCCTGCATATGTGCATCATATACATGTTTAACCCCTGCATGCTGGATCCTTGCATGTGTAATGGCCGACATATATATTGATAATGCAAATAATTCAAAGTGTCTTCACAGCTTCGCATACACGTTGTTTCAGTTAATCCAAACATACCAAAGTAAATAGAAATTGCCTATTTTACTGCACCAAATCATTTAATGGCGTGCATGTTGCTAGTAAAAATAATTAGAGACTAGCGTAAAAATGAACTTTGCATCCTGATCACGTTGCATTGACCTGAAATCATGCCAAATTAAATTATAAAGTTAAAGCAAAATTAGTTTCCAAATGTCATATAGCGTGTCTTGGTCGTTAATGATATTTAGCCTGTTGTGGCCGTTTGTAAAATAAAAAACGATAAATATCAATAACATATGAACTAAGCTAAAGTATACAGGCTTTGTCATTCCCATCATAATTCCAGAACACGGCATCTATGTCGAGCATACGCCCTCCAAGTGTTGACCACTGCAGGTTGTTGCATCTTAGCTGATAGCATCCATAAATATTCGTGGTTAGCTAATTTCTACAAATAAAAAGTTAAACTAAATTAAATTAAATGATATGACACATATTAATTCATGGCTAAATATCATATCATGGGTATATATGTTAACCTAAATAAAATAAGTTAATTGTGCGCCCCACGGTCAAATCTGGGGCCACTATAATACAAATAAAATATCACGCCAAATAATAAGTACATCATATATATCAAAATATATTGACCCATTATCTCGTATGATATAACCGGACTGTCAAGTTTAGTCTCCAAAATAAACTAGGTGCATATACATGGATATAATGCACCGTCCAAATAAATGATCATTATAAAAAAAATGATTGCCTCCTGGTCCATATGCATGTCTGCCATACTTCATATAGTATATCGAGATATATATGCCCTCCAAAACATGAAAGAGTTCCTCGTGCTCGATCAATAAAAAAGGGGCTTGGCGCCATATCATGGTTTAAATAAATAACACAATATGCATGAATTAAATACGTGCATATCACGGTTTGCTAAAAAGTTTAGCAATCAGTCATATATATTAGGAGTTTATGTTTACTCCTCAATGAATTCATACCATGTTAAAAGAAATGACAAATCCAAGTTTATGTCAAGCATGCATCTGCGTCCATCGGCAACTACAAGAATGAAGACCTTATTTTATTTTGTAGTTTGTAATAGCCAGCCATATGATGTAATCTCTTTTTTCATGTACTCATGTTGGAACTCTTAATCAGGGGTGTTCTCTACGGAGATGTAATTAACATAATTTTTATGCAAATATAAGAATTATGGAAGTATGGACTCGCAATACCTGTTCTTTTACTTTTGTCCTATTTAAATTTAATCAAAAATAAATTTGTCTCTGCTGACGCGGAGGCGGGTCGTAGCCGCCCGTTTCCCGCCATCAGATTGTGGCACGCCCAGTGGGACCTACTTTTCCCCTCATCTTTGAGTTCCAACGTGGTTGCATCGTATGGCTTTGACCCAAATTGTCAAATAAATTTATATGAACATGTATATGCATTCAAGGAAACTCATAAATAGTTTTCTTATATGAAGGTATGGCTGGACGTGTTCAAGAGTTCGTCACCATCCGCATTGGTTCCCTTTGGGTCGATGTTCCCATGGGTCCCATTCAAGTTTCCAACAGTGCAAGTTCGCTCCACACCACGGCTGCCTCTCCAGCTGTAGTTGCTCAAGACCAAGAGGTTAACTCCAAGGCTGAAGACGGGTTTACCCCTGTCATGTCCAAAGCTGCAAAGCGGCGGGCAAGAAGAGTTGCTGCCAAGGCAAGGGTGATGGCCTCCAATGAGCACGCTACAAATGTGCGCGAGGCTGCATCTTCCAAGGTTGTTGCTCCTAGCTCATCCAAGCCCAAGAGCACTATGTCCTTTGGCTCCGAGAAGATGCCAAAGCTCCGCCCCGCGACACTGGGGGAGTGGCCCATCTGCGCCAAGAGGGCGTCACTGATCTAGTCAACGCCACCAGTGGCGTCCTCTTCATCAGCTCCAAAGGCAAAGAGGGCAATGCCACCTTTGATAGCTCCTGAGAAGCTAGGGGCTTGTTCCTCCAAGCTTGCCCCAGGCATACTGGGGGCACCTCCAACAGTTTATGCAACAATGAAGATGTCATCTTCGATAACTCCTAAGAAGCTGGGGGCTTGTTCCTCCAAGCTGGCCCCAAGTATACTGGGGGCACCTCCAACAAAGACTGCATCAACAACGGTTTTCTCATCTCCAAATAGAGGGATAGTGCTACGGGATCAGCCTCAACGCCCGCAGCCCTACAACAAAGAGAAGGCTGAAGGGGTGCAAATGAACCTCCCACATCCCACAAACAAAGGAAAGGTTGTGGCGACAGAGTATGGTATGTCGTCCACCGAAAGTGAATCATCTACAAGAAGTCAACTTCGGGTTGAAGCCCCAGAGTTCATCCCTACGCTAGTCCATAATCCTAGCGATGGTCAACCAAAGCGCGAGCTTTGGTGGCAAGGGATCCACCTCTCCCTCAATGACATAAATAAGGGTCATGTGGATCCGACTGCATCACTCTCTGATCCTATATCATCAGAGATGATAGCATCACGGCCTTCTGTGCAAGATTCTGTGTCTTCAAAGCGACACCATCGACAACAACACAATATTTATCAAGCATGGGATGACTTCTCCGATGCAATGAATTCCATGTCGGATGAGCAACGTGATCACGTTTGTGAGTCAATTTTGGCTCAACAAAGTAGAGAATACCGCAGGATCCAAAACGCTGCGAGGCAAGCTCTTCTGATCTCCATGGAGAGAACAATATGCCAGGATCTGAGAAGCTTGCTGCCTGGAACATCCACATCCTCAGATAATATTGAGGGTGAAATCATGCGACGTGTCGAAGCTTTGGCCAAATTACCCGAGTATCAAGAGTTCATAAAGAAGGACTCTCGACTGGGAAAATATGCAAGACAAGCCGCCAATGTACGCGCAAGACGCGCAAGCTTGAAGCAAAGGGAGATGGCGATCCCGGCCAACTCCACGTCTAGTAGAGTACAAGGAGCTGCATCATCAGGTTGTGCTAGTGGCACTCAGAAAGAAATAAGATCAGCCACTCCAAGGATGGAAAGTACAACCACAGTTCCTTATCAACCACCTCAAAAGAGAGCCACGAGCAATTGTTTCGAGGTATTCTCTTCGATGCCGATAGGGGTAGAGGAAACAGGTTGTAGCACAAGTGATACTTCCTTTGCTTCTATGCACTTCAAAAGAAAGAAGCCTCGCAGGCAAATTCCATTGGGTCACCGCCCGGTGACTCGAAGCATATCAAATCCCGGTAATTCACAAAATCATGCGATCTATGTAGGGTCTTATAATCCCCTATTTTATGATCCATCTAATTTTGAAAATGAATTGTTGGATACTGTAGGCTCAAATGATCTGAATCCACTAGATGGTGAAGATCCACAGGCCCCAAATGTTGACGACTCACGATCTTCAAATAGTGAGAGTGAGCCCGAAAATGCTGAACAAGTACTTACCACAAATCAAGGTCAATCAGTGGAAGAGCAGATGACCCGAATGATGGCTACACTCCTACAGAAAGAGGAAGAGTTGGCCGCACTCCGTGAGCAGGTGGCCAACAACAGAAATCGTACAAACGACGCAGATGCATCGACCAATCAAAATGCTCCTCATCCCCAGCCTACAATCACCCTCGAAGCTATACAGAGGATGATTTCAGAGGGCGTGAAAGCTCAATATATGCAAACACATTATTCTATGCGCCCTGGGTATGTTAAACCATATCCTCCAGAGGCGGACATGGTGCCATTTCCAAACAATTATCGGCAGCCACAATTCAGCAAATTCAACGGAACTGGGTCACCACATGAACATGTGGCTCATTTCCTTGCTGCTTGCCAAGATACGGCACATAATGGAGCTCTCCTCCTCCGCCAATTCGTGCAAACCTTATCAGGTCCGGCTTTCACATGGTACAGCAAGTTGGCACCTGGCTCCATTCGTACATGGGAGCAAATGCAAGATGCCTTCTTAGAGCGCTTTTATAGCACTCAAAGGACGGTGGGTATAACTGAGTTGACTCAAACCTTACAAAGAACAAATGAAAAGGCTGCAGATTTCATCAACAGATGGAGGAACTTAAGCCTCCATTGCCCACAGCCAATCACCAAACCAGAAGCGGTTCGCATGTGTATGAATAATTTGAGTCCGGATATGGCCATCTATCTACAAGGTGTAAGGCCAATTACTTTTGAAGAATTGTCCTCAAAAGCTACGGACATAGAAAACTATATGCATCATGTGTCTCGTCCACCAAGGACATTCAACAAGCCGTTGGATAAAAACAACCAACGTGATAAGCCGAAGCAAATGCAGGCTATGGAGACAACAATGGTCCCCCAAAAGTTCCACACGGGGGGCAATGCCACAAAAATCCCAAACAAAGGAGATGCATCAGCTCCTAGGAGGCCAACTCTTAGTGAGCGCCAAAATCAGAAGTATTCTTTCCCCGTAGAAGAAGTGGAGGATCTTTTCATGGGCCTCCGTGAGTTGAAACTCATTGAGCTCCCCAAACCAAAAAGGCCAGATGAAGCTTCTAAATTCAATGAGCCGAATTTCTGCCACTTCCACCGCATCCTGGGCCATACACTCAAGGATTGTTTTGTGGTTAAAAACATTATACAAAAGCTCATAGATGAAGGTACTATTGACGATGATTTACTCAAAAACATGAAGAATGGAAAGAAAGTGGCTGCCTCAAATGTTGCCACTATTCAAAATGATCCGGTGAGTTGCGCAACTCTAAAAATGTGGCCAACTTATTATGATCAATATATGATATCCAAACCTGAGCATGTTAATACATCTTTCTCAGGGCATCCGCAACAGCAAGTTGAGTGCCAACATGAAGGCAAGGCTTTCCTTCGGTGGATCCACTCCCCAAAACGTGGATCATCAAGTTGCCACCGATCAGGAGAGCGCCGACAGCAACTCTCAAGACGATTTGCTCTTCAACGAATGATAGAAAAGGGTGAAAGCCCGCGCTTCTACCAAAACATCAAGAAGCGCGAGGATGATCCCTCTGAAGACTATGATGCTTTCCCCATCGGAGTCTTTGAGGATGATGAGGAGTCTCTTCACTTCCCTGAAGAAGAACCAGAAGTTGATGAAATTCAGCTTAGATCGGGCTGTCAACTACCTAGGCCATCTCCTCAACAGAGAGGTCCTACAAATGTAACTCCGAATGATGCGACTGACCATACTCCTAATGTGTCGGTCAAGTATGATGTAATCGCGCACTTAAAGAAAATACCGGCTATGTTGTCTGTGTATGATGCTTTGTGTCTCTCTTCTGATTTGCGCAATGCATTCATTACTGCACTTTCCTTCCCTGAGGATTATAGAGTTGAGGTCTCGCAAGCTGAAGCAAAATTACCTCAAACTCAAAACATTACATTCAATGATGAGGATCTATTGTTAGGAAATAAAAAGCACAATAGACCCCTCCTTATGTTCGGTGAGATTGATGATCTCCCCATTAATCGCATCATGATTAATGGTGGTTCAGCTATAAATTTGTTACCTTTGCATACTCTTAAAAAGATAGGGTATTCTAAAGGAGATTTATGTTGCTCAAATGTGGTCATCCATGGTTTCAACCAAGCTGGACAAGAGGCACTAGGAACCATATCTTTGGTTCTAAAGTTTGAAAAATTTATGACATATGTAAACTTTCATGTTATTGATGCGGCCACCTCATATAATGCCCTCATTTGTCGCCCATGGTTGCATGAAAATGGAGTTGTTCCATCTACTCTCCATTAATGCATTAAGTACAAAGACGTTTGAGGGGATATAATAAAGATTTCTGCTGATAAAAAGCCATTCACTATAGCAGAGTCCTTCTATGCTGATGCAAAGTTCTATTTTGAGCCTGTTGATAAAGTCTCAAAGCCAAAATTGACACTGCCATTAGAACAAAACATCCTAGAAATAGAAAATGAAGGGCGTTCGTTAAGCCAAAAGACATATCAATATATACCAAGTGATCAAAGGAAGCGAGGTGATCCAATATTTCGTGTTGTAAATAAATCCCCTCACAATAAAGATGGGATATGATATCTTTACTGGTCCTTCTCTATGTGATGGCCGGGGGCAGCTTGCACCTTTCGAAAAGCTGTTGTCCCAGGCTCAACTCAACGCTTTACATCAAGACGAAGTATTGAGAGAAGAAAAATATGGATTGGGCTATGAAGTTAATATGACTTCGGCCGAGCCTCTTGATGCCACTGAAGCATCTCCACAAATGGAAGATGGAAATCAACCAACCATCGATGAGTTGGAAGAAATTAATATTGGTACAAATGATGATCCTCGTCCAATCTTTATTAGCAAATATCTGTTAAAAGAAAGTAAGGAAGAATACCATAAATTTCTTTCTGCGAATAGAGATGTATTTGCTTGGTCTTATGAAGAAATGCCAGGTCTAGATCCCACGGTTGCGGTGCATAAATTGGCCGTGCGGAAAGATGTTCCTCCGGTGAGGCAAGGACAAAGGAGATATCGTCCGGAGCTTCTCCCACAAATAGAAGTCGAAGTTGATAAACTCATAGCTGCTGGGTTTATTCGAGAAGTTAAATATCCTAAATGGGTGTCTAGTATTGTACCCACGAAAAAGAAGAATGGGCAAATTCGTGTATGTGTGGATTTTAGAGATTTAAATAAAGCATGTCCAAAAGATGATTTTCCAATTCCAATTTCTGAAATCCTCATTGATGCCACTATGGGTTACGAAATATTCTCCTTTATGGATGGCTTTTCTGGATATAACCAAATAAAAATGTCACCAGAAGATGAAGAATTAACAGCATTCCGCACACCGAAAGGCATATATTGTTACAAAGTAATGCCCTTCAGACTAAAAAATGCGGGTGCTACATATCAACGCGCAATGACCATCGTCCTTGATGGATTATTATATGAAATTGTTGAGTGTTATATAGACGATATTGTTGTAAAATCTAAACGTGAAAAGGATCACTTAAAACACTTAGAAATGGTGTTTGAACGCCAAAGAAAACATAAGTTAAAAATGAATCCCATGAAGTGCGCCTTTGGTGTCTCTTCAGGAAAATTCCTTGGGTTCATAGTTACCAAGCGCGGCATCGAAATTGACCCAACCAAAATAAAGACAATTGTTAACATGCCTCTGCAACGAACCTGCATGAATTAAAAAGCCTTCAAGGCCATGTAGCATACATCAGGAGGTTTATCTCAAATCTATCCGGGAGATGCAAGCCTTTTTCCCGACTTATGAAAAAAGGAGTCCCGTTCCAATGGGACCAAGCGTGCCAAAATGCATTTGATGATATAAAGAATTATTTGACAAATCCCCCTGTCTTAGGTGCACCAATTAAAGGGCGACCGTTAATCCTCTATACGGCAGCTATGCCGACATCATTAGGTGCTCTCTTAGCACAAAACAATGATGAAGGGAAGGAAGTCTCCCTATATTATCTGAGCCGCACCCTGCTGGGGGCAGAATGCAATTATCCAAACATAGAGAAGATATGTCTAGCACTTGTATTCGCAGCTCAAAAGCTTCGTCATTACATGCTAGAGCATACTGTACATCTTGTCTCGAGAGCTGATCCGCTCCAACATATTTTAAGTAAAATGACATTATCTGGTAGATTGGCTAAATGGGCTATGTTACTTTCACAATTTGATATTGTGTTTATACCTCAGAAGGTCGTTAAAGGTCAGGCATTGGCTAACTTTTTGGCGGCGCATCCTATACCTGATAATTTTCCCATTGATGATGATCTGCCTGATGAGGATGTTTTCGCCACTACGGTGCCTGACTCTACATGGCAAATGTTCTTTGATGGTGCTTGCCGAAAATCAGGAGCAGGTGCGGGGGTTGTGTTTGTTACACCCGATGAGGCAATACTCCCATATTCCTTCACGTTGACTTCGGCGATCTCAAATAATGTTGTTGAATATGAAGCTTTAATTATTGGGCTCGAAATTGCTCACAATATGGGCCTAACCACACTCTCTCTATATGGAGACTCCCAATTAATAATCAATCAATTGTTGGGAACATATACTATAAAAAAGCAGGGACTTTTGCCATATTTTCAGAAGGTGAAAGAACTTATGTCTCTCTTTACGGACCTAAAAGTTCAGCATATCATAAGAAGTCAGAACGAAAAAGCTGACGCGTTGGCGAGCTTAGCTGCCAGTATGTCACTAGATCCATATCAAACATCGGATGTTCATGTAGAAGAACGAAGAATCCTCCCTATCCTGGCTGAGGAAGGGGTTATATCATCTACCTCGACCATGACTGTAGATACATATGAAATCGAGATGGGTGATTGGAGAACACCTTTTCTCGACTACCTACTGCATGGATATTTGCCTCTGGATTCTAGTGGGAGGTCTAGGATTCGGAAGAGATCACTAAATTATACTTGTATAAATGATACGCTCTATCGGCGTTCATGTGATGGCATTTTACTTCGTTGTCTTGCCGGCAGTGCGGTAGTTGAAGCTTTACATGAGGTGCATTCTGGAGTGTGTGGTGCCCACCAGTCTGGACCTAAGTTGCACTACCAACTGAGACATTTAGGTTATTATTGGCCTACAATGTTCGACGATTCCCTGAAACTTGCAAAGAAATGTCATGAGTGTCAAATCCATGGAAATTTCATTCATCAGTCGCACGAACCATTGCATCCAACTAATATGTCATGGCCCTTTGAAATGTGGGGAATGGATGTAGTGGGGCCAATAAATCCTCCATCGTCGAAAGGGCACAAATTCATCCTTGCCGCAACAGACTACTTCTCTAAATGGGCGGAAGCCATAGCTTTAAAGGAAGTAAAAGCGGAAAACGTGGAAAATTTTATAAGAACCAACCTCATATATCGGTTTGGGGTTCCAGCTCGTATGATATCTGATAACGGACCATCTTTTAAAAATAGACAGATAGAGAAGATGTGCGTCAAATTCAAAATTAAGCACCACTTCTCTACTGGATATAACCCCGCCGCTAATGGTCAAGCAGAAGCATTCAATAAAGTGCTATGCAAATTTCTTAAGAAAGTGGTCTCACAAAATAAACGACATTGGCATGAAAAATTACTCGAATCCTTGTGGGCATATAGAACCACGACTCGAACACCAACAAAAATGACTCCATACTCACTTCTGTATGGAGGAGAAGCTGTCTTACCATTGGAGGTGCAAATTGCCTCCTTGAGAGTTGCTATCCAAGAAGGGCTCAACGAAGAAGAGTCAACAAAACTACGTTTAAAAGAACTAGACAACCTGGAGGAAAAACGGCTTCGTGCATTGCAAAATTTAGAGGCGTATCAAGCTAGAATGTCTCGAGCTTTTGATAAGCGCGTAAAGAGAAGGTCATTCAAAGAAGGGGATTTGGTCCTCGCGGTCATTCGGCCTATGAATATTACTCACCGAATGGCAAGTAAATTCGAGCCTAAATGGGAGGGCCCTTATATTGTTAAGGATGTTTACTCTAGCGGTGCATATAGAATCATATCTCCGGATGGTGAATATTGCCCTCCGCCGGTAAACGGAAAATTTTTAAAGCGCTACTATGTGTAAATGAAATTTACATATCACGCTCCGTATCTTTATGAGCCTAAACTAGAAGAGATAAAAAAATATATATATGTAACAAAGCTCCTGCATGAGCCTAAACTGTAAAGGAAAAAATGATGATATAGCTTTATGAGTCTAAACTGAAACTGAATTAAAAAAAGTCATTATGCTCCATAGCTCCCTGAGCCTAAGCCGAAACAGGAGTAAAAAAAATCATTATGCTCCATCGCTACATGAGCTTAAACTGTTAGTGAGAAAAAAAACAGAAACGATGCTCCATTGCTACATGAGCCTAAACTGTTAACGGGAAATAAAAAAAAACAAAAATGATTCTTCATCACTACATGAGCCTAAACGGTTGGCGAGAAATAAAAAAATGATGCACGATCGCTACATGAGCGTAAACTGTTAGCAGCAAATAAAAAAAAAGAAATATGATGCTTTATCGCTTCATGAGCTTAAATTGTAGCATCAAAGAAAAAAATGTTGTGTCAAGCTCCTTCATGAGTCTACACTAAAGGTAGATAGAGAAATACAAAATACTCCCCCATGAGCCTAAAATGAGATTGTAAAAAAAAAGCATGGTCCAAGACTCTTAAATTTGAAATGTGGAAAAAACATGTAAATAGTTATATCCTCTCTGAGTTTGGTACAAAGATCGGCCAGGCGGTATACACTTGCATAGTCTCCATATAATGTGAGAATATATGACAATGCAATTTAGGTGTAAATAAAAGTGTTTCAAAATACATTTCCTAAAAAAAAGAAATTACAAATGAAAAATCTCAAGTTTTGAGCTCCAGACCCGTAAACATATGTTTCCGCATCCAGACCTCGAGGGGGCATCTGTTGACATGATTTTTGGTCCATCCAAAATATGTGAAAATATTTATTCTATATTAAATAGAGTAATATTGATGGTCAAATTCCATCTCATCCAAAATATGTGAAAGTATTTGTTCTATATTAAATAGAATAATATAGATGATCAAATTCCATTTAAATATATAACAAAGAACAATATATTCTCAAAAAGAAAATAAAATAAAAAGGGAATGTAGTGCATGAACGAGTATGCCTTCCAAAATAAATACATTATGTTAGCAAGGTAAATAAAGGAACAAAAGCATGACAATACATGTACTAGCCAGCTGTTAATATAAGCACGCTTGCATATATGCTCGGGGTGAATTAAAACTTGGTCATTCAACATATGTACTATGCACACATTGTCAACGTATAACACGTATACGTGCATGCTAGCCAGGAAGTAATTATTTTATATTCTCCTTAACTACTTCCGGTAATTAAAGAATAAAAAAATGGTTGATATGTCAAAAGCTCCTGCGCGCGCCAAGGATTCAAACGAATCAACAGGCTGACCAAACTAACGTGAGGAAACCTCTACTCGTTGCACGATCTCCACGTCGAGCGCGCGGTCGTCTTCGGTCCTTACAAATTTGAATGAGCAAGCGCCAATTGTTGTGCGACAACTGCTCGGCTCCCGGCCTATAAATAGCAGGCCACAGCGCATGCCCAGATCCGAAAAAATCAAAGTGCCGCCAGGCTGCTGTGTAGAAAGTTAGAAACCACCCCCAGGCTGTTGGCTTCATAGATCATCACTGCTCCATCGCATCATCGTCAAGCTGCCCGGCGCCTAGCACTGCCACTTTGCATCTCCAAAAAAAGAGAGTTGCGAAGGTGCTGCTACCATCCAGTAGGTCACTCACGACAAGAAGGTGCTGGTGGGAAAGTTTGGCAAGGTGAGAAACTCAAGGTGCTAGTCTGATTCTCCTTCTCTCTTCATCTTCACGGCTTTACGGCGATCGGCAACAGCTGGAACGACAAATCCACAAGACCTCATGTGTGAGTTTGTTCTCTCGAGCAAGTCCCCATGAGATGTATCAAGACCTCATGGTCGTTTTGGTCGGTTGATACAGATCACCATGGGAAGAGTCTTGTTCTTCGACTCGGTCCGTTGATACGAGATCAAGAACAAGCGCTAAAGTTACCATCATAGTAAAATTATACTCCTCGCCATACTCCGCGCATGGGTTCAAATCAACAAGAACTCTTGCCGGAACTGCTGCGTGGCGTATATCCAAATTCCACCTTCATACAAGGGTTGTTCTCGCCTACGCGGCACGTACGGGTTCAATCCAACAGGAACACCGGCGTGCTGGTAGAGCAGGCCTTGGCGCTATGAAATATAATTAAAGAAACAGTCATATACATACTGACATGTCGCATATTCAGTACATGCATATGTCCCAGCTTCGATTTGACTTAAATAACATCGTGCATGCATATGCGCATCATATACATGTTTAACCCCTGCATGCTGGATTCTTGCATGTGTAACGGCCGGCATATATATTGAATAATGCAAATAATTCAAAGTGTCTTCGCACCTTCGCATACACCTTGTTTCAGTTAATCCAAACATACCAAAGTAAATAGAAATTGCCTATTTTACAGCACCAAATCATTTAATGGCGTGCATGTTGCTAGTAAAAATAATTAGAGACTAGCGTAAAAATGAACTTTGCATCCTGATCACGTTGCATTGACCTGAAATCATGCCAAATTAAATTATATAGTTAAAGCAAAATTAGTTTCCAAATGTCATATAGCGTATCTTGGTTGTTAATGATATTTAGCCTGTTGTGGCCCTTTGTAAAATAAAAATGATAAATATCAATAACATATGAACTGAGCTAAAGTATACAGGTTTTGTCATTCCCATCATAATTCCAGAACACGGCATCTACGTCCAGCATACGCACTCCAAGTGTTGACCACCGTAGGTTGTTGCATCTTAGCTGATAGCATCCATAAATATTCACGGTTAGCTAATTTCTACAAATAAAAAGTTAAACTAAATTAAATTAAATGATATGACACATATTAATTCATGGCTAAATATCATATCATGGGTATATATGTTAACCTAAATAAAACAAGTTAATTGTGCGCCCCACGGTCAAATCTGGGGCCACTATAATACAAATAAAATATCACACCAAATAATAAGTACATCATATATATCAAAATATATTGACCCATAATCTCGTATGATATAACCGGACTGTCAAGTTTAGTCTCCAAAATAAACTAGGTGCATATACATGGATATAATGCACCGTCCAAATAAATGATCATTATAAAAAAAATGATTGCCTCCTGGTCCATATGCATGTCTGCCATACTTCATATAGTATATCGAGATATATATGCCCTCCAAAACATGAAAGAGTTCCTCGTGCTCGATCAATAAAAAAGAGGCTTGGCGCCATATCATGGTTTAAATAAACAACACAATATGCATGAATTAAATACGTGCATATCACGGTTTGCTAAAAAGTTTAGCAATCAGTCATATATATTAGGAGTTTATGTTTACTCCTCAATGAATTCATACCATGTTAAAAGAAATGACAAATCCAAGTTTATGTCAAGTATGCATCTGCATCCATCGGCAACTACAAGAATGAAGACCTTATTTTCTTTTGTATTTTGTAATAGCCAGCCATATGATGTAATTTCTTTTTTCATGTACTCATATTGGAACTCTTAATCAGGGGGTGTTCTCTACGGAGATGTAATTAACATAATTTTTATGCAAATATAAGAATTATGGAAGTATGGACTCGCAATACATGTTCTTTTACTTTTGTCCCATTTAAATTTAATCAAAACTAAATTTGTCTCTGCTGACGCGGAGGCGGGTCGTAGCCGCTCGTTTCCCCGCCATCAGGAACCATTATCACTTCTAATAGCTCGCATTGAGTTCAAAGGGAACTCATTCTGAAGACGCAAAATCCGATTGCGAGCAAAAGAGAAAGTCTCAGTTTTCTCAGCTAAAAAGAAAACCCACGAATATCTCGAGAAGTCGTCAAAAACAACAAGCACATACCACTTCCCCCCAACCGAGCTCACCCGAGCCGGACCAACAAGGTCCATGTGCAAAAGCTCTCCAGGGCGCTTGATCATGACTTGAGTCACTGGATGGTGGGGAGCGGCAACCATCTTCCCATGTCTACAAGAATGGCAAACAAGATCCTTCTCCATGCACAACTTGGGCAATCCTCGGATTAGGCCAAGTGAGCTAAGCCTTGCAAGCAAGTCGAAGCTCAAATGTCCTAGTCTCCTATGCCACTTCCAAAGATCAGAGGAGGAAGGTCTAGCCAAAAGACAACGAGAAACTCCAAACGACTCCGAGAAGTTCGCACGAAAGACTTTCCCAAAGGGCGAAATCACACAAACAAGATTGCCCTGAGGATCCAAAATGCGACTGAGATTCGGCTTAAAACGAATCTCATAGTCATCATCGAAAAGTTGTGAAACATAAAGAAGGTTAAAATGCAAGTTAGACACAAGAGCAACATCGCGCAACACAAAGTGCTCATTAACTCGCACCGACCCACGAGACAACACTTTACCTTTACTATTGTCGCCGAAGATGATAAACTCCTTTCCGGCGACTGGACTAAGACTGGAGAACCACTTGGCGTTTCCGGTCATGTGCGTCGAGCAACCGGAATCCACCAACCAAACGTTCTCCAATCGTTTTACCTACATCAATAAAAAGACATAGCGTGAGCATACGGTCCAACACTGGGGTTAGTGAAGTAGGAAGAGTACCAGTGTTGGGCCGGCTGCTCAAAAGAACGGTTAGAAGAAAAACCATTCCTAGCACGCCTACAGGAAGAGCGAACACCACGTAGAGGAAAACATGGTCCGCTAAGGGAGGAGCATCCATCGCGATACTCAAAACGCGATGAGGGAAAACGCTCAACTACAAAGTCACCGCCACGGGGTCCATATCCCACAACTGCAGGCTCCCGCCGGGCACGTTCTCTTCGCGGCCTAGGCCTAGGAACTTGAGGTTTTGGACCTCTAGGCCTAGCAGCACGCCTCTGAACATTCGGCGCATGTACATCATGGAAAGGATGGTACATGTCCGTGTTGTTCATGTCCTTTGCACGGCGCGCCTCTCTCTTGTGCCGAAAGCAAAACTCACTCAAGTGTCCATCTCTCCCACAATGCTCACAATGGTACCTCACCGCTCTCATAGGGGGTTGTTGGTACTCACGGTAGTGGGTGTGAATCACTTTGCCCTTCTGTGGCATAAGCTCCTCTTGGATGGGTGGCATGGTGTCCAGCTTGTTCTTGAGGTGGTTTGGTTTTGGAGCCCATGATTGTTTCTTGGGTGGAGCTCTCAGAGGTTCCACAAATACACCATCCTTGGTGTTAGGCTTTAGAGGCTCTTTGGGTGGAATCTTGGTAAGCTTGGGAGTAGTGGTGGAGTTGGGCTTCTCACACGGGTTCAGACCACTCGACTCTCCATTCTTCCCAAAGGATGAAGCGCACTCAACACCATGAGCAAAGCCTACACCTGGACCTCCAGCAGCACGCTTGAATTGGGAGATCATCATCCCAAGCTGCGGCTCACCACTAGACACCCATGACAAGATGGTCCGAAGGTATGTGTTTTCCTCCTCAGTTTGCATCTTATCATGCTTCACGTTCGCAATCTCCATCTCCAAACCCTCACACAGAACGCACCTAGTCACACACGTGCTATCCGAGCTGGCCTTCTCAAGAGACACAATTTTGGCATTCTTCTCTGCCAACTCGGATTGCAAGCCCGCACAGGACTTGCACGCACCCAACAGCGAGGATCTAGCCTTCAACTCATCCACCTCTCCTACCAACACAGCATACTTACTTCTCAAAGTGAGAAGATCAGTCATGTGTGTGGAGCACATCTCACACTCCTCCTCCTCTGTGACAACAACGGTGGACTTGACAGATTCAAGTTCCTTCACCGTATCCTCCCACTTCTGCCTAAACTCCTTCCTCTCTCTAGCAGCGCGCCTAAGCAGCTTGTCTTGACTAAGGAGAGCGGCAGTAAGTTTCTCGACCTCAGCAGAAAGCTCATCGGGGGTCTGAGATACCTGGGAGGTGTAGTCGTTGTCGTCATTCCGAGGGATGTCCTCCAGCTCGCCGTCGACCTCCTTACTGAGGGCCATGGTGCAGAAGCCCTCGTTGTCGGCGAAGAAGCAGAGGCCGTTCAGCTTGTCCTCGATCCTCTTCTTCTTCTCGGACTCGTCATCGCTTGAGGAAGCGGAGTCGTCATCCGAGTCGTCGACGTCGCTGAGCGTGGCGAAGAAAGCACGCTGCTCAGTCTGGGCCTTCTCCAAGTACTACGTCTTGATGTACTCCTTATTGAAGCCGCCCTTCTGCTTGTGCTTCGCGGGGACGTACTTCTCCTTGCGCTTGCCGGAGTCGTACTTGTGCCCATGATCCGCCTTGCCGAAGACTTGCTTGTTCTTCTTCGGGCAATTGGCGATGAAGTGGTTGGGGTCGCCGCACTCAAAACAACACGAGCGTCCTCCTCCGCGGTGACGGTTCATGCGGTTGCTGTGAAACCACGAGAACCAGTTGGCGAGCAAAGCCAACTCGTCATCCCCCATGAACTCCAGCTGCTCCTCTGTGACAGAAAGAAGAGAAGAGAGTGCAAAGCCTCCAGAGGGGTTAGTAGAAGAGCCAGAAAGCAAAGCCATCGACGGGCCAGAAGGATTTTCATAAGAAGCCCTCGCCATGGCGTTAATCTCACTGGACTTGAGCTTACTGAAGAGCTCGTCGCATGTGAAGGTCTCATAGTTAGGTGATTCGATGATCGCCTGAACCTTTGAGTCCCACACCGATCGATCAAGAGTATGCAAAAGCTTCAAAGCTCTTTCATGATCATCGAAAGGCAACAGCTCCTTGTTAGCCCTCATCCTGTTGACAATCATCTGAAAGCGAGCGAATAAACTTTCTATGCTCTCGCCAGGCATATGTCGAAAGTTCTCATACTCTCGCTTGAACGACTCGTAGAGACGGGTTTTGACTTGAGTGGTTCCCTCATGGAAACGCATGAGGGTAGCCCAAATCTCCCGAGCCGTAGCGAGGTGAGAAACGCGATCAAACTCGGACATGCTCAAACAAGAAAAAAGAGCATTACGGGCTCAGCTATTGGCATCGTGCTCATCGATCTGATGCTGAGTCACACGAGCAGCCAAGACCACGTAATCAGCAGAGTTGCAAATATCCCAAATGGAAGCACCAATACTCTGCAGATAGGCCGACATGCGTATCTTCCAATACGCATAGTTCGTCCCATCGAAAAACGGCGGTTTGCCCACGCCGTGATCCATGTCACCTTCTGTTGGTCTGGAACCGACTAAGGTGGAAGATCCTTAACCTACTCTGATACCAATTGAAGGACCGAGAATGCAATAGCAAGGCGACCAGAGGGGGGGTGAATGGGAGCTCAAAATTTCTCTCAAAACTTTGGTCTTTTGTCCCCAAAATCAACCCCAAGAACTTCAATCATAACCGTGATGCCCACGACCCTTGGAAGAGGGTTGATGATCCCTAGGATCACAGCGAGGCACCTCAAAGCGATAGCAAGCCAAACGCCAAAAGTACCGGCACAAGTTCGACCCCTAAAAACCGAGTCCCAAACGTAGATTGAAGGCTACGTCAGGAAATCCCCAAATAACGATGCTAACAAGTGGCAAGGATACTTAGAGAGGTTCCTAGGTGAACTAAAGAACCAACCGAGAAGTCCGGAAACCAAGCGAAGAAGCCGGGAGAGCAAACGAACTAAACCGGAGGCTTCAGCCAAGTCCCGGACTGTCCAGACTGCAAGGTCCCGGACTGTCCGTGGCTACTGCGGACTGTCCGCTAGCCGGTCCCGGACTGTCCGCCGGCGAAAATCGCCAAACAGCAACGCTGCTGAAAGTCCCCTATTCGATTCTCAGACTGTCCGCGAGTCCCTATGGCGGACTGTCCGCCGGTCAAGGAACAGTAACTCGACCGAGACCCGCAGCCACTGACCTGGCTCGATCCCGATGGTCGGAGTGTCCGCCGGTCAGGTGGCGGACTGTCCGCGACCGACCAGAGAGGGCGATTTCAGTTGCCCTTCTCCCAAATCCTCCCAAAATCGATTCAAATCAAAATCTCTTGATCCCAAACTTGGAGAAGATGAGCACGAGGTAGTAGGAAGACTATCCCCAAGAAATCATCCGCTCAAATCAACTCAAACACCGGGAATCCGAGAGGGAAAGAGTATGAACCGAAAAAGCACCACAAAAACGAAATCAACCCGATCTACTTGTTCATGAGGAGTTAGATGAATTCCTTCGGTGGAAATGATCTCCTCAAGATAAAGAACAAGTTGATTCAAACGGATTTCGAAAAGACACAGTAGAGAGGGAGATCGAGTGACGGGAAAATCGCAGAGAAACGAAGAACGCGAAGAACACGAACAAAAAGCGAATCAACACATCGATCTGCAACCGTGTGGCTACCACACGCTACAACAGTGAGATTACGGTCTCACTTCCTCAAATCTCCAGTACACAGAGGTATGGTTCTCTGCGGATCTCAGTAGCTACAGCAGGGGATTGGGAGAGCAGGAAAACCTAGAAGGCAAAGAGCAAATGACTGAGATAGAATGGGAGGTGGGTGTCTCCCTCTACTTATCCTAAATCTAATTCCCACTCTACCCCTAACTAATTACAGAGTGAACCAGCTAAACCCTAGGGTTATTATTGACCAACTTATGGTAGGTGGTGATCCGACGGCCACGCCCGCACAACTGGTAGCGTTGCCTCGACGCAACCTCACCGATTGCCGCCACGTGCCACCACCGCTCTGCTTGTCCTTTTCCTGGACTTCGCCCCCGGTTTTGAGGCCCAAACTGGGAAACCAGCCTTCACGACCAACCCCCAGTTTTGAGGCCCAAACCGGGAAACCAGCTGTCCATCGCCTGAGTTTTGTGGCCCAAACTTAGAAACCCGCAGCGCCCAGGTTTTGAGGCCCAAACCTAGAAACCGTCCTCAGCCCGAGTTTTGTGGCCCAAACTCGGAAACCATCAGCGCCCAGGTTTTGAGGCCCAAACCTGGAAACCGTCCACTCGGTGGTTTTTCTGTGGCTCAACCACCAAACCGAGCCATAGAGGGGATGCACCGCCCGTGCACCCCGTCCACCCGCAAGTCTTCACTCATCGCTATCCCAGGCTGTCAGCCACCACAGCAGATCCTCAGGCCACCGGTCCCTCAGTCCAAGCCTCACGTCCGCCCTTCGCCACTCTCGGTCCATCGACACGGCACGTCTCTACTTGACCTTCACCTTGCCTTCGATCACTGTATCCGTGCTCGACACCTGCACAACACAAGCCAAAGAACATGTGCATTATCCCAGCTGACAATCACTCATCACTCAGAGACTCGACATACACCCATGTATCCGCATATATCTTTATTTACAGAAAACCCCCCCTCAATTTATTTTTCTTTCACATACATACCCCTCCTATACATACTGTGCCTCTATATGGACGCTGCCACTTCCGGTATGCGATGGTAAGCTACCAGATAGTGTCTGCGGCCCTAGGAGTGTGCCTTTGAACCAGTTATGGTGACACAGTGATGACATGTGGGTTGAGGCAACGATGCACTGAACTACGAATGATGGTGAAAGGTCCTAAATAGCTAGAGGGGGGTGAATAGCCTATAAAAAAATTCTACAACAACACTTAAATGACTTTGTTAGATAACTAAATGGTGAAGAAAGATTTGTGCTAGCTCTACAAAAAAGCAAGCCATCTATCCACAATCCTAGATAGTTATGATCTCTAAGTCACACAAGGTCTATATTGCTATTTATCAACTAGGGAGCAAATGAACCAGAGAATTGCAACTAGACAAGATGAATATTTCTACTAGCTACAGAAGATACAACTATCACTTGCAAGAATGTAAATGAAGTAAATACAAGTGATAGAGTGGATATACCATCGCGGCAAGTGATGAGAACAATGAATACCAAATGAATTCCTCGAACAAGAATGACACAATGATTTATATCGATGTTCACTTGCTTGCTGGCAAGCTATATCCTCGTTATAGCGATTCACCCACTTGGAGGTTCACAAGCTAATTGGCATCACACGCCAAACCCTCAATAGGGTGCAGCACAACCACACCACAAGATGGGGATCCACAAGCTACGAGAAATCCACTAGAGTTACCTTTCACGATCTCCCATAGGGAAGGTACATAACCCCTCACAAATCACCGATCGAAGCCAAAAATAATCACAAACTTCCACTCAATGATCCTCACTAATCGGAGCTGGAAACAATCACAAACTTTGCTACTCCTAGCCGTCTAGGTATCGGCAAACACCTAGAGTAGCAAGCAAAATCCGCAGTGAAACACAATCACCAAGTGCCTCTAGATGAACACATTCATGCAATGCACTTGGATATCCCAAACTCTCACTAAATGATGAACAATCAATCAAATGGAGTGAGAGAGACATGGCTAGGCTCACAATGAAATTTAGGCAACCAAAATGTTCAAGGCTGTGAGACCAAGCTGGCCAAACACAATATAAAGAGTCCCCTTCAAAGATAGAGCAATTGCCCCTCAAGATCTGATTTCTGCGGGGCATCGGACGCGTCCGATGCCGGGATGGATGCCATGTGTCCTACCCGTTCAATGGCGATCTCTAGATCTCAACGGCTCAAAGTCTTAGCTGGTTCTTAATAGGGCATCAGACACACCCATCGGGCGCAACAATCCAGCGTTTGATGCCCTATGAAAAAATCCAATGGCTAACTGTCCTTACATCAGACGTGCTAGGGCCAGCGTCTGATGTCTATGCAGAGAGCTCCTACGAACATCAGATGCGTCCGATAGGAAGCCATTGGACACACGGAGCGTCTGATGCTTCTCTGACTCTTCTGCTCAGGCCATGTCACTGACATCGGACACTAGCAAAATGCACTCTGTGTGTCCAATGTAGCGTCCGACGCTCCTCTGCCTTCTCTATCTAACTAGGGTTAGCCATCGGACACATTCAATGCCCCTCGGGATAGCGTTCGACGATGTTATGCAGAGGACTCGAAAACTCCACTTCATCCCTTGTGCAAATTTGTTAACTCGACCAAGTTTTCACCACTTGTGTACGTCAGTTAGCATTTGTCAAGCACTTTTCAACGGGATGTTAGCACTCACTAGAATATAAATGCATATGCAAAGTTTAGATCATCTAGTGACACTTTTTTTTGAGCGAGAACCGTGGGGCAAAGCCCCCTGACAACCATGAAATGTATTGCAAGTACAATAAAGGAGAGTTACAAAGTACTTACACATCTGCTTAACCAGAGATTAAGCCAGAAAGAAGAGGAGGGGGAAAAGAGAAGAAGAAGAACCGAACCAAAAAAGCTATGAGACAACTAGCCTATATTTATAGGGCATCATGCCAAAGTAGAATAGAGGCATGTAAGCAGGGCTTGATTCTAATCAGGTGGCTTGACACTTCAGTTTTGAAAGAGGCCTTCTAGGTAGCAAGACTAGGCGGCTTGTGGTTAAATATGAGCCCATTTCTTTCCTTCCACAAACACCAAGCGCCTATCAGAAAGATTTCCATGAAAAAGGGTTGTGCAAACTCTTGCTTGGCAATATACAGTCTCTGGTGACACTTTGATAACTGCATTTCACAAACGAGTTCCACTCCTCTTAATAGTATGGCTACCAAGCCTAAATGTGATCACACTCTCTATAGTGTCTTGACCACCAAAACAAAATGGCCCTATGGTTATACCTTTGCCTGGAGCCCACTTTGTTTTTCTCTTTCTTCTTTTCCAAGCTTTTGGAGCACTTGATCAGCATCATGCGGACGCCACCATCCATCTAGCTCCATTACTTGGTCTTGGACCAACCTATCTCTTGAACACACTTGAGCATAGGTTTTGTCCAATAGGTTTCATCAATTAACCAAAACCAAACTAGGGCTTTCAGATGGCTATAGAGTAAAATGCATGGTTAGTCCATTAACTTATGAGCATGTGTTTATTTGGTCAATCAGGCTTGAAAGTTTATTTTTGGCTCTAAACCAGCTTGACTATTGGTGCATAAAGAGTCCATACCCCTTCGTTTTATGTTTTTATTTATAGAAACCCCCTCAATTTATTTTTCTACATGCATACCCCTCTCATACATACCTTGCCTGTATACGGACTCCGCCACTCCTGGTCTGCAATGGTAAGCTCTCGGATAGTGTCTGCGGCCCTAGGAGTGCGTCAGTTAGGTGAGCGCACCGGCGAGCACGTTGGGGGTAGCGAAGGCCCAGGGAGCGGCAACCTGAGAGCGGTGTGGCGCTGCGCTGGCCTACAGGCTACGGCGAGCGGCTTGGCACGACAGTGCCGACGTGACTGCTACGAGCAGAGGGGGCATGCGCCAAGGTTGTGGCGGTGGTGAGTGTAGCGGGGGTGCGACAAAGTTGGGTGGGGCGAGAGGCACGCTGGCAGCAGCTGTCGTTGGGGCCTCGTCCCTTGGGTGCGTCTATCCTCGGGTGGGCATGGGGCGTGCCTCGTGCCGTGTCGTGCACTGTGCAGTCTTACTGAACAGCGAGCGTGACGGTGGATGCAGGATGCCAATGCAAAGACTGCTAGAGTCAACTTCGGGGATTTGGGACACTATCCAGTTGGGCCAGCTATGTTATTTGTCCTGTTTTTCTTCCCCTAAATGTTCTTCCAACCACGATCTTCGCTGAACGTCATCGCTCGTCTGCTCCTTCGCTCGGCCAGCAGGAGGAGGTGCTTAAGTAGTTGGTGCCGCTGCCATTCGATGTCCTACAACACGGTGGATGTATACGCGGAGACAAGATGGTGTTCTCATGCGGGTGATGGGGCTGAGCTGCATCCGGTGGGAGATGTTGGTCTCCGCTGCTTTCACGGCGCTCCTCGTGGCCTCCATCCTCCTCCTCCTCCCCTCCCTCCTTCGCACAAGAAGCACCAAGCCCAGGAGGTGGCCCTTCATGTCCCCATCGACGGCCGCCAAAGACAAGGAGCAGAAAGCGCGGTACCCCATGATATTCTCGCAACTCATCTCAGCGTCAACGGGGACACGTCTCATTCAGCGTGACTGCTGGTGGCACTGTGCCACCCGGTGAACAGCTACCTGGTGCACCTGGACGAGGAGGCCACCACAGAGGATTGGAGGAGCACCGGTGGCTAGCGGAGCTGGTGTTCGGGAACATCGTGTGTATGCAGACCGGCAGCGGCACGTGCGTGTAGAGGCAGATATATGTATGAGGGGGTATGAATGTGGAAGAAAAAAGAAATGAGGGGGTTTCTATAAATAAAAACATAAAACAAAGGGGTATAATAAAGACTCTTTATGCATCCTTTGTCAAGGTTTTAGACCAAAAAATATACTTTCAAACCTGGTGGACCAAATCGACATAGGCTCACAAGTTAATGGACTAACCATACATTTTACTCATGGCTATATATGGGGGTTGAGAGTGATTATAAGAGTCGTCTGCGTGTTGCGGCTATGTGTGGTGACCGCGGAGGTCGCAACCATAGCCATGGCCATCCCCTCCGCTTATATGTGATAGCTGGTAATAGACAAATATAAGTTAACTGACACTAAGCAATAATATGCATGTTTACCACATTTTTAAAAGGTTCACTAAATTTCTTAACCAGCTATTTGCAACACTTCCCTCAATACAACTTAAAATTATATGGCTTCCCTAACTACCATCAAAATTGTTTGCTTTCCTTAGTGCCACTATTTGAATTTTTTGTTTCCCTATCAGCCACTACCATCATGCACAGTTAAATTGTGGATCACTTACTAGCAAGGCCTATGGTATATGAGGCTCTTCCATCTAGCATCATTGGCCAATCTGCCCCTTGCTCTCACTGTAGGCCCACCATCAATTCAACACTTAGTCGATCCCCATCTCACCTCATGCAAATGCCAAGCGTGACCTCAGTGATGCCTCCCAAATCATAGTTGGTGGTACACGTGAATCTACGGCTATGCAAGGAATCGTGATTCATCACAGGAGAAGACGAATCAACGATATGAAACCTATTTGTAAGTGGATGGAGACTGGAGAGGGAGGGGACAACCTCTTATATTGTGGGGCCAGCTCCTAGCTAGCAAGTGATCCATATTATATATACTATTATTATTGCTAAACAATCAAACTTAAACAAAGTGCACTTCTTTTTCTAGTGGATTTAAAAGCCCATGAACAATTAATGTGTTTTCATTTTCAAAACTAATTACTAATAAATAAACAACCCACCTTCTAAATCAATATCCCCAATGTTATGGAGACCTACCGCAGTTGGCTCCCAACACCCTACTGCAGCTGTTTTTTGCCTTGGCAGTAAACACTCGATGGTGATAGTCAAAATCATCACTATCGGCTCCAAACCGACTATAAAGGACCTCAATGCCACCATATTGGCTAATGATCTGATTGTAATCGTGATAATCACAATTTCCTTCCACGACGACTCAACTCGGTGCAGTGCACCTTCATGGTCGCTTTGATGTTCGGCACGTCTGTGTCTAGGTCAACACCACCATGGTATGGTCGTAAGAACTGTTTGTTCAAAGGTCATAGCCACGGTCGCCTTCCAGTACGATCCGCCTTTGATGATCCTTTAATCGGTGTTGGGTTACTAAGCAATTCAACAGTAATACACTATTGATCCCTACCGCATTAGACCAATAGCGGTGGTGATACAATCAACGACACTTATATCCGATGACGATAGAATTGTGAAATGTAAATACTAATTCAGCTGGACCTTAATATCTTACTGAACACATAACATATACAGATATACTCATTACATATATACATCATGTCCATAAACAAGAGTGCCTTTTACAATAACAATGGACGCAAACATGATAAGTTTATAAACTGATGTTCCATAATAAAGGCACAGATCTTTAAAGACTTACGTAATGAGAACTAGGTAGTTGGTCCTCCTATGTGCCATTCCTGCTTGCAATTGGAAGGCACACTCTAATGAGTGCTTCCTTCAAATTGGTAGCATATGCACCATGGAAACCCTCTTGTTCCTCCCATAGCCATTGGAGGAAGATTGTTCAAAAGCACCCAGACACCACAACTTGCACAAAAGCAACATAATTGATGGTATTCAACATACCATTGCAGTACTTACCAAGCAAAAATTGTACTATAAAAAAACTCCATACATGAACAAAGACATGTTGTAACAACAAAATACAACAAATGCACCTTTACTACTCTGCTAATGACTCCACGAACAAGGAAATTGTCAGTATTTATTAATGCACACAGATAAATCTGCAAGTGCACAGATACCGCTGTAGCTTTCACTAGAAAGTTGTTGACGCAAAACGTGACACCTCACGCTAAGCACACAGCAAGCCGAAAAGCTAGCTTCAATCGGGTGCCCGGAATGTGCTGAATCCGGAGACGTGCCAGTCGGGTTGACCTGAAAACCAACAAGGGAAAAAACTGTGAGAATACCTTTGGAACATGCCGGATAAAACCAGACAGTTCCATATGTACGGCTTTGGAAGCCAATCACGACGGCACACAGCTATAGAAGCTGTCTGTCAGAGCATGTTTATAAAGTCATTCGGCTAGTATGAGAATAGAGCATGCAAAGCATATTAACTGCCGAATGCATATGTAAAGAAAGACATGCTTGAACAAATTAAAGATATTATAAACAGGTAACTTGCAAATATAGATCTATTCAAATAACACATACATAGGCTAATCCAACTAATCTGCCGCACGTTTAGTCTTCATAAACCGGTCAGGCATAAACTCAAGCGAAGCTAATCCACCGCATGATACCACTTGCTATAAGCCTACACCACTTCTTATAATTAGATTAATCCACCGCATGATACAATCTAATTATAACAAGCTAAAAGCATGCATATATTTGAACAGATCTATAAAGGCTCATTACTCGTGTAAGCTTAACCAAAATCGGCAAACCAGCCGAATTGGGGTCCATGAAGAAGGAACAAACAAGCAAGCATGATTAAACTAATCCAAAACCTGTATCTGCCGCACGACACCTAGTTTCATTAAAGCCTAACCATGATTGATATGCATGAACCCGCAACATGTAACAACCTAGACTGAAAGTTGATTCAGCCATCATGATCTTATGATTAAAAGAGAGCACAAGCAAACTCGTGCGACAAGGCCGAACAAAGATCAATCTAGATTGGGCAAAAGAGTGTCACAAGAATTAAATAAATAAAACATATAACACATGATAACTTAATGAATCTATTAGATCTGTCAAATCTAATAGAGCCGATAACTATTTTTACTCATGACTTAATCCGCCGCACGATACAAGGCATAAGCAAAAACTTCCCGTCATAAGCTTAAATCCGCCGCACGATACTAAGCTTAACATACGAGACTACTTGCATCATATCTAAACCCACCGTATGATACTAGACATGATAGCAAGGTTGCCGGTACTTACGGAGGTCGACGGATCGATGATTCCTCTCGAAGAACTCGACGACACGACTAAGGACTCGAAGGTGGCACAGGGCCGGTTTGTATTGATATGGTTGTGAACAATTTTACAATGGTCGAGGGTTTATATTTATACCCTGGACGAAACACGAGTCCTAAACGATTACGATTCGCATAATAAAATATGGAAAGATACAAATTCTACTTCCCAATTCTTCGGCATCCTCCATCACCACGTGTCTTCTTATGCAAGTCGGTTTTATTTTGCAACTTCCATCTCCCGAATGGAGCTACCATCTTGTAAAATAGCCGACCGCACAAGCATGCTCCGAAACCCTGAAGATCAAATAGCCATCCGATTGCTTGCCGAATCCTTCCTTCTCTACTGGTTGGGTCCACCTGTCATACTCTTGCGCGTGCAAGAATTTGGTGTCAACACATGCCCCCTAATTTTGGGACAAATATTTGTTTCAAAATTCCTTTTCCATACCCACACGTGGAATCCCCGGAAGCATCTACTTTTTGTAGAAACCTCGCATGTCATAATTACTTCACCTACCGATTCATCTCCCGATGCGCCTCTGAGATTCTTTAAATTCCCCTTTTTCACTCTTATTTCGGCTCGTACTCTCCGAACTCCCCTGCTTTGTTTCCAAACCAGAAAACCCTCTTTTCTCCTGTTACCCCAATCAACCAGAAGATGTCTTCTGAAGCGAGCCGCCATAGCTCTGAGTTCGGAGCTTCCAGCACTTCTAAGAGGAGGTTTGTCCTTCATCGTTTTTATCCCAAAAATGAAGCAGCCGCCCCCACACTGTTGCTCTTGTTCTTAGGAGGACCGGTGACGATCTTCCCGAGGGCATGTCCCAGAAGATTGCAGATCTTCAGTTTGATTTGGAAAGGAAGGATCGGGAAATTACCCGAATTTCTAAAGAGCGTAATATCACTCGGGAACGGGCCATTGGTAAGTATTCTTTCACTATTCCCTTCTTCACTTTTTCCTTCTATTCCTATCGATTCTCCCTTCTTTTCAGCTCTGGAGGCCAAACTCCATTCTCTCGAAGCTGCCATTGCTGACCTCGCCTTTGCGGCTAATGCACCGGGCACGACGGCCCTGAGGCGGGTAAACGAAGTCACCCGAGTCATCCCTGAAATCTCCAGAGCTGGTATGGGATACGACGCGGCGCTTGCCTTCAATGCTGTACGGATCCATTTTGGCGCCGACTATCGTAATTTTGATGTCTGTGAGCGAGGATTAGAATACAGGGTAGCACACTCCGTAGATGATATGAAGGAAGCTGGAACAGATCTGGCTGATTCCTTCGATCATGACCTCCCGATCAGATAGAGGATACGATGGACGAACTGATTTCTATTGTAAACTTGAACCCTCCTTCTGTAAAATAAGAAGCTCCTTTCGCTCGTCCGGTTTTGAAATCGATCTGCGACTGATCCTTCGAGATCAATGCGTGCTCCATTTTGCGCACCAACCACTGATTTTTTTTACTTCAACAGCGATGTATACTACATCGGCTATTGTTGATAATAGCATCAGATACCTTCGCCTTGCGGACAATTTGTTGTAATCGGTCATCTTAGATTCAAAGTTTCGGCTTTCTCTTAGCTTTCCGATCCATGATGACATTAAGGCAGTATCTCTTAAAGGATTTTTCGATCTTCAGCTCTCTGCTTTCAGTGTTAATCGGTAACATGAGTTCCCAAATTACTAACTAAAACTGAACGACTCTTAGCCGATTCCTATCAGCTTTCTGATTCTGGGGTCATAACCTCTTCCAATCACTAAAAACCTGGCTTAGCCCAATAACGGCCCATAAGCCATGAAAACCCTACTCCGATGCTTGGTCCTTCAATATGCAAGCCATGGTTCTATAAATATGACCTTACACCAACCGCCACTCTTGACTTTAGCCAAACAGCTTGACTCGCAAAAAACTTCCACCCCTCAGCTTCTCAAACCAGAGAGAAAATCTTCCGCTTGTGTTTCCATCAATGGCAGGCAATGGCGACCATGACAATCATAACGTTGGAGATGAAATAGGAGGAAGCCGAGCATCAACTCACCAGCGTCATGGGTAAAAACGAACTCCCTGCGCCCTTGCGATAGCTTTCTTGCTTGCCTATCTCTGATTCACTGTCCGTTTCCTCTCCAGAGCAGCATCCTCCTTCAGTCGAGCTTGGGTTCTTCCTCCAGAAACGGTAGCTCCGATGATTTCTTTCAACCTTTTCCCAAGCCACCAGATTATGAGTTTGATGGTTCACTTTCGCCTAACATACCCTTTTTTTATATCAGCCTTGTCTGCAGAGAATGACCGCTTGAAAGCAGCAATAAACAGAATTATCCTTAAGGTGAATGTTCGTGGGGATTCAGCTGAAGCTCGTCTTGACGCCATGGATGGCCGCATAGATCAGGTCGTCATCCAAGGTGTGCACGCCGGGGTTTCCCTTGGGCTATCAGCAATGAGCTCTTGGACCAAAGAAGATTACTCCTTCCTACCAGTTGGCTTCGCAGGCAGGGATCCGGATGAATCTAAAGACCTTGAAATCTATGATAATCATGTCCCTTCTATTGCCGAAATTACCGACCCGCAATCCATTGTAAACAAATTGTCTCAAGGGTAGCTTGTATCAGGATAAATCTGTGAGTGAAGCTCGTAACATATGAGACTTGTTTCCCTGAATAATGCCTATCTGCATCTTCGACCATCTCAGTGATTTTCCCGATTGCGGCATCTCTTCAGAGAAAATGTTTCCCGAATGCATGACGTCATCTTAGCCGACTAGATCTCGTTTTTGATGTGTCATGTCACTTGGCATCTTATTTACTGCACTTCACCTTTCTCTTCCCCCAATAAACCTACCATTCGAAAAAATGCTAGGATTACCGGGTCATGAACACTCTTGTACTAAAGGCGATATAAATAATATCGGCTATAACTTAAACTTCTTGGAACATTTTTTCTACTAAAGGCGATGCTTTACACATCGACTGTATAAAAATGTCTTTGCATCCGCTCCAGATATAATTTCCATGCATTCGGCTTTTAACAAATAGTGCCAAAGCTTTAATCCACGAGTGGTGCATATATGAACAAAATTTCTCTACAGCCGAATACCCTTCTCTGGGTTTAACATTTTCGGCTAAAGCTAGCTGCTACCTATCTTTTCCTTTAAACTTAAAATAAGGGGCGATCCTGCTGTAAGGCTATCGGCCGCCACGTACAACTTAAAATGATCACCAAGTTGAGGAAATGCCTTCATGTGCTTTTTAATTTCACCAACTCCCTTCGTTGTACGTCACTTTTCATGAATTCTCGATTTCCTTTGAGTTTCAGCAATGGAGAAATAAGCAGAACTTTTAAACACCCGAGACCCAAACTTGGTACACATCGGTCCTATTTCGGCTTCATCATCAATACTTTATTCCTTGTCAGCCGATATGAAACTTGGTCAAAATTCTTCTCCATTACCATCAGCTGGACTATTTAAAAATTACTCTGAGAGCCGATCGTCTGAATCAGCTGTTGGTCCTTATCGAAAACATTCACAGGACCTACTTCCCAAGCTCTCCCAGAGAAGCACTCGACACCATCATATTCCCAGTAGATGGGCTCCGTATTAGCAACACTTACCGAATCATCAGCATGGACAATTTCGATATCATCTCCGATCCACTGGATAAGGAATTGATGCATAGTTGACGGCACATAACAGTTTGCATGTATCCAATCTCTTCCTAATAGTAAACTGTATGGCCCCTTGCCATCAATGACGAAGAAAGTAGTGACCAAGGTTTTAGTTCCGCTTGTCAACTCAACATGAACTGCCCCCTGTTGACGTTTGTTAACGCAAATAAGAATATGAAAGATTCCGCAAGTGCACAGAACATCATTGTAGCATTTTACCGGGAGTATTCCAGGATCGTTATTTATATTTTACCACAGGGAAGCTAGGGTCAAGAATCTGATAACTCACTATCATGCATCTACTAACTCAGAGTACTAAATAGACTAAAGCAGGAGTAAATGATATATGATATAATAAAAGTACATCAAAGAGAATTCAATGATAAATGTATAGATAACTATAGTGGGAGGACAACGAGAGAGATCAAGGTTCCTATATACTTCTCTATTACTTGGGTTCTAAAGTAACAAAGATGAAAAGATATAGCAGTTATAAACATTGGCACTTTGGAGCAACAGTACCTTTCTGACTCTCGAAAAAGACTGGAAAGAAGGTAGTCAGGGGAAGGCTGCCAAAAAGCTCTACGAAAACACCAATCCTAACGTGGTGGATTATAACAATATACAAAGCTGTCACCCCTATAGCTACCACAACTATCCGGAGGATTGGGCGAAAACTCAGGTAAACACTAGCCTAGACACCGCGTCTACACTAATGATTACTACTCTAATTACCATGAATAACTAGAGCACTCAATACGAGCAAAGATCCCATGCCAAGATATAACAACTATACTAATCATATAATAAAGCAAAAAGTAAATAGAGAAGATAAATATATTAAAGCATAAGTCTTACAAAGAAAAGATACAAAACATACCAAAACTCTGAAGACTCCTCCGAAACCGGAGCGCAGCTCCGCTCTCCCTAACTCCCGACTAAAGCTAAGCTATTACATTGGAAAATCTAAACCTAATTCTCTAGAGAGGAGAGGTTGTCCTTCGAGGGATGCCTCTACAAAGACTCCCAGATGATGATGGTCTCTCAGGGGGGTCCTGGGTTTATTATATAGGGGCTCCTGGCCTCCCCTCCACCTTGAGCAAACGATGTGGTACTAAATCCTTCGTCATATGCACTTGGGCCTAAATGGGCCAAAACGTGTTGGAGAGGTCGGTTGGAGTGCGTCACGCGAAGGGGGAGCAGATTGGGCCCAATAGCAGACTGGTCGGCCCAGGAGGGAGACCGACCAGTCTGTCTCTATGACAGGTGGGTCCCACCTTCCGTGGGTCGCCTTCTCGTGTGTTCTGGAATGTTCCGGAATGTTCTAGAATCTTCCAAGTCGTATCCATCGAGGACTCTCGCTCCGGGACTCCAAATATAGCAAATCATATGTCCGTTTCGATCGTCTCGACGAGGTCTTCGCAATGGTGTGCTCTGTTTCATCACTTGAGATACTTTTATATGGTGAAATATTGATAATCCTGCAAAACAAGTGAGAGCACCAAAACTCGTGGAACTTGTTAGTTTCAAACCCTACAACTATGCTTTATGGTTCATTTCATGTCATTCTATGCATTAGTTGATGGTATAATATTGACATTAAGGACCGTCAACAAGTTCCCCCAAGCTTACCCTTTGCTAGTCCCTTAGCAAAGCCAAACTCAACAATGGATCAGGAGTTGCTGCAATAACTGCACTTCTAACAAGTACACATGCATTCAAACAAAAGTTCTCATTTGGATTAGAAAAAGATATCATATTATTTATCACAGGGCTTAGTACTTTACCTTGAATCTTGATAATAGAACGATCAAATCAAGCACCATGTCTCTAGTTCCTTCACTTCACCATTATCCCGGAGTTTTTATGAATTTTTAAAAAGCTTAAAAACATATGTTGCCAAATTAAACAATGGATCCAAAGACAGAGTCAACCATACTATTGAATCGAGAAGTGCATGTGTATGGAGAATGGAGGCGGATGCTCTTTTGAATATATCACTCTCTTTTGTCTATTAGAAACACATGGCTATCAGGCTAATTCTACTATCGGGCACATGCCCATTTTTCTGATATTCATCATTTTTTTCTTTTTTTCTTTTTTTCTTCGAGGTTCCGGACACTTGTCCCTTTTTATTTCCTCGGGATCTTTCTTTTTGAGGTTTCGGACACTTGTCCTTTTTTATTTCCTCGGATTTTTTTTTCTCTTTTTTTCTTCTTCTTTTTTTCAATAGCCACATGCTTCCAACAAACTTTTGAGAGGATAGCAACAGATAATCATGAGCATTTGTGCGAAAGATGGATGAAATGTGTAAGTGATCTCAATTCAATAGCATGATAACTTCTCATAGGGTCAACAAAGCTTAATTTAACTCAATGCAATTATTTGTCATCTTAATATTGGAAAATCTCCAGAACTCTAGTGTTGTTTTAGAACAAGATAACAGTACCTCAGATCATCACATATCATATATGTCAATTACCTAGACTCTGGATCAAGCATTTGCTACCCATATATTTAATTTCATTTTAAGGCATCATTAATTTTTAAACTTAAGAGAACTCATGCTTAAAGGCTAGGTACTAGAAAGAATTACAATAGAGCAACCATTCATCATTTCCATTTTAAGAAATTAGAGAGAGAGTTCTTCAGATTGACATGCTTTATTTATTTAATCTAACACACACTATAACCTATTATTTAAAAACATTAAGATAGTAGTAAGACATACCTGAATAACGAAGATAACGGGGGTGCTCTCCCCCAAGCTCGATGTTGTTGTAATAGTGTTGAGCCTTAATGTGCTCACATTTTTTTGTATTTTGAATTTATTTATAGAAAGAAAAACTTAAGAGGATAAGGATACTTACCTGGATACAGAGGGGTGCTTCCCCAAGCTGAATGTTGACGTAGTCGTTCGATCTTGCAATGTAGCAGACTGGCGGTGAAAAATGTTCTTCCTCTATTGGAGCATTGATTGATGTTGATGGTTGTTGAAATAGTGCTCCAACAATGGATGGAACATCCACTTGCTTGTCAGCTTTTCCTGGTCTTCAATCCTGTGAAACTCAAATAGACAACGAAACTTGTGGAATAGATTAAGCGTTAGTGGTTGGCCACTCAAGCCTTAGTTGTCTAGAGTTTTAGTAAGATCTCTTTCTCAATATATATATATATTTTTATTTTAATATTTATATGATGCAATGACAGCTTAACAAAATGAATGCATTTTTATTTTTATTTTTATGCCACCACGGTGAATATTTCATGTGGGTTTTTACACACCATAGAATTATTCACATGGGGCTTTAGGTTTTATGCTGCAGTGCAAAAAGTAAAATATTTTCTCTCTTTTTTTATGCAATGCTAATGCAGAAAAGTAAATATGCTATGGAGAGATGATGATGGAAAGTAAATATGCAAAATGGAAACTAATGCAGAAAAGATAAATATGGATAACTACCGATTTACCTTTCGGCGAGGGTTCAATGTTTTAAGTCCTCTGAACAAGACTTCTCACCATGTTCATTCCTGAGGTGCATCATTTGATTCTGATATGTAGACCTTGATAGCTACACCTCATGATATGGTGTCACTCATGTTCTTCGTTCGTCCAGCAACTTGAAGTGAAAACATTAATTGTGGAGGCTTGCAACATCTTGCTTAGTGTGCATGTTCTTATAGATCCAGGATCCTCACTCTGTAGAATTTGGGAGTTGACAAACTCCTCCATGTTTTGCTTAGAAGTGTGTCCTGCTCATAGAGACAAGGTAGAGATCAAGTGCATGGGCTCTGTTGGTGGAAAAACACCAACAGAACCAAAAGTTTTGTTCATTCTAACCTTAGGCACATTGAACAAGATAAGCTTGTTGTTTATGTATTCTATTCAATCTTAACATGAGTGATAGGATCATAAGATGAGCATGAAAGTAGCATCTTAAAATATTTAATAGATCAGATTGCTTAACCCAAGGAAGGATAATCTATGCACTTTTCATGATTGTGATATATCATCTTCCAAAGGTTAGATGCATAACATTTTAGCTCATTAAGATAGTGAGATTCAAGAGAGTAAAGCTAGGAACAAAGAACAAAGAACTGAACATGTTGAGTTGATTAGGTTGGATCAAGTGAGGTGCAACTTAAACATGTTTGGTTCTTTATGTATGCTCATACCAGAATCAAAGAGAAGCTTTTAAGGTGATGGTCACTTACCTTGAAATGATACTTTATCATTGAAGAGTGATTGTGTCGAACCACCTTGTGCAAGCTTCTCTTGTCTAGCTGGTTGAGTGCATGAATGACTTGTCTTCTCTTGTCTATCTCATGGTGGGCCAACTGAGTCTTGTTCTCAACAGGTCTAGACGATGGAGACCTTTTCAACTATTCTCTTGATTTTTAGGCTCAGATACTATCTCTCTATCTTTGAATTATTGTGGTGCAGTGGCTTCATCCTTTATGATGTCTTCCTCAATTCCTGGTAGTTGGTTCTTCATTTGTCGGTTGAGTCAACGTCTTCTCTTGGTTTTCTTCGGCTGCTCATAAGTGGTGTAGTCAATTCTTTTGATCGAAGATCCAAAAGTGGACGTCTCCGGGTCTGACATAGATGACAACATTAGTGGTGTTCAAGAATGTTCTTCCAAAATGAGTGATGGATCATGTTCTTCTCCTTCATTGGGATAGCATCCAGTGGCTTGTACTGATCAAAGTGTTGAAGCTGGATTTCTCCTTCCTCTCCTTGATCGTGAAGCAAATCCAGACAACGGAATTGTGTCTCCCCCAAGCTGGCTTGTGAAGTAGGTGGATATCCAAATTTCTTCAACAACATGTTCATGAGTTGAAATTGTAGACCTTGTTGTTGTTGAAGTCGTACCACCTTGTCCACCAAACTAGCTCTTGTGTTGCAATGATTAGAAGTGAGGAGAACTTCCACTGCTTGTCTTTATAGTGAACCACCAACAAACTTTCTTCGGACGACACATAGATGTTATGATGTAGTGGCATATCGTTTCCCTGATATTTGTTGTTGGTGTCGGTGTTGATGTCTTCGACAATGATGAGCGTAGGCATAGATTGATCCATACGGGGTGAGTTGCATCCTACTCATCATAAGTGTCCTGGCTTAGGCCTTGAGATGGCTCAAAGCTTGGCTGCCTTCGACATCACTTGTGACTTGTCTGATGATGAGTTTTGTCTATCCACGGGTTGGGTTTTGGATCTTTAAGTTCACACCATGAACAAGCAAATCTCATCTTCTACAGAATGTTAGTGGACATATACCCGAAGGATTGCACTTAATTTAAAACATGGGTTGTTATCCACAACTTATGTGTTATTCATCCATGCTAATAAAAAAGATGATTTTATGATAGCATAGACTAGCGTTTTATGTGTTGGCTGCATTTTAACATGGTTCAAGGCAAAAGATAACTTGCAGTAGAAGATAAACTTAAATAATCTTTAATACTCACAGTTCTGTCATCCATGATGAATGAGCTGAGTCTTCTTTGTGCAGTTCATCATATGCCTTGCTTCATCTCTGATGTGAATTCATCTCAGGACTTTCCCAAATTGTATTTGAAAGTTTTCTGCAAGGGTTAGTCCAACAAAATATCCAATGTCTACACAAGCTAATTTCAGATCAATAATCAAACCAAACTCCGTGTCTAATTTGATTAAGGTAGACTATTTAACCTAAGCACCACGCTTAATTTAAAAAGCCTATGAAAGTACACCAGGAAAGTACCTTCAAACCAAAATATACTAGCATAAACAAAGGTAGCATGGAAGCATAACAAGAGATTTATTCAGAAAGAGATGAAAGAGTATGATCACAGTGAGGAGTATTTTTTTTCTTTTTTTTCTCTTTTTTTAATATATATATATATATTGTTTAGATGCAGATGATATGAATGCATGCAAGTAACTTGATATGAGAAAACATAAACTAAATGGAGTGGATGAATGATTAAGAGTAAATATGCAGTGGTATGCAAGGAATTAAAAAGATAACTACTCATAAAGTTTAAAGTCCATGAGCAAGACAGTCTCACCTTGATCATACTTACCATGTCTCACAACTGGGATTTGTGAGTGGTGCAGCATAAATATCCGTCACATGGGATGAGAGTTGAATTCTTGTGACAGCGACCTTTTCTCCAATCTACACATAGTTAGAATAATATATATGTATGCACAAACCTATGAGATGGCAGGGTTCCAGAATTAATGATGGATCTTGAATGTTCAGGCACCCTGGGTTCTTCATTCTTGTGGAAGCTCGCCATAAGGTCGAAACGGCGTCTGATGTCCTGTCTATTCCACACTCAACAGAACAAGGGATAATCCTACTAAAGCTAGTGATACACTAAATTAGCAGACATCAAGATCATTATCAAAATCTTTACACCAATTGCTTCCCCAGCAACGGCGCCAAAAATGCTTGTTGACGTTTGTTAACGCAAATAAGAATATGAAAGATTCCGCAAGCGCACAGAACATCATTGTAGCATTTTACCAGGAGTATTCCAGGATCATTATTTATATTTTACCACAGGGAAGCTAGGGTCAAGAATCTGATAACTCACTATCATGCATCTACTAACTCAGAGTACTAAATAGACTAAAGCAGGAGTAAATGATATATGATATAATAAAAGTACATCAAAGAGAATTAAATGATAAATGTATAGATAACTATAGTGGGAGGACAACGAGAGAGATCAAGGTTCCTATATACTTCTCTATTACTTGGGTTCTAAAGTAACAAAGATGAAAAGATATAGCAGTTATAAACATTGGCACTTTGGAGCAACAATACCTTTCTGACTCTCGAAAAAGACTGGGAAGAGGGTAGTCAGGGGAAGGCTGCCAAAAAGCTCTACGAAAACACCAATCCTAACGTGGTGGATTATAACAATCTACAAAGCTGTCACCCCTGTAGCTACCACAACTATCCGGAGGATTGGGCGCAAACTCAGGTAAACACTAGCCTAGACACCGCGTCTACACTAATGATTACTACTCTAATTACCATGAATAACTAGAGCACTCAATACGAGCAAAGATCCCATGCCAAGATATAACAACTATACTAATCATATAATAAAGCATAAAGTAAATAGAGAAGATAAATATATTAAAGCATAAGTCTTACAAAGAAAAGATACAAAACATACCAAAACTCTGAAGACTCCTCCGAAACCAGAGCGCAGCTCCGCTCTCCCTAACTCCCGACTAAAGCTAAGCTATTACATTGGAAAATCTAAACCTAATTCTCTAGGGAGGAGAGGTTGTCCTTCGAGGGACGCCTCTACAAAGACTCCCAGATGATGATGGTCTCTCAGGGGGGTCCTGGGTTTATTATATAGGGGCTCCTGGCCTCCCCTCCACCTTGAGCAAACGATGTGGTACTAAATCCTTCGTCATATGCACTTGGGCCTAAATGGGCCAAAACGTGTTGGAGAGGTCGGTTGGAGTGCGTCACGCGAAGGGGGAGCAGATTGGGCCCAATAGCAGACCGGTCGGCCCAGGAGGGAGACCGACCGGTCTGTCTCTATGACAGGTGGGTCCCACCTTCCGTGGGCCGCCTTCTCGTGTGTTCTGGAATGTTCTGGAATGTTCTAGAATCTTCCAAGTCGTATCCATCGAGGACTCTCGCTCCGGGACTCCAAATATAGCAAATCATATGTCTGTTTCGATCGTCTCGATGAAGTCTTCGCAATGGTGTGCTCTGTTTCATCACTTGAGATACTTTTATATGGTGAAATATTGATAATCCTGCAAAACAAGTGAGAGCACCAAAACTCGTGGAACTTGTTAGTTTCAAACCCTACAACTATGCTTTATGGTTCATTTCATGTCATTTTATGCATTAGTTGATGGAATAATATTAACATTAAGGACCGTCAACACCCCCCGAGTGTCAGAGGAATTACCAGCAAAGTCTCTCAACACCATGTCAGTCTTCAATAAGTCTTCACTTGCCATCCCAAGTTTTCTGAAGGTGGTATACGGCATGATGTTTATGGCAGCCCCTCCATCGATGAACATCTTGCTTAGTGGCTTTCCATTAACATACCCCCTCAAATAAAGTGGCTTCAAGTGCCGGTGCTTAGCTGGTTTATCAAATACCGCTCGTTGAGCTAAAACAAGATGAGCCAACAACTCCTGGAATTCATCTTCATCAAAGTCTGAATACACCTCGTCTCGGACATCCTGGTCTTCGGGAGCTATGAATTCTGATGGAAGAAAGAAAGCCATGCATGCATCAGCCGAACGATCACTTCCATCCGGCTTTTCTTTGGGTCGCCAGACTCGCTTTATCTTGGCACTTGCTTGCTCTAACTCTCTGTTTCTTAGGCGCTGCACCCTTCTCTTCTGGCTCCTTCTCAACCCTGGCGGACACCACTGTCCCCTCTGCCAGACATACTCGCGGTACTCTTCTTCTCCAGTGCGAGTCCAACTGCGATTGACAAATCCTCTTCCCTGCCAATCTTCAGAATTATTTATTTTTAAACGTCGATCGTCCTCAGGGACTCGTGTCCCAAGCCTTTCATGGACAGAACGGCGGTTGACTCAAGATTGCCTATACTCAGAATATTGATTACTGCACTCAGGGCAGTTGTTCTTAACATGCAGCTTCAAGCCTTCATTCCAACAGTACTGGAAAAACGAGCACTCCCAATGAGATTGTTCTTACTCCCTCATATCTTCTCGTTCCTCTTGGTACATCTCTTCTTCGTACCTTCGTTGTTTCTCCAGGAACCTCTGTTCTTCGTAAAATCTCTGCTTCTGGTACCGTTCCTGTTCCCGACGCCATTTATTCAGTAGAATGCGCGTCGTAACCTTGGGTCGGGAAGTTTCACCCGTCTTAGCTCGACTATTCTGGAACTGAACCCTCTGCTGAAGCTCTTTATTTGTAATTTGCCGATCAGGGTCAACAGCACCAGCTTCCCTCGCTCTATCAGAGGTTAACACTTTCATTTTGCTCTTGCCCCTGGGATCAACTGCATTGACCATATTAACAGAGAAAGACACAGTATTCTGTCCAAAAGGGCTATCATCAACCTTCATCTTTCCATCAAACCTCAGATGCCCGTCATGGATAGCTTTCTGGACTCGTACTCTGAACGCTCGACAATTATTTATGGAATGAGATCTAGTATTATGAAAACCACAATACTTCTTATCCTTGACTCCTTCGGGATGCAGCATAGGGTGACCTTCCGGCAACTTGATGCGTCCCTTCTTCAACAAATACTCAAATAATTTATCTGACTTGGAAACATCAAAGTCATAAGTACCTTTTTGTTGCCTCAGCCATCGCTGGTTGACTTGAGTCGGCTCTTTAGCCCAAACTATTTCGGCTGTAGCTATTTCATCTTTATTATCGTATTCAGCTGCCTCTTCTAGAAAAGCCTGATACATTTCAGCAGCCACATCACCCTTCTGGAATTGATTATTCCTCTTGAATCCTTGGGCTTGACTGCTCATCGTTGCCAACCTCTGCGATAACTGCCCGAGGTCATCAAACTCCATGCCGAATAGTTTCTCTTTGATACTCGGCAACATACCAGCTATGGCTATCCCCGGCAATTGGTCGTCTGGCAAATTCAGAGAATAGCAAAGATTCTTGGTTTCCCTAAACCGGCGTAGATATTCTTGTGGCGTCTCACCAGGTTTCATCCTCAGGCTCATGAGATCGACCAACTTCTTTTCACTGGTACCCGTGAAGAAGTACAAGTGGAATTTATGTTCCAGCTCTGCCCACGTATTGATAGAATTTGCTAGCAGAGAAGCAAACCACGAGAAGGCTGGTCATATCAACGACAGTGGGAAGTACCGAATCCTCCAAGCTTCATCCGTAGATGCCTCTCCAAGTTGCATCAAGTATCGGCTGATATGTTCTACGGTACTGGTGTCATCTTGGCCTGAAAACTTGGCAAAATCAGTGGGAGGCTTCACCCTTGGAGGAAGTGCTACCCGATTGTACCACTCTGGGTAAGGGGATTTGTAAGCATACGATTGACCCTTTGGTTTTAGGCCGAATTGATTTTGCATCATATCAGCCATCCTATGCATAATGAGGTCAATATTCGAATCAGGAGCTGCTTGTGCTTGCCCCCCAGGATGTAGTCCTGCCGAACTCTTGTAGCCTGGATTCGGAAGGGCGTTAATTGCGTTATAATCAACGAACTCTTGATATCCATCTCTAAACGTATTCCTCTGTATCCTGTTTGCTGCAGGAGATACTTTAGAAGCAGATTGTGGGACGTTCCTCGTCGTGCCGAACGTGAGCTGGCCATAAGTTTGGGGAGGTTGTTGCGTCTCATGAGGAACAACCCCACTTGTACTTGGGCCAGCTCCACCTCCTTCTGTGATCTTTCAATGTTGAGGTACCAGGAACAATAGTGGTCCTTGCATTGGGCCGACAGCTTCTTCAAAGCGTTTATCCGTTGTTGGACCGAAAATGCTAACCATGACAGCGCAAAAAGTATTCAGGAAAGTTGCCTGATGATTGGTCATTGCTTCTGATACAGCTTTGTATACAAATTCAGTCATCTTTCGAATAGCCTCCTCTTGTTATTGTCAGACGACTCTGACTGGTGATGGGGAATGATCTTCGGGAATTCTTGCTTCTGGAAGACCCTGCCGCTCTTGTTCTTGGAGAAAGACGCCAAGCATTTACGTTGGAATTCATCACAAGCTTGCTGTACTAAATCCTTTAAGTCTGGCAGCAACTCGTCCATGGTCACATCTAGAATTTGATCATCGCTGATCTCAGGCATCTTGAAACGAAGTTGTCCCACCGGGCGTGCCAAAAAGTGTGTTGACGCAAAACGTGACACCTCACGCCAAGCACACAGCAAGCCGAAAAGCTAGCTTCAATCGGGTGCCTGGAATGTGCTGAATCCGGAGACGTGCCAGTCGGTTTGACCAGAAAACCAACAAGGGAAAAAACTGTGAGAATACCTTTGGAACATGCCGGATAAAACCAGACAGTTCCATATGTACGGCTTTGGAAGCCAATCACGACGGCACACAGCTATAGAAGCTGTCTGTCAGAGCATGTTTATAAAGTCATTCGGCTAGTATGAGAACAGAGCATGCAAAGCATATTAACTGCCGAATGCATATGTAAAGAAAGACATACTTGAACAAATTAAAGATATTATAAACAGGTAACTTGCAAATATAGATCTATTCAAATAACACATGCATAGGCTAATCCAACTAATCTGCCGCACGTTTAGTCTTCATAAACCGGTCAGGCATAAACTCAAGCGAAGCTAATCCACCGCATGATACCACTTGCTATAAGCCTACACCACTTCTTATAATTAGATTAATCCACCGCATGATACAATCTAATTATAACAAGCCAAAAGCATGCATATATTTGAACAGATCTATAAAGGCTCATTACTCGTGTAAGCTTAACCAAGATCGGCAAACCAGCCGAATTGGGGTCCATGAAGAAGGAACAAACAAGCAAGCATGATTAAACTAATCCAAAACCTGTATCTGCCGCACGACACCTAGTTTCATTAAAGCCTAACCATGATTGATATGCATGAACCCGCAACATGTAACAACCTAGACTGAAAGTTGATTCAGCCATCATGATCTTATGATTAAAAGAGAGCACAAGCAAACTCATGCGACAAGGCCGAACAAAGATCAATCTAGATTGGGCAAAAGAGTGTCACAAGAATTAAATAAATAAAACATATAACACATGATAACTTAATGAATCTATTAGATCTGTCAAATCTAATAGAGCCGATAACTATTTTTACTCATGACTTAATCCGCCGCACGATACAAGGCATAAGCAAAAACTTCCCGTCATAAGCTTAAATCCGCCGCACGATACTAAGCTTAACATACGAGACTACTTGCATCATATCTAAATCCACCGCATGATACTAGACATGATAGCAAGGTTGCCGGTACTTACGGAGGTCGATGGATCGATGATTCCTCTCGAAGAACTCGACGACACGACTAAGGACTCGAAGGTGGCACGGGGCCGGTTTGTATTGATATGGTTGTGAACAATTTTACAATGGTCGAGGGTTTATATTTATACCCTGGACGAAACACGAGTCCTAAACGATTACGATTCGCATAATAAAATATGGAAAGATACAAATTCTACTTCCCAATTCTTCGGCATCCTCCATCACCACGTGTCTTCTTATGCAAGTCGGTTTTATTTTGCAACTTCCATCTCCCGAATGGAGCTACCGTCTTGTAAAATAGCCGACCGCACAAGCATGCTCCGAAACCCTGGAGACCAAATAGCCATCTGATTGCTTGCCGAATCTTTCCTTCTCTGCTGGTTGGGTCCACCTGTCATACTCTTGCGCGTGCAAGAATTTGGTGTCAACAAAAGTATTCCATGTATCGCATCCACAGGAAAACATGTGAAACTAACTACAATCTAACTTGACCAGAGGTGGTAACAGGGCTATGAAGTATCAACAAGGCTAAGGAGTAGAAGCAAGGCTAAGGATAAACAAGAGCATAGAGAGGATAACCAAGGTTCTCTAACTCTGACTTCAATAAGCTTTGTCTTCTACTATTCAACTAGGGACATTACTAGGGAAAGGCACCATAAGAGGATGCTTTCCTTTGTAACTATGTTCTATTTGGCCTACAAATGGGAGGTGGACTACAATGGATTCAACGAGAGTATCACAATGTTGTTCTAACACTACCTCACAATCTACCATAGGTTGGGAATGCAGGGTGCATCCATGATTAACCTAAGTCTAAGCACCACACTTATACTTATGATTAATACTTAGAGCCTAGATTAAAGCACTCAAAATAGAGTCGTGATCTTGATGAACAATATGAACAAAATACTTACTTAGATCAAAAGTTGATTACCAGAGAAATTTAGAAACAAGATCAAGTATAACTTGGATCCGCCAAGGTACAAGCCATAGAGAGACCACCGACAGGCTGGCACCTCCCCCCAAACTCTCCCCTCTATCTTCATCTCACTATTGCTAATTACAAGACTATATCCTAATAAGGACTAATCTTCTCTTGATAGCTAGCTCTCATCCTGATGAGGAGAATATGAATTGGAGTTTCAGGATATGATCTCTGGAAGGGGTAGAGGGCTGCCTAATATAGGCCAAAGTATTATTTCTAAGCTCTTGGATCAAACTGACTTAAGCAACAACTTAGTTGTCTTCTCTAAGGCGGTGGAGGAACAGACGTCGAGCGAGTGGTTGACATGCTGACTCCACAGGCCGGCTGACCTAGTGGTGGGGACGACCATCCTCACTTGTCAGCCATTCGGGCTCCGCCACGGTGGGTTGCCTTCTAGAGTGTTCTAGAGTCTTCCCACGTAGGTTTTTGTCGCGGATTTGATATCTTTTTACCGGGATTCCAAGTATAGCAAATGATATGTCTGTTTCGATTGTCTCGATGAGCTCTTCGCAATGGTGCGCTCTCCAATTCATTACTTGAGATTTCTTTGTACTTTGAAAAATCAAATATCCTACAAAACAAGTGAGAACACTAAAACTCGTGGAACTCATTAGAATCAAACCCTATACCTATGTTTGGTGATGGTATTAAGTGTATATGTCGGTCATTTTGATGATTTACAATTGGTGTTAGTGACCTTCGATAGGAACATAAGCAAGAGCAAGTCAAGGGCGGCGCCGGTGGATTGAAGGGTTCATGTCATATGCAAATAGTGTTCTGTTCTACCCAACAAGGAAAATCAAATTCCATTCTTGGTGAACTGCAATCACTTTGTACTCTGCATCGCAAACCTCAAACCAAATTCAATATTGTTCTGCCCAAATATCTCAAGTATGATCATCGTATGCTTTGATGTACATTTATTAGTATTATAGCCTTCAAAGTTCCATATTGAAAGCTGAGACATAATGTAAATATCAGCAGTACATAAAGACAACTAACCCTGAGCTTCATGTATGGAGATTGCATCACCACGTGGCTTCTATATTTTTCATCCATGTCTTTGCCTCCATATCAACAACAACGATATGGGAGACTCTAACCAGTACATAAAACCATTAACAAACACACTTCTTGCATATGTGAATACTATAATACATTATCCCATTCAAATTCTTTAAAAATCCATGATGCACTCTTAGATGAGTATATGCTCACACCTATGGAGTCATCTTTGGCAAACACTATGCAAAAGAAATCATGTAGTAGTGCCAAATGCTAACAAGAGAGAAACGTACACATTAACACATCACACACTTGTTGATATTATTGGGTCTTGTTCTTGTTCTTGTTGATATTGGTAGTTTTAACAACCCTTGAAACAAACTTTCCAAAAAGTCCAAGATCACTAAGAACAGAGTTAGGAGTAAAAAGTTATGGCGTTTTTCATAAGGTGACCTATGTTATTTTTTTCAGAGTTGAGGAGGCACATCAATGCTGTGGCATGGCAGTACCGCACCTAGGTGCGGCATGCCGCATGGTATAGGTCATAGCGACTAGTTTTTTTAGCTCAAACGACTAGTTTTTGTGGAGTGGGCACATATACCCATCCCATGCCTCCGGTGTGTGGCCGTTGGATCCTAGAACATTCCAAACCCATTACAAGCCTTGTGATAGCTCTCCCAATCTCTCTATTTGCGAGAGTGAAGTCCTTAGCGAGTGATTAAGTGTTGGGGTGAGAGATTAAACAAAAGAGTGCAAGACAAACCTTGAGCACTTGTCGGACCGCGTCAATCTTTTCACTGCACATGTGTTACTCTTGGAGATGAAGCCTCCGAGAGGGCTAGGCATCGCCCGATGAGCTCTCATGCTTGTGTTGAGCCACGTGAAGTTTGTATTATCCTGAGACGATCTTAGTAGAACCCTTAAGTTCAACCTCGATAGAGGACTTGAGAAGAGGATAGGGGTTGGAAGAGATCCAAAGCCTTTGTGGTTTCCTCAACAACGCAGACAAAGGCAAGCCTCGGTGGTGTGAGCTGAACCATGGGATAACTTTTGTGTCTTTTCTCTTATGTTTTGAATTGCACTTATTGTGTTGCACTCGATCTACTTGATTGTACATGTTTGTAAGTGCGGGTCCTTAGTGGACTTGCTATTGGATATCTCCATGCACAAGTTTGGTTTAAGATTGCGTTCTAGGTGCAGCTACTGTTGAGGTCTGTGTGTTGCGTGGAAGTGTCACGCGCTAGTGCAGAACTGCCGCGCCTGTACTAACCGGGTCCTTTTAATCAGAAATGATACACTATCACTGTCGGATGCAAAAGCAGCCAAGAGTAATAATGAGGGCAGTGATATATGTTTTTTATTAGTGATCGAATTGCATTTCTTCATTGCACCACTCTTAACATATAGCTGATAGGGCATCCATACCAAGTTATACAGCAGGGGTTATAGTAGGTCACCCTATATATCTAAGAACCTTGTAATTTCTAAAGAACTCACCTCATTAACCACTCACCTCAAAATCCATTTGCTGCAAAAACCTTTCCTTCTTATTATTGACACCTCTTTGAGAAAGCTCGCACGAGAACCTTGTCATACATGTGCTTTTGTGAAGTCGAATTTAATAATAATGCCAGGGTTTTGGGAAGACCTAAACTCATGCAACACATCTTGAAGCATAAATAAATACTAATGTTTCTTTCAGGTAAGAAGGCAGTTCTAATTCTTGCCAACGATTTTTCTCTGGCAGGGCTGACGCGTTTGTTAATATTCTAATCTCTACCCGCGGGAGGATTGGCGCCCTCCCGCAGGTTGGGTTACTGTAGCTTTTTTTTTTGCTTTTTTTTTGCTTTTTCTGTTTTCTTTAATTTTTTCTATTTTTTTTTATTTTTCTTTTCTTTTTAAGATTTTTGTAGGCATCTTGGATCGACGACCTCCCAACACTTGTGTATGTTTTACGCTCATACAGCCAATGCCTCTGACACGACATGTAAATATTTTTTTGAGCAGGTCGCATGCCGGTATAGTGACTGATATATTTAAAGATTGTTTAGTTCCAAGTTAAAAAGTTTTGGAATATCATATCAGGTGTTTAACACTAATTTAAAGTATTACATACTATTAACAAAACTAATTGCATAAGTGGAGAATAATTCGTGAGACGAATTTATAAGTCTAATTATTAATAATTATCAAATGTTTACTGTAACACCATATTATCAAAACATGAATTTATTAGGCTTCAAAAATTAATCGTCTCGCAAATTATTTTGAATCTATGTAATTAGTTATTTTTTAGTCTATATTTAATACTCTACGTAAGGTCTAAATATCCGATGTGATAAGTGAAAAATTTGTAGGGTAAAACTAAACACATTTGTACTGTTTAGGCCGATCAAATTTTCCGTACGTACACGCGGAGCAGAAACACTTATGATACTTTGATAATCGTACCAATAGCGGGTGCGGCGAAGCGCACTAACCATCCTGTATATTCATAACCACGGAGACTAGATACACCACTCCTTTTGCGTATATGGTGCTCATCTAAACCTGCCCCTGGAGGTTACGCGTACATGTGTTGAGCGGTGCAACTGTAGCTTAAATCCATGCAACTTATTATCTACAGAAATCTGTCTAAAGAAACAGCAATACTGTATAATTTATTATGTACAGAAATTTTTGGAAGTGTGTACACATTGTCGTCAAAAACATTAAATTGATATATACAGCTAGTGTTGAGAAAGCATATATAGTACGTGTTGACACATGCATGCATGGTACATGTAGGGCCTTCATCAGGTCTGTGTTGCATGCATCCCCATCATCTATGTCTTCAACACATAGCAGAGAGAGCCAGTGTCCATAGTCCAAGATCACAAAACACACTCCATGCCACAACCACATGAGAAATTGCTATGAAGAGATGGTCATCCACGTACTCACTCTCTGCTGCTTGTTGCGATGTTTATATTAGGAAAAATTCTGGTTTGTGCTGAAGGCCATGCCGAACTGCCACCATCCTGGCACGACGTTGAGGAACTGGATGTACTGCCCACCTGTGCTGGTCACGGCGAAGCTGAGCTGCTGGCCGGTGAGCCCAGCGAGCGCCTGCCAGTTGGCGCCCCAGTTCCTGGACATCTGGATCCACGCCGTCTTGTCGCCCTTCACCCAGGCGGCGGCCACGGAGCCGCTGCCGGCGAGGTTCTGGATGTTGACGAGCAGGAAGTAGTAGTTGCCGGCCAGGCTGAAGCGCACGCCGCCGCTGCGGGAGCACTTGACCTGCTGGTACTTCACCGGGATGATGCCGCCCTGGACGACGCCGATGTTCTCCCACGCCGGCTGCGACATGTCGAAGTGCGGGCGCCCCGGGCCGCACCACCCGCCGTTGGGCAGCGCGTTGTTGGATGGGCACAGGTTGGTGGCGGACACCGTGATGGAGTTGCCGGACTTGCAGTACTGGCTGCCAGGACGCGACGCGTTGGTGTCGCAGGTGATGACGTAGCACTGCCCGCACGACGCGCCGTCGTTGAACAGCACCGGGCTCAGAGCTGCGTTGTTGACGCCGTACCCGGCGTTGTATAGGTTCTCGTAGCCGCATGCGCCTCCTGTAGTACGTACAGTATGTGCATTACGAACATATGCATGCATGGATTAGCACATAGTATACATTTAATTAATTCAATAATTTATCTCATCATGTACTGAAATCAGGGACGAAGCCATGAAAAAAATTAGGAGGGGCTGAACGAAAGTTGACGATGAAATTCATGAAAAATCACCTGTTCGCCTAGATACCAGGATCCTGCTGTAAACTGTGGTGTACCCTCGCCATCTAGCGTTGCGCTTAGCTCCTCTCTCTATACTGGTCATGCTACCAACGCTCGCTTGCTTGCCGCACCAGGCTCCTTGTCCGCCCGCCTGCTGCGTAAGGCTGCTCGTCCGCTGTCCGCTGTGCTTGGCTGCATGCTTGCGGCTCACCGTGCCGCTCAGCTTCGCGCCTGGGCCTGGCTGCCTACTCGCCTGGCCCCGCTAGCCCGCCCCTGCACGACCGCATGCAGGAGCCGCTGGCCTCGTTGTTTGCGTCACGGTGTAGTCACGCGTGCCGCCCGCTAGGAGCCGTGCGATGCTGCATGAACGAGAAGCCGCCGCTGAACGCTCTATAGGGATGGGTTAGTGCGGTCGATTGGGAACTGGGAAGTTGCGATAGGGTCGTGTCTATTGAATAATTGGGAACGTGCAATTCAATAGATGTATATGGTTGACTGGATAATTCTCTATGTCTATTGAATTGTTTGCCCAATTAATAAAAGAGGTCATCTTCTACTCCCAATAAATCTCAGCCTCTCCTACCATATACATCTATAATCTTAGCCCCTCCTACCTTATACATTTATAGCTAAAATTTCAACGAAAAACACTAGAGATTTCACGTACTCGGCAGCGGTAGGGGGGCTCGAGCCCCTCCCGCCCCACCGCTGCCTCCGTGCCTGACTGAAATGCATGCATGCGAAACTAATTAGGTACCCATCGTGCCAGAGCCGTCGACTCCGCCGTAGAACGTGGCGGTGCCCAGAGACCAGTCGGCGGCGGCGAGCGCGAGGCACGCCGCGAGAGCTGCGAACAACATCATCAGGGACTTTGCCATTGTTTCTGTGGGCATCAAAAGTAGAGGCTGAAGAGTGTGTGTCGAGCACACGAGATTGCAGTGATGATTTTGTACGGTTTAATGGAGCTGTGTGGGATGAGATGCAATGGCGGCAGCACTAGACGCCCCGTGTGCTTAAATAGATCGTAGGGAGGGCCGATCAAAAAAAATTAGAGTAGGGAGGGTGGAGGCTATGCTATCTAAATCGGATCGGACGAGCGAGAGTTAGAGTTTGTTAATCACGAATTTCACGATAGGCGGTGGGAGATTATTTAATTACGAGAATATAATGATGATCGACCTGCCTTGTTTCAGATGGAAAGCATGCATTCGAATGCATCCATTATCATGCATATCACAGGCCGGGGCACAACTACATAGCTAATAGGCGGCTCTCTGAGGCCTCTGAAGTCTGAACTCGGCGTTTCGAATGAACACTATTTCTGGATATGGTGACGTTGACGATGACTTGTATTTTTTATATATCCTTATATATAAAACATGCTGATTAGTTTTTTATGATGAAAAAATGTTTTGAATTCAGCATCTTCTGTTGAAGAAGCTTAAGTCTGAGCTAAATGATTACAGAGAGTAGTTGAAGCTACCCTCTCACTCAGCTCTAACACATGTAGGTGAATGTCAAGCCAAACAAACACTTGATTATATTAGTCTAAGCAGCTACCTCGGTTAAAAGATTCACCCACAAACAAACCATAAAGTCGTAACACGAATTCCTTCCACATTAGTTGTTGAAGCCCAGTCCTGATCGAGCATGATGGTGGTGCAACCGAACTGAGACGTGTGATCAGCTCCTACTTCCTACACGATTGCATTAATTAATTTACACAAGAAGCCCTTGATTATCAAGTGTTTAGATAACAGATAACTGAAAAAAGTCATATACACATCCATTTGCAAGACTGAAATAATGAGAAACATATATATGGTTCATTCATTCATCATGGTTGCCGCTTCTAACTCTGTGTCAGTTAGGAATTTTAAAAAACGAGAGGATGGGGGGGGTGTTTTATTAAGTACGCATCCGATGATCTGACAGATTGTCGAATACCTCAGTTTTGCTGAACAGTAGAAGCTCATTTGAAGTACAAACGGTACAAGTTCATTTGAAGCCACGGATTTGACTAGCTTTCCCATGAAAAGGAAAAAATCTCTGGAAGGAGGAGCGGACCACATGATCGGGAGGGATTAAGTTTTATCTAACTACGGATTCTGATGATATGACATATTGTCGAATACCTCAGTTTCGACGAACTTAAGCATCACTTTGGGAAAAAGAATTTGAAGCCACGAATTTGACTACCTCTTCCCTGAGAAGGAAAAGTCTCTGAAAGGAGGAGCAGAGCACATGATCTTAGTCTTTAATCTAACTAGCTAAATTAAATAAGATGGATAAATGATTGACCCTGCACGTAAAAAAAAAAATAGCAAGCAAATAACGTTGGAGGAAATTAAACTTAGACCCTCTTATTAGTTCCAAAAATGTGCCTTTTAGTTAATAGTGATTACTGATGTGTACTTAGGCACAACACCCTATATGAAATTATGTATTGCCGTTCTAGATAGTGTTGCTAGCTGCTGCAATGTAAATGTAATACACGGAATCCCCTGTTCAGTAGTTGACTTCACATTTCAATGATTGATTCAGCAGCCTAAATTCATCTAGTTTTATTCATCCGAAATGATCAAGAAATGTCTCTAACTAACTCATCATTATCACAACCTGACTCAACTAGCTGAATTCGTAACAGATGGTATATATATATAGTATTATACAATTACAAGTTCTCTAAAGTACTCTGTATTCAGCTAAGTTGTTAAACCCACCAAAACCACATCATAACCATCATTCATGCAACATTTATAACTAGATCAAATTTTTCATGGACACAAACACAAGATGATTATTACTCGACAGGCTGAGTAAATTTAATAGGGGAAGTGGCAGTAGAGCAATAAACTGAATAAAGAGGGAATCAAACATTAGTTCGCGCAAGTCAAATGCCCCAACTAGCTAGCTAGGCTAAGTTCGTTACAACAGGTATTGGTGAAAGTGACATATCCTCGCCAGACAACAACAACCACTAATTGAACACTTCATTTTGAAATTGGTTGTGTTTTCTTTCAATAAATGAACGTATGTTTTGGGTTCTATTTCCAGTTTTCAACACTAGCAATGATGATTAACAACACTGACTTTTCTTCAATTATATATGGCAACAATCATGTCCTTTTGGAAATATATCTGGTGGAAACAACCACTTACTCGTTGGAATCATGGAAACTCCTAAAAAGTATATCCTTAGAAGTTCTTCGAAAAAAAATCTTCCTATTTATCTATTGATAGATTTGATTGTGCTAAATCTATCAAATTTATGTGCATTAGATTATGCTTTATCATAGGAGTTCTAGCTGTGTAGCTTTAGGGCTCGTTCGGTTAGAGAACTTTTTGCCTTGGAATAGTTTCGGCCCATCAAAAAGTATACACATTAGAATAGCATTCCTGCCAGGAATGATTCCACAACGAGGTTCCGTGTGAACTGAACGGTGCCTTAATGGGTCAGCCTCGCTCGTGTTCACCTATTGCCATGCTCATCCTGTGTGTGTTCTCCTAGTCGTTTGAGTCTGGTTGTTCATTTTCTCTCATGCCTCCTCGCTCTCCCCTGCCTTCTTCCTCTCCGTCAACAAATTTTGACAGCACAAATATGTCAACAGATGGATAAACAGTCCCAAAAAAAGAAAAATCAAAACTAGGCATATCCGTAGAACATCTATATAGATTGAACATATATACCGACTTTTCCGTGGACGAGGTTAGAACTGCGATTTTCCAAATGGATCACAATAAGGCCCCTGGTCCAGATGGTTTCCCTCCAGAGTTTTATCAGGTTTTCTGGGATGTGACCAAAGATGACTTGATGGCTCTTTTTAGGGATTTCCAACAGGGATTGTTGCTCTTAAACATACTTAATTTTGGTACTATAATCCTATTGCCCAAGCAGAACGAGGCCAAGATAATTCAACAATACAGACCAATCTGTTTGCTGAATGTCTCCTTTAAGATCTTCACTAAGGTCGCGACGAATAGATTTGCTTTGGTGGCACATAGAGTAATTAGGCCTACGCAAACAGCTTTTTTACCGGGTAGAAACATTATGGAGGGGGCTGTGATCTTGCATGAAACGATTCATGAATTACACTCTAAAAATCAGGATGGAGTGATCTTTAAGATTGATTTTGAAAAGGTTTATGATAAGGTCATCAAATGGAGTTTTTTGCAACAATCGCTTAGAATGAAAGGTTTCTCTCTAAAATGGTGCAACTGGGTTGACAAGTTCACGCAAGGGGTAATGTAAACATTAAGGTTAATGATCAATTGGGGTCCTACTTTCAAACAAAAAAAGGCTTGCGGCAAGGTGATCCGATGTCGCCTTTACTATTCAATATAGTAGTGGACATGTTGGCCATACTAATTGCCAGAGCTAAGGTTGATGGCCGAGTGCAAGGGGTTATTCCTCATCTTATCCGAGACGGTTTGTCTATTCTGCAGTACGCAGACGACACTGTCATCTTTTTGAGCCATGATGTGGAGAAGGTCATTAATATGAAATTCATTCTAACAACCTTCGAACAACTATCTAGGCTCAAAATTAATTATCCCAAGAGTGAAATTTTCTGTTTTGGCAATGCCAAAGTACATGAGGATTTTTACTCGCAGTTGTTTGGCTATAAGGTGGGGAAGTTCCCGTTCAAGTATCTAGGACTACCGATGAATGTTAGGAAGCTAAGTAACAACGATTGGAAAAACATCGAAAATAGGATTGAAAAGAAGTTGAGTGGGTGGAAAGGAAAGATGCTGTCAGTTGGGGGCGGCTGGTTTTAATTAACTCGGTGCTGTCAAGTTTACCGATGTCTATGCTGTCCTTTTTTGAAGTTCCAAAAGGTGTATTACAGAAGTTAGATTTTTTTCGATCGAGATTTTACTGGCAGAATGACTAACACAAGAGGAAATATAGGTTAGTTAAGTGGGAGATTTTATGCCAACCCAAGAGTCAGGGGGACTGGGCATACAAAATCTCGAGTTACAAAACAAGTGCTTGTTAACTAAGTGGCTCTTTAAGTTGCTGAACGAAGATGGAATCTGGCAAGAACTCATCAGAAATAAATATCTAAAAGGTAAACCTCTCAGATGCTGGGTTAAGAGGGCCTCAGATTCGCATTTCTGGAAGAGCCTGATGAATGTCAAGGACACCTTCATCGACCTAGGTTCTTTTTCTGTTAGGGATGGGTCTCAGACCCGTTTCTGGTTTGACACTTGGTTGGGACATAAGCCACTAAAAGACAAATTTTCTTCTTTATTTAATATTGCTAGAAGAAAGCAGGACTCTGTGTCCAGTGTCCTTAGTTCGGCTCCACTAAATATTTTGTTTCGTCGAAATTTAACTCGAGCTAATCTCAGGAATTGGCGTAGAGTTGTGGCTTCACTAGAGAATATTGCCTTGCAGGAAGGAAAAGACTCCTTTGTCTGGTCCCTACATTCATCGGGCAAATTCTCAGTAAAATCGATGTTTTGATCAATAATGGGGTCTGGGTCTCGCAGGACATCTGGTTGATTAAGACACCTTCAAGAATTAAAATATTTTTGTGGTACCTCAAAAAGAGTGTGATCCTAACTAAAGACAATTTAGCTAGGCGTAACTGGAATGGGGATAAGACGTGTTGTTTCTGTCATCTCCCAGAGACAATTCAACACCTATTTTTTGATTGTTTATATGCAAAGTTTCTTTGGAGAGCGGTACACTTATTGTTTGGTCTGTCTCCTCTGAGGTCTATGGATGACTTGTTCTATACATGGTCTAAGAGGGGCAGTAAGCAATAAAAAACAGTACAATTGATTGCGGCATCGACTCTTTGTTGGAGTATTTGGCTAACAAGGAATGAAGTAGTTTTTGACAAATGCAGACCAAAATCTTTTTTGCAGGTACTGTTCAGGGGAACCCACTGGTTGCGACAGTGGGCAAAGTTGCAGTAGCTTGAAGCAACTCGGGACGTGTTGATGTTCACTGCCCAACACCTGGAGACTTCGGCTTTGCAGTTTTTTAGTCCAATGGATGGTTATCCTCTAGATTGATAGATTTGTAATTGTTAGAACTTATTTCTTTTCGCTTGTTCGTGCTTCTAAGATGTTTGTAATATGTGGCGAGAGTCTATCTTTCGATAGATGAAGCCGGATATAAACTGTCCTTTATCTAAAAAAATATAGAGTTTAGATGAAATTTTAAAAAAAATTATGAAAATGATAAACTTTTACTGCTTTTGTCCATTAGACAGGACAACATTCTCATTCTAATATGTTATTTGGAAAAAAATAATGCATCTCAGTCTATTGTGATAAAGTACATCTACAGGTGGATTATGGATGTGTCATGTTTTAAATTTTGAAAACTTATAAGCATATTTTTTTATTTCCATTATGATTCCACCGAGAAGGTTTCAACCAAATATTTTTCATGTTCTTTTTGGATGTACTTGCACTATAGAGCCCACTTTCATACAACAACTAGCTTTTGGAATGCCAAAAATCAACATAGCGAATGAAGGATAGATACCTCTCCTTCCCAAAGAAGTTGACAGTTATTAAACATGAATTATACACTTCACAGTTCACAAGCACATGTCCGGTAATAGAACCTCGCTAGTTCTATTATTAGCAAAGAGGTATGTGCAGTGTTAATCAACAATATCAGAGGCGGTTGAGACGTCTCCCGCTCCTGGACGTCCAGTAATTCGCGGCGATGGGCCGCCGCCTGGGCCTCCTGCAGGGCCTGCAACCTCTGCACCTGGTCCGCCTGGGCCTGCGTCTGGGCCTGCAATATTCCTCCTGCAATGTTTAAACAATGCAAATGCAAGGTATACGTGTAAAAGCAATGAACGACAAATAGAACAGTACTTACCTGAAGTTGTGCTGCCGAGGTTGTATGGGGATGGAGGAGCTCGTGCTGGTAGCTCGAATCTCGGCGAGGTTGGGAACAAAAGCCGAGTCGACTGCGTTGTTGGCTATATCAGATATCCACTACTGCAGAAAGGGCTTTTAGCCCCGGTTTCAGATATCCACTACTGCAGAAAGGGCTTTTAGGCCCGGTTCAAACAGGCCTTTAGCCCCAGGTATCCCGCCCGGGACTAAGGATCCGGGACTAACCTTTAGTCCCGGTTGGTAATACCAACCGAGACTACTACACAATAGGGATATTGTAACACTTTTATGTAACATATTCATTAATGTGTTCCAGTAAAATTTCATACTAACACAAAAAAGTGAGTTACATACTTCGGCTGTAACACAAAATAATTTTTTTTAAAAAAGGTGTTACTAACAACAATTATAGTAACACAAACTTAATGTTACAAGAAAAATGTTACATAAGTGTACTATGTTGTAACACATAAGTGGAACACATATAAAATGTGTTACAAATATATGCCTCTAGTAACACAAAAAATTATTTCAGTTCAAGCGTTACCAAAAAAATACATGTAGACCTTCCTATTTATAGGCAACACATCACATATAGCTCTCATCAAGGTTGTTAGGCAATCACATCATGGTCATTACATGAGAACCATTAGCATTGAGTAGCCGATTCAAAAGGTCAGTTCGATGCTAGAGCATGTTGTTAATTTATTAGGTCAAGATCAAGAGACGCATTAGACAGAGATATATCATAAGAAGAACAAGTACAATGGAGAAGAAAATACAAAATACAAAAATGTAAAATTAAATGGAAGTAATATAGATATTTTTTAATTTGTTCTATGAACACACTAACCTACCGTCATATGGGTTCATCAAAAAAATTTCTCTTTTTGGTCAACATCAAGAAATTTTATAGTTAATAACTTTTTAATTTGAAGTCATCTTGTCATGCAAAACTACGTCTGAATTTTAAAAATTTAAAATTCGAAGTTTTGAAATGACCTCGGATGGAGAAATAACTAAAATAAAACTTATAGATCTTGAAAAGTTATGAAATTTTGTAGTTGACAACTTTTAAATTAGAAATCATATTATCATGCAAAAACTAAATTTGAATTTAAAAAAATTGAGATTCGAATTTTTAAAATACCTCAGATGGAAAAACGGTCATAGTGAAAGTTGTAGATCTCGAAAAGTTATGAAACTTTGTAGTTGATAACGTTTTAATTTGAAATCATCTTGTCAATGAAAACTACATTTGAAATTTCTGAAATTTGAAATTCAAATTTTGTAAATGACCTTGGATGGAGAAACTTTCTAAACAAAAAGTGTAGACCTCAAAAAGTTAGGAAACTTTATAGTTAACAACTTTTTGATTTAAATTTGTTTAGAGCCTTAAAAAGTAATTTACACATGGTTTAGTATAATATGAGGGTAATTGAAATAGAATATAGACAAAAGTGATAAATGGGTGGAGTGGTGGTGGAGGTTATGTGTATGGGAGGTCGCTAGTTCGAATCTTGGTTGATGCAAAGTGCGAAAAAATTATGAACAAAAATATTGTGAGACTAGAGATGGGGTGGTGTGGCTAGTTGGTGGGGCCCCCTCCTGCGCTAATTTTTTTTCGTGTGTTCCTATGTCCCATATTGTGCTCTACCTTAATGTAGAAATGTTACTAGAACTAACTAATAAGAGTGTTACAACAAAGAATCATTGTAACACTTGGCAAGTGATCTAATGGATAAAGAAATGTGTTACAAATCATGTATTGTACCATAATGTGAAGTGTTACTAAAGTAAAAAAAATGTTACAACAAAAATCATTGTAACACAAAAAAATGTTCCTGTAGACAAGTAAATGTGTTACAATAAATCACTCTATAGTAACATGGTCAATTGGAATACAAACAAAAATGTGTTACTAAAAGAGCTAGTAACACGTTTTCCGATCTACAGTAACACATTGCGTTGTAAGAGTGTAAAAGAACCTTTAGTCCCGGTTGATAACATCCACCGGGGCTAAAAGGTCACCCTTTAATCCGGTTGGTATTACCAACCGGGACTAAAGGTTGGGGACCTTTAGTCCGGGTTGGTAAAACCAACCGAGACTAAAGGTGAACCTAAAGGTGAACCTTTAGTCCCGGTTGGTAATACCAACTGGGACTAAAAGTTTTTAGTCCCGGATGCAAATTTTTACCGAGACTAAAGCTCAGTTGATTGATCGTCCAAAGGCCCGTTCTCTGGTAGTGATCACATGTTGAAATGTACTAGTTTTGTGAGCATCGTACGTGACAACGTGCTCGAAACTTTCTCAAATTTTTTCCACAGCATACGCATATGATCTAACAATATTTCGCTAAGTTTCGCGATTTTCGGAATTCATTTGTATTTTTTATAATTTAAAAACCGCCCGCACGAAATTTGGAGACGTTGCCCCGTGAGCACGTTGATCGAAACTTCGAGTCAGTTTTTTGATTTTGCCTAAACATACAGTTAAGAACAAGAATAATATTTTTTGAATCATTAAAATCTAATATTCGATGCACCCGCAGTTCAAACTTGCGTCTTTCGGGAAAATTCAAGAAAATAAAATAAAGTCAAAAAATATAACAAAAAGATTTGAAAAAATGTCAAATTTGAATATGTTGACCATGGTGATATGTGAAAGCTGCAAAAAAAATAGTGGCCAAAATCAAAACAAAAAATAATCTTTGCCGAGTGCCAGCCCTGGCACTCGACAAAGTTGGTTCTTTGCCGAGTGCCAGCCTATCGGCACTCGGCAAAGAATATTTGTTTGCCGAGTGCCAAACGGCGGGTACTCGGCAAAGGTGATGGCCATAGATGTCGTTTGGCCCGGCCAGGTTTGCGGAGTGCCCATCTTTACCAAGTGTGTGGCACTCGGCAAAGAGGCTTTTTTGCCGAGTGCCTTTCTTTGCCGAGGGCCAGACAGTCGGCAAAGATGTGCTTCGTCTAGTGCCGCTCTTTGCCGAGTGCCACGTGGCCAGACACTCGGCAAAGAGGCAAAGCTGCAGTTTCCTGGTTGTTTTTGCTCAACTATTTTGTTGAACTTGTCTTGCTATTTCATGTTAACAGTGGCTTAGGAGTTCTAGCTATCTTGTTCCATTCTTCCCCCTTCTAAGTTCTCTTTCCATGTACTTGATGGACTTTGGACCTGGTTTTCTATTTCTAGTTGTGGGGATCGGACACCCCCACAGTTTTTTCATTCAAAAAAAGTTATCCTAAGATTATGGAGGAGTATTTCAGAAATACATAGGCATGGGCGCTTTTTATATGATAGTAGGGAGGTACTCTCACCAATTTGGAAGATGGGTGTCCAAGCATGGACTTATACATCCAATCAGTTAAACAAGCTAGAACTTAGCATAGCCTAATGCAGAATAACCGTCTCTGTGCAACTAATCAAACAAGATATGGCTCAAGTTGAAGGTAGGCAAGCAAGCTCCCCAACCAAACAAGCCCAGGTTGAATCGAGACGAGGGAGAAGAAAGCCTGGGTTGCCCAGGCTTAGCTAGCTAGAAATGAAACACAAACCAAATGCATAATTATTTGTGTTTAGCGGGGAAATAGGACAACACACACTCTGGTTTATCGATCCTTTCCTGGAATAATAACTAGAAATCTTTGGCCAGATTGTCACACCCGGTTTTAAGAACAAAACCAGGTATACACCATATGTGAGCCCAGGAAGTCAAATCTCACATATAGCCACAAATAAAGGGTAATATCGAAAGACAATGCTCTTATATAACGTATATAAAACAAAAGAACGTAACCTTAAAGAGCAGACAGCGGAAAGACACTCCGATCTTCAGATGGAGACACCACTTCACAGGGAACAACTGACTGGTTGACCACAAGCCTAAGCTTCTCCAAAGCTTAACTCTCTGAGGTGTGGGGAAAAGCAAGAGTGAGTCCATGTCGAACTCCACAAGTATAGCCACAAGTGATATAGATCCCAAGTTTCATGATCAATGTAACATAAATAATGAATAGCATAAAACGGTAAATAATGAACATGTTAACCAACATAAGTCATAAATGTAAAAGTCTTCAAGGCCGCTCGTGTCCTTGAGCAAGGTTGATATATCAGTTTAATAAACTTTGCGCAAAGGTGTACACTTTCACTGCGAGACGTGAATTGCCCTTTCGCCCGAGGTGATCAGCCTCTTAACTCACTTCCAAGGAAAGTCGGCAGGGTTCACGATGAAGCCTTTCAAAGGTTCATCTAACAAGTTAGGGCCGCTAGGTTTCCTCATCAATAAGCATGAATCTCCCCTCCAAGCGGTGACTAACAAAAGACAAAATGCACCAACCTGGTCGGCCAAGACCATACAGATCGGAGCCCCTCTTGCGCCTTTCGGTAACCTCTAACAAGCTAGAAAAGGTCCTCATACTGAGCTAAAGCCAGAGCCATATAACCCCCATCAGTTGTACTGTAAATCCCGAATGTTCTTGTACAGATAATTTATTAAGTTACTAATAAGTCATTTTTATCATTCGATGCTTACATTAATTAAGTAACATGATCATAATTGCGAAAAGAAAACCTGATGCTATACTTGCCTTAAACTCAAGATCCTTCTTCTGTTGACTTGTATACTTCCAAAGGTTGACTCTTGATCACGATCTTCTTCTTGATCACCAACGTAAACTCACCGACTGGACATACGATCACAGAACACCACACATGCATCCAATAGCAATCATGCAACGCAAACATAGCCTATGATTAGAACAGTACATCAATCAATCAATAAATAAATAAATAGAGAGTTTTGAAAACTGATCTACGATTCGCTACGAACATACAAACGCGAAGATCACGCTAATCGGAGTTTTAACGGAAAAGATATGAACTAAACAAGATTAAAGATACTAATTACTAGATTAGATTTAACTCAAATTTTAATTACAGAAAATAGTAGTGAAAGTTATATAGTTAGAAAGAACTTTTCGAAACGAATCCAACGCAAGTTAAACGGACTAAATCGGAGTTAAAACGGAGAAGATATGGGCTTTTGAATCTGGTGGTAGTTTTGTAAATAAATTAAACTTCGAATTTGCAGATTTAAATAAATAAAATGAAATTTGAAAACTGGCTGGACTGCGCCTCATTTTGGTAAAAGTGCAGGGGTGTGGATGGAATTTTGTCCAGACTCATTGAACAGTGCTGATTGGAGTGCGGGTTTAGATCCAAATATTTGGGGGGCTCTTTTGCAAAACTGCGGCCGAAGGGGTATGGAGCTTCTGCGTCCATTGGATTAGAGACGATCGGCCAAGATTAGATCAGAAAGGAAAGGGCGGCGCTTTCAGCCGGAGTTCGGGGAGGGGTCGGCGACCAAGGTGGCGCCATGGCCGGAATCTGCCGGCACGGCTCGGATTCGAGCTAGATAGCGTTAGAGATCTCGGGGACGGGTTCAATCGAACCAGGAGCTCATGACGAACTCACCTGGCGCAACGAAGACAGAGAGAACGGCGAGGAGCTGGTGGATTTCTTGATGGAGCGGCGGCGACTTCTCTGCAGTCGGTGGCGAACACGGGTTAGGCAAACAGAGGGAAAGAGAGCGAGAAGAAAGGTTGGGAAGCTTCACAAGATCGGTCTGAGGCTCGTGATGGGTCTTACGAAGGCAGTGAAGTTGCGAGAGGCGAGGACAACGGCGGCGGGTCGAGCTTCGTCTCGGCGAGATCCAATCTCGGCGGTTGGAGTGAGTTAGGGCACGAGGCGGCGTGATTTCCAAACGAACGAATGTGGCGGGGACCAGGGATCTTTATAGGGCCCTGGTTTGGCCGATACGGCAAGGGGGAAGGGCGTGGTCGAGGCGGACTCGAGCTCTACTCGTGTTCAAGCAGGAAACAGAGGAGGAGGACGGCGGAGATGACAAGTGGGGCCATCGCTTCAGAGAGAGGGCGGGAACGCAGGTGGAAGCAGTGCGGCTGACAGGTGGGCCTGCGGTGTCAGCGAGAGAAGGAGAGCGCGTGCGCTTGGGGAAGCTGCAGCCGTGATTCTTGGCCGGGACGTACCGGCCCAAGAGAGAAAGGAGAGGTGGGGTGCTGCGTAGTTTGAGGGGAGAGGAGTGGGCCGATGTGGACCGAGCAAGGGAGGAGGCAGAGCAGGCGTTAGGAGGACCGAGGCGGAAGGGAGAGCTGGGCCGTTGGCCGGCTCGGGCCGAAACCCAGGAGGAGGGAAAGCTGGGCTGGTTTGGGAGAAGAGGGAAGGAGGAGAGGAGATGCAGGCCGGCATTGCTGGGCCACTCGGGCCAGAAACCGAAGGGGAGGGGAAGAGGAAGGGTTTTGCCCTTTTCTTTTTCTGATTTGAATTTTCCAAAAGGATTTTCAAAACATTTTTGAATTTTTTTGAACTTTTGATTTGAAACTTTGGTAGAACAAGGTTTTTGAAACTCTTAACCTTTCCAAACTTTTTGAAAACAAAAAGTCTTCATTTTCAAAACCCTTTTCTAAGGAATTCTTTTTTCTTTAAATTGTTTTAAAACCATTTTGAGCTCAAATTGAAATCTAGGCAAAACCACACATCACAAAAACTCAAATGCACCAACATGAATGCACAAACATGTTTATAAACCCTAGGATAAATTTTAATTTATAGAAAAGTTTTTATTTCCCTATATTTTATGGGCACAAAAATTCATAAATAAAACATTTTAACTCTAATTTAAGAAATGCAAATTTCAGGGTGTGACAAATCTACCCCCCTTAAGAGAATCTCGTCCCGAGATTCGGAAGAGACTCAGAGCACGGGAGAGAAACGAGAAAAGATCTTGATAACACTTTCACTTCACACTTGTATACCAAGCTTATCAAACCACTGATTTTTCATGATCATAACTTGTGAACAAAGATTCCATAAAAGATTATTACACCTGATTATTCCAAACTTGTCTTGATTGCTAACTTGATTGGCTTACAACTCAAAGAGATATGGAACTTGATTTGCAGTCGTTCCTCGGTTTCCCACATTGCTTCTTCTTCACTTAGGTTACTCCACTGAACCTTACATACTTTAAACCTTCTTCCATTAAAAGTTTTCCAAACTGTTTCCAGAATCTTGACCGGATATCCTGCATTCGCCAGATGGTCTGGTGTATCGACTTCCACTGAAGATGTTTGCCCATCTGTGTTCTTAGCTATATACTCATCATTATCCATGATAGCATCCTTAGTCTGCATTCCATTGTACAAGTCATCAGCTTTCTCAGATTGAAGTTGACAACCGTGATACTCAATTCTTTTCCCTGACGATGCAGTTAGAAACATTGTGCACCGAGTACCATGAATTACTCCTTTGTGCGCACACAACCATCCATTACCAAGAACCATAGGAATATCGAGTGACTCCAAAACAATGAAGGTTACGGTAAAGTTTTCCTTGTTTATGACGAGACTGACGTTCGGGCATATCTGATCTGCCTGTATTTCTCCAACTGGGGTATTAACTATCAAGGGCCTCTTTGTTGGACACTTCGCCATCTTGTTCCTCTCTAACCACTCGGCGGAGATGAAAGAGTGCGAAGCACTGGGATCAAACAGAGCAAAAGCTTGTGTTGTGCTCGCTTGAATGTAACCACCAACCATTTTTGTAGCTCCTTGAATGTTATCTATATCCATATTGCTCAACCTTCCATTGACATAATTGTGATGTGCTCTACTTGCTTCAGTAAGCTTCTTTTTGGCTTTCCTTTTTCGCTTTCGTTGTTGTGGATTCTGACTCGGATCATTCCCAACTCGAACTTCAACATTGTTGTTTTGATAGTGCTCGGCTTCATTGTACTCGTGATCATCAGTGAGAGGTGGCATATAGGGATCCTGATTCATGGTGTGCCACATTTCCTGTCATCAGGTGACCAACAAAAACAACATGAGCAAGGATAGATGATCTTACTCATAAAGTACCATGAGAGTCAACTCACAACTTCAATATCTGTTGATCAAAATACTACCCCCCTTAAGAAAGGACAAACTAGAGAACATATAAGGGTAGCTTGCATATTATTTCCAGCATGTTGACAGGCATAACCAACTTCTGGTCTCCCAGAGAAACTCATATGTAAAAGTAAGAGCAAGAATTCTGAAATTTTCTCGCGAGTAGCAAAACAGCAGTGCAGTAAAACAGACATAACTCGAGCTCTGCTTATCCAATGAAGTTGCAGTTTACCTTTCTGGAAAGCTTATGAAATCCTCTACAACTTTCATGTAGAACACTTTTCCAGATTCTGTAGTTAAGGTCGTCGAAAACAGCAGACAACAGTAACTGTTCCAGATTCCAAACAGCACAGATGCATCAACTTGTGAATTTCATAACTCCAAAACCATAACAGCTATCAGGGTGGTTCTTGCGCTCAGAGAAAGATCATGAAGTCTACTTGTGTCCAGAATTATTCCATGATTTTTGAACATCCATAAACAGAGATATAAGCTGAGAAAGATAGACTGCTTTGAAAAGACAGGATAGGGAAGACAAGAGAAGAGCAAAACCCCACTATCTATGCATATAACCTATCAACTAAACCTAAATGAGATTGTGAAGAAACCCACAAAATCATTGCACTCATTACAAAGATGCAAAACAAACATCATCATAAGAACAAGCAACAAACATCACAGGTTCACAAGCCACACATGGGCCAAGGACTTGACTTAACTTCGTTACTAACGTTTCATTACATAAGGGCTCAAGAACTACTAGCACACGATACATCTGCAAGAACATCAAGGGTAGCTTTTCTTGTACACTCTTCATTTGTCAACTGCTATCAGGGACTTTCTTTGCATCAGGCACTGACATCATTTGTTGGTGGCTACTCTGTAGTGACTGGGCTCTGGCTACTTCCATGAGTCGACTGTTGATCTTATTGGGGCAAGATCTGACATAATGTCCTTCCTATTGACAAAGATAACATCTTCCTTTGGTTGGATCTGTTGCGGTAGAAGTGTTGTTTGATGTGCTGCCATCTTGCTGACTCAGAGGATTGACTTTTACCAGTTTATTCTGCTTCCTAACTCGCTTCCGTGGTTGGAACTCTTTGTAGGTGATTGTCCATCCATCTATGCAAACCTCATGTGGAAAGTTCTTAATTGGAGGAGCTTCTAAATGCTGCTGATCTAGGCTTGTCTGAACAAGAGTTGGAACTGGATGTGATACTGGAGTAGAACTCAATTGTTGGTGATGTATCAACGGTGGCTCGAATGAATTTGCTTTCCTTTTCTTATCTTCCTTGACTACATCACTTGGGTTCGCCTTGGCCTCATCCATGGTTGACTTCTCTTGAAGACAAGAATTCCCATAATGCTTGCAACATAGACATCGATCCTGGACCTCTTGAATCTTACTGCTGCTATCTTCCAACAGACCTGTTTCACATTCATTGGGTGATAACGGCATACCTCGATATTCAATCCTTTCGCCTGATGGTGTTCTTAAAAACACTGAACGTCGGGAATAATTGACCTCACTTTTATGACCCTTTAACCATCCATGTCCAAGGATAACATCGATTCCTGAGAGTTCCAAAACATTCAGCTTCACTATGAACTCACTCTCTTTTATCTGGACTCTAACATCTCGGCATTCATGGTTTGTCTCAATTTCTCTAGTTGGTGTACGAACTACTATGAGCTTCTTTGTTGGCCATTCCCTTATCTTCAGGCGAGCTACAAACTTAACAGAGATGAACGAGTGCGAGGAACTAGGGTCAAAAAGAACCATGGCAGTTACCGAATTGACTGGGATCATGCCATACACAGCTTTCTTTGCTCCATGAATAGTGGTCATATCCACATGCCTCAACTTTCCATAAATGTAATCTTGCTCCACTTCAACACCTGGTAACTGTTCTTTATGGCTTCCTTCCATGTTGGTTGGTCCGTGTGTTGCGTTTTGCTGTTGCGTCATTCTTCCCAGGTCTTGACTTTGCATAGCGATCAGCTTCCGTTTGTTAACTGCGGTCAGAGACGACATAGCTTGGTCAACGATCCGTCTACTTAGATAGAGGGAAGTTTTCAAAAGCAATCCAAGGCAAGGAGTGAAGGTAAGAGCAAAATTTAAAATTTAAGCAACAAGGAGGAGATAAATAACAAGGGTAGAAAATACAATAGGGAGAAAATATCAAGGTTGATAGAACAAGGGTTCTATAGCAATTTTCAAAACTTTAAAACGACCAGTTTCTAACTAGGCTTGCGTCCTACAGTCAGCATTGCTTTGATACCACTTTGTCACACCCGGTTTTAAGAACAAAACCAGGTATACACCATATGTGAGCCCAGGAAGTCAAATCTCACATATAGCCACAAATAAAGGGTAATATCGAAAGACAATGCTCTTATATAACGTATATAAAACAAAAGAACATAACCTTAAAGAGCAGACAGCGGAAAGACACTCCGATCTTCAGATGGAGACACCACTTCACAGGGAACAACTGACTGGTTGACCACAAGCCTAAGCTTCTCCAAAGCTTAACTCTCTGAGGTGTGGGGAAAAGCAAGAGTGAGTCCATGTCGAACTCCACAAGTATAGCCACAAGTGATATAGATCCCAAGTTTCATGATCAATGTAACATAAATAATGAATAGCATAAAACGGTAAATAATGAACATGTTAACCAACATAAGTCATAAATGTAAAAGTCTTCAAGGCCGCTCGTGTCCTTGAGCAAGGCTGATATATCAGTTTAATAAACTTTGCGCAAAGGTGTACACTTTCACTGCGAGACGTGAATTGCCCTTTCGCCCGAGGTGATCAGCCTCTTAACTCACTTCCAAGGAAAGTCGGCAGGGTTCACGATGAAGCCTTTCAAAGGTTCATCTAACAAGTTAGGGCCGCTAGGTTTCCCCATCAATAAGCATGAATCTCCCCTCCAAGCGGTGACTAACAAAAGACAAAATGCACCAACCTGGTCGGCCAAGACCAAACAGATCGGAGCCCCTCTTGCGCCTTTCGGTAACCTCTAACAAGCTAGAAAAGGTCCTCATACTGAGCTAAAGCCAGAGCCATATAACCCCCATCAGTTGTACTGTAAATCCCGAATGTTCTTGTACAGATAATTTCTTAAGTTACTAATAAGTCATTTTTATCATTCGATGCTTACATTAATTAAGTAACATGATCATAATTGCGAAAAGAAAACCTGATGCTATACTTGCCTTAAACTCAAGATCCTTCTTCTGTTGACTTGTATACTTCCAAAGGTTGACTCTTGATCACGATCTTCTTCTTGATCACCAACGTAAACTCACCGACTAGACATACGATCACAGAACACCACACATGCATCCAATAGCAATCATGCAACGCAAACATAGCCTATGATTAGAACAGTACATCAATCAATCAATAAATAAATAAATAGAGAGTTTTGAAAACTGATCTACGATTCGCTACGAACATACAAACGCGAAGATCACGCTAATCGGAGTTTTAACGGAAAAGATACGAACTAAACAAGATTAAAGATACTAATTACTAGATTAGATTTAACTCAAATTTTAATTACAGAAAACAGTAGTGAAAGTTATATAGTTAGAAAGAACTTTTCGAAACGAATCCAACGCAAGTTAAACGGACTAAATCGGAGTTAAAACGGAGAAGATATGGGCTTTTGAATCTGGTGGTAGTTTTGTAAATAAATTAAACTTCGAATTTGCAGATTTAAATAAATAAATGAAATTTGAAAACTGGCTGGACTGCGCCTCATTTTGGTAAAAGTGCAGGGGTGTGGATGGAATTTTGTCAAGACTCATTGAACAGTGCTGATTGGAGTGCGGGTTTAGATCCAAATATTTGGGGGCTCTTTTGCAAAACTGCGGCCGAAGGGGTATGGAGCTTCTGCGTCCATTGGATTAGAGACGATCGGCCAGGATTAGATCAGAAAGGAAAGGGCGGCGCTTTCAGCCGGAGTTCGGGGAGGGGTCGGCGACCAAGGTGGCGCCATGGCCGGAATCGGCCGGCACGGCTCGGATTCGAGCTAGATAGCGTTAGAGATCTCGGGGACGGGTTCAATCGAACCAGGAGCTCATGACGAACTCACCTGGCGCAACGAAGACAGAGAGAACGGCGAGGAGCTGGTGGATTTCTTGATGGAGCGGCGGCGACTTCTCTGCAGTCGGTGGCGAACACGGGTTAGGCAAACAGAGGGAAAGAGAGCGAGAAGAAAGGTTGGGAAGCTTCACAAGATCGGTCTGAGGCTCGTGATGGGTCTTACGAAGGCAGTGAAGTGGCGAGAGGCGAGGACAACGGCGGCGGGTCGAGCTTCGTCTCGGCGAGATCCAATCTCGGCGGTTGGAGTGAGTTAGGGCACGAGGCGGCGTGATTTCCAAACGAACGAATGTGGCGGGGACCAGGGATCTTTATAGGGCCCTGGTTTGGCTGATACGGCAAGGGGGAAGGGCGTGGTCGAGGCGGACTCGAGCTCTACTCGTGTTCAAGCAGGAAACAGAGGAGGAGGACGGCGGGGATGACAAGTGGGGCCATCGCTTCAGAGAGAGGGCGGGAACGCAGGTGGAAGCAGTGCGGCTGACAGGTGGGCCTGCGGTGTCAGCGAGAGAAGGAGAGCGCGTGCGCTTGGGGAAGCTGCAGCCGCGATTCTTGGCCGGGACGTACGGGCCCAAGAGAGAAAGGAGAGGTGGGGTGCTGCGTAGTTTGAGGGGAGAGGAGTGGGCCGACGTGGACCGAGCAAGGGAGGAGGCAGAGCAGGCCTCAGGAGGACCGAGGCGGAAGGGAGAGCTGGGCCGCTGGTCGGCTCGGGCCGAAACCCAGGAGGAGGGAAAGCTGGGCTGGTTTGGGAGAAGAGGGAAGGAGGAGAGGAGATGCAGGCCGGCATTGCTGGGCCACTCGGGCCAGAAACCGAAGGGGAGGGGAAGAGGAAGGGTTTTGCCCTTTTCTTTTTCTGATTTGAATTTTCCAAAAGGATTTTCAAAATATTTTTGAACTTTTGATTTGAAACTTTGGTAGAACAAGGTTTTTGAAACTCTTAACCTTTCCAAACTTTTTGAAAACAAAAAGTCTTCATTTTCAAAACCCTTTTCTAAGGAATTCGTTTTTCTTTAAATTGTTTTAAAACCATTTTGAGCTCAAATTGAAATCTAGGCAAAACCACACATCACAAAAACTCAAATGCACCAACATGAATGCACAAACATGTTTATAAACCCTAGGATAAATTTTAATTTATAGAAAAGTTTTTATTTCCCTATATTTTATGAGCACAAAAATTCATAAATAAAACATTTTAACTCTAATTTAAGAAATGCAAATTTCAGGGTGTGACACAGATGGAGCTAAAATGTACTCACAGTTCGCAAATTCGTAGGTAGACACTGTTGACAGAACTTATTATATATAATTCGGTATGTATGTGTATATATATATATACAGTGTTAAGAAAAAATTGCTGGTATATAAAGTTGTAAAAGCATGCATTCAGCGAACTGAGCGTAGCTCAGCTGGTTGGGTTCCTTATGGTGAAACCTGCCCACCCGGGTTCAAGTCCTCGACTAGACACGGGTGTTCGCATTTTTCTGGATTTATTCCAGGATTTAACGGCACTATTCTTTCAGTGGTAGGCGACGTGCCCGTCGACAGCGAGGCGCCTGTGGTGACTTCGTCAATCTCGAGATTTGCCGGTCCAACTCGGTTCTTCGGAGGTGCTCATAGGGGTAGGGTGTGCGTGCGTGCGTTCATAGTAGGGGTAGGGTGAATGCGTGCTCGTGTTTATGAGCGTCTGCGTCTGTAACTGGGTCTCGCAAAAAAAAAAAAGAAAGTAGAAGCATGCATTCAGGTGTACGTGGATGTCACCGATCCCCTTCCGTCTCTTTTTCATCCTACCCTTCCATTTCCTCCAGCAGCTGGAGCATCACGTATGTAGGGTGGACGTCAATCCGGGGGTCGCTGAAGAAGCAATGATACAATGCCAGCAAGTGCATTTTGCTCTCCGTCAGAATCAAGAGAATGCACTCGCCACTCGACTGAACTGCCAGATATATCGATCGAGCTTTCCTCGGCGTCGGGTCTTAATTTTAGTTGTAGAAATTCTGGTTTGTGGTGAAGGTCTGGCCGAACTGCCACCACCCAGGCACGACGTTGAGGAACTGGATGTACTGCCCGCCGGTACTGGTAACGGCGAAGCTGAGCCCCTGGCCGACGAGCCCAGCGAGCGCTTGCCAGTTGGCGCCCCAGCTTCTGGACATCTGGATCCACCCCGTCTTGTCGCCCTGCACCCAGGCGGCGCCCACGCAGCCACTCCCGGCGAGGTTCTGGATGTTGACGAGCAGGTAATACTGGGAGCCGGCGAGACTGAAGCGCACGCCGCCCTGGCGGGTGCACGCGACCTGCTGGTACAGCACCGGGATGATGCCGCCCTGGACGACGCCGATGTGCTCCCACGCCGGCTGCGACATGTCGAAGTGGGGGCGCCCCGGGCCGCACCACCCGCCGTTGGGGAGCGCGTTGTTGGACGGGCACAGGTTGGTGGCGGAGACCGTGATGGAGTTGCCGGGCTTGCAGTACTGGCCGCCCAGGCGCGTTGGGTCGCAGGTGATGGTGTAGCACAGCCCGCACGACGCGCCGTCGTTGAACAAGGTCGGGCTCAGCGCCGCGTTGTTGACGCCGTACCCGGCGTTGTACAGGTTGTCGTACCCGCATGCGCCACCTGTACGCGTGTATCATACTAGTATGTCGTAAACATGCATGCGTTAGCGATGAAGTGATTCTTTAGTACACGTACACACAAATGTACCCATATACATGCAATAGTGTTCTTGACCTCCTGTGCAGATATGAAAGCATATTCATGTACTATTCTTACCCATCGTGCCGGACGCGTCGACTCCGCCGTAGAAAGTGGCAGTGCCCTGAGACGCCGCGGCGGCGGCGGCGAGGCACGCCGCAAGAACCACCGTGCACAGCATAAAGGAATTAGCCATTTCCACGGACGTCGTCGTCGTTCGAAATGCAGAGCAGCTGGCTGCAAATAGAGAACAAGATTGATCGAGGTATGTGTGTGTGTTCCTAGGCAGGATGAGGACCAAGATGTTTGATGCAAGGCATTGGGATATACCACACTGCTTAAATAGAGGACGAGGTGTTGAGACCCTAACCGAAGAGAAATACTAGGTAACAACCGAGTGTTTTGCCTCCACCTAGCAACCGATTTTTTGGCCGTAGATTTGGCATAAGTCGTGCTGCCTTATGCTGCCCGATGACGCTCATCTGTCGTCCGATCACTTCGATTCGTATGCCGGTACGCGTCCGATCACTTCGATTCGTACGCCGGTACATGTCCTGCGACTGTAATCAGTATAGCCATATACGGTACAGCCGCATGGTCTTGCACGCGTGTTCACGAGGGAGGCCACGGACACAAGGTCGTCTTTGGCGCCAAGGACGACCACATGATCATATTGTCGATGCTGGTGTCCCATCAACGTCATGCGGCCTTGTCAAAAAAAAACGTTATGCGGATCAAAGTATATCTTTATCTGACGTTTAATATTTGTAAATAATTTGACATATATCTTTTTGATATCTGCAATTCATACAAATAATTTGTAAATTATTCTAATAATTTGACATATATTTCTTTAAGATCTGTAATGTATAGAAATATTTTTTCTAACATCTGCAATCCATAAAAATAATTTGTAAATTTATGTGAATAATTTGACATGTATTTATCTGAGATCTGCAATCCATAGAAATGAAAGTTGCATTGTTCCTAAATTACACTACTCTATCAAATAAATTACACACTGAAGAAATCGTTGTAAATATAGTAATAATACGGTGTAAATCTAGTTAAAAGGCTGTGTAAATACATGAAAAAAAAATCAAGTGCTAGGAGCTTCTAAAACACTCAGTTGTCAGGTAGACAGATCCTAACACTACAGGGAACGCCGGCTTTGCCGAGTGCTGGCTGCACTCGGCGAAGGGCCTCTCGCACTCGGCGAAGGCTTCGCCGAGTGCCGCACTCGGCGAAGGGCACTCGGCGAAGAAATTGTCGGCAACGATTTCTTTGCCGAGTGCCAAATATCGGGCACTCGGCGAAGGCTTCGCCGAGTGCCAGATCAGCACTCGGCGAAGCAAACGGGAGCCGTCACTTGACGGCCTCTTCGCCGAGTGCCGGCCTACGTGGCACTCGGCGAAGAGGGCCCCTTTGCAGAGCGCCACGTGGCCGGCACTCGGCGAAGAAGGCCCCTTTGCCGAGTGCCACGTAGGCCGGCACTCGGCGAAGAGCTTCTCTTTGCCGAGTGCCACGTAGGTTGGTACTCGGCGAAGGGTCCCTCTTTGCCGAGTGTCAGGTAGCCCGGCACTCGGCAATGAGGGCCTCTTTGCCGAGTGTCAGGGTCAAGGCACTCGGCGAAGAGGCCGGCCTGAGCAAAAATTTGCCCAGCTTTGCCGAGTGCCATGACCTCTTTGCCGAGTGTGGCACTCGGCAAAGCTGGGAAAAATGGATTTTTTTTCTGTTTTCATTTCCCTACACAGAAAACATATCACACATCCATATTCCATTTCAGACAAATATCACATGCATATATATCACACATCCATATATCACATACATATCCATTTCAAACAAATATCACATGTTCAGTCTCCATGCATCACAAGCTCACAAGTTTATCACAAGTCCACAAGTTCACAAGTCCATCACATTCATCTCACAAGTCCATCACAAATCTAAGTCGGCCATCACTGCTCACCTTGGTGCTCAGATTGTGAAGAACCCCCACCTTGCCCCGCGTCCCACGACCCACCCGAAGGACCACCTTGTCAACCTTGCCACCCAGGCGGCGGAGGTCCAGATGGCCACCCGGTGTACCCTGACTGCGGAGGAGGGTAACCTGGCCACCCATAGGGCGGAGGAGGGCCACCGGGGAGCCACCCAGGCTGCGGAGGAGGGCCACCAGTGATCTGCAGAGTGTGCGGAGGAAGGCCAGGTTGAGGAGTCGGTGCCGAACCCTCCGACTGTGAGTGCACAAAGGAGAAGCAAATTCGTTAGCACCTGGAGGACAGCCGTAAAAGTTAAAGAAATATAAACAACCATATATATACTCACCGGAGTCTCTGTCGTAGGAGTAACAGGAGGCACAAAAGGAGTGAGCAGCGAGGGAGGCACGACAACACCCGGGATGTTCAGGCTCCCAAAGAAGTGAGCTATGTCCTGCATCCTCTGCGCCTCCCGCTGCTGGACGGCCAGTAAGTCGCGACGATGGGCCGCCGCCTCGGCCTCGTGCATGGCCTGCAACCTCTGCATCTGGTCCGCCTGGGACTGCATCTGGGCCTGCAAAATTTGTCCCGTAAGGTTTAAACAATGCAAAGACAATATGTGTAAAAGCAATGAACGACGAATAGAACAAGTACTTACCTGAAGTGCTGCCATCATCTGCTGTTAGGTCGGCTGCCGAGGTCGTATGAGGACGGAGGAGCTCGTGCTGGCAGCTCGAATCTCAGCGAGGTTGGGAACAGAGGACGAGTCAACTGCGCTGTTGGCTATCCAGTACCGGTTGTGCTGCTTCCCTCCTCCCAGCCTCATCACCAGGTCTGTATCTAGGGGCTGGGTGGCCGAATCGAAGTCCTCCCCATGGCGCTCGCGAGCCGCAGTGGTGTACTCGGTGACCTTGGTGTAGGCGTTCGTGTTGGTGAACGCCTCGGGCCCGGCATTTGGGTTGTACTGGGTGCTCGCTGCAGTCGCCTTGCCCTGGTGCGACAAGTGGTACGCCTTGAAAGGGAGGCACTCCTCACCACCATGCGACTGGGACTGCGATGAAAACACAGATGATTACAAGTAATGAGTAATTGAGTGTTAGAATAAAAAAATCAGTAGAGCATACCCATCTGTCGGCGTACGCAGTGAGGCTAAGGTTGCCTTGGTGGTGTGGCACCCCAGGCATCTGCAGGCGGCAGTCTCGGCGGGCACTGTGGCTCTCGTACCACTCGTCCGATTTCCACTTGTCTACAATGGCCACCCAACAGTCTATGTGATTGGCGCACCAACCAGGACAGAACTGCAAGACAATAAGTATTTAATATGTTTGAAGAGCCGCTAAGTGATGGATGGACCAATCAGTATTACTATTTTGTACGTACCTGGATGTACTGCTCCCTAGTGAGGTCGGTCTCCCTCGTGAGCATCATCTGCCTAGCATCCGTCTTCTTCACCGCCGTCCCTAACACATCGGCGTTGTAGTTGATGATGCACTGGATCCGCGCCTCGTGGTACATATCCGCTAGCTGGGACCTGCAGACCCTGTCCTGCACGTGCAACGCCTCGGCCTCTCTCCCTGCCTTGCACGCAAAGTACTCCTGCACGCAAAGTACACTTTCATTATTTGAAGAACGTCCGACAAATACGTATCATTGAGAAATGTTGTGCGAGCAAGACTCACCCAGAACTCGGCCCTAATCCGCGCTGCAACGGTGGTGTACATGGGGTCCACAGCAGCACCGAAGTGGTCCCACATCCAGGGCGGTGACCTAACCCCGGCGTAGGTGACCAAGCCAGGATAGTTCTTTCGAATTAGAAGACTTAACGTGCCATTGATATGGCGTGTCTTGCCCCGTGCCACAAGTTCCCAGTTCCTGCATGGGTCATTAAGAACAAGTGTTAGTCGGAAGTTCAATTTTGAACATGTCATGTGAACAAGTAGTGAAAACATTAATGGTAACTTACTTGTCGCCGTAAGGTCGAATCACCGGGCGGCGGCTAGGTGCGATCCGCTGCTGCGGGAGCTGCGAGGGGCCGCGCAAGTACACTCTGCTCGAAGCAGAGGAAGTGGAACCCCCTCCTGAGGCACCTACGTTCTCGTCCCCCTGGTCCCCCTGGCGACGCTCCGAGGAAGTGGTGTCGTCCTCCGACGTCCTCCTGGTCGTCCCTGTGGCGTCCCCCTGGGCGTGGTCCGAGGAGGTCTGCGCCGGGTCGGGAGTCGGGTCGGGAGTCGGCTCCCTCCTAGGACGTCCGCGGGGGCGGCCGGTCCTCGCCCTCCTCGTCGACGGCTCCTCGGCTGCGGTGGGTGGTGAGCTAGACCTCTGGTACCGTGAGTTGACCCTCCGCTGTTGCTGCCTTCCGCCCGGCATTTTATCGAGTGTCTGCCATTACAAAGATAAAATCAATTAGCATAAACGATAAGTATTTATAAAGAGACACAAAATGAACGAAACATAATTGCAGAATAATTATAACAATATAGCATTACATGAATTAAAAATTATCTCCGCGATTGTCAGTGGCTAGTGCCCCTCGTGTGTTGGCTTGTTGCACATGTGTGTCGTCATCACTGTCAATATTGTCGAAACAATCGGCGTCGTCTCCATCATCCTCGTCACCCTCGTCCTCATCAATGTCACCACCAAACTGTAATCGCTCAAGCATTCTTAAGTCCTTCGCATTGTGCACCTCGTCACCATCGTCCTCATCAATATCATTGTCATTGTCTTCTTCCATGTCCATCAGCTCAAAAATGTCAATGTCAAACCTCCCTTCTAGCCCCTCGGGTTGAAAGAACTCTCCGTTATATGTGTTTGGGTCGAAGTTGTAGTCATCATCGTTTGGGAGAGGCGCTTTACCGCGCGGCGATACTAACTGCACAAGGTACCAACCCATAAGATTGTTGTCTTCTTGACACGCCCATGGGAGATAATAAACTTGTGTGGCCTGTTGAGCCACAATATAGACATCGTCTCCCTTATAAACGGTGTCCTGTCGAATTTCGACTATCCCAATCTCAGGGGCTCTTCTCGTGACATCAGGATCGAACCAATGACATTTGAATACCACTGGATTAATAGCTTTGGTACCCTCAAAGTTGAGCTCATATATTTCTTCGACTATGCCGTAATAGTCGCGCTCATCGGTGCCGGGCGTACGAACTCCGGTATTTGAGGTCTTTCGATTGGGCCAACTCTGCTCGTAGCTGCTTGTGTGAAAGCGATAGTCATTCACATCATAAACGGTGAATGACTTGACCCTATAGTCGAGGCCAATGGCAACCTGTTTCAACTCATCCATCATTTCCGCATCTGTGCGGGCCTGTAAGTTGAGACAGGGTAGATCATTTCATCAAATGAAATAAGAAATGAAATGAAATACAAGGTTAGTTGGGTCGTACCTTCGTACTAAACCACGAAATGAAATCGGGCACACCATTTTTGAGAAGATGGTCTTGTTCTTCAGAGGAAGGTTCCCTATCCTCTCTCCAGTATTCATCAATAAATTTCCTTAAAAACAAGGACGTCGAATCAAAAGATTGAAGATAGTGACGACGCATGTAACAAGCTCATTGAGAACTTACTGCACATAAGGAGTCACTTCGTCAAGGTTCAACAGCACATACAACATGATAGTCTGCCACTCATCATGCCGCAACATCTTGGTCCTCGATGCGCTTGCTCTTCCGAGTTGGCCTTTGAAAAGGCTGAGGTTCGATAAACTCTCGTCGACGTTGTAACGAGAGGGTGGATTGTGCACGCTAGGAAGGTTATCCTTATAATATGTTGTTGTGAAGTTCGACACCTCCTCTAGAATAAATGCTTCTGCCACGGAAGCCTCTATTTTGGCTTTATTTCTACACTTTTTCCGAAGAACCTTTAGACATCTCTCGACTGGAAAGCACCAATGGCACTGCACGGGCCCCCCCATCCGTGCCTCGTACGATAGGTGCAAAATCAGATGCTGCATCGGCAGTAAGAAGCCGGGTGGAAAGATCATCTCCAACTTGCAGATCAACACAGGTGCCACTTCCTCTAGGTTAGCAATCACGTCATAAGATAGCTCCTTGGCACAAAGCTGGCGAAAGAAGTAGCTCAACTCTGCCAGCACGCGCCAAACAGGCTCAGGGAGGTATCCCCGGGTCATCGCAGGAAGGAGCCGCTTGATCCATATGTGGTAGTCATGACTCTTCATCCCTAACACTCGCATAGTAGACAAGTTCACTCCCCTCCTCAGATTCGCCACATACCCATCAGGGAACCTTAACGCCTGGATCCACTGTAGTAGTTTCTTCCTATGGTCTCTTTTCAATATATAATCGGCCGGACCTCTTTTCCATTTCTTGCCAGCACCAGGAGCCCTCATCACTAGCTTTGGTCTATCGCACATCTCTTGCAGGTCCAGTCTAGCCTTAACGTTGTCCTTTGACTTTTCTGTGTCCATGAGTGTTGCAAAGAGTGCCTCAACGATATTCTTTTCTGTGTGCATTACATCGATGTAGTGCGGACAAAGAAGGTCATTGAAATAGGGGAGTCTAGTCAAGCCCGATTTATGGGTCCACATGTGTTCCTCTCCGTACCCGAAAAAACGACCGTTGTCTTTATCAAACTTTAGAGCCTCTATTTCGGCACGGACCTCGGAACTGCTCTTGAACTGAGGAATGGGGTTGGTGACTTGAACACCTTTCCTGAAGTGCTTGACGTCACTTCTGAATGGATGGTCAAGAGGCAAGAATTGACGATGCTGGTCGAATGAAGAATACTTCCCTCCCTTCTTCAACCAAGTGAACTTAACAACTGCCTTGCATATTGGGCATGGGAACTTCCCGTGAACACACCAAGCGCTGAATAAGCCATACGCCAGGAAGTCATGCAGGGAGTACTGGTACCACACATGCATTTTGAAGTTCTTCATTGTTGCTCGGTCATATGTCAGTACCGGGTTTTCCCAAGCTTCGAACAATTCATCCAACAAAGGCTCCATGAACACACCCATATTGTTCCCCGGGTGTCCAGGAATTATCAGCGACAAGAATACGTTCTTAGGGTCAAACATAACACCGGGAGGGAGATTGAGGGGGATCACGAACACAGGCCAACAAGTGTACGGGGCCGCCATCATTCCATACGGGTTGAACCCATCTGTCGCCAGCGCCACACATACATTTCGAGCCTCCATAGCTTTGCCAGGATGCATGGCATCGAAGTGCTTCCATGCTTTACCATCCGATGGGTGTACCATCTTGTCAGGATTATATCTTTTGCCATTCTTGTGCCATGTCATCTGTTTCGCAGAGTCCTCTGTCATGTACAATCGTTGGATCCTAGGTATGAAAGGAAGGTACCGTAGGACCATCTCAGGGATATTAAGTTGTTCCTTCTTGCCATCTCCATGGTCTACCTCCACATACCTAGAGGCTTTGCACTTTGGACAGTGTGTTGCTTTCTCGTGATCTTTCCTGAATAGGACGCACCCTTTTGGACAAGCATGGATCTACTCATACGGCATCTTAAGTGCACGAAGAAGTTTCTGTGACTCGTACATGTTCTTCGGCAGAATGTGACCCTTCGGCAACAAGGTGCCCAAAATTGCCAACATGTCATCGAAGGCATCTCGACTCAAGCTATACTGGGACTTGAACCCCATTAGGCGTCCAATGGCATCCAGTTGTGAAACCATTGTCTTTTCATGAAGGGGCTTCTGTGCCAAAGACATCATGTCGTAGAACGCCTTTGCGGTGTCCTCTGGCTCCTCCAATTCTTCACCGAATTGAGCCTCTTGAAAGTCTCCCATCATGTCTGCTACCCCGGCATCTCCATCATACTCCTCGAGACGTTGTCTCACCTCCTCCTCTCTAATCCGATCGGCTTCACCATGGTGGACCCAACAAGTATAGTTTTTCAACGAATCCGTACTTGTAAAGATCTACCCCCACGTTATTCTTATATTTTCTTTTCTTGTTCCCACATTTGCTGCAGGGACACGGCATCCGACTCGACCCTTTAGCAGCCGGACCAAACGCATGCTCTAAGAAAGCATTGGTCTTAGTAACCCATTTTGTGCTCTTACTTGCGTGGCCCGTGTACATCCAGTCACAGTTATCCATCCTCTGGCATATACATATGTAAGCGAGTAATAAAACCAGCAATTGCATCTACACGACATTCCTACCATCTAATAGGAGAAGGATAGGTCCTAATCCCACCCGAGGATGCGCAGATGGGTTAGTTTCCATGTTCTACTCCTACCCGAGACAGAATTTCGGCAGCACCTCCTCGTTGTTCTCCCGATACACGTCCTGGCAGGGAGAGTGTGTATCCGGAGAACAACGAGGAGGTGGTGCCGAAACTCTGACTCTGACAGGAGCAGAACATGGAAACTAGCTCATCTACGCATCCACGGGTTGTCCAAAATACGTGGACAATTCGAAAGAGATACGGTCGCAGATATGCAAAGGACTGAATATCTAAGACTGTATCTCTTTCGAACGGAAGACGTCTAACTAGGTTACGTGACCAAAGATCCGATACCTAAGGATACGGATAGAGGGGTTATACCTAAGGTGTCGGTGAGGTCAGGGTAGCGGGGCAGTGGTGACTCGGGGCAGTGGCGAGACGACGCGGTGCAGGCAGACCCGCAACGCCGACGAAGACGATCGGGGTCGCCGAGTCCCTCCGACGGGTCCTCCTCCTGCCAAAAAAGAGCAATTGGTTAGTCTCGACCAAAAATTTCGGCAGCACCTCCCCTGCACGGCGAGGTTCCCAAAACCTGCAGAAAACGTCGGCACGAAGGCCAACAACCACATATATACCAGACATAGTCACGAAGGCCAACAATCACAATAGCTCACAATAGTACAACTACTACTAACACTAACACTACTAACTACTACTAACACTACTACTAACTACTAACTACTAACTACTAACTACTAACTACTAACTACTAACTACTAACTGCTAAGTACTAACTATTTACTAACTACATAGGGCATACCTTCGCGACGAGAATAGCAAGAACGAGCTTCGGCGACGACGACGGGGATGACCGAAGCGGCTTGAGGGTCGACGGACCTAAGCCGGCACCTTCCTCCTCTCTTCTCCTTGTCCTTCTCCTCCTCTCTTCTCCACTCCTCCTTCTCCTCCTCTCTTCTCCACTCCTCCTCTCCTCCTCCTCCACCACCACCTCCTCCTCCTCCTCCTCCTCCTCCTCTCCTCCACTGGCCGGCCAGTGACAGGCGGCCGGGGCGGCGCGGCCGGCGGGCAGTCGGGGGCGGCCGGGGGCAGCCGGGGGCGGCGCGGCCGGGCCGGGACGGGGGTGCGGCTGGGAGGGGCCGGGGGTGCGGCGGCGGGCGTGGGCGCGGGCGCAGCGGCGGGCGCGGCGGCGGGGCTCGCCGGCGGGCGGGGGCGCGGCGGCGCGGTGGCGGCGCGGTGGTGCTTGCGTGCGTGCGTGCGTGCGTGTGAGTGTGTGGGTGGCGGTCGGGCCGTTTTGTATTTTTTTCTTTTCGAACGTCTTTGCCGAGTGCCAGATCGGGTGGCACTCGGCAAAGAGGGGCACTTTGCCGAGTGCCACCCGATCTGGCACTCGGCAAAGAGAGCCTTTTTGCCGAGTGCCACGCGATCTGGCACTCGACAAAGATTGTCAGGCCCACGTGGAAAACTTCGCCGCGTGTCAGCCCTGGCACTCGGCAAAGAGGGAACTTTGCCGAGTGCCAGCTGGCCAGGCACTCGGCAAAGAGCCTCTTTGTCGAGTGCCAGGGCTGACACTCGGCGAAGTTTTTATTTATTTTTTTGGTTTTTGCCACCAAGTTTTTTTGAGGCACTTCCACACTACCACTGTCAACATGTTCAAATTTGACAGTTTTTCAAAACTTTTCGTTATATTTTTTGACTTTATTTCTTTTTCTTGAATTTTCCCGAAAGACGCAAGTTTGAACTGCAGGTGCATCGAATAATGGATTTTCATGATTTACAAAATATTATTCTTGTTCTTAACCGTATGTTGAGGCCAAATCCAAAACCTGACCTGATGTTTCGATCAACGTGCTCACGGGGCAACGCCTCCAAATTACGTGCGGGCGGTTTTTTAATTATAGAAAATGCAAATGAATTCCGAAAATCGAGAAACTTGGCGAGATGTTGTTATATCATATGCGTATGCTAAGAAAAAAATTTGAGAAAGTTTCGAGCAAGTTGTCACGTACGATGCTTACAAACCTGGACATCTCAACACGTGGCTTGCACTCGGCAAAGAGGGGGTATTCACCGAGTGCCAGACGGCGCGCACTCGGCAAAGCTAACGGGCCCGGATGCCGTCTGGTCCGCGACACTTTGCCGAGTGCTTGTCCTTGCCGAGTGTGCGGCACTCGGCAAAGATGTCCCTTCGCCGAGTGCTTTTCTTTGCCGAGTGTTGGGCACTCGGCAAAGCAGTCTTTGCCTTGTGCGCAGTCTTCGCCGAGTGCCAGATTTCCGGCACTCGGCAAAGAGGCTCTTTGCCGAGTGCCCGAAATTTGGCACTCGGCGAACTCGCAGGCACTCGGCGAAGTCTGTGTTTCCTGTAGTGTAACCGAAGGTAGGAGAAAGAGAGTTGATAAATCACACAATATAGGTCGGGCCGGGGTTTAGGGGAATGATGGTCGATCTTGTCTTGTGTCACAAGCAGCTATATTCTTTAAGACACACGAGAAAACAATCCGTGTGTTCATTGGAAGCTTGCACAAGGCCACAAGCAATCGATATGCGGGCATCACGGACGTACGGGAACGGGCAAAAAAGCTAGCACCAGGCACGACCCTGCTGCGCTAGACTACTGACATTGACGCGTGGGAAGTAATCATGCATGGACGCGGCCTGAATCAGCTGTTTTGGTATGTTGATTGCCTCCGTGAAGAAAGATTCTCGCGGCAACGGACCATCAACTAACCCAAAACGTTTCTTCCACATTATTGTTGACATAAGGAAACTGGAAACCCTTGTTCGGTGGATGTGTGGTTGAAGATCGAGCAACGGCGGACCACAAGCGTGCATTGGTTGGTTCAATTTCATTCACACATTCGTCAAACTGGATTAGCCTGATAACTATTACAATTACCTTAGCTATATATACTCTGAAAATTATGATCAAGCACCGTACCACATTTCGCCCCCCCCCCCCCCCCCCAATTTCTAAAAAAGACACATACAATCTCAAATACACGACAACATCGTACATCTCGCCTGACATAGTGAGGCCTAGACCAACATCGTACCAGTCAAATATTTCAGTGAAGTTCAGTTTTTTTAGTCGTCTATATTTCAAACAAGCCTATCTCTTCTTGTTTCATTATAAAAGTCCCACTACCAATTATTTTGTACATGTATTCAGCCGACTATCCGAATTGGGCCATTTAGATGGAGTTGCACTCCTACAGAACAGGGTTTTTGGCCGATTCTCAAAATCGTCATTTGTCTTAGCGTTTTTGCTGCCCAGGACTAATAGACCATTTGGTCCCGGTCGGTAAGTTTTTGCCGCCCAGGACTAATAGACCCTTTAGTCCCGGTCGGTAACACGGACCGGGACTAAAGGGTCTGCCCCAACAGCTACTGCGCAGAGCTGCCGGGGCAGGGACCCTTTCGTCCCGGTCCGTGTTACCAACCGGGACTAAAGGGCACTCTTTAGTCCCGGTTGGTGCCACAGACCGGGACTAATGCTTTAGCCACGGTTTGTGGCTTGCCCCGGGATAAATGATCACCTTTTAGCTCTAGTTTTTAATACAATCCGGGACTAAAACTCCTCGGTTTATAACCTGCCAACTCCTTCCTCCTGTTGTTATTGCTTGTTCTTCATTTGTTCTTCATTGTTCTTTGTCTCCGGCGTCAATTGGTGATCTTCTTCGACTCCGTCGCATCGTCTCTCTGCGTCGAGAGGTGACTATTTTCGTCTCCTACCATGTCTTTTGAATATGAGACGAATTTAATTAAAATATATAGTTTGCAAGAACAAGCATAGAGAGTTGAGTAGTTTAAATTAGTTCATCACAATCACTAGATAGTTTTCTACTGCCAGCTAGGCAGTATCCACTGTATATTTCAAACTTATGCAAAATGAGTAATAATGAATTTTAGTGTCTTTTTAGTTAATTTTCTTTAGAAAAATGTGGAATTTATAATAGTTTGCAACAATGAATATAGAGAGTAGACAATGTGGAAATTGGTATTGTTATATCATATTTTTTGATTATCTAAACAAATAGATAAATTTAGAGTCTTTTTATTTATAATTGTTTAGAAAATTAGGAATTTGCATGTAATAGTTTAAAAAATGAGTATGGATATAGTAGATGGCAACCGTGACCGGGTCCTCAACCTCTCATCATCGGGATCCAAAGCGTTTGCGGCCGGATCTTCCTCTCATTGCTTGCGGCGAGTGTAAGCAGAAAATTGTGAAGGAGTACCGAGTGAAAGAAAATTGTGAAGGAGTACCGAGTGAAAAAGAGGGAATCAACAAGGGTCGTATATTCTACAAGTGTCCGAACCATGAGGTGGGTTATTATTTACCCACATTTAATTAATATGGTTCATTTGTATCGGTTTTGCTTGATGATGTTGTTTAAATTACTTATTCTTTGTTCTAATTGTAGTGGGAGGGCACCGGCGGATGTAAAGGTTGGTACTGGGAGGAAGAGTACGTTCATCACGTACGAAATTCTGTTGCACAGGAGGTTGCCGCTGAAGGTGATGAGGCAGTGAGTCAGCGGCAGCAGCCCATCCATACTGATGAAGCGAATGATCCGTCTATTTTAGTTGGGATCGGACGCGAACTAATTATGTTGCTTAAGTGCATTTTAGTTTTAGTTTTTCAGTGCTAGCTGCGATTGACTTCGTTCTACTCAAGCTTGCTTGAATTAATCAATCATGTGATGTCATGAGTGCTGTGCAATAACATGAGAAACTACTAAGTGCATGGTTGTAATATTTAATGCAGATATTGTCACACAATTGGATGTATAATGTCGATCGCCGCTCCAAAGAGTTCATTGCTGGCGTGCACTATTTCTTAGGTGTGGCCGAGACAAACAAGCAGGATGGTTTCATGTGCTGCCCATGCGCCGTCTGTAAGAATTTGAAGGAATATTCATGCTTAAGGACTCTTCATACGCATTTGTTGAAGTCAGGTTTCGTAACAAACTATATTTGTTGGACGAAGCATGGAGAAAGGGGGTTGTAATGGATGATGGTGAAGAAGGTGAAGAAGAATTGGACCACACCGATATTATTGCTTAGTACGGTGCCTTCTATGATGATGCACTCGGGGGAGATGGTGAAGAAGATGCGGCACCAGCAGAAGATGTGGCAACTGATGTTGATGCTCTTGGTGATGCCATTCATGATGCACAAAGAGAATGTGAAAGTGACAAGGAGAAGGTCAAGTTCGAGCGCATGCTACATGATCATAGGAAATTGCTATATCCCACTATTGAAGATGACCAAAAAAGTTGGGTACTGCACTGGAACTGCTGCAATGGAAGGCAAAGAATGGTACATCCGACAAGGTATTTGGGAAGTTATTGAAGATAATAAAAAAGATGATTCCGAAAGCGAATGAATTGTCCACCACTACGTAGGAAGCAAAACAGGTCGTCTGCCCTTTGGGATTAGAAATCCACTAGATACACGCATGTCCTAATGACTGCATCCTGTACCGTGGGGAGGAATACGAGAATTTGGATGCATGCCCGGTATGTGAAGCATCGCGGTATAAGATAAGGTGAGATGATTCTGGCGACGTAGAGGGTGAAGAACGTCCCAATAGGAAGAAAATCCCTGCCAAGGTTATGTGGTATGCTCTTATAATACCACGCTTGAAACGTTTATTCAGAAATAAAGACAATGCAAAGTTGTTGTGGTGGCATAAAGAAGACCGTAAGGTAGATAATATGCCGAGGCACTCAGCTGATGGATCCCAGTGGAGAGCGATAGACATAGAATTCCCAAAGTTTGCAGATGAGGCTAGAAACTTGAGGTTTGCTTTAAGTACGAATGGTTTTAATCCTTTTGGGGAGCAAAGCAGTAGTCATAGCACTTGGCCAGTTACTATATGTATCTACAACCTTCCTCCATGGTTATGCATGAAGCGGAAGTTCATTATGATGTTGTTGCTCATTCAAGGGCCGAAGCAACCTAGCAATGACATCGATGTCTACCTGAGGCCATTAGTTGAGGAACTTCTACTTCTATGGAGCAAACCAGGCGTACGCGTGTGGGATGAGTACAAACAGGAACACTTTGACCTGCGAGCATTATTGTTCATAACAATCAATGATTGGCCGGCTCTAAGTAATCTTTCAGGCCAGACAAACAAGGGATATAATGCATGCACACGCTGTTTCGAAGACCTTGATAGTTTATTTTTGAAAAAAGTGTCAGAAGGTCATGTACGTTGGGCACCGTCGGTTTCTTCCCATGGGCCACCCAGTAAGAAAGAAAGGCAAACATTTTAAAGGTAAGGCAGACCACCAAACCAAGCCTCGTAACCGAACCAAAGATGATATACTCGAAATGGTGAAGGAAACGAAAGTAGTATTTGGAAAGGGACAGGGCAGCGAACCTGTTCCCAAAGACGCTTTGGGACACGCACCCATGTGGAAGAAGAAGTTCAAATTCTGGGAGCTACCCTACTGGCATGTCCTAGAGGTCCGCCATGCGATCGACGTGATGCACCTGACAAAGAACCTTTGTGTGAACCTGCTTGGATTCATGGGTGTCTACGGAAAGTCTAAGGATTCACTTGAAGCACGACAGGTCTTGCAGCGCATGAAAGAACGAGACAACCTACATCCGGAGAAGACAGATGACGGGCGCCAGTACTTAAGCCCTGCTAGCTACACTCTTAGCAGAGGAGAAAAGGAAAGCATGTTTGAATGCCTTAACAGCATCAAGGTCCCATCTGGATTCTCCTCCAATATAAAGAGAATAATTAATGTGCCAGAGAAGAAGTTCCAAAACTTGAAGTCCCATGACCGCCATGTGCTTATGACCCAATTGCTTCCTGTTGCTCTAAGAGGAATTCTACCTCCACATGTACGTCTAGCCACCGTGAAGCTATGTGCATTCCTCAATTCAATTTCACAGAAGGCAATCAATCCAGATGAACTTTCTACTTTGCAGAATGATGTTGTTCAATGTCTCGTCAGCTTTGAGTTGGTGTTCCCTCCATCCTTCTTTGATATCATGACACACCTCCTAGTTCACCTGGTCAAGGAGATCATTATTCTCGGTCATGTGTTCCTACACACCATGTTCCCATTCGAGAGGTTCATGAGTGTCGTGAAGAAATATGTTCATAACCGTTCTCGGCCTGAAGGAAGCATCGCCCAGGGCTACGGAACAGAGGAGGTCATAGAGTTTTGTGTGGACTTTATTCCAGACCTTGACCCGATTGATGTTCCTGAATCGCGACACGAGGGCACACTCAGTGGCAAGGGAACACTAGGGAAGAAAACATATGTCGGTATAGGAGACGATTACTTTGATAAAGCACACTACACAGTTCTACGGAACTCCTCATTGGTCGATCCATATATCGAGGTACATAAGGATTTCCTTCGATCCGAGTGGCCCGGGAAGAGTGAAGCTTGGATTACACGTCAGCACATTGTTGGTAGTTCTTAGCTTCACTAAAGATAGAGCTAGGCAACTATCCCCGGTAACGGCCCAGAAATGCTTGTTGGCACTCGCTAACGTTGTTACTAGGAGTAGACTATGGAGTCTATCCCCGGCAACGGCGCCAGAAATGCTTGTTGGTAGTTCTTAGCTTCACTAAAGATAGAGCTAGGCAACTATCCCCGGTAACAGCCCAGAAATGCTTGTTGGCACTTGCTAACGTTGTTACTAGGAGTAGACTATGGAGTCTATCCCCGGCAATGACGTCAAAAATGCTTGAAGCAAGAACAGTCACTATACCTAAAGGAGTGAAGCTAAAGCAGCTATCTACTAATGTCAAATGGGGTTGTCAATCCCGAAACTAGTAGGAGCTAGCTAGAGAGGTTGCAATCTACCAAGAGGAGATTCTGCAAGCGCACAGAACTATTGTAGTAGCACTTCGCCTAGGAGTACTAGGTGTCGATTTATTGGATCCTAAGGGAAGGCTAGGGTGGTGTATGAGTTGAGTCAAGGAGGGGATGAGAGTCGAAGAAAAGAGAAAAGGGAAAAGGGGAGAAGAGAGGAGATGAAAGGCTAGAAAGAATATATGGGTGGATAGGTAAGGATGAAATGGATGGCTAAGGTAAGGTGGATGGATAGGTAGATAAAGGGGATAGCTAAGGATAACTAAGATAACTAACTACTAACTAATAACTATTCCTAGATAACCACAGAGCAAGATAACTACGAAGCAAGATAGTTACGAAGCAAGGCAGGCAAAAGTCAATAAAGCAACTAAGTAGAGTATAGTTTTATTCCTATCTTGTCAAGTATCGAGGCGTACTAGCGTTTACCACTTACTTAGGTTGAACGCTAGCACAACGAGCCTTACTGTTAAACTGGGCCAACAACGTGGTGGAATTCACGGCGCACAGGGTTGTCACCACCTGCTTGCTACCATAGCTATCCGGGGGTCCAGCCGTATCTGAAGGTAAGTCTATAACTAAGCACCACGTTTAACTATATTCTAACTATCTCTACCCTAGCTTTGAATAGAGACACCCTTGCGGACGTCAGAGCAAACACTTGACTTAATAAGATAAACACTAAACTAACTAAGCAACCTATTGGCAAAGATCAATCACTAAGCACACTAGAGATTAACTACTATGGCTAAGTGAATTGAACTATAGGATAGCTAGGTGACACTCAAGGTACTTGATAAAGTAATACTGAAAGTAATACTAAAAGTAATGCTTAAAGTAATACTGAGATAAAGATAAATGTACCTGAGATACAAGAGAGCAAACTGTTGACGGTTCTTAAGTATCAATTATAGCTATCAAATAAATAAAGAAAAGGACCTATATGCAAGCAACACCTATAATTAGGGTTTGATCTGACAGAATTCCACGAGTTTTGCTGTTTATCTATTTCTGCAGGGGGTTATCAGATAATATGGAAAATAGGCCCACATGTCGGATTAATGACGGGATATTAACTTGGCGGCCAATTTTCCTCGATCAGGAAGAGTCCAGAAGCAACACGACCGAAGCGGAGGCGGAACGGGCCCACAGGCAGGGCGCCCGCCCTACCCCCCAGGGCGCCCGCCCTGTGCCTGCAGCCAATCAGGCTCAATCTCGCGGATTATGCTCCACCGCCTTTGAGGATCAAGGAAAACCGTCCTTTCTAAGTCGGTTTGATCCAACGGTCCAGATTCACCGGAAAAGACTATATAAGCAAGGCCCTGGCCCCTGGCACAGGAGACCCCAATTCATTATTCAGTTGCATATCAAAAGTTAGGGTTTAGAGAGAGAGGTTCCTCTAGGTTCCCACCTCTAGGGGCGTAGCATCCAATGTGAAGTAGAATTAGTTCTACTAGATTAAGAGAGATAGAGTGGAGGTGTAGATCGGAGGAAGCCGGCCTGTCGGTGTCTACTCCGAGGTTGTACCTGCGGGATCAAGTTCTCCTAGCTCGAGGCTTGTTCTCAGGATTCTTCAGTATTTCGACTTCTAAATTCTAGTAAGTTCTTTGTTTTATTGTTCTTTGGTTTATGAGTTTACTTTGATCTCTTCGCGTAGAGTTTAGAGTAATCATCTCTGGCGTAAACGTGGTGTTTAAGCTAGGATACTCATAGATATCCCCTCGTCTAGCTGGATCGTGGTAGTAGCGAGGAACGTGACATTTCCGAGTTACCTTTGGATTCCATATCCCGTTAGCAGGATCGATAGGGTTTATAGGTGCGGGTTGAACATCCTTTGTGGTGTCTAGATTCCGTCAGCCTCCCCAATAGAACAATAGATCATCCTTACCAAGGTTAGAAGAAGAGTGCGGTTGTAGTCTTCTCTATATCACTTATATCGAGTCATAGTGGTTTGTAGCCTAAAGGTTAGTAGTAATAGATTTGGTTAGTCAGATGCACCTTTTCTCCTAGTGGTAAAAATATAAATACGATACCCAGGACTTATTCTCGGGTGAAGTGCTCACCGATATCCGTGCGCTTGCGGATCCTATTTCCTAATTGCGTTACCAAATATCAACAAGCATTTCTGGCGCCGTTGCCGGGGAGAAAGACGGTTTGCTGAGATAACTTTAATCTTACTACTAGCTTGTATCTATACTTTTATCTTTTCTTATCTTTTTCATTCTTTACTTTCCTTTTTCTTTTTACAAAAAATGGAAAACCAAGATTCTAGATCCATCTTTGATGCCGCAACACCTTCAGCAACTGACCTTTTACCATGGGAGTCATCACAACCTATCCAAACAGCCCAGTATAAGTTAAGTTCAAGGTTGATTGCGATGATTCAAAACTTATCTTTTTCGGGAAAGGAAGACGAAAACCCTTACCTTCATATTAGAGATTTTGAACAGACATGCGATTGTCTTCGCATTGATGGCATCTCTGATAAGACTTTACGTTGGAAGCTTTTTCCTTTTTCTTTAAGAGGAGAAGCTAGACGATGGTATAGTCAGAAGGTAGGTCAACAACAAGGTGAATGGGGAGTTTTAAGAGCCAACTTTTGTCTAGATTTCTATTCCCTTGACCGTACGGGCGACCTTAGACTCGAAGTCCTATCTTTTAAACAAAAAGATAATGAAACTTTGGGAAAATCCTGGAAACGTTTTTCTGATCTTTTAGAATCTGGTCCAAAACTTTTGCTTGAAGACACTGTTCTTTTATTTCACTTCTTTAGAGGTCTTCAAAAAGAAAATAAACAAATGCTACATACTATGGCTAGAGGTTCTTTCTTTCGAATCCCTACAGATGAAGCTAAGGGGATTTTGAATAGAATCTTAGAAGCCGAGATGGATAATGCCCTCCATGACAAAACCGACGAAGCCGAAGTAGACACTCTGCCAAATTTTTCATCTACTTTAGCTATCCCAGGTTCTGAGTCACAAAAGGAAGAAATTCCACCACCTGATTTCATGCTGGACATAGAATCCGATCTTTTTGCCGATTTTGGAAATATTTCAAACTACCATTCTATAGACCGACCCCAAAACGGCCAGTTTAGTATTTGTTTACCAAGTGAACGTCAATTGAGAGAGCTTATCTCAGTTATGAGTAGCGAATGGTTAGAGGAGTCAGAGCTTTCCTCTGAAGTAATCCGATTGGATACACCTTCTATAACTATACGCTGTGCTTATAATTCTGATCAATTTGACGCTCTCTATAATCCTGTTGTGGGGATCAATATCATGTCTGAAGCTTTTGCACTCAATTTATTTGGAAAACTTGTTTTAACCCCCACAACAAAAGTCATGAAGGAATCTTCAGGACGATTAGTCCCCAGTCTTGGAATTATTAATGTCCTACCCTTTATGGTAGAAGGCTCCATGGTTCATTTGAACTTTTATATCTTTGATACATGGGACTTCAACCTGTTGATAGGACAACCTTTCAGAAGACTCCTTTATGAAGGTCAAACTGGAAAGCTACACATTTCTTTAGGGAAGAATTTTAAACTTCCAATCACAATAACTCATTCCTTGAATAATAAGACCGAGCCATATCTTTTGCCTGATCCTATGGAGGAGGTTAAGGCTGCATCTCAAGAGCTTTTAGATGACCCAGACTTAGAAGAGGAAGCTCCTTTCTTCATTGAAGAAGAGGCCGAACCTTCTGAACCTGAACCTTTAGATGAGTTTGCAAAAACGCCCAGACCCCCCATAGAACTTAAAACTTTACCACCTGGTCTTAAATATGCTTTCCTAAACGATAATCCAGAGTTCCCTGTGATCATTAGTGATAAACTCACTCAGGAGCAAACTCTGCGATTAATGACCGTTCTTGAAAAACACCACTCTGTTTTCGGCTACTCACTCCAAGATCTCACAGGAATCAGTCCTATGATTTGTACTCATCGTATTCCAACAGATCCTTCTATTACACCCTCTCGAGAACCTCAACGTAGACTTAATAACGCGATGAGAGAGGTAGTTAAAAAGGAAGTTATAAAGTTGCTGCATGCAGGGATTATATATCCTGTGCCGCATAGTGAGTGGGTGAGCCCAGTACAAGTTGTGCCTAAAAAGGGAGGCATGACTGTTGTCACTAATGAGAAGAATGAGCTAATTCCTCAACGCACCGTCATTGGGTGGCGGATGTGCATAGACTATAGAAAACTCAATAAAGCCACGAAAAAGGATCATTTTCCTTTACCTTTCATAGATGAGATGCTAGAGCGATTAGCAAACCACTCGTTCTTCTGTTTTCTAGATGGATATTCAGGGTATCATCAGATCCCTATCCATCCTGATGATCAAAGCAAAACCACTTTTACATGCCCATATGGAACGTATGCTTATCGTAGAATGTCTTTTGGGTTATGTAATGCACCAGCTTCTTTTCAACGATGCATGATGTCTATATTTTCTGATATGATTGAAGAGATTATGGAAGTTTTTATGGATGATTTCTCAGTTTATGGAAAAACTTTTGAGAGTTGTCTTGAAAACTTAGATAAGGTTTTGCAAAGATGTGAAGAAAAGCACTTAATCCTTAATTGGGAAAAATGTCATTTTATGGTTAGGGAAGGTATAGTGCTAGGACACTTAGTGTCTGAAAGAGGTATTGAGATAGACAGAGCTAAAATTGAAGTAATCGAACAACTACCTCCACCTGTGAATATAAAAGGAATTCGAAGCTTTCTTGGCCATGCTGGTTTTTATCGCAGATTTATAAAAGACTTTTCATTTATTGCTAGACCACTTACTCTTTTGCTAGCCAAGGATGCTCCTTTCGAATTTGATGATGCATGTTTAACTTCTTTCAATTTATTAAAGCAAGCACTCATCTCTGCACCAATCATTCAACCCCCTGATTGGTCGTTGCCTTTTGAAATTATGTGTGATGCTAGTGATTATGCTGTGGGGGCAGTTTTGGGACAAACTAAAGACAAAAAGCATCATGCAATTGCTTATGCAAGTAAAACTTTGACAGGAGCTCAACTTAATTATGCAACCACTGAAAAAGAGCTTCTGGCTGTTGTCTTTGCCATTGATAAATTTAGATCTTACTTAGTTGGAGCTAAGATAATCGTTTACACTGATCATGCTGCACTAAAATATTTGCTCACTAAGAAAGATGCTAAACCTCGCCTAATTAGATGGATTTTATTACTCCAAGAATTTGACTTAGAAATAAAAGATAAAAAGGGAGTAGAAAATTCTGTTGCTGATCACTTGTCTAGAATGTACTTTAAGAATCCACAGGAACCCCCCATTAATGACTCACTCCGGGACGACATGCTTTACGGGATTAACAGATCTGACCCCTGGTATGCAGATATTGTTAATTTTATGGTTTCAGGTTATGTACCACCCGGAGCAAACAAGAAGAAGCTTATTCAAGAAAGTCGTTCACATATATGGGATGAACCTTACCTCTTCCGAGTATGCGCTGATGGCTTACTCAGAAGATGTGTGACCACCGAGGAAGGATTGAAGATCATCGACAGATGTCACTCATCACCATACGGAGGTCACTATGGAGCATTCCGTACGCATTCAAAAATCTGGCAGTGTGGATTCTACTGGTCTACAATGTACGATGACACGAAGCAATATATCAGAAGATGTGGGCCATGTCAAAGGCACGGAAATATAAATACAAGGGATGCCATGCCACTCACCAACAACCTTCAGATTGAGCTCTTTGATGTCTGGGGAATAGACTACATGGGTCCATTTCCCCCATCAAAGAAGTGTGAGTTCATCTTGGTGGCGGTTGACTACGTCTCCAAGTGGGTAGAGGCACTACCTTGCAAACATGCTGACAACATCAGTTCAAAGAGGATGTTTGAGGAAATTATTTTCCCAAGATTTGGAGTTCCTAGAGTAGTAATAAGTGATGGAGGATCACACTTCATAGACAAGCGCTTCGAGCACTATCTATCAAGACATGGAATCCGTCACAACGTTGCTACTCCTTATCATCCTCAGACAAGTGGCCAAGCAGAAACTTCCAACAAGCAAATCAAGAACATTCTTCAGAAGACGGTAAATGAGATGGGAACGGCGTGGAAGGACAAGTTACCCGATGCACTCTGGGCTTACCGGACAGCATACAAGACCCCAATTGGAATGTCTCCATACCAATTGGTGTACGGGAAGACTTGCCACCTACCTGTCGAACTTGAATTCAAGGCACACTGGGCCATAAAGAGATGGAACATGGACCTAGACATCGCCGGAAATTATAGAAGAATGCAATTATCAGAGTTGGAAGAATGGTGGGAAAAAGCATATCACAATTCAAAAATCTACAAAGAAAGAGTCAAAAGATGGCATGACAAGAGGATCAAGAAGAAGGAGTTCTCGCCCGGAGATAAGGTATTACTTTTTAATTCCAGGGTGAAACTTTTCGGGCATGGAAAGCTCCGGAGCAAATGGGAAGGACCATTCAAGGTAATTCATTCATCATCTCACGGAGCTATCACACTTCAAAATGACGAAGGTACGTTATTCAAGGTAAATGGTCAACGTCTTAAATTATTTTTAGAGCCCAATAAAGAATTGGAAGAAATAGACGTGATCAATTTTTACCTTCCAATTAATAATTAAAGCCCGACATTTTTAATCTGACGTTTTTGGGCCAAAAATATATTTTTCGGGATAAGAATATGGTTAGAAACACGCTAGAGGAAGCGGGCCCGCAGCGGAGACAGGAACAGGGCGGGCGCCCTGAGGATGAGGGCGGGCGCCCTGCCTCTGCCTCCCCTCGGCTCCGGACTTCTCCCACGCGATAACCTCGCCCGTTGCTATCTGGAAAACTCCATTGTCGGTGACAATGGAAGAGACTCCCGACCATCTACAAGGCAGTTTTTACCCCCTATATAAACAAGCCCCCTGACGTCAGCTTTTAGCACAAATTCTTTCAAGCCTTCTCTTCTTCCTCAATTAGATCTAGCTTAAATCCCTGCTGCTCCAATGGCCAAAGAGTACCACGACGATTGGGAAGTCGTTCCCTACGACCTCAACAAGAAGCCCAAGGAAGATCCCGACGCCCTCGCTCTCATCCCGGCCAACACCGAGCGTCAACTAGAAGCCATACCACCACGCCAGCGCAGCTCTGCCCAATCCTTCTTTGCTCGCCCAGTCCTTACTGCACCTACGCAGCCCCTGCTTCTTGAAGGCTCCTCTTCATCATTGAAGGGGAAGGAGATCGTCAAGGTGTCCGCCGGAACAAAGATCTTGCCGCCACGACCCAATGCGGGTCGTCGGAGTGAAGACCAACCGGAGCGGCGAGATCTCCAGCGTCCGCTACACCACGGAGGAGAGACCTTACTTCGAGGGCGTGAGGGCAGCTCAAGTTCGCTTCATCCCACCTCAGGAGGCGTCCAAGCATGGCCTCCGAGCTCACGACATGCCTCCCAAGCGCCGCAGGACCATTGCAGACGTAGATGTCGAGCTACGGGAGCTAAAGGACCAGGTCATAAACATTCAAGGCTCCCACATCTCCTTAGAGCGGAAGGTCAACAACCACAACACTACAATCCTAAGGCTAGATAGGGAGATTGCCGAGCTAAGAAGGCAAAACGTCGACTTAGAGAAGAGGGTTAGGAAGCTTGAGCGTCGCTGAGCTATCTAGAGTAGATCTTGAGGCTATTTATCTTATTATTAGATTCTATTCGGTTTAGATCTATCACTATAATTCGGTTATTATTATTATTCGGTTGTAATAAATGCCTCAAGATTAATAAAGATTATTATTAGTATGTTTTGTGTCTCTACTTTACTTTTGTGCAAGAAAGCAGAAAACAAGTATGGGGGAGATCCCCCGACATGCCACGCACACTTCGATCACACCACTCCACGATTCAGGTACACACTCTGCACACTGTTATTATGCATTCATACACTCACTATAGTTGTGTAGAATTATTGTCTCTCTTTTAACATAATGAACTAAAAAGATAAAAATACTCATAATCATGATCTCACCCTGTGATCCTTCCTGAAAACCTGCAATTATTAAAATTATTTCAAAACCCTGTATTGCTAAAGTCATTGTGGAATGTAAGATGGCAAGAGTATGAGTACCTTATTCTTAATATCTTTGTTGCTTGGAGAATTTATTTCAAAAACTTTAAAATTATAGCTACCATCCTCATGTTTTATAAGCTTGCTAAACATAACTATAGCTATCTACTTTGTATTGAGTTTGCTCAAAATGAGTTAGACCCTTGTTGAGAGATTTATCATACTCCCAAGATCAAGACATTTTTATTCAGAAAGATTCACTCTTCCGAAGTATTATTGCGTTAGAGGCATGGGCTATGCAAAATTATGAATATATCGAGGAAATAAAAAGGAGCAAGTGCTCGACAACCTCGCAGAAAAAAATGGACAAGTGTCCGGCAGTAGAATTAGGGGTACCTCGGTATCCACCCAAAAAGAAAAAAAATGAGATATGATAAAAATATGATGAAAAGAAAATGATAGCCCATGGTCCCTCTAATAAGCAATATGCCAGTAAGAGTGACAAGTTTTTAATTTTTGAAGTCTTTGATCTAAGAGTATGGCATTCCTCTCCTCGGATCCCGTTTTGACCATACAATAAATGCAAGGTATGTATGCTTAAAGAATTGTTGCAAAATCAAAACAGCCTCAGTGAGATATATATAAAAAGATAATGAGTGATTCTGAGAGCACCTATGAGGATAAAGGTATGCTAAGTTTTCTTTTCAAAAATATGCAAAAACTCCAAGTGACAGAGTTGAGAAGAAGAAAGGCTCTCTACTCTAACCATATATTTCCCTGACTACAGTGCACAGTGGATTTTTACAACACCCTGCAGGTATGAAAAGAATGCTTTGCAAAGTTTTTAACCCCAGATGTTTCTTAAACCAACCTTTTCTCGAGGACGAGTAAAAGCCTAAGTATGGGGGTGTTTGTTGACGGTTCTTAAGTATCAATTATAGCTATCAAATAAATAAAGAAAAGGACCTATATGCAAGCAACACCTATAATTAGGGTTTGATCTGACAGAATTCCACGAGTTTTGCTGTTTATCTATTTCTGCAGGGGGTTATCAGATAATATGGAAAATAGGCCCACATGTCGGATTAATGACGGGATATTAACTTGGCGGCCAATTTTCCTCGATCAGGAAGAGTCCAGAAGCAACACGACCGAAGCGGAGGCGGAACGGGCCCACAGGCAGGGCGCCCGCCCTACCCCCCAGGGCGCCCGCCCTGTGCCTGCAGCCAATCAGGCTCAATCTCGCAGATTATGCTCCACCGCCTTTGAGGATCAAGGAAAACCGTCCTTTCTAAGTCGGTTTGATCCAACGGTCCAGATTCACCGGAAAAGACTATATAAGCAAGGCCCTGGCCCCTGGCACAGGAGACCCCAATTCATTATTCAGTTGCATATCAAAAGTTAGGGTTTAGAGAGAGAGGTTCCTCTAGGTTCCCACCTCTAGGGGCGTAGCATCCAATGTGAAGTAGAATTAGTTCTACTAGATTAAGAGAGATAGAGTGGAGGTGTAGATCGGAGGAAGCCGGCCTGTCGGTGTCTACTCCGAGGTTGTACCTGCGGGATCAAGTTCTCCTAGCTCGAGGCTTGTTCTCAGGATTCTTCAGTATTTCGACTTCTAAATTCTAGTAAGTTCTTTGTTTTATTGTTCTTTGGTTTATGAGTTTACTTTGATCTCTTCGCGTAGAGTTTAGAGTAATCATCTCTGGCGTAAACGTGGTGTTTAAGCTAGGATACTCATAGATATCCCCTCGTCTAGCTGGATCGTGGTAGTAGCGAGGAACGTGACATTTCCGAGTTACCTTTGGATTCCATATCCCGTTAGCAGGATCGATAGGGTTTATAGGTGCGGGTTGAACATCCTTTGTGGTGTCTAGATTCCGTCAGCCTCCCCAATAGAACAATAGATCATCCTTACCAAGGTTAGAAGAAGAGTGCGGTTGTAGTCTTCTCTATATCACTTATATCGAGTCATAGTGGTTTGTAGCCTAAAGGTTAGTAGTAATAGATTTGGTTAGTCAGATGCACCTTTTCTCCTAGTGGTAAAAATATAAATACGATACCCAGGACTTATTCTCGGGTGAAGTGCTCACCGATATCCGTGCGCTTGCGGATCCTATTTCCTAATTGCGTTACCAAATATCAACACAAACCAGACCAGAGACGCCGGGAAATCAACCGACCTCCGATGCCAGTCGCTCGCACCCGCTTCTCTCTAAGCAAGCTCTACACTCCTTTTACCAAGAACTTAGGCTGAGTTGTGCTAAACTAAGAGCCGCGCTGTAGCGAGGGCACTAGAGCTATACTCTCTCTACTAGCTAACCTACTTGCCTAAGCTCTCTGAGCTTCTAACCCAACTCTCGGCTTCTCTTTCTTTGTGTGTTGCTTTCTCTGGGATGGTACAAATGAAGTGGTGTCACCAGGGGGGTATTTATAGTCTTGAGGAGTGAGGGGGTACTTATAGGGGGCAGCCAGCCGACCTAGTGTTAGGTTAGGTGGCGGGTGCCACCCCCTACTGGCGGCCGCCAGTCCCCTGGCCGTTGGATGCACCGTCATTGATCCTATGACCTCCAGGTGGTTGTCCAAGGCAGTTTGGAGGTCGGTTGCATGTCTGAGTAACCACCATTCAGGCTTGATCCACGCCACTTCATCCTGAGCCGTCCGATGCCACTGACCTAGTGACCATGGGCCAAGATTTGTCCTTGGGTGTCACACCCAATTTTAAGAACAAAATTGAATGCAATAACTCATGTGTGCCCAGAGATCAATCACACACATAAGCCACAAATTCAGGAAGTACCATCACATATGTTTATTACATAACGAATATTATTCAAAGTCTTTACATAGCAGCGGATAAATAAAGTGTCTCTCGCGGTAGCTCCATCACAGGGAAGATGACTGGTTGACAGCAAGACTAGAACTCTTCAGGGAAGTCGTCGTTACCAAAGCAATCTGTTACCCATCCGGGATTTTTATCCAAGTAGAAAGAAAATAAACAAGCATAAGTACATCCCGTACTTAACAAGTGTAACATGGGGTTCATGAGGCTCAAATAAGGCTGACACTGGTTAAACTGCAATAGCTTTTAGTTGGCACAATTTTAGCATTAGATAGCATCAATAATAACCATCCCAAATAAACATGTGATCAAAGTGAACATGAAACCATTGAAAGAGATAGTAACATTAATTTAAACATTATTTAAAGCAACAACTAAACCATAAGAATTCCAGGTCGCTCGTAACCGTGAGCACGGCTGATATATCAGTTTTACACTCTGCAGAGGTTGTACACTTTTACCCGATGAGTCGTGATATCCAGATGCCCGGGTTAATTACTCCCATAACACTTCCGAGGTGAGCGGGCAGGACACACGCAAAGCCTTTCAAAGGTTCGTCTAACAAGTTAGGGCCGCTAGGTCTTAAGGCAAGGGGATGTAGAGCCCTCCTTCCAGGTGGCACAATAACACGCGACCTATACTCACGTGGACAGAAGCCGCACTATACCCGTCTCGGCAAGATCCAACGCGCCTATACAGGTGTCCACTAACAAGCTAGAAAAGGTCCTTATACTGAGCTAAGGTCAGAGCCATATAACCCCCATGGTTGCACTGTTGTCCCGGGTGATCCCTTATAGTAGCTCCTAAACCATGTTGCTATAAAAGCCAATTTTACCAAGTTGCATATACCATTAAATTCAGATTCACATGATCAGAGTTTAATTTGAGCACTAGCATAGTTCTACCCAATGCATACCAAGTTTAACAAGGCACAAGATCAACAACTAGGATATGTCTAAATAGGCATCAAGGTAGACACATGCATATGATGTTTATAGTGATTTATGGTTATTAGGACATCAAGGAGGATCCCATGCTATACTTGCCTAATTCAGCGAACTCTGGTTGCTCTTGATTGTCGTAGAAGGGTTCCTGATCACCAGCGTATGTCTCACCGTCTATACTCGATTACCACATCAACACACAATCATCGGGACACAATCATGCAAAGCAAACAAGCTATAATTAGAACATTACACCAACAGCAAGAAAATAATATAAAAAGTTTGAAAACAGAAACTACGATCCAACACGATCACATAAACGCGAAGATCACGAAAAACGGAATTATAACGCGAAAGTTATGAGCTAAACAAGTTACAAAACCTTAGTTAGTAGATTAAACCTAACTCAAATTTCAACTACTGAAAACAGTATAGATTTTCATACAGATAGATAGATCTTTTCAAAACGAATCTAACGCAACTTGAACAGACTAAATCGGACTAAAAACGTAGAAGTTATAAGCATTTGAAACTGGTGGCAAATCTGTAAATAAATCAAACTTGAATTTGAATTTAAATTGATTTAAATCAAATCTGCGGATTTGATCGGACTGCGCTTCAATTTGGAAGAAACGCAGGGACTTCAAAGCAAGTTTTCACAGACTCAGAGCACAGTGCTCAAAAGGACGGCGGGTTGAGGCTCGAAAAATTGTAAGGGGTTTTCTGTAAAATGGCCGGCGAAGGGGTACCGACTGATGGAGATCGTCGATTCCCAGATGGATGACTCAGATTAGATCTGGGAGGAAACCGGCGGCGTTGTCACCGGAACAGAGGGTGAGCACGGCGGTTCACGGCGGCGCCATCGCCGGAATACGGCGGCGCGGCTCGGCTTGCGCTATGAAGCAGTAGAGACCACGGAAGTGGGTTCAATCGATCGAGGGGATCAAGGCGAACTCACCAGAGGAAACAACGAGGTCGGAGACGGCTCTGAGGCGATGAATTCGACGGTGAGGCGGACGGCGGATTCTCTGCCACGACGGCGAGCTCGAGTTAGATAAAACCGAGGGGAAATAAAAAGAAAAAAAGTTCGGCTGCCTTCGAGGGATTGAGACAGAGCTCGGGGTGCCATTCACGGGGACGGAAACACACCAGAGCGTGAAGTTGACGGCGGCGCAGATCCAACGAGCGGCGGAGCTCTCGATCGCAAGGGTTTAGGGCACGAGAGCTCGGGTTTTTCGCGTGAGGAGAGGCGGCGGGTTCCTGGGGATCTTATTAGGGGGTTGGCTTGGCCAATTTGGCAAGCGAGGCCTCGTGCCCCGGATTGGAGTCGAGTTCGGCTCTGGAGTCCGCCATGGACACGAGCAGGAGCAAAGAAGATGAGACGCTGACATGCGGGGACGCGCGGTCAGCGACGGGAGGAGCGACGGCGCGCTGCGCGCGATTGCCAAGCTGGGCCGGGGCAGATGGCCCATGCGGGCGAGAGAGAGGGGAGGGAAACAGCCATCGGGGAGGGGTCTTGGGCCGACGGTTGGGCCGCGCGGGCGAAGTCAAGGGAAGGGTGGCTGGCCAGCAAGAGGAAGGGAGCGGGCCGGCCAAGCTGGCTCAGACCAAAAGGGAGAAAGGAGGAGGAGGGAGAAGGAAAAAGTTTTTCCCATTTTTCAGAACTGATTTCAAAAGCAAAATGAAACCCATTTGAATTCAAACCAGTTTTGAGCAAAACCAATCATCACAAAAATAAAATATGCACCAACATGTATGCAACATCATGGTCTTTGGCCTAGGATTTATTTTAGCTTTTGCAAATAATTTATTAACTAAGTTTCATGCAACACACAAAATGCATTATTAAATCATATTGCCTATTTCATATTAATGCAAATTTTTGGGATGTTACATTGGGGAGGTCACACGGATCGATGACGTGGCAGGGAGTGGAACTTGGGCCAACCCAAGTGGCGGGCGCCACTTAGAGGTGGCGGGCGCCACCTAGGGGTGGCGGGTGCCTCCTAGGGTTGGCGGGCGCCACCCCCCTTAGGCCCATTTGGGCCCTGCTGAGTGGGCTTGGCCTCTGGTGGGTCCATATGTCCAAATTTGGTTCAAATCCTGCATTCAAATAAAATTCTATGGACGCGTGGAATTTGGTTAGTTTGAAACCTATTTGACTACATTTCATGCCTTTTTGGTGGACTTTAGGGTCAAATGTTTATGGTAAAACAGGTGTTTAAGGACCATCAACATGCTCCCCCAAGCTAACCTGTTGCTCGTCCTCGAGCACCAATGCGGTTTAAGCATTGAGCATGAAATAGATAGCACATTAAGATGTATGCAAGTGCATATTGTATACTGAGAAATAACTTAGCATGTATCATAAATCATAGCAATGTGGGGCTTATAGCTTTTCACTTCAAACATGCAAGAGTGAAATAAAGTAGTAGATAAGAAACTTTTATCTTGCTTAGGTTTAACTAGGATTCTGTCTAGAGGTTTTTCAAAGTTTTCAAAAGATAACAACTTGCTTAAGTCCTCCAAGATTCACTCAATCACTCAATGGTGTTTAAATCCTCACTTAGGCCAAAATGTAGCCTCTCCTATTTCTAAAGAATGATACGTGGAGTTTTAGGTAGGCTAAGAACCATGAGCAAATTGCCTGATGTTTATTGCTAAGCTAGACACTCAGATCATAAGGAGCAACAAATCATAAAAATTGATCAAGATGTGCATGTGTGGTTATGTGGAAGTGTATAGAGAGATATTTCATAATCCTTCCTAGTTAATTTCTGGGGTCTAGAGCTAATGATAATTCTCTCTCTTCTTTTTTTGGATACATAGTGAGTAGACAAAAGATGTGTCCTCACATTTTCTTAGGACATAGTCCTCTTTTGAGCTACTTTGCTCACTTTTTTTAGGACATAGTCCTTTCTTGAGCTACTTTGCTCATTTTTCTCTCTCTCTCTCTTTTTTAGCTCTAGATTTCCCCAGGTTATCTATAGGAAAGGATTTTTGAAATGAGTAGGGAAAGGGAGAGAAATGCTTATTCCCAGTGTAGGAATAGCATAAGGCTAGCAATGGGATGTTTGGCAGGGTATTGCATATCTCCAGTGTAGAGAATAAGCAATTTATTTGGTGGTTGCAAACTTCCAAAGTGGAGAGTAGGCAAATTATGGTGGGTGTGCGTGAATCTTGATTCAAAAGATATGATAAACTTCTCTACTAAGATCTATGAGGTCTAACAAAGCTCAACACAAACAAAGCTCTTTGTGGTTTTGACTAATGACTAACAAATATTTGGCTGGTGGTGGGATGGGATAAAATCTAGGAGGAACTTTTAGCAAGGTTTTCATAATTTTTAAAAGAAATCCTCCAGATTAGGTCCTAATTTCACCTTAGCAAGTTTAAAGAATTACTCCATTTCTTACTAACTTTATTCACTAAGCATGATCTCAGTTAAAGCATGTGCAACCCACAAAAGCTACAACTTAGATAAGACCAGTTATTCAAACCATAACAATAGCATTTGCATGACATATTTCAAATCTTATTCAGGTTTCAACTTGTTTAAGCAGATTTTATCAATTTGATTCATGGAGTGGTTATTTAGGCAAGCATGTGACATTCAAAAGATATAGAATTTAAGAACTAAATGTAAAGTGTAGGCTTGAGACATATCTTATTGGAGTGGGAGTCTCCCCCAAGCTGGCTTCTTGCTTGGTGAAGGATCTTCTTCTTCTCAGTCGGAGCTCTTGTCCTCATTTTATTAAAAAGGGAAACTATCTAATGTTGTGAAAAGGGAAACTATCCTATTATGATATTTTATTATTCTAAGTTAACATATACCTATGCATAAAACTAATGATAACTGATTTTTTTTTAGTTTCATGCATGACATATGTTATTTATTCGAAAAAGGGAAAATTGAAGGAAAAAAATTAAAAGTAAAACCATACCTTAGGTCCATGGAGTTTCATCCTTATCGGGTGGATCTTCTTCCTTGGGCACTTCTTCTCTTAGTACTCCATCGGGTTCTTCTTCTTTTGGCACCTCTCCCTTGTTATGTGAATTACACAACTCAGGAGGAGGTGGTTCTTTCTTTCTACTCCACCTTGTTCTTGGGCGCCTCTTCTTGGTACGAACGGGCTTTGCATCCTGCATGTTAGCGGCATATGCGGGACCATGGGAAAAGGAGAATATTTCCTTCCTCCCTCCTAATGTCATTTGCATTTTAGCACTTCCCACATATATGCAGGCATCAACAGTGTTCAAGAAGGGTCTACCTAAGATTAGAGGCACATCTTTCCTATTTCCCATATCTAGTATTATGAAATCAGCAGGAACATAGGAGCCTCTAATATGAACAAGTAAATCATTAACTATTCCTTCTACATAGCAAGTGGATTGATCAGCTAGCACAACATAGGCAGATGTGGATGACATGGGTGGAAAGAACGAGTTTTCATAGAAATCTTTAGATAAAATGTTCACACTCGATCCTAAATCACACATGGCATTTTTAAAGACTTCACCAAAGATTGAGCATCTAATTATGGGACTACCAGGATCACCCTTTTTAACAGTCATGGTTTGATCTTCATAATAGTTAAAATGTTTTATTTCAACCATATTAGCAGTTTCCATGTCAGGTTTAGCAGGAATTTTGCCAGTTTCAAAAGATGGTATGATAGCAGCAAGTTGAGCTAATTGGGTTTCTAACATCTTATTAAAGCTTAATTGATTTTTCAGAGCAGATGAGAAATCTTCCAATTTAGCATTTATATTCTCAAGGGTTTTATCATTCGACATTAATTTCTTATTCAAGAAATCAGTAGTTCTACCTTGTGAGTAAACTAAATTTTTCAAGAATGAGAGACTATCAGAATTATGAAAATTAGAGCGGGGGAATGAATTGTTACCTTGAGAGTTAGCAGGCTGATTCCATCCTTGATTCTGTTGACGGAAACCGTTATTGTTGTTGATGAAGTTCAAATCTTCATGTAGCTCAGGGCAGTGGCTCCTAGAATGTCCGGTTTCTCCACAGACTTCACAAGTCATGTAGGATTCCAGAGATTGGACACTCTCTTGTTGGTTCATCTTCTCACAGCTGTCCAACTTCTTTGCCAGCAGGTCTATCTTGGCCACGATCATGTCGGCCTCCTTAAGGGAATGCATACCTCGCTTACGGGGCTGTAGTCTTTCGTCATTCCATCCTTGGTTCGACACCATCTTCTCTATGAGAGCCTTAGCATCTGCAACATTCAGAGAAAAGAATGCACCGTCAGCGGCGGCATCCAAATGGCTTCTAGAGAGTGGGGTTAGGCCATGGTAGAAGTTCTGGATCAATAGCCAGTCCTCCATACCATGGTGCGGACAAGCAGCGACATACTCTTGCAACCTCTCCCAAGCCTCAGGAATAGATTCCTCGGCTTGTTGCGTAAAGCTGGAGATTTTGTTGCGAAGAGCATTCGTCTTGCCCATCGGAAAGAATTTGGCAAGAAAAGCATTGGAACACTTGTCCCATGTGTCTACGGCGTTGCGATCGGTATAGAACCATTGCTTCGCTTTTCCTAGCAAAGAGAAAGGAAATAGACGAAGACGGATGGCTTCTTGGGTTATCCCCTTAATGGTGAAGGTGCCGCAAATCTCCAAGAATTGTTGGTGGTGAGCATTGGCATCCTAATGAGCCTTACCACAGAACGGGCTAGCTTGAACCATCGTGATCAGAGCCGGTTTCAACTCAAAATTGAGGTTAGCATCGATCACGTCCGGTCCTATCGCTACATTAGCGGCAGAAGGAGCAGAAAATTCACGAATGGTCTTGTTGGCCATCGTGAAGATAGAACGAGATAAGAAAGAAAGAAGTTGAAGAAGATGAAGGAAAAAGATAAGAAGAACTAAGGAAAGAAAGAATTGGGTAAGATGGGATTCGCTAAGCGGGAGCTTAAGCGAAGATAAATTCGACACGGACTCAACCGATACACCGATTGCCTTCCCCGACAACGGCGCCAGAAATGTTTGTTGGTAGTTCTTAGCTTCACTAAAGATAGAGCTAGGCAACTATCCCCGGTAACGGCCCAGAAATGCTTGTTGGCACTCGCTAACGTTGTTACTAGGAGTAGACTATGGAGTCTATCCCCGGCAACGGCGCCAGAAATGCCTGTTGGTAGTTCTTAGCTTCACTAAAGATAGAGCTAGGCAACTATCCCCGGTAACGGCCCAGGAATGCTTGTTGGCACTTGCTAACGTTGTTACTAGGAGTAGACTATGGAGTCTATCCCCGGCAACGGCGTCAGAAATGCTTGAAGCAAGACCGGTCACTATACCTAAAGGAGTGAAGCTAAAGCAGCTATCTACTAATGTCAAATGGGGTTGTCAATCCCGACACTAGTAGGAGCTAGCTAGAGAGGTTGCAATCTACCAAGAGGGGATTCTGCAAGCGCACAGAACTATCGTAGTAGCACTTCGCCTGGGAGTACCAGGTGTCGATTTATTTGATCCCAAGGGAAGGCTAGGGTGGTGTATGAGTTGAGTCAAGGAGGAGATGAGAGTCGAAGAAAAGAGAAAAGGGAAAAGGGGAGAAGAGAGGAGATGAAAGGCTAGAAAGAATATATGGGTGGATAGGTAAGGATGAAATGGATGGCTAAGGTAAGGTGGATGGATAGGTAGATAAAGGGGATAGCTAAGGATAACTAAGATAACTAACTACTAACTAATAACTATTCCTAGATAACCACAGAGCAAGATAACTACGAAGCAAGATAGTTACGAAGCAAGGCAGGCAAAAGTCAATAAAGCAACTAAGTTGAGTATAGTTTTATTCCTATCTTGTCAAGTATCGAGGCGTACTAGCCTTTACCACTTACTTAGGTTGAACGCTAGCACAACGAGCCTTACTGTTAAACTGGGCCAACTACGTGGTGGAATTCAAGGCACACAGGGCTGTCACCACCTGCTTGCTACCACAGCTATCCGGGGGTCTAGCCGTATCTGAAGGTAAGTCTATAACTAACCACCACGCTTAACTATATTCTAACTATCTCTACCCTAGCTTTGAATAGAGACACCCTTGCGGACGTCAGAGCAAACACTTGACTTAATAAGATAAACACTAAACTAACTAAGCAACCTATTGGCAAAGATCAATCACTAAGCACACTAGAGATTAACTACTATGGCTAAGTGAATTGAACTGTAGGATAGCTAGGTCACACTCAAGGTACTTGATAAAGTAATACTAAATGTAATACTGAAAGTAATGCTTAAAGTAATACTGAGATAAAGATAAATGTACCTGAGATACAAGAGAGCAAACCAGACCAGAGACGCTGGGAAATCAACCGACCTCCGATGTCAGTCGCTCGCACCCGCTTCTCTCTTAGCAAGCTCTACACTCCTTTTACCAAGAACTTAGGCTGAGCTGTGCTAAACTAAGAGCCGCGCTGTAGCGAGGGCACTAGAGCTATACTCTCTCTACTAGCTAACCTACTTGCCTAAGCTCTCTGAGCTTCTAACCCAACTCTCTGCTTCTCTAGCTTTGTGTGTTGCTTTCTCTGGGATGGTACAAATAAAGTGGTGTCACCAGGGGGGTATTTATAGTCTTGAGGAGTGAGGGGGGTACTTATAGGGGGCAGCCAGCCGACCTAGGGTTAGGTCAGGTGGTGGCCGCCACCCCCTACTGGCGGCCGCCAGTCCCCTGGCCGTTGGATGCACCGTCATTGATCCTACGGCCTCCAGGTGGTTGTCCAAGGCGGTTTGGAGGTCGGTTGCATGTTTGAGTAACCGCCATTCAGCCTTGATCCATGCCACTTCATCCTGAGCCGTCCGATGCCACTGACCTAGTGACCAAGGGCCAAGATTTGGCCTTGGGGAGGTCACACGGATCGATGACGTGGCAGGGAGTGGAACTTGGGCCAACCCAAGTGGCGGGCGCCACCTAGGGGTGGCGGGCGCCACCCCCCTTAGGCCCATTTGGGCCCTGCTGAGTAGGCTTGGCCTCTGGTGGGTCCATATGTCCAAATTTGATTCAAATCCTGCATTCAAATAAAATTCTATGGACATGTGGAATTTGGTTAGTTTGAAACCTATTTGACTACATTTCATGCCTTTTTGGTGGACTTTAGGGTCAAATGTTGATGGTAAAACAGGTGTTTAAGGACCATCAACACACATGCAAACCTTTGGCGATTGGTTGCGAAAACAATGTTATGGTGATGACAACATAGATGAGCAGCTTTATTTGTTGGTCAGACAACCATCATGGCATATCAGCACGTACAAAGGGTATGAGATCAATGAGAATAAATTTTACATAGTAGCCCAAGACAAAAGGAGCACCAACCAAAACAGTGGTGTACGCGTGGATGTCATGAATCCAAATGGGAACAAACAAACATATTATGGCCGCATACATGACATATGGGAACTAGACTACGCACCTAATTTTAATGTCCCTTTGTTCTATGTCAAAGCCATGTCTACAAAACTAAAAAGAGGGAAAAATGATAACAACTCGATCGTCAACGAGCCAAAGCGCCACATAGTTCTTTCAGGGAAAAGAAACATTGTCGGAATTGAGGACAAGTCAGACATATCAGGTGATTATGAAAGGGATGACTGAATTGCGCCATTCAAAGTGAACAAAGACCCAAGCATTTTGTTAAACAATGAGGAAACTCCATGGTTAAGGAATGATGATAACCAAGGGACATATGTCAAGAGGAGGTTCACAGTTGTGCCCGCTAAATAGTGGGTTGTAAAGATATTATGTAATAATTAATTAATTAAGACTACATTTGATGATAGATTTATATATATATTTAGTAGTGATCATTGATTTATGTGCTCCTCTAGATGTGAATCATCAAAATACATATAAGAAGAAAAAGTATATACAAAATTATAAAGATTAATAACATTTATATTTAATATTTACAAAAAAAAACAAATTAAAAAGATACTAAAATTTAACATTTTCTTCTATAAACTAAAGCAAAAAGAATCTCATACTAATTTTTAAAAGAAAGTATATCAAATATTTAATTTTTTGTTCAATTAGAAAGATTTAAGATATATTTAAAAAGAAAACTAAATTTAAAAATCTAAAACTACTGCATCTGTCGGGTAGAACAAAATTGGGCAATGATTTTTTAGGTTATAAACAAATGATTAACGTCCAAATGATGTGAAAATAAATTTTCTATTTCAAGCCAACAATTTTTTTAATTTAAATTTAACATTATATTTTGCCATTAACAAAATATGAATGGTTATTTACATTTATATTCGTTATTATAAAAAGAAGAAAAGAATTTATGCTAGAAAATTTTCTACTATACAATAAGGTCAAAGGAAATATAACTGTTATTTTCAAGTAATTTTATGCCTACTGTTCATTTTACTATGCAATTAACAAGAATTACAACATATTTATATAGTGAAAACTTAATAGAAAACCCAAAATACTCAAAACCCAAAACTGTGGCGGGAAAGGACCCTTTAGTTCCGGGCGGTGGCACCAACCGGGACTAAAGGCCCCTATAGTCCCGGTGCGTAAGCCCGCCCGGGACTAAAGGTCCAAACCTTTAGTCCCGGGCCGTCTTACGCACCGGACTAAAGACCCTCTAGTCCCGGTGCGTAAGACGGCCCGGGACTAAAGGCCCCCCCGGGTATATAGGGCACAGTGCCTCTCAACCTTCCCAGATCGACGCTCAGACTCATCGCCGCCGCCTCCGTCCTCTTCCTCGCCGTCTATCGTGCTGCGCCTGAAAGGACCGTGACGCCTAAGAGGGGGGTGAATTAGGCAACTAAAAACTTTACTCTAACTATGGCCTCTAATTACCACCTAGTCAAAACCTATGCAAGAAAGTAAACTATCTATTGTGCAACTAAGATTTTGCTAGGTGTGTTGCTATCTCTACCGCAAAACAAGTTATACAACCTATGAGCCAAACCTACCAACTAGCCTATCAACTAAGTTAGAAAAGGTAAAGCACATAACAAGGTAACAAAGTAAATGTGGAAGCTAAAGAGTAAGGTAGAGATGCAAACTCCCATCGACGACTCCGGTATTTTTACCGAGGTATCGAGAAGCACGCAAGCTTCTCCTTAGTCCTCGTTGGATCCCCTCGCAAGGAATCCCTCGCAAGGGCCAAGCTCCCGGTCGAGTAACTCCGTGCGTGGATAGCTCCGGTCCTTCCCCACGCGCAAGTGGAGTGGGTCTCCGGTTAAGCCACTCGTGGCAAAGCCTCTCTCGGATGCTCCCCGCCGTCTCCACTATCAAACTTTCGGCCGAACCGCCACGGGCCTTGTTCCCTTTGGTACACGGTGGCGGCCACACCACAAATGCGGTTGGTGTGGTCTCGCAAGACTACAAGCCCCTCCAATGTACAACAATGGTGCGCGCAAGCACCGAGTAGCAAGAGGTATGCAAACCTCACTAAACACTAGGCCTAAACCTAGAGAAAGCGCATGAGCGGTGGTCTAACTAGCCTAAGCACTTCGCAAAGCGCCTACACTAATCACCATATGAATCACTAAGCACTATGCATATGGAGGCACTAATATGGTGTAGCAACACCCTTGGTATATTTCCTCACTCCTCCCCACCTCATTTGGCCAGTTAGAGGTGGTATATATAGGCTCCCAATCAAATAGAGCCGTTGGAGGGGCTGAAATCAGCTTTCTGTAGAGCATCAGACGCTACAGTGATGGCATCGGACGCATCCTATGCTCATGTGATGAGTAGCCGTTGGAAAACTAGCCGTTAGACGTGTTTTTCGGGGGCATCGGACGCTACAGTAATGCATCGGACGCTGGCATCGGACTCTACCATCACACGGTTCATTCTGGGCTGATTTCAGAGGTCATCGGACGCTGCATCGGACGTGCGTCCGTTGCTCAGCATCAGAGCGTCTGTTGCTCCATTTCCATTGAGACAGGCTTTCGTATTTTGGGCATAACTTTTAGCTCCGAACTCCGATTTCAATGATCTTGGACTTTTCAGAAAGCTAATGAAATTCTCTACAACTTTATGCTAGTGCCATGTCAGTTTGAGCAATTCCAAAATCATGAGACAGTTCCAATTCAATCAGCTCTTGTCTCGGCTTGAGCGGGCATAACTCTTAGCTCCGAACTCCGATTTTGATGATCTTGGACTTTTCGGAAAGCTAATAAAAAGCTCTACAGCTTTATGATAATGCCATATCAGTTTGAGCAAATCCAAAATCATGAGACAGTTCCAATTCAATCAGCTCTTGTCTCGGTTTGAGCGGCTCAACTTTATTTGCGTCCGGGCCTCTGTTTCTTGTGTCTTGGACTTTGCTTGATCTTTGTAATCCTTCAATACATCTTGTACGGTCTTGATTGAGGTGTTGATCATTTGATCACCATATTGCCTTCGTCCAAGTCACATTTGCACCCTATTGGACTATAAAACAAACACTCGCAAACACATTAGTCCAATTTGGTTATCTTGATCATCAAACACCAAAATCCAAAGTTAAATGGGTCGAGGTCTATTTTCCTTACAGCGCCACCGCCTCGTCCTTGTCGTCGTCCACGCCCTCACCGTTGTCCTCTGCCTCGCCATCTCCTGCGCCTTCCTCGCCGTCCTCGTCGTCCTCGCCGGCCGTTCGCGCCGTCCTCATCTTCCTCGCGCGCCGGCCGTCCTCGCTGTCCGCGCCGTCCTCGCCGTCCTCGCGCGCGCCCGCCGTCCGGCCGTCCTCACCGCCGCCACCGTGCATGCTGTGTGCCGCCGCCGGGGAGCGCCGCCGTGCCTGCTGTGTGCGTGTGTGGTGTGTGTTTGTATGAGTGTAAAAAAGAAAATAAAGAAAATGAAAATGAGATATATAAAACGAATATAAATAGATATATATTTATAGAAAAAGGAAAATTATATATATTTATAGATAATGAATATGAATAGATATATATTTATAGATAATGAATATGAATATATATATATTTATAGATAATAAATATGAATAGATATATATTTATAGAAAAAGGAAAATGAATATGAATATGAATAGATATATATTTATAGATAATGAATATGAATAGATATATATTTATAGAAAAAGGAAAACGAATATGAATAGATATATATTTATAGATAATGTATATGAATAGATATATATTTATAGAGAAAGGATAATGAATATGAATAGATATATATTTATAGATAATGAATATGTTTTTTAACCTTTCAAATTTATGTTTACACATGTAGATAAAAGTGATTGGCCGCGTCGACCTGTACTCTTGGTGTCCGCTCCACCGAACTCGTCGTCGTCACCGTCATCCTCACCGTCGTCATCCTCGCCACCGTCCGCCGTCATCCTCGTCCACGGTGTGTAAATCATGTGACATGGAAAATCACATGACAAGAAAACTAGAAAATATGTGTTCATAGAAAATCACGTCTCATATTGAAAAACACTTAGATATGTTTAAACATGTATTTTTAATGTTGGCGAATATGTTATTTTTACTAGATTCCATATGACATTAGTTTATTAGGTTTTATTTCAACTTGTATTAGGGTTTCATCTTCGTGTCTTTACCAATGTTATTCTTAATGTTGGCGAAACGTAAACCCTAAATGAATCTAAACCCTAAACCCTAAACCCTAAAACCCAAAACCCTAAAACCCAAAACCCTAAAACCCTAAAACCTGAAACCCTAAACTCTAAACCTAAACCTAAACCTTAAATGAATCTAAACCCTAAAACCTGAAACCCTAAACTCTAAACCTAAACCTTAAACGAATCTAAACCCTAAAACCCTAAAACTCGAAACCCTAAACCCTAGAAGCCGAATATATGTTATTTTAGGGTGTCAGTTTTGGTTTCACATACATACATGTATAAAGCTCCTCTAAGTGTTCGATCACACACACATATATATTTTAATATTGGCGAATATATGTTGAATTGCCTCTTTACGAACATATATTATTTTTAATGTTGGTGAATACATGTTACCTTTACAAATATGTTATTTTTACTAGATTCCATATGACATTACTTTATTAGGTTTTATTTCAACTTGTATTAGGGTTTCATCTTCGTGTCTTTACCAATGTTATTTTCAATGTTGGCGAAACGTAAACCCTAAACGAATCTAAACCCTAAACCCTAAAACCCAAAACCCTAAAACCCTAAACCCTAAACATACATGTATAAAGCTCCTCTAAGTGTTCGATCACACACACATATATATTTTAATATTCGCAGAAATGGCCGACCCAAATGAGAACATGGAGGAGGAAATGTTGAATATCATCGCCGGCGGCGATGACGGGAATCAATACTTATTGAATTACGAAGACATGACCATGCATGATGAAAATCCCCCTGGACAACAAGTTGAGATGCAAGAAGGCAATACTAGCGAGGTATATATACAATATGTCATGTTAGGGTTTACATTTACTTTATTACTTGATTAGGTTTTATTTCAACTTGTATTAGGGTTTCATCTTCGTGTCTTTACCTATATGTAGCCCTTTGGATCGACGTCTGCGATGGGGCACAGCAGACCAAAACGGGGGCCGAAGAAGCCGTTGAAGGGCCGTCTTGTAATCTCCGAATTCGATACGGCTACAGGCCAACCACTAGGACCCCATGCACAGAAATATGTCTTTCACTGTGGGTTCCTTGTGAGAGATCGGATTCCGATAAGTGCCCGTGAATGGAAAGAGAAGCGAAGTGCTCCTGAGATCAGTTATGTCTCCAATCGTGACAAGCAGCTAGTCTGGGAAGACATCGAAGGGCATTTCTCGTTCGACACGAACGATGAGGAGTTGAAGAGGCAAATTTGGGAGTGGACAATGAAGAAGATGGCCACACTTTTTCAGGACTAGAAGAAGAAATTGTACCACAAGTTTGTGCTAAAGAACAAGGCACCAGATTTCAACCCTAAGGCGTATGTCAAGATAAGGCCCGATTGGGATAAATTTGTACAGTACAAAAGATCACAAGAGAGCGATCGAGGCTCGTATCAGAGTAAACAAACATAATGCAGCTCAGAAGAAATACCACCATCATTTAGGATCAGGTGGCTATAAGACTGCCCTTCCAAAGTGGGAGAGACGGGAACATGAGATGCTTGCCAGGGGGTAGTCCCGGAGACAATAAGAAGAAATTGGAGTGAACGGTCCAAGAATTGGTTCTACGCTCATGGGGGAACCATAAACCCTAATGACGGGGAGCTTGATTGGGGCCCAAAAATTTCAAGAGCAGCACAGAGGCTAGTTCAAGCATGAAGTGCGGTGTTGGCTAGAGAGTTCAAGCCCAACAGAGAGAAGGATGAACTCACGTACGCGCTGGAGAATCCTGAGCACGGTGGGCGTACGAGAGGCTTTCGGGTCGTTTCGTGGCTGCATTCCTTCGAAGTGGATCAAGAAAGTTATAGAAGCCACCAGAGAAAGAAGGACGAGGAGGAAGAGCGGATCTACAAGTTGGAGGAGTATGTTCTTCAAACACAAGAGCGTGACAAATCTCGTGAAGAATGGATGCAGGAGGAAATCAAAAGGCAAGTGCAAGCGACACTTAGTCAAATGACGAGTGGGCAAGGTATATCAACACAGCAGCCTCAAGCGAACATTAGCCCCCCAGGTCAGATGAAAAGCAGCTGCGCCTCCATGAAAGTACCAACCATTCAAGATGACTCCAAGCTACGCTTCCCCGTGGATGATGTTAAAGAACCTTTTACTACTTGTGAGCTGCACATTCTAGATGGAAATGCCAAGAAAAAGGTGGTTGTCGGTGTTGTAAATCCTATCGACCGCACAAGAACACCAAGAATCCTTGGTCAACCAGTGCCAGCCGGATACGCTAGCATCTCAGTGGATAGGGTTGAGACAGGTTGTGGCAGCGTGGCACTGGAAATCGAAGGGGAAGATGGGGAGAAGACTTTAGGTGAAGCGGAGAAGACATTTATTTGCTGGCACAAGCGCTTCATTATTATTCTTGGAGTGTCACCGCCGCAACCTCCTCCTACTGATCAAGATCCTCACCATAGGTAGTGCGCGTGAACGAGAAACAATTTTTATTACACTAACTTCCTATATGTATATATTAATTGGATGCTCACATCATTCGTTGTTTTGCGTAGCAGGAACTATAGTCCAGTTCGTCATTCCCCAGCGCATCATAGTGCTGCGGGCGGTGACGATGTGTTGGAGGACACGACTTCAACCCCATCTCCTGCACAAAGATCACCACAACGAGCTCCAACGCCACAACCTAATCCACCGCGGGCTCCAATGCCACAACCTCCACCGCAGGCTCCAACACCACCATCGGCCCCACCATCTCCTCCACCGTGGGCTCCAAAGCCACAACCTCCACTGCGGGCTCCCACACCGCCACCGGCCCCACCATCTCCTCCACAGCGGGCTCCAACACCCCCGCCTCCACCACGCGGCCCTAAGAAGCGGTCCGCCGCCACAGAACCGAAGGCCCCACCTCCAAAAACGAAGGCTCCTGCATTAGGAAAAAAAAGCCCACGAGAAATTAGCTTATGAAAAGACTGATGACGAGTTAGAAATTTCGGTGAAAAAAGATGTGCGAATTTTTTTAGAGGAATCAAAGGTCAATGCTCAAGCGAAGAAAAACCTAGAGAAGCCTTACCTCTTGTTAAACCTACAGGAGTTAAGGAAAAGGGTGGACCAACATGGTATCAAGATGCGTGAAGCTCGAAAGGCTCCGCAAAAATCAGACTACGAACGCTCTCTAATCAAGTCTGCAAAAGAACAACAATCCAGCACAAAGAAAGTGGAAAAGGGTGTTCCACAGCTCGGGGAAACATCAAGACCTTTGTCCCTGTTATTTGTGGAAAATCAGTATGGTTCAAACATGGGCAGAGTACAAAGGAAAACTAGAGAGACCAGTAGTTTGTCTGACTCAATTGAATTTTTTTTATTGACAGCGGTCTCCCGTACGACACGATTGCCAATATTGCTACTGGGCTGGAGTTTCCACGAGCGGAAGAAGTTGATGAATGGAGGAGAAATTTTGCACTGGACAGGAGTCTAATGAACCCTAATCACTTACATGTACTCAGTACGAAGATGCTTGCAATCAACAAATGGTGCATGGAGGCTTCTAAAGACGGTGATGTCAATTGGATTTCTGTCCAAATTCGGAACCATCACTACTTCCGTGGCGATGACCTAATCTTAGTCCAGATGGAGGAATTACACCAGCTATGCCACATGCACGCACTGGACAAATCGCTCCTTAGTTGCTATTGTTTATAAGTGTTTCTTTTATAGTTTTTATTGAACTCTCTAGTATGTGTATATAGTATGTAGTATTCTTACACACGTACTTGTGGATCGACTCGATATTGCAGGTATCAGATGACTCAGCTCAGAGATAAACATGACAATTCTGTTGGATTTGTTGATCCGTATGTTGTTTTCAAGGCTCCAAACCCTTCAACAACTTGGAGCGATGAGTCGTGTACGAATCTCATGAGGTTCTTCGTCAACCAAAAAGATAGAGAAAGAATACTCTTCCCATACAACTTTAAGTACGTGAGACATATATAGTTAATAATAAGTATGTGCACATTTTATTTTACTTAACCCTAATAATCTATATATATATGAATCATGTGTATGAACAACTATCACTGGATACTGATGGTCATCGATCTCAAACATAGCAATGTGTTAATCTATGACTCGTTGAGCAAACCGTAAGAAGATTACCAAGATATGATAGACATCCTCCAAAGGTAATTTTTCGATCCCTAGCTTGCATGCTTAAAGTATAGACTAAGCTTGTATATATGTATACTAATTAAATAATGATCCAACTATTAATGTTTCATTGGCCGGATTAGGGTTTGGGAAAAATTCATTGCTCGGGAACATATGAGTCAATGTAAGGCGGCACTTACAATAAAGCCACGACTACCAGTAAATTTACGTACACCTTCGTTAATGTACGTTATTATATCATGTCATATATCATATCTTTATTACGAGATGAATCTTTTCATTCTACAGTGGATTTTGAGACAAAAATAGGGTACCAACTTATGTGGATTCTATGTTTGCGAGTATATGATGATAGAATCAAATAGAATTCCTGAAGAAATCATCAAAGTACATAACATGTTTCTTTTCATTTTTTATAGACTTAATATTGATAATATAGATATAACTAATATCTTCTCTAATTCAAATTGAAGACTGACTGGTTGAAACAAAAAGTGATGCTACAAGGCCAATTGAAAGCAATACAAGAGACAATAGCAGGATTTCTTCGGGAACAAGTCATAAATCCAAACGACGAGTTCTACTATAATACCAACGAGTCGTTGATTCCAAACAATGATGATCATTTGTATGCCCTGTAGATCTTTAGATGGAGTACAACTTGTAATAGGTTTACAGTACTAACTTTGGAGTACAACTTGTGTAGATAGATATTTGGACAACTTCTATGTATATTGCTTGTAATTTTATGTACATATATTTATATATATATATGTAGTTCTATAGTTCAATTATATATGCATGCAATAAGCTTATTGTGTAATGCTGCTAATATATATAAAATATATATATTAGTAGCAAAGAATACATATTGGAAAACCTATTAAATAAATAAATAAAACTAAAAACATGACTGAAAAGAAAATAAAATAAAAAAAACCAGGGGACCCTTTAGTCCCGGCTGGTAATACCAGCCGGGGCTAAAGGGTGCTGCTGCGGGGCGCTGCTGGCAGCACCCTTTAGTCCCGGCTGGTATCACCAACCGGGACTAGGGGGGCTTTAGTCCCGGCTTCGGTCACCGGGGCTAAAGACCCTTGCCGACCTGGGCTATAGCCCATTTCTGTTGTAGTGTTGCCTGTCTCTCTAGTATGGCCCATTAGCAATGGCTACGTATGAAGAAAGAAAAGAACAAAAAAATGCACCATAGGCACTCGAACCTAAGACCTATCAATGGAGGGTATGACTATATATGTGATAGTTGCAGCTCCAACTAGTTCCGACCAGCTACTGCTAGCTCCAACTGAGGGGCATATACTTGTAGTACTTTGCAAACTCAGTTCCTCTTTAGCAAACCACCCAAACCAGCCCAAAATGGGGTTGCATGTCTCCCTTCCAGGAATAGAGAAAGAAGTGGCTTGTTCATTTGGTTTTGAGATGCAGAGAGCTAAGGTTTGAGAAAGGAGTGTCAGTACCTAGTACCCGGGATACCCCGCATAGAAGAGAGAAGACCTAGTCCAACTAAAATTCTTCAATATGTAATCCTATTAGGGCTACTATCTTGTAATCCTATTAGGACTCTCACTTTATAATTGACTAGGACTCCTGCCTCATGGACTCCCTAGATCGAGAGCTGAAGGAAAACAGAGAACACACGCTTCATACAACAATCCAACGCAAAAGGCTAACGTCGACTAGACATAGGGTTTTTACTCGACCACGAGGGCCCGAACCAGTATAAATCGACTGTATTATGTGTTTTACCGTTGAGTTCCGCACACGCCGAAGCCCGAACAACTGTCCTGGGTACCCCCGTGGCAGGCCATCGGTGGTCAAACACCGACAACTGGCGCGCTAGGTCGGGGCTTACGACGTAATCGCGACCAAGAGCTCATTGGATCTCAACAAGATGATCTTCCCGATGGGATTTACCATGATCTTTGGTTCCTGGGTTTGCAAGGCGGATGGTGATGGCAAGCTTCCAAGCTGTCTCTTCAAGAATCTGATGGATCCAGCAAACCAACTCGTCGAGAAGTTTTCATGGCTCACAACCTCTGATCCAAATCGGATTAGAGGTCAACACGAGACCAACTCGAAGATGATCAACCCTATGAGCCCTTTCCCATTCGGACTCTGCAGCGTGGCTTCAAAGAAGAGCTCAGAAGATGACTGGATAACCGAGTCAAGTACTTTTCAACTGGGAATCAACAATCTGCATCAGCCTATGAAGGACTACTTCGAAAACAAGTAAACAAGTACTCCCATTTGCCTAAAACAACCACAATTCTACCCTACCAAGAAGGAAGAATGATCTGCAAAGAAAAACATCCACCAAAGTTGTCGGCTACTTAGGAGAACTCTCTAGATCCTTCTAATAAGTCCTTACGATTCAGGACTGTAACACCATAATGTTTAATTAATTAAAATTAATTAGAATTTAATTAAGAATTAGCCAAAATCCTAGATGGAGGAAAAGTTCTAACCAGATGTTTGTTGCATTCATGTCGTTGCATAATTTCTATTGGGTGAAAAAGAATTTATTAAACCTGACTAGGGCGAATCGCTTTTATTCTATTTAGAAAATAAATAAAAGGTATATGAAAATTTTACAAAATCAAACTCAAATTTTATTTTCAAAACCTAGGGAAAATATTCAAAAGTTTGAAAACTGGTTTTGATTTCAAAATGATTTGATTTTGAATTCAAAGATTTCAAAAGAATTTGCAAAGGAAAGAAAAAGAAAATCGGCATCATGGCCTCTCCTTCCTCATTTTTCACTTCTGGCCGAATACCCGCGGCCCGCTCCTTGCTCTCTCCCCTCTACTTCTCCTGCTCCTCGATCTTGGGCCGAACCGACGCACCGGCCCAGCCGTCAGTCTTCCCCCCTTCTCCCCATCTCGCACACCAGCCCAACCCTCCCACCGTCATGTTTCTGTTCCATGCTCGGCCCACTGCTCCTCCCTCTCCCGCATGGCCTGCAGCGCAAGCCGGCCCAGCGCCCTGCCTCCCCTCACCGCGCTGAACGCGCGTGCCGTCTCACTGCCAGGGCGGGCCCCTGGGCTAGAGCCACCGACAGGTGGAGCCCACCGGTCAGGGCTCTCCCTCACCTCCAGCGCCGCATCCTCCCTTGTTTCTGCAACGTGCACCAAAGGGGATCGATCTCCCAGCGCTCTCCCCGCACTCCGCGCGGGCATAGCGATCCCAACCACATCGTGCAAGTGTTGCCTCCTCCCCCACACTTCTTGCACTGCCACCCTTGCTCACCGCCTCCTTGGATCACGGACAGATCACATCCGCCGAAGGCGACGAGGATGTTGAGCTCACCCACCGCTCAGCCCCGCACCTTGGACCCTATAAGGAACCCCATTAGGGCTACGCGCGCCGGAGTCACACATCACCATCAAAACTCCACCCCCCTGGCCTCATCGTCCACCCCAACTCTGACACGGGCGCGACTATGAGGTAGTAGCCGCCATCGTTGTCAATCCATCCCAACCGGACTGTCACCAGCACTGAAAATCCCAACGTCGCGTTCGGTGAGACCCCCCCTCCCTGATGATCTCTACGCACTAGGTTCCTCTCCAGCTCCTACACCGCCGCAATCGAGCACCAATGCAACATCGAGTCTCCGCCACCGTCGTCCTCCCCTCTCCAGTCATCGGCCAACGACAGGGACCCCTCCATCAAGCCCGCGGTGAGCTCCTCATTATTTTCCACCCCTCCCTGTTTGTGTCTCATTGTCTTTAGCCTCGATCCCGAGCCACACCGACATGGTTGGCCATGGCGCCGCCGTGGCATCCACAGCGCTGCCGCGCCCTAAGCCGCCGCTGGCCAGCTCTTGTATTCCCCACTGCCCGATCTGCAACCCACGACTAGGATTAGAAGGCCCCCAAAGGGGTATGAGCCAAGCTCATGGTTTCGTGGGCGCGGTCCACGGCGTCGACGTCACCGCGTCCACCGCCACCTCGCAGACCAGCCCAGTCCCCTCGCGACACGTGGCACACGCGTCAGCGCTCGCCTGTGCCCGCAGACAGCTTTGGTCATTTTGCAAAAATCCCCTCCAACTTGTCGTGAATCAAACTGCGGTCCCAAATGACTATGCGATGAGTCTCAGAAAAATTCTGATCTAGACCCCGTCTTTTCTCCGTATTGACGTGCGGTCCACCGCAACCACGCCATGAGCCTGGTCTACCGCACGGGCGCGCCCTGTCCACCGCATAGTTGTACGCCGGAGCCACCAGGGCGCGACACATGGCCCAGCGCCGGCCGTCCCTGGCCTTTTTGCAGAAAACCCCTCGGGTTTCCGTGGAAATAACTTGCGGTACATTCCCACTATGCGTTGAGTCTGTTGTTTCTTCTAATTTTGCCCCCGAGTTATTCTAGAATTGAGGCTCAGTCCACATGCCATTTAAATCCAGTTTTTGATTTATTTAAATGACAATTTCAAGTTCCAAGTATTTACAGAATTGCCCCTACACTTCAAATGCTCATAACTTGCTCATTTTAAGTCTGATTGGACCCATTCAACTTTCGTTAGATTCATCTCATCAAGCTCTATGCAGTAGAAACTTTTGTTTACTATTTTACTACAGTTGAGGTACTATTTCTTATAATGTTTTGTTTGGGCCATGTGATGATGTTTGATCTAACGAGTGCGAGCTACGCAGAACCCCAGGATCCAGACTGTGCCTTCATCGATCCGACCCAGCCCGAAGGCAAGTGTCCTTGAACATCTTGCTCCTGTATTTATTTTGCATTTTGGTATTAAAGTAGTTAGATCATGTAGATGCATGCAGTGTCATTAAATTGAATCCCATGTTAGGGTTTACTAGAGTTTGTTATATTTTCCTTGTCACCTGGTTTGGGAGATATGGGTAGCAGTCATGCTTAGCCTTGTTGTCTTGGGTTGGGATGGTTAATAATAATTACTCATGATTAATGATCTATGGAACATGTGGGTAGGTAATTGTTGTAGTAGTATGGTGATTAGGTATATCCGGCGGGATGGACCCGTACTGGTGGTTTTGTGTCATGTGACTTGGCAGCTGGTTTTGGTTTTTGGTTCTGGGCTCGTGCTAGATTATCCTGCCTCGATCCCTAGTACCCGGTTCTCAAAGCCTGTAACCCGACAAAACAACGCAAACCATGAGGCCTGTATGGCTCTGGGCCTGGCTAACTAATTAGTTACCTCCAAGTTGAGAGTTCACACGGGGTTTGTTTTAGTGGCTCATGAGGGGGCCCTGGGGGGGTAGGACCTTTGTATGGGGGTGAAACCTTAGAGGTACGTGTGAAATGGACTTGGAGGCGACTTTGTAAAGGCCTTGTAGTGCGACCCCCGCTGTGCACCTTGGCAGTGTTTAGCGTGATGGGGAACACATGACTCATGGGTAAAGATGTGTGAACTCTGCAGAGTATAAAACTGATATATCAACTGTGCTTACGGTCACGAGCGGGCTTGGACTTCTTCGGGATTAGTTGGTTACTGGTTTGGTTCTGGTTCAGGTCATCTGATGGACTTCAGGTGTGGGTTTGCTTGGTGTGACTCCAAGTGTGGTTGCTTGGTGGACTCTAAGTGTCAGTTGCTTGGTGGATCTCCGAGTGTGGTTCTGCTCGGTGTGATTCCGAGTGTTGTTACTTTTCTTTGGAGACTGTGGTTATAACCTAGTAAATAGGTGCATAGGAAATAAGATTTAATAGGATGTGTCGCATTAGGTGCTTGAGTCAAACAGATTCAGCCTACCTTTGAATTAGCCCCATGGCATATTTTTGCTACACTTGCGGAGTACATTTCGATGTACTCACCCTTCCACTTTGTCCCCCCTACTACCCCACCTAGACGTTGGCAAACTACGCACAGAGTAGGAGTACCCAGAAGATGGTGGATACGACCTCGACGACTTGTACTAGGATGGTGCAAGCCCCGGTCAACCCTCATGTGGAGATGGCATCCAGTTTCCGCGAGTCTACATCAGAGTCTACTTTAGAGTCATGAGAGTCTGTACTTTTCTTTTGGACTCGAGGGTCATTTTTGTAATAATATTCGATATATTAATAAAGCATTGTTTTTAATATTACTATGATGTTGATATATGTATGAAAATTGATCCTGACATACATATATTGTGCCCCCAATTTTGTTCTTAAAATCGGTGTGTGACAAGGACCCACACTCACTGTTGATTCCTCCTAGAGTGCCCAATGTCAGGTCACCAGATGATGAATCTGAGTCAAAGATCTCGCCAGACATACAAGGAGGCGATGGTTGTTAGCAAAGAATGCAATAATAGATAGAACACGAGACACATATTTTTAAGTGGAAACCCCTTGCGGAAAAAACCATGGACACCAACCGGCGATCTTCACTATATGAAGAGAGTTTACAGAACGCAGGGAATACAATGAGTCATCATGACTCTTCCTGTGCGGCTTACAAGATGTATGGGCCTTGGAGATCACAGTTCTGTTCCAACGCTCAACTACACCATTTTGTTGAGCATATATGGATTACTGTAGTGCCTAACAATGCCTTGAGACTTGCAATATGCTTTAAACTCATTAGAACATAATTCCAGGGAAGCTTTTTAACCTTCTTCTTAGTTTGATTTTCAATCATAATCTTCCACTCTTTAAATGCTGAAAATGCTTATGATTTATGCTTTAAGAAATAAGGCCATACCTTACAAGAATAATCATCAATGATTGTCAACATATAACGAGACCCGCCAATAGAAGGCTTACGAGATGGTCCCTAAAAATCAGAATGCACATAATCAAGAATATTTTACTTTTATGAGTAAAGGTATTAAATGACACCCTCTTGTGTTTGCTAAATACACAGTGCTCACAAAACTTCAACTTACTGATGCTTTGTTCATCAAGAAATCCTCTCTTGCACAATTCATGCATGCCTTGCTCACTCATATGTCCAAGACATTTATGCCAAAGATCAGTAGCATCTGAATTAGATGAATGGAAAATTACAGCAGCATCACCTATAATTGTAATACCACGAAGATAGTATAAATTTGAAGATTTTAATTCACCTTTCATCACATAAGAGAACCTTTTGACACCTTTAAAACTCCATCTCCACTGGAGTACCTATACCCTTTAGCATCAAGAGTACTCAGAGAAATAAGATTCTTGCTCATGCTTGGAATATGCCTCACGTCAGTTAATGTTCTGACAATGCCATCATGCATCTTAATTTGAACGGATCCAATGTCAACAATATCATGTGGATTGTCATCATCCAATCTAACAAAACCTCCACCTTGGAGAGAATCATAGGTGAAAAGCCAATCTATATTAATGCATATATGAAAAGAAGCAGCGAAATCAAGAATCCATTCATCACTACTAGTTGCACATCCAGCAAAAGGAACAAGCATATAACCAGTAGAATTATTTTCCTTAGAAGCAGCAACAAAAGCATTCCCTTCATCATTGGATTTACCTTTTTCTCTATATGTGTCGGTTCTCTTCTCTTTGTTCTTCAATTTATAACACTCGGTGATAAAATGATTGTCCTTCTTGCAATACTTGTAAAATTTACCTCCCTTGCTTCGAGATTTTGATTGGCCTTCCCTTGCTTCGAGATTTTGATTGGCCTTTGTAACCATTACAACTTTTGCCTCTATTGACATTGTTTGATTTATTTTTGTCCTCCCACGAACAGACAATTCTTCTCTATTGGAAGCAAAACCTTCAGAAGACACCATCAATTTTATCTTTTCCTTGGCATGCAACGCCTCGGAAACCTCATGAAGTGTCAAAGTATCATGACTATATAACAGTGTATCTCTGAAGTTTGCAAAAGAACTAGGCAAAGAGCACAAAAGAATGAGACCCAAATCCTCCTCATCGTAATCTACCTCCATAGCCTATAGATTAGAAACGATCTCCTTGAAGACCGTGAGATGGTTAAGCTCAGAACCACCCTCTTGCAACTTTGCGTATACAACTTCATCTTCATATGCATCTTGCTTGTTAAATCTTTAGACATGCAAATTGACTCTAACTTGAGCCATAAAGCAACTGCAGTTTTCTCCTGCAGACAATCTTGCAAAATATTATTTGAAAGATGAAGCTGAATTTGGGACAAGGCCTACGATCTTTTCTTTATTCTCATCAGTCCAAGATTTAGAATCCTTGTTACCGAATTTACCAAGAACATCATCCACATCAGCTTGTGTAAGAATAGCCCTAAACTTGACTTGCCATAAAACGAACCTAGTATTGTGATCCAATTGAGGAATATCATATTTCACTAAAGACATGATGAATGAATAATAGTAGTAACTATAGAAGGAAAAATAATATGTAGAAATTTAGGTGTAACCCTAACTGAAAACCTGCAACCTGGTGTATGGTCTGTGTACGTTTAACAAATGACAAATAAATCCCCTCGTAGATTTCACCGTTTGGTGTAACCCTAACTGAAAACCTGCAACCTGGTGTATGGTCTGTGTACGTTTAACAAATGACTGAAGAAATAGATCTCCTCGTAGATTTCACCGTGTGCACTGACAATATTCCACCTTGAGATTGTGTTTAGTTCCCAGAAGTTTTTAGGAAAAGTATAGTATCACTTTCATTGTTATTTGATAAACATTATCCAAATATAGACTGACTAGGCTCAAAAGATTTGTCTCGACATGTACATACTAAAAGTACAATTAGTTATTTTTTTATCTACATTTAATACTTTATGCATGCTTCTAAAGATTGATGTGACGGCGAATCTAGAAATTTTTTGGGGGAATTTGGCAACTAAACACAGCTGATGCGTGTCTCCTGCCTTCACGTGTGCAGCAAATCCACAAAAAAAAATTGCTCCCACGCACGCTGTGCAACTTGCAGTCTCGATCTACGCGTGCAAAAGCTTTCTTTCGGTCAGCAATGCGGCAACACCCTGTCGTCTGGGAACAGCAGCGCAAGATCGAAACGGACAAAGAGCAGCAACACCCCTTGACGAACAACAGCTGCAGCTTTTTTAGATGGATGCGATGGCACTATCGAACTCGGCGACTAAATCTTAAAGATCGAGCAGCCGGCTTGAACTCCACTTTGGACTCGAGCTTGCAGGTCTTGAGTCGCCGATTGACGGCACGACGGACGAAAACACTGCTGGCGGCACGACGAGAACAGGGAATACCCTAATTTTTTCTATCTCGGAAATATATTAACTAATACCACTTAGCAAAAAAATACGAGACACAAATTTTTATATGGAAAACCCTAGCGAAAAAACCACGAACGGCGTCAATCGGAGATCTTCACTATATGATGAGAGTCTACAGAACGCACAAAGAATACAATGAGTCATCATGACTCTTCCCGTGCGGCTTATAAGATGTATTTATAGGGCGGACTGACTACAGTCAAATACGGAAACAAATTCGCTAAATATATAACCCGGACCGTGGACCATCAGACGTCCCCGTAGGACTCACATTATAATTCGGATCATACTCCAACAATGGTGAGGTCAAAAGGCAGTTAAGAGCCTGGCTGAGAAAGAATAAATTAAAAGAAGGTCATACGAACCGCGCCCGCGAACGGAAAGAAGCCTGGAACAAGTATGAAACCGACTCGTTTGAATACAATCGGAAGAAATCTAAAAGAGAAGACTAGGATAGACGCGCAGTAAGGTGATTGCACGACGATCCATACGACAAGATCTAAGAATTAATTCAAGAGCTGGATGCTCTCTCCCACCCCAATGAAAGACAAGAACGCTTCCGCGTGGACCTTCGGGCAGCCGCTTGGCGAGTATGAGAAAAAGCTCATCCTAGACAACCCAACAAGTCGACAACTCATCAACAAAATAGTCAACAACCGCGCGTATCAGCCTTCGAAAGATTGTGCCCAGAAGCAAGCAGTAATAAAAGAAGCGTGAACACCGCATACAAAGGCAGACAAATCGAGGAACCTAGAGATTACGGAGGCAAGCCTTCACCACCACCTTTTCCTCGGAACTACTCACACTATATGACGACAACCATAGAGGAAGAGAATCAGAATTCAGAGGATGAAGGACACACGACCATTTTCCATGCTTTTCAAATCGTCTCCTCTCGTCCAGCTACCACATAAGTTTAAACCTTCAGAGCACACCAAGTATGATGCATGGCAAGCCAGAGCCTAATTAAGCAGCAACCAGTTGAACTAGTCAGGGGACACGATGACGTCAAAGCACTCTTCTTTCCCATGGTATTAGAAACTATACCCCTTCAATGGTTTGATCAGTTACCACCTAGATTGATAAGAAGTTGGGAGGACTTGCAAAAGGCATTTTGTGCAACTTCACCGGGATCATTTCTCATCCTGACACATTCTCAGAACTAAAAGCACTCAATTACAAGAACGACGAAAGTTTTAGGAGCTACTACAGATTCGGAGAACTACACACACAAGTACATGACATCACCAACTGAGAAGTCATCGAAGCCTTCTCATTCGGTATAATAGCCAAATGGCAGTTTCGTGATTCTGCAAAGAGAACCCATGAAACGATTATGAATTCAAGCGTGTATAGTGGAAAAAATGATAGCAGAAGAAGAAAAGGAAAAAGGAAGATTCCCAAACCAAGACAACCGAGACAGGCATACCAATCATCAAAATAGAAGACGGGGGTCTGACAGTACAGTGAACACAACAAAAAAAGCAGGAAGTTTTACAGAAGGAAGTTTGAAGATCTCAAAAAAAATGAAATACGTGTGGCACCCAGACAACAATCACCTTACTAGAGATTATCGCATCTTCATCGACGGATACTCAAGAAAAGAGGAGCAACAGGAAGGAAGATGATCAAAAGAAAGAAGAAGCTGAGCAATAAAGACCAAATGTTCCTTGTCAACAACTACTTATACTACACTGGGTTGTTTTCACAACTCGGATGACAGTAGAGCAAGTCAGTAGAACTTGACCTCAACCTATCCCAGGTTATTTTCACAACTTGGATGAGAAAAGGTCTTTCTACTGAACTAAAGCCCTTTTGTGCCTATCCCCATCGTGCGTACCCTGGGTTGTTTTCACAACTACATATAGGAACAATGGCCACTCTATCCCCATTGTGGCAAACCCCTTTTGCGCCTTTCGGTAATCACCAACAAGCTAGAAAAGGTCTTTCTACTGAACTAAAACTAGAACCATATAACACTCATGGTTATACTATAAGTCATGGGTTGTCTCTTACAGATAAGCTCTTAAGCCAAGTTGCTAAAAGCACAATTTAACCTTCATTACATATAACATTAGTCATGTTATAAGATCATGGTTATTTAATTCGAGCACTGGCATCTTCTACCCAATCCCATAGGTGACAAGGTAACCAGTACAAAAACTAGGAGATCCTTAATATCAACATGGTAGACACATGCAATATGTAATTAAGTGATAATTAATGAATAGGTAACAAGGATGGTCTCATGCTATACTTTCTTTACTCAAAGTTTCCTTGCTGACCCTAGTCATCAAAGTAGTGATCTTGCTCACTGAGGCACTGCTCATCATCTATACTCGATTTCAATATAGCAACACACATCACATCGAGCCAATCATGCATAGCAAACAAGAGACATAATTAGAACAGTACATCAACAGTGAAAAAACATGTCTAAAAGCTGGTGAACTATTCTACATGTGTCTACGAGCACGTAGGCACGAGAATCGCTGAAATCAGATTTAAAATGGCAAAGTTACGACCTAAATGGTATTGTCAAAGGAGAAAACATTAAGTTGTTCTATGCAGAAGGTACCCAATTTTAATTACAGAAAATTTTGAACAGTAGCATCATTACGTAGAGAATTTTATAGCGAATCCAACGCAAGTTGAATGGACCGAATCAGAGCTAAAACGTGAAATTTACGGGCATTTGAATGTAGTGCCAAACAAACTGTAAATAAGGGGACTATTTTTGAATTAAAATAAATGAAAATCGGGATTTTGAATCGGCTGAGGATGACTATTTAAATAAGGAAAATCTCAGGGTCTCTTTAGAAAAAAGACCAATGAAAGGGTATCTTCTAACCTGGAGTGTTGATCTAGTGATGGAGGGCTGATAGGGTTTGGTTGGTTTTGCCGGCTCACGAGGAAAGTCCGGCGCGAGGATGGTGGCGGCCATGGTTGGCGGCGATGACCTCGCCTGTACACACAAAAAAACAGCCTACGAGCAACGTCAGGTAGAACCGGTGGCACATGGAGAGAGGATGCATAGCGCCGCGAGCTCACCAAGGGCCTCAACACGGCCGGAGGGAGGTCACGACAAAGGGGATTGATGACGGTGGTGGCGGCTATGTTGTGGCTTGGGTGGTGGCGGTTGTGTTGTGGCTTGGGTGGTGGCGGCGCTGTGCGGGAGAGGGGAAAGCTGGGGGAGGGCTAGCAGAGCTTTGTGTCCTCTAAAGTATGCAGGAGAGAGGGGTAGAAGAGCGAGTGATGAGGCTCGGTCTCTGTCTTGGTTGTGCATGGAGGGTGGGGTGGCATGGACTGATCTTGGTCGCGGCCGTCTATAACATGAGCAGATGTGGGAGCGAGCGGTGGGGCTAGGTCCGTGGCGGCGCCTAGGCACGCAGGATGCAGAGGTGAGCGGCCCCATCTGCTCTGTTGCTGCAAGAACGGAGAGAGAGAGAGAGAGAGAGAGAGAGAGAGAGAGAGAGAGAGAGAGAGAGAGAGACTGGAGGGAGATGAAGGTGACGACAGGTGGAGCCAACCTATCGGGGAGAGAAAGGAGCAGAACCTGTGATCAGCGAGGGAGGGAGACAGGGAAGGCACGCGGCTGGGCTGGCCTGCCTACGCAGGCCGCGAGCGAGGGAGGCGATGAGTGTGGGGGGGAGTGAGCCTGGACCGTGGGAGGGAAGACGAAGTGGGCTTTCGGGCCAAAAAGGGAGGAAGGGAGGGCGAAGGAAAAGAATTCCTTTTTTCATTTTTAGAAATTCCAAAAGTATTTTCATAAGGGTTTGAATTTCTTTTCAAGTTTCGACAAAAACCACTCAATACAAAAATAAAATATGTAGCAACATATGCATAGACAAGTATCTAGCTTTTTAGTTGATTTTAATTTAATAAAAAATCATTATTCCCCTATGTTTGCATGCACAAATAAATGCTTAAATAAATCAATTTAACTTATTGTTGGAAAAAAGGAATTTTTAGGGTGTTACAACCATCCGCGTGAAGCACAAAATGTGTGGCTTAACAATTAAACAGTCCTAGGAAACAAACTTCTCTAGGTCCTAAGTGTTGGTCATACCACACCATTCGCCTAAACAGGCAGACTATCCATGTGTGAACACTTCTAAAAGTGATAGCCTCGGGATTCAGGAATCTGGTGGATAAATTATTGGAATAGTCCTAGGGTTTTCTAGATTGCTTAGGAGTGCATTGTGTTGAACATAGGCCTAAGTGTGTGCACTGGCGAACCGTTTCATAGAGCGGACGAGCGTGCATTTCTAAACTTGGTGCTCTAAGATTTTTGCAATAAATATTCCTCGGACATGTGTTTTACCAAATTATGGCTCTATTCACTCGAACTTATCAGTCATACTTCGACTTATTCTCTCTCACAGAACACTATTGAAACAACCAAAATCAGTTGTGAATAAGTTCGAGCGAACATAGACAATATCAGGGAATTTGTTTTTGTGAATTGTTTCCATGTGCATGTGCTCGTGTGGACCATCCGGTTGATCAGCTGGACTAATCCGTGAGAACAAAGTTCATATTTTGGACTTTGAAAATGCAATCCAACCCTACATTCAATGCATGTTTAAACTGTGTTGCAAGGGTGTTCCTAGGGTTCCATAGAGTACATCTAGCTAGGTGGTTTAGGCTACATTGCATCTATTCATCAAAACCTCCATTAGGGTGTTTTCTAGGTGATGATGAAACAACAAAATCTTGATATATAGATCTTCTAAGTGGTTGTGCTCGTACTTCAACTTACCAAATGAATGAAGAAGATGCAGTGTAAAGCTCCTTGGAGTGAGAGTGATGTAGCTCAGCTCGTCCTTCTTGCCCTGGCCTTCTTGAAATCACCTCAGCTCCTTCTCTCCTTGCCAGAGGGATGGAGCTCCTCTCCCTTCAAACCCTAGAAAACAAGGTCATGTGGATCTTCTAGGTGGCCTCCATGGCTCTTCCTTCCTGATCTCCTTCTCCTCTACCCTTCTTGCCATGGAGAGTTCCTAGAGAGGGAGAGATGAACCAGAGAGAGGGTGAGAGCGGTATTGTTCAGCTCCACCTTATGCTCATGTGAATAGGCGTCCTAGGAAGTGGGACTAGGGCTGCCTTTAGTCCAGGTTTGGCACAGCAACCGGGACTAAAGCTCCCAAGCTATATACCCTGCTCCTCTCTTCCTCCCCCAGCCCGAACCATTTGAACTCAGTGCACTTGTTCTTGCTTTTCTTACTCTTCAGCGCTCATTGGTGATCTTCTTTGACTCCGCCATCATTTCTTCCGATTTAGAGGTTACTCATCACTTCATCCTCTCATGGTTCATAAGTATATCTTATTTCATAGTGTAGAATACTGTGATTTTTATGGTGTTTTTAAAAGATTTCTACGTCATTTTAAGTTCAAAATTACTTGATAGTTTGCACATTTGGATGAAGGAAGCTTAAAATAGTTCATCAAAATCACTTGATAGTTTTTTATTGCTAGTATGCATAGCACATTTCATGATTATGGTAGAGAAATAGAGAATTTTAGGGTCTTCTTTAATTTTATTTGTTTATAAAAATGAGGAATTTATAACAATTTATCAAAAATGAGTATAGAGAGTAGATGACAACTGTTACCGGGTCCTCCGCCTCTCATCGGGTTCCAAAGTGACTGAGGCCAGATCTCCCTCTCATTGTGTGCGGCGAGTGTGAGTAGAAGATTATTATGGAGTACCGAGTGAAGAAGGAAGGACCCAACAAGGGTCGTATCTTCTACAAGCGTGTCCGGATCGCAACGTGAGTTATTTTGTTGCTTTTGATAATAATGGTTAATTTGTAGCTAATTTTCTTGATGATTTTGACTAAAGTTCTTATTTTTTGTTCTAATAATTTCAGTGGGATGGCACTGGCGGATGTGATGGTTGGCACTGAGAGGAAAATTATGTTGAACACGTACAAAAGTCTCTTGCACATGCGGTTGCAGCTGCTGATGATGAGGGAGTGAGCGAGTGGAAGAAGCCCATCAACAATGAATAGACGAATGATAAATGGAAATATATTTTAGACAGTAGCCCAAGATAAAAGGAGCACCAACCATAATAGTAGTGTCCGCATATATGCCACAGATCCGAATGGAAATAGACGAGCATATTACGGCCCCATAGTGGAGATATGAGAATTAGACTATGCAATTAATTTTAGTGTACCTCTGTTCTGGTACCAATGGGTGAAGCTGACTGAAGGCGGGGTAATAGTTGACAAGGAGTATGAAATGATAACAGTGGACCTCAATAATATTGGGTACAAAGGCGAACTATTCGTCCTTGCTGGCTTGCTGCAGATGTGAGTCCGGTATTCTATGTGAAAGACATGTCTACAAAAACGAAGAGAGAAAAATGATGACAACTCAATCAATGAGCCAAAGCGCCACATAGTTCTTTCAGGTAAAAGAAAAATCGCGGGAATTTAGGACAAGTCAGACATGTCAGGAGATTATGAAATGGATGACCGAATTCTGCCTTTCACAGTGAACGAAGACCCACGCATCCTGGTAAATAATAAAGACACTCTACGGTTACAACACGATTATAAAAGGGTCATACGTCAAGAAGTTTTCCTCCTCACCACTGCCTTATGTGGATACTACTACCACTCGGTCATCATTGCATACTCAAATAGAACTCATGAAGAGATCCTCAAAGTATGTAATACATATTTTATTGTATATTTTATTTATTACTAGTGTTGATGTAGATATAATTAAACCTATATATACACATCTTTTTCCTTTAATTTTGAAGACTGAATGGTTGAAGCAAAGGGTTGTGAAAAAAAGACCACTTTAAAGCAATTCAAGAGACAATAATAGTAGGATTTCTCTCGATAAGGTCATAATTCTAACGGCGAGTACCACTATGAAACAATGAAGCATTGCATCCAACCGATGATGATCATTTGTATGCTCTGTAGTTTTTGGAGAACAACATTTTGTATAAATAATCCTAAACGACATGCGCATAATATCTAGCCAAACTTGTAATTTTATGTGTATATATATGGCTTCACACTTATTTTGTGTGTAATGCTTGAGATGAAACTTATCAATTATATGTGCGTGTATACATATATTAGCAGCGTAGAATACATATTTGAAAACCTATTATAAAAAAACAATAATTGCATTGAAAGGAAAAACCAAAACAAAAAAAGGACCTTTCTTAACTGGTACTAAAGAGTCCAGCTTCGTGGCAAGGCCTATAGAGACTTTTAGTCCTGGCTGATTTAACAAACCGGAACTAAAGGTACACCTTTAGTCTCGGTTCACAGATCCGGGACTGAAGGTTGGACTTTTAGTCTCGGAAGCGTAGTTCCGGCTCGGTAACTGGGACTATAGACCCTTACCGACCGCGATAAAAAAGTGTTTTTGTACTGGTGATGTATGCAAATCCTATCACTAATTGTTGCCACATCATGTTCATTTTTTGAAGCGTTTTAGTGGAAAATAGGGTTATGCAAAAAAAAAAGCAAATTACCCATGTTTTACATGTGACTTCACACTCTCATGTATGATGTTTTGTTCCCGGATGTTAACATGTAAGGAACATTCCTACAAGATACAAAGATATGTATGTTTTGACCACTTTCACCCCTTGTGGGTAAGTTAAAAAAGACATATAATGTCTAAAGGGACGACCTATCTCTTAGTGTTACATCAAAGGTTCATCACCCCACTTAACGTAAATACTAAAGAAGGATCTCAGAAAGGGGAACACTTGAATTCAGACTACACACCTGTTCATGTTTTTGTTCAGAAATACTAGTATAAACTTCGCCTTCTTGCATTGGGTGGAACTGACATAGTTTGTAATTAATAATTTGTAGTGGAAAAGTTACTAATAATAAACTAAATTGTAAAGAATACTATCGCAAGGATTTTCATATACAACAATATACTGAAGAGCACACTGATCTAATGTTTATAAATAAAAGAAGATGCGAAATGTAGTGTGATGTGTCATTTTATGACCCAAAATAATACAAAAAAAACTGCTTAATTGAGACGGATCGTAGCTTAATTATTTTGTAGCTAGATCAATATCCCAAAATAATCTATAAAGCAGCCCTTGTAATGTACACTACTAGAGAACAGGCCTTTGGGACGATTAGCAAATCAGCTTAGTCACGGAAAAAATTTGCGTCCGGAACTAGAAAGGTCTTTAGCTGCCCCGGTTGGTAACACCAACCGGGCTAAAGTTCCCCTGCCCAACGGCTTCATTTGTCAGAGGGACCTTTAGTCCCGGTTGGTGTCACCAACCGGGGCTAAAGATTGACCTTTAGCCCGGTTGGTGACACCAACCGGGACTAAAGGTTTTGCCTCGGTTGCTTGTATCCAGCCGAGGCTAAATGTTTGGCATTTAGCCCCGCGCTAGGACCAAGGGCCGGGACTAAATATCCCTCCCTATATTTGAACTTGCTTCCACCTTCTTCAGCCCTGCCCGAGCTCTCTCAGTCTTCATTTTTTTCATTGAGTTCTTGCTTTGCTGCTGTTTGCTATCTTCTCCAGTGATTTTTGTTGTTAACATATCTCCGGCGATTGATCTATTTCATCACATCTACGTCGACATAGATTCGTTCAAAGGTACTAGCTTCAGTTTTTCATACTTTTACTTTTTAAATATATATTTGTGTTTTTGAAGCTATTTGAGTTCATTCACTTGATAGTTTAATTTAGTATCCTAAAAACAAATGTGAACCAGTTTTAATAATACTTTATTTAATTTTTTAGAGAAATAGAGATCATTTAATCATTTGTTTACAGATTATAGAAATAAATATAATACTTTAGTTTACAAAATGTGACCCGTTTAAATTAGTTTATTTAATTTTTTTGGAGAAATAGAGATCAGTTAAATCATTTTGTTTATAGAAAATTAGAATTATAAACTTTAGTTTCCAAAGGTGACCGTTTAATTAGTTTATTTTATTTTTTGGAGAAAAAAAGATCATTTAAATCATTTGTTTACAATTAGAAATATATATACTTTAGTTTACAAAATGGTGATGACCGGTTTAAGTATTTTAATTTTATTTTTTGGAGACTGAGATCATTTTTACATCTTTGTTTACAAAAGTAAGAAATATATCATACTTAGTTTACAAAATGTGACCAGTTTAATAGTGGTATTTTTATTTTTTGGAGAAATAAAGATCATTTAAATTATTTGTTTAACAAAAAAGTAGAAAAGATAATACTTTAAGTTTTTGTCGGTGGTAAAAAAAAGGTACCCCCAATCAACGCACACACACCCGAACGCTCTGTCTCCCTCCGTCTCGCCAGCCCTCCAGCCAGGCCTCGGGCGAACGCTCCGTCTCCGTCTCGCCCGAGCCCTCCCAGCCAGGCCTCGGGCGAACGCTCCGTCTCCGTCTCGCCCGAGCCCTCCCAGCAGGCCTCGGGCGAACGCTCCGTCTCCGTCTCGCCCGAGCCCTCCCAGCAAGGCCTCGGGCGAACGCTCTCTATCTCCGTCTCGCCCGAGCCCTCCCAGCCAGGCCTCGGGCGAACGCTCTGTCTCCGTCTCGCCCGAGCCCTCCCAGCAAGGCCTCGGGCGAGCACGATCGCTCTCCGTCTCTCGCTCGAGCCCTCCAGGCCTCGGGCGAGCGCGCCCCCACACCTCGAGCCTTAACGCACGGACCTCGAGCTGCACAGACAGCCGTACCAGCCCATACCACGCATTTAATGCCTTCACCTACTCCGGTCATGTCCACCAGTGCACAGCATGTACCACAGTACTCGGTGTAAAGGTCAAGTCTCGTTTTCACCACAAGCATGGGCAAAAGGGCACCAGCTACGGCACTGTTCGGCCAAGCCAGGCACTGTAACCCCTCGAGGCCGGCTACGCGCTCCTCGAGCCCTGCACTGTAACCCCTCGAGGCCGGCTACGCGCCCCTCGAGCCCTGCACTGTAACACCTCGAGGCCGGCTCCGCGCCCCTCGAGCCCCCGTGGCACCACCTCGAAGCCGGCTCCGCGCCCTTCGAGCCCTAACTACTTTCGTGCTATTGGAGGACAGGTACCCCAAGACCCGGAGGGACCTCACCGCGTACTGTACATTCCGGGATGGGTGCTGTACGGCTCCCGCCTTGTCGCGCCCCACGTCCGCGCCCAGGATGGAAGCCACGACCCAAGGACGCCTCAACAGCGACGATCACATCGGCTCCAGTGGCCCCGACAAGACAGGGTTCCTACCCTTCTCCGTATGGGGCACCATACGCCCCGACACCTGTAATACCTTTATGTAACCCTGGCCTCCCCTTGCTCTATAAAAGGGGACGCTAGGGCCCTCATTCAGGAGGAAAAAACACACGAGTCCACACACAGACACGAGTCCGGACTCCGGTCCACGCTCACTGAGCTTGTATTCTCCCCTGTACAAGCACTTAGGTGCAAGTAATACAAGAACATCTCCCCCGCTGGACGTAGGGCCTTCTTTGCCCGAACCAGGATAAATCCTTGTGTCCCCTTGCATCACCATCCAGGAAGAGAAGCACGCGATCATATTACTCGTTGGTGTGATACCCCCGGGTACGAAACACCGACAGTTGGCGCGCCAGGTAGGGGACTTCGCGTGTCCGAGCCGATTTCTCGTTGATTCCTGGATGGCTTCATCCCCTCTTCCGTTCTCGGCTGGTGCCGTCGTCTGGTTCGGGAGCCTCGAGTTCCTGGCCACAGGCAACGGCAACGAGCTGACTCTGCTCTCCACGAGGGCCTGAGCGGAGTGCGTGTCACGCCACCCCCCGCGGGGGCGTGACGCGTCGCCCGCACCACCACACGTCGCCACGTCGCGAGCGGCGCCGTCGTCACCGTCGTCGCCGGGCGCAGGCGGTGCCCGCGGCAAACCCTACGCCCCCGTAGCCGGTGCAGGGTCCCCAAGGGGAAACCGCCCGGCGCGCGGCCGGAGACCTCCAGGGCGCACCCGCGCCCGCCTAGCGACTTCGCATTCATCATGCGTACGGACCAGGAACCAGGCCAGAGGCCTCCGAGCCGTGCGCCGTCGACGCCACTCAGCCTCCTCCCGCACGGGTCGCGCGCGCGCTCGCGCCAGCGGTTCCCGGTCGGCCTCGACAACTCTGCGGCTGTATACGCCCACGCCTCGACGAGCGCCATCAGGACCAGACGATGGCGGACCGGGAGCAGCGTTCGGGCGCGCTGCTGCAGGCCATGGCCAGCCTGGAATCGTCCACCCCGTCCACCCCGCCTCGTCGTCACCCGACTTCTTGCGAGCCTTCGAGCCACCTCGGCGAGCCACCGTCGGAGAATGGTACCGCGAGCTGCGGTCCCAGCATCGGTCAAGGCGGCGTGCCGTCAACAGCTCCGACTCCGACGAATACGACTACCACGACCCCGACCTCTGGGATCCCACCAGGGAGTGCTTCCAACTCGAGGGAGTCGTATGCGATACCGAGGACGAAGGCGACGACGGCAGGCCGGCCCTCGACCTAGAGGGACCTAGCGACGTGGCCGCGGCAGGCGGATCACGCGTTCAGGGAAGGGACGAACCTCCAGCACCGGCTGTACCGCCTAAGCACGACGATGGCCGGGCGGCGCAACTCGCACAAGTGCAAGAGGCAATCACCAAAGCCGAGGAGGAACGGCGACACCTGCTGCAGCTCCGGCAAACCCTGATGCAGGAACCACCCCAGCCCCGAGGAGCCGGAGCTCGAGGCCGGGCTCGAGAGGTCCACCGGCGGATCCTCGAGGACGGGGCACCAGCACGCCCTGAGGTATGTTTCCCGCGAGCTGGGCAGAACGTGGTGGCGGCGGCTATGATGCTCCGTGACCTGCCCGCCGTCTCCAAACCCCGATGCCAGGCGCATGCTCGGAGAATGAAAAACCTCCTCGAGACAGCCGCGGTACAGCAGGCCGAGAGCTCGGCGTCACGCCGACGCGGAGCAGCCTCGGGGAAACCGGCGGACACGCCCCACGACGCTCGCGAGGCATCCGTCCACCAGCCGGACGCCTCTCGAGCTAGGCCAGTCCGCGAACGGATCGTCGACAACCGGCCACCTCGAGACCCCAACGACGCCCGCAACGACATCAACCGACGGCGCAAGGACAAGGGGGCCCAAGAGCGTGGCTATAGCGCCCATCGAGGGGGGCGCTACGACAGCGACGAGGACCGGCAGGTCCTCGAGCCCCCGGGCCCCCGAGTCTTCAGCCGGGCCATCCGCAGCTCGACCCTCCCCGACCGCTTCCGACCGCCGACCAACATCGTGAAGTATGACGGGGAGGTCGAGCCCAAGCTCTGGCTCTCGGACTTCCGCCTTGGCTGCCAACTGGGCGGAGCGAAGAACGACGACCGCGTGATCATACGTCAACTCCCACTTTACCTCTCGGACACCGCCCGCCGGTGGCTCGAGGGGCTCCCGCCGGATCGGATCCATGACTGGGCCGACCTAGTCAGGGTCTTCGACGGGAATTTCAAGGGGACCTGCGTGCGTCCAGGCAACCCCTGGGACCTACGGCGTTGCAGGCAGGCGGCGGACGAGCCCCTCCGCGACTTTGCTCGACGGTTCTCGAAGCAGCGTCTCGAGCTCCCCCACGTGCCTGACGAGGACGTCATCTCAGCGTTCCTCGCGGGCACGACATGCCAAGAGCTTGTTCATGAGCTAGGACGCTACCGTCCCGGGACGGTCGAGGACCTGATGGATCGCGTCACCAGCTTTGCTTCGGGCGACGAAGCAGTGGGGGCCTTCTTTGGCCGTTCCACGGACAAAGGCAAGGCGGTGATCGCGCCGGAGGGCTCCAGCAAGGGCAACGACGCCAAGAACGACAACAATGACGGCAACAAAAGGAAGAAAACAAACGCAAGGGCCAGAAGGCGAAGCGTGGCGCCGATGACGACGACGACAAAGAGGTGCTCGCGGGCGCCCTCGAGCCTAAGAAGCCCCGAGGCCCCCCGATGGGGCTGTTTTCGACCAGATGCTCGAGGATCCCTGTACCTACCACAGGGGCCCCGTAACCACAAGTTGAAAGACTGCCGACTGTTGAAGGGCTACTACTCCAAGCTCGGCGATAAGAGGGAGACGCGCCTAAGGGAAAGGATACCGATCGACGCGGCGGCAGAAACGCAGATGGCGACTTCCCCCCGGTGCGCGACTGCTACATGATCTACGGGGGGCCGACCGTCGGGCTCTCAGCTCGAGAAAGAAAGAAGGAGCGCCGGGAAATCTTTTCGCTTGGCCACGACGCCCCCCGGTATCTTGACTGGTCCGATGCGCCAATCACGTTCGACCGTGACGACCATCCGGACCAGGTCATAAACCCGGGGGCTTACCCCCTCGTCGTCGACCCCGTCATAGTCGACGTTCGGTTCTCCAAGGTGTTGATGGATGGGGGCTCGAGCCTCAACATCATATACCTCGAGACCCTCGACCTCCTGGGGATTTCAGAGGGACAGCTCCGACCCAGCGTCGGGGGGTTCCACGGAGTAGTACCAGGAAAGAAGGCCCACCCCCTCGGGCGCATCGACCTGCCGGTCTGCTTCGGCACGCCGGCAAACTTCCGTCAGGAAACGCTCACCTTCGAGGTGGTCGGCTTCCAAGGGACCTACCACGCCATCATCGGCCGGCCAGGCTACGCCAAGTTCATGGCGATTCCTAACTACACGTACTTGAAGCTCAAGATGCCGGGGCCAAAAGGGGTCATCACCGTTGACACCTCCTACGAGCACGCATACCACTGCGACGTGGAGTGCGTCGAGCGGGGGGAGCCAACGTCCACCTCGACTCGCTCGAGGCCTTGGCAGCTCTGGCCACCGAGGGGCCCCAGAAGCAAAGCGTCACGCCGGCACCTTCGAGCCGGCCGAGCACACCAAGCAAATACCCGTCGACCCGACCTCGGCCAATGGCAAGACGCTGACCATCAGTACCAGCCTCGAGCCCAAATAGGAAGCAGTGCTCGTCGACTTTCTCCGCGCGAACATCGACATGTTTGCGTGGAACCCCTCGGACATGCCGGGCATACCGAGGGAAGTCGCCGAGCACGCCTTGGAGATCCAGGCCGGGTCCAGACCGGTGAAGCAACGCCTGCGCCGCTTCGACGAGGAAAAGCGCAGGATCATCGGCGAGGAGGTGCACAAGCTTTTGGCGGCCGGATTCATCAAGGAGGTATTTTACCCAGAGTGGCTAGCTAACCCTGTACTAGTTAGGAAAAAGAATGGAAAAATGCGGATGTGTGTAGATTACACTGGTCTGAATAAAGCATGTCCAAAAGTTCCATTTCCTTTACCTAGAATTGACCAGATCGTCGATTCCACTGCTGGGTGCGAAGTGCTTTCGTTCCTTGATGCGTATTCCGGCTACCACCAAATTAGGATGAGAAAATCCGATGAGCTCGCGACCTCTTTTATCACGCCATTTGGTATGTATTGCTATGTTACGATGCCCTTCGGCCTTCGAAACGCCGGGGCAACGTACCAACGATGTATGCAGCACATCTTTGGCGAGCACATAGGCAAGACCGTCGAGGCCTACGTCGATGACATCGTGGTTAAAACTAAAAAAGTAGGGAACCTCATCAGCAACCTCGAGACCACGTTCGAGTGCCTCCGGGCCAAGAATGTGAAGCTCAACCCCGAGAAGTGTGTCTTTGGTGTGCCTCGAGGCATGCTACTTGGCTACATCGTCTCACAACGGGGATCGAGGCAAACCCTGAAAAAATCTCAGCAGTCACGAGGATGGGCCCGATTCGTGACCTCAAGGGTGTGCAGAAAGTAACAGGCTGCCTAGCCGCTCTCAGCAGATTCATCTCGAGGCTGGGGGAAAAAGCACTACCCCTCTACCGCCTACTAAAAAGACGGAACACTTTGCGTGGACCGCCGAAGCCGAGGAGGCCTTAACCAAGTTGAAGGGGCTGCTGACTTCTGCACCAATTCTCGTGCCCCCGCGACCAGCCGAAGGTGACGATTCCCCCGAGCCCCTCCTCCTCTATGTGGCCGCAACCACTCAGGTGGTTAGCGCGGTCATAGCCGTCGAGAGGCACGAGGAGGGTCATACATTGCCGGTCCAGCGACCGGTATACTTCACCAGTGAGGTACTCTCCGAGGCCAAGGTCCGGTACCCGCACATCCAAAAGCTGCTCTACGGCATCATCGTCACAAGGCGCAAGCTCCAGCACTACTTCCTCGCTCATCCCGTGACGGTGGTGTCGTCCTTCCCCCTCGGAGAGATCGTCAACAATCGGGAGGCCACGGGGCGCATCGCCAAGTGGTCCGCCGAACTAATGGGGGAGACCATCACCTATGCCCCGCGAAAGGCCATCAAGTCGCAAGCGTTGGCGGACTTCGTTGCTGAATGGACCGACACTCAGCTCCCGCCGGCACAGATTCAAGCCGAGCTCTGGACCATGTACTTCGATGGATCCCTCACGAAGACGGGGGCAGGAGCAGGCCTGCTCTTCTCTCATCTCACCCCTCGGAGTACACATGCGCTACCTGCTACGCTTGCACTTCCCCGCCTCCAACAACGTCGCCGAGTACGAGGCCCTCGTCAATGGGCTGCGCATCGCCCTCGAGCTCGGGTCCGACGCCTCGACGCCCGAGGAGACTCGCAGCTCGTCGTCAACCAGGTTATGAAGGCTTCAAGCTGCATCGATCCCAAGATGGAGGCATACTGCGGGGAGGTGCGCAAGCTGGAAGACAAGTTTTACGGCCTCGAGCTCAACCACATAGCTCGGAAGTACAACGAGGCCGCAGACGAGCTGGCAAAGTTGGCGTCCACGCGCGGCACGGTACCGCCAGACGTCTTCTCGAGGGACGTCTTCGAGCCATCCGTCGAAATCGACCCGGGGGCTGGCCCCTCGACGCCACCCCTCGAGCAAGACACGGGGGCTCGACTCTCAACGCCACACCTCGAGAAGGACCCCTCGACGTCCGCAGAGGCGATGCAGGTCGACGCACACGCCTCTTCGTCATCACGGCCCCTCGACTGGCGGACGCCCTACCTACCTCGACTACCTGACGCGAGGCGAGCTACCAGAAGACAAGACGGAGGCCCGACGCATCGCTCGGAGGCCAAGACCTACGTCATCTACGGCGACGAACGGGAGCTATACCGACGAAGTCCGACTGGGATCCTTCAACGCTGCATCCCACTCGAGGAAGGGCGCAAGCTCCTCGACGATATGCACTCGGGGGCTTGCGGCCACCACGCAGCGCCGAGGGCCCTGGTTGGCAACGCCTTCCGACAAGGCTTCTATTGGCCGACCGCCATTGGGGATGCCAAGCGTTTGGTCCAAGCATGCCATGGGTGTCAATTCTACGCCAAGCAAACGCACCAGCCCGCACACGCCCTGCAGATGATCCCAATCACTTGGCCATTTGCCGTTTGGGGGCTCGACCTCGTGGGTCCCCTCAAAAGGACAAGTGGAGGGTACACACACATGCTCGTGGCCGTCGACAAGTTCACCAAGTGGATCGAGGCTAAGCCGATAGGAGACCCCACCTCCGAGAGGGCTGTCGAGTTCATCGCCAACATCATGTACCGGTTCGGGGTGCCTAATGTCATCATCACCGACAATGGCACCCAATTCACGGGCAAAAAGTTCACCAACTTCTGCGATGACAACAACATTCGCGTAACCTGGGCCTCGGTCGCATACCCCCAATGCAACGGGCAGGTCGAGCGCGCCAACGGCATGATACTCCATGGGCTAAAGCCAAGGCTGTTCAAGACCCTCAAGAATTTCGGAAAGGGGTGGGCTACAGAACTCCCCTCGGTGCTGTGGGGCCTCAGGACTACGCCGAGTCGAGCCACCGGGTTCACTCCGTTTTTCCTAACCTACGGCGCCGAGGCCGTCTTACCTACGGACCTCGAGTACGGCTCACCTCGACTTCGAGCCTACAACGAGCAAACCATGACGAAAGGCTCGCCAACGCCAAGGACCAGCTCGAGGAGGCCGAGACGTGGCGCTCATCAACTCTGCACGCTACCAGCAAACACTTCGATGCTACCACGACAAGCACGTGCGCAAAAGGGACCTGGCGGTGGGGGACCTCGTGCTTCGACGGCTGCAAGATAATCGAGGGCGCCATAAGCTCACCCCTCCGTGGGAAGGCCCATACACCGTGGCCGAAGTGCTCAAGCCAGGCACATACAAGCTCTACGACGACCAAGGCAGGATCCTGGCGAACGCGTGGAACATATCTCAGCTACGTCGCTTCTACCCTTAAGGGCCTCGAGGCCTTGTTCATTTTATTGCTTTGTACAAACACGTTGAATATGAATGGGCCAACTCGTGCATCCATCTTTCATGTTGCTTAGCAACTCAAGGTAGCCTCGACCCTGCCTAGCTCAGGGTCGAGCCTCCCTCGGGGGCTGACAAGGGGGTAAACGCCCCCCAGACTCCGGAAAAACGCGTGTTTTCTTTTCAAAAATTTGACCCTCGTCTCGACTCGCGCCTCGAGTGAACTAGCGACGTCTAAATCTTAAAGTACCTCGAGCCTCCAAGGTCGGGGGCGTCGACGTAGACGGCCGCCTACGCCCCCGGGCTACGGTGCCCTACCTACGCCTCCCCTCGGGGGCTCGCGACGTATCGAAGGAACACAGACTAAGTTAGCAGAAACTCGAGCTTGCGACAAAGAGAAGCGGTCAAACGCATTTGAAAAGAAAACAACTCTTTCATAAACAAATCACATATACATTCGGGTCTCGACGTACCCACCTCATTTATGCATAGAATTCTTACAAGGGCCTCGACGCCCAAATTGGCACGCAGGCCTCAGTCCTCGTCGGTGCGGTACTCCTCCCCGAGGTCCACGATGGCAGGCTCGACCTCGACGCCCGAGCTCGAAGGAGGAGGGCTCCCGACACCGCTGCTGGCGTCAGGAGGCAGCACGTCTCCTCGAAGATCTTCGCAAGCGACGTCCCCGGCCTCTCCATCTTCTCCAAATTTTGTCAACACGGCGGTTGTTCCACTCCTCATCCTTCCCTCGATCTCGATGAAGCCATTCGCGACAACGTGGACCGGGAAGCGGAAACCGGAGCGAACGACCGCGAGTGTCTGCTTGACGCCGTGATGGAGAGCTTGCCGGACACGGTCCGCGCGGCTGCGTCGAAGAAGCACAAGGCGTCGACCAAGGCATCGCCCCGAGCCATTGCACCTTCTGCGCGGTCACAGGAGGAGCACCCCACATGGGGCCGAGCCGGTCGAGAGAAGAGCGAGCCCGCTCCGACCATCGTCTCGTCTTGGAGCTGGTCCAAGAGAGCCTGGTTCGTCCGCGGAGCTCCTCGACCGTCTTCTCGACCCTGCGCAACAAACAAGGAAGAATGAGACTGCGGCGTAACAAAGAACTTCGAGAACCAAACAAAAACAAGGTGTAAGCCTCACCGTCGCAGTGTTGCCCCAGTGCGGCGAGGTCTGGTCAGGCCCTCAGCACGCTGCTCCAGCCTGCGCTTCTCGGCCAGCGTGAGGAGCTCTCGGACCTAAGGTCCTCGATCAGCCGACCGCCTCTACCAGGGCCAGATCCTTGCGGATCACCTCCTGCCCGCCGCCCCTCGGCAGCTCGGGCGGTGCGGCACCACTCACGGCGTCTTCGGCCTCTTTTCTCGCCGCCTCCGCTGCGGTTCGGGCAGCGGCGGCCTCGCCACGGGCGTCAGCAGCCTCCTGCTCGCCGCCTCGGCTTCAGCCCGGGCAGAGGTGGCCTCGCTTCGGGCGTCCGCGGCCTCCTTCCTCGACGCTTCGAGAACGGCGGCGGCCTCCTCCTTGGATCGAGCGACCTCGCCTCGAGCCACCGGACCTCCGCCTCCGCCTCGTTAAGCCGGCTCGCCATCTGGGCGTTCCGGCTCAGCTCCGCGCGGAGATCTCGAAGCTCCGCCTCAGCCCGCTCGAGGGCGGCTGACACCTGTGCGGACCGGTCCGCCTCCTCGGAGCAGGACCGCTCCGCCTCCGCCATAAGCACGGCCACCTCCCGGAAGATGGACCGCACCTCGCGCGGGGCCCCCCGCTGGGCCGGCTGCTCGATGGGAACCACGGCAAGGGCGGGCTCAGTGGGACGGGAAACGGCCATATCGGTCGGTCGAGCTCGATGTCGGGCAGATCCTCCTCCGCCTCGAGCTGCCCGACAGCGACCCGCCGCCCGACGGCACGAGCCCCGACTCCCTCCGTCCCCCGCCAGCACTTCCTGTTGCGGATCGATCGAGGGAAGGCTCGACCCCGGGCCCTCTTCCTGGCCGGGCCCTCCGGCGCCTTGTCGGCGCTAGCCGGCACCACGGCGCCTCCACCGTCATCGAGCCCGCGGCGAGGAGCGGCCCCTGCTCCAGCTCGTTCAGGAGGTCCTCCACCGTCGGCTCCTTCTCCGCCGACGCCTCTCCCCCTTCCCTCCTCCGCAGCCCGGCCCGTGCTGGTCGGAGCCACAAGGGGCGCATGTCTCCTCAGCCCCAGACGCCGGCGGGGCCGTGCTCGCCCCAGGCGCTTCCCCGGAACAGCCGTCGTGGTGAGGGAAGGATGGCGCTCCCAGTTGGCACCATCGGGGAGGAGGAGGAGGGGGAGGAGGCAGCGCTTCGGCGGATACGGTGGTGGCAGGCTCGATGCCATGAGCTGAGGCCCCTGCAATGCGAGATGACGGAGATGTCAGAACCAGGAAGAGTACCTCGACCCCTGTGGTCGATGGCGACGGCCTCACCAAAATTGCGACGATCATCCGGCCCCCTCGAGCCATGGCAGCTCGGGCCTTCTCCAGCCAAGCGGCTTCTCTAGCGGAGGAAGGTGCCATACCTCGAGGTGCCTGTGCCTCGACGGGGCTCGAGGTCTTGGCCCGCTTGGACGAAGCGAGGTCCACCTCCTGGTAGGAGCGCTTCCCCCTGAGAAGATGGAGATGGCACGCGTCATCAAAAGCAAAGAGGTGAAGCCTCACTACCGACGAGACCCAAGGAAACTACTCACCCGAAGCGGCGGCTGGGCTTCTTCCCGGAGTCGCCGGACCCACTCGGGGCTTCGAGCCCACCCCACGGCTCGAGCCCTGCGCCTGGGCCGTCTCCACAGGGCTGGGATGGGGGGAGGGCTCCCGACGCCTCCCATGGCTCGACCTCGAGGGAGAGCCCTCCTTCCGCCCACATCGCGGGAGGGCGACCGTACCACCCTCGTGCTGACGTCATGGCGCTCGCCCCGGCGCGGGCTCCGGGACCTGCTCCGGCGCCCGCGCTGGTGGTCGCGCCCTCCGCGTCCGCTTCCGTGTCCCGGCGGCGGTGCGGCGATGGACTCCGGGGACGCTCGCGCCCCTGGTCACGAGACGCTCGGGGCTCTCCCCGACGCTCATGATGGCGCGGGCTCGACGCCTCTTCTTGGCGCCCGCTCCTCCGCGGGCTCGACGGCGCCCTTGACGGCTCGCGGGGTCGGGCCCGAAACCCTTCTCGACCTGTCGACCGCCTCTCGAGGCCCGACCCCTCTCGAGACCCCCGTCTGGGCTGACGCGGGGGCGGCCTCCGCTGGCGCTGTGGCGGAGGCGCTCCGGGTCCGGGGCTTCCTTACGACCGGGGCCAATCCGGCGCGGAGCTCGACGGACCTCGGCCCCCGACGAGGCAGAGATCGGCGCCGCCTTCCGCGGCTGCGTCCCGCGCGCCCCTTTTGTGGTGGGACCTCCAGTGTACCCTCCTGCACAGAGGAGCGGTCAGCCCTGTCATCGACGAGCCCCGCGCGCATCAAGCGCGCATCCATCCCCTCTCGTCGTCGCCCTCCTCCTCGTCACCACTCTCCTCCTCCGAGCTCGAGCCTTCGCCAGTCCTTGCTCCGAGCTAAGCGACGCAAGTTTTTATCTTTTCTCTTTCTTCTTTTTGGCATCCTTGCTCTCCTTGTCCTTCTGAGCAGAGAGGCGCCTCACCTGAGAGTCCGCGGCGTCCTCCCTCACCGGGGGCCTCGACGCGCGACAAGTAAATGCCCCCTGAAAAAGGAGAAGCGTGATGAGACAAACCACAAGACGGATGCAAACGGATCGAAGGAGGAAGAAGGGGGAGGAGGCTCGAGATAGCTCGACTCGAGGGAGGCTTACCAGGTCGAGACACCCCTCGTCGGGTGCCATCGCAACCAGGTGGGAGAGTTCAGGGACGAACGGCCCCTGGATCGTGATCGACACCCGGGAGACGCCCTCGTTCCGGGACAGCCTCTCTTCGGCCATCCTCGAGCGATTGAGCGCCTCGAGCTGAGCCTGCGGGCCCATCTCGTGCATAAGAAGGGGGCGGTCCGCCAGCGGAAGAACTCTTCGCTGGTGGAACGCCCAAATGACCGCTTGCACGGTCAGCTTCTTCTCATCCACCAGCGTCTTCATCATCTCCATCAACGGGCCAGGTGGCGTTGCCTGTCCGCCGCAACGCCCCAGGTCCACTTCTCCGGCGTCGAGTGAGGACCCTGCCGGTGTACTGCGGAAGGAGGCCACCTTCGTTCCGCAGATAGAACCAATGGTCGTCCCACCCGGCCTGGTTGGTGGAAAGCTTGTATCGCAGGTACTCGCGGGGGACATTGGCCGACGAGGTCCCCGCCCTCGCGGTAATGGCAAGGGAGCCCATGCGCACGGGCCGTCCCCTGGGGCTTCAGGGACTTGATGAAGAGCTCGCCCCGGAAGAGATGGACGAACATCTCCCAGTGCGGCTCCATCTTCAGGTACCCCTCGCACACCGCGGCGAATATGGCGGCGTGCGAGATGGAGTTGGGGGAGAAGTGTTGCAGCTCCACCTCGAAATGGTGGGCCAGCCCTCGCAAGAAGCGGCTCGGCGGGACGCCGAGCCCCATACGGTGGTAGCGCGTGAAGCTCACCACGTACCCCTCCGGCGGGTGCGGCTCCGGTGCTCCGCCGACGGGATAACCCACCATGCGGGTCCCTCCTCCGGGTTGGGGCGCAGAAGCCCCTGGGCCACCAGCGAGTCCATTTCGCTCTGCGTCACCTTCGACGGGCTCCAGTCCTCGGCCGGCAGCATCTGTGTCTGGGCGGCCATGACGGTGGCGCGGCGCGGATCCGAGCAGCGGACGGGCGCGGAAATCCCCAATCGACTAGCTCGAAGGAGAGGGCGCGTAAAGGCTACGGCGGCGGCGAAGGCAAAGGCAAAGTAAAGGGTTCTTTTTCCCCTCTTTCGATATTTATAGGGGAAATCCAGACGGGCGGGATCTCCCACGACGTAAAAAGGTAACAGAATGCATTCAATGCGCCCACCTAACCGCGTCTCGAGCCGGATGCAGGATACACGCGTTACCTCTCATTCGCTCCACTACCCGGGCCCGCCACGACCGTCGCTCCGGCTTCGCGCCCGCCGCTCTCCCCGACGATTTCCGCCTAAAAGGCGTGCCCAACGGGCAGAAGGATTCCCAGACGACGGAGGCTTCTTCATAAAGGTAAAAACGGGCCCCGGCCCTAAGTCTCGAAGCAGCGAAGGCTGGCCCTCGAAAAGGGTTCGACAGCCGGCTTCGAGCACCCGAGTCAGGGACACCAAGGGGCGCCACTCGCGGCATTACTCGAGGGCCGAGCCTCGAGGCCCCACGTGTATCCAAGGCGGGGAGCTCGACGTGCAGTGAGATCCCCTCGGAGGGAGGCATCGAGCCACCGGGTCCTATCGAATGGACCCGCACTCCTGCAGACTGAGCACCCATGCTTTATGAGACCGCCTCCGGGCCACAGTCGACCCCTAACGAACGGGGCACGAGCTCTCACTTGGATTCCCCGTTACCAGCTCACCGGGAACCTCGATACTCGCCCACTCGGGGTAGTACGAGGCATCCCCCCTCGCATCCGATCGAAAGGACTCGCGGGATGACAAGCCAGGGCAATCGGCATGCCGGACAGCTCGAGGAGCCGGCCAGTCGGTTCAGCCTGGCACCCCTCGACGAAAGAGGGTCTAAAAACTCGGACAGTTGCGACTAATCTCTTTTCTTTGTGTGAGCATGAGATTTTCAGGCCTCGGGTGAAAGCTCGACCCCCATCTCGCCTGAGCCCTCGAGACCAGGCCCAGGACAAACGCTCGTTCTCCGTCTCGTCCGAGCCCTCCGAGCCAAGCCTCGGACGAAGTCTCCCACGGCAAAGGAAAGGTTACCGCGAATATTTAATATTACTACCGAACCACATTTCGAGCCTGTTGACAGGTACACACGGCGCCGCGATCTCCGCTCCCTGACGATTTCCGCCTAAAAGGCGCGCCCGCTGGGCAGAAGGTTCCCAAACAACGGAGGATTCTTCGGAAGCCCACGAGGGAGTTCTAACCACTCCCCCATGGCCTCGGGGGCTACTGTCGGTGGTAAAAAAGGGTACCCCAATCAACGCACACACCCGAACGCTCTGTCTCCGTCCGCCCGAGCCCCCAGCAGGCCTCGGCGAACGCTCCGTCTCCGTCTCGCCCGACCTCCCAGCCAGGCTTCGGGCGAACGCACCGTCTCCGTCTCGTCCGAGCCTCCAGCCAGGCCTCGGGCGAACGCTCCGTCTCCGTCTCGCCCGAGCCCTCCCAGCAAGGCCTCGGGCGAACGCTCTATCTCCGTCTCGCCCGAGCCCTCCCAGCCAGGCCTCGGGCGAACGCTCTGTCTCCGTCTCGCCCGAGCCCTCCCAGCAAGGCCTCGGCGAGCAGCATCGCTCTCCGTCTCGCTCGAGCCCTCCAGGCCTCGGGCGAAGCGCGCCCCCACACCTCGAGCCTTAACGCACGGACCTCGAGCTGCGCAGACAGCCGTACCAACCCATGCCACGCATTTAATGTCTTCACCTACTCCGGTCAATGTCCACCAGTGCACAGCATGTACCACAGTGACTCGGTATAAAGGTCAAGTCTCGTTTTCACCACAAGCATGGGCAAAAGGGCACCAGTACGGCACTGTTCGGCCAAGCAGGCACTGTAAACCCTCGAGGCCGGCTGCGCGCTCCTCGAGCCCTGCACTGTAACCCCTCGAGGCCGGCTACGCGCTCCTCGAGCCCTGCACGTAACACCTCGAGGCCGGCTCCGCGCCCCTCGAGCCCCGTGGCACCACCTCGAAGCCGGCTCCGCGCCCTTCGAGCCCTAACTACTTTCGTGCTATTGGAGGACAGGTACCCCAAGACCCGGAGGGACCTCACCGCGTACTGTACATTCCGGGATGGGTGTTGTACGGCTCCCGCCTTGTCGCGCCACCACGTCCGCGCCCAGGATGGAAGCCACGACCCAAGGACGCCTCAACAGCGACGATCACATCGGCTCCAGTGGCCCCGACAAGACAGGGTTCCTACCCTTCTCCGTATGGGGCACCATACGCCCCGACACCTGTAATACCTTTATGTAACCCTGGCCTCCCCTTGCTCTATAAAAGGGGACACTAGGGCCCTCATTCAGGAGGAAAACAACACACGAGTCCACACACAGACACGAGTCCGGACTCCGGTCCACGCTCACTGAGCTTGTATTCTCCCCTGTACAAGCACTTAGGTGCAAGTAATACAAGAACATCTCCCCCGCTGGACGTAGGGCCTTCTTTGCCCGAACCAGGATAAATCCTGTGTCCCCTTGCATCACCATCCAGGAAGAGAAGCACGCGATCATATTACTCGTTGGTGTGATACCCCCGGGTACGAAACACCGACAAGTTTACTGCTCAACTACAAATGCAGAAAGATTCCTGCTTGGTATGTTGTTTTCGAGGGCACCAAGTGTTGGGCATTCTTAACGTCATTACCAAAAGTAGACTTAATTCTCTAATTCTGATAACGGCGCCAAAAATGCCAAACCTATCCCTCATGCCACTTAAGCCAAGTTGTCATCCCCAGCATGACATGAGAGACGCGGTATTGAAATATGCAATTGCTCATCAAGATAAATAAATAAAGGGAATCTGCAAGCGCACAGATTAATACCGATGCAGCATTTTAACCGGGAAGTATTCCAGGTATCGTATTTTATATTTTTACCACTGGGAAGGGATTCTAAGCATCGTAGTTGATCGTGGAATGAGAATATAGAACTGAGTATCTATCATTGCATGTATAATATAGAGCATCTATCTATCTCATCATACAGGGATAAATGTCACATAGAATATAGATAAATATGAATAGTGACAAGGATAATTAATCTGATCAGCATAACTAGCCACATATAATAATGATAAGCACCTCAACAGATATTCTAGCAAGTCATTAGCATGGAATTAGGATGAACTACAAAGATATCCCTAAGTAATTATTAACTATAAAGTCTAGCATTATCATAGTTAGTGCAATTATACTTGGCAATCATAGCGAGAAAAGACTACACCCATGCATAGTGAATATTAGCAAGGAAGATGAAGAACATAGCAATCACTCCCCTGTAATAATGTTGCTCTGCCTGCCCTATACACGAGAGGGGGACTATATAAGAATCAACGAAGCTGTCACTATCGCGAACTACCCACCGATCCGGCATATAGGGTGCAATCGCAGATAAAGACGGTATAGACACCACGTCTACACAATATTTATCATTCACCCACTGCGCACATGGATAAACGCTATACGATCCTAGGCATGTATATATATTCCAATCTAACTATGCCAAGCATATAACTACGATAAACTAAGAACAATATAATTGCTAATATAATCAAGTAGAGCAAAGTCATATTCAATATATTGAAATAGAACAAAGTAGTATTCATAATATTGAAGAACAATGATGAACAATTGAAGAACAAGAGAGGAATTACCAAGAATCCTCTTGACAGATCCGGGAACCAATCGAAGATTGACTCCTTCTAGTTCTAATCCTATGTAGCTATGCTAAAACTAGAGATCTAGTTGATGTGGTGGCTCTAGGGCTTGATCAGAGACTCTCTCCTCCTGATGACTGAATTAGGAACTGAATAATGAGACAGAGGTGCCTGCTCCAGGGTCCAGGGCCTTGCTTATATAGTCTTTTCGGGTGAATCTGGGCCGTTGGATCAAACCGACATTGAACGGACGGTTTTCCTTAATCCTTTAGGTCGGTGGAGCATAATCCTCGAGGCGGAGCCTGATTGGCTGCAGGCAGCAGGGCGGGCGCCCAGGGGGAGGGCGGGCGCCCTGTCCCCGGGCCGCTCGGCCTCCCGCTCGTTCCCGTGGCTTCTGGACTCTTCCACATTAAGGAAAATTGGGGGTTACGTTAATTATCCGTCATTAACCCGACATGTGGGCCTTTCCTTCATATTTCCTGATAACCCCCTGCAGAAATAGATAAACAGCAAAACTCGTGGAATTCTGTCAGATAAAACCCTAAGTCTGGGTGTTTATTTCATATGGATCCTTTTCTCTATTTATTTGATAGATATAATTGATACTTAAGGACCGTCAACAAACTCCCCAAGCTTACCTCTTGCTCGTCCCTGAGCAAGGATAGTCTCAGTGATGGATCAGAAGTTGCTGAATGCTTTTGAATTTTGACGGTACACATGCTTTCAAATAGAGTCTTATCTCTGAGTTAGAGTAAACTGTCAAGACTTAAAACTTACTCATTGTGCCTTTCACTATGGGGCTTGCAACTGTCACCTTTGTCTTGAGCGGTTAAAAGATAGAACAGTCTAGTCAAGCGCCATGTCTCTTATTCTTGATCAGCTATAGCTCTGGAGTTTTTGCAGATTTTCAAATAAAACTCAGAGATTCCTTGTATGACTCTCTCAGGTCTCTCATTTGTGGTATTTCTGGATCCTCACCAAGGCAGTAATGGTGTTTGCCTTCTCTCAAAGCAAAGTATGTAGTATTTGTGGTATAAGGCAGAGTGACATTGCCTTCTCTCTCAACCTATCCTAATAAGGTTTTTGATATCTGGAGCTCATAGGTGGGAGATAAGGTATACATACTTACAAGACATTTATTGCATAGTCAAACCATGGATCCAGAGAAACAAGTCAATAAGTCAAATCAAGATGTGCATGTGTGGTGAATGAATGGTGTATGGTGATAATGGTGATAATGGTGGAGAGTGTCTAATTCTACTTTTGCTCTTTTTGAGGGATACATACCTTTCTTGCTTTTGGTGCTCTTTGAGAGGATGAGATGCTCTATATTTTTATTTATTATTTTTTTTCTTTCCTCTCAGGTGGGTATCTTGTACCCCTAATTCTACTGTCGGACACTTGTCCATTTTTACCTCTCTTCTCACACTTTTTCACTTTTTTTTTTCATCGAGGTTCCGAGCACTTGCTCCTTTTTATTTCCTCGTAATTTTTTCTTTTCGAGGTTCCGGGCACTTGCCCTTTTTATTTCCTCGGATAGAGCACTCATCTCCTTAGAACAATTTAGCAAGTGGTAGTAACCAAAATAACTTGAGCATTTATTTCACAGGGAATAACAGGAATAGGAAAAATGTTTTTGACTATTCTCTCCGGCGGAGGTAGAGAGATTAATTTTATGTGGATCTGGAGATGGAAATGGATGGATGTATGTGATGCGTACTTCCGGAGTAGAAGCAGCATATATGAGTGAACGTGCAAGTGAATCTGATTTACCACATGACAAGCTCCTAAGGGTCTACACAGCTTGACTACACAATGCTCATAAGTAGTAAAAAGTAAATGTATAGCTTAAAGTCTAGCAAGCATGTATGTATGGCCGTGGTAGGAATTTAAACTCTCATCATAAAGGAACTCATCATGTAGCATTTTAAAGATTTTCAAAGATAAAATTCTCCAGAATTCTAGCATCTCTAGGAATAGATAAACAGCAGCTCGACCTTTCCATATATCATATCCTTAACAACTTAGACTTTAGATCAAGTTCTCTTCCACAAGTTCAAGTTTAGAGCAAGCTTTAAATGATAACAGTTATGTCTAAACTAGAGAGAGAACTTCTAATTGAAATTAGGCAGAGCAACTATTCATCATATCCATGCTAGAGTTTTATTATCTAGATTCATTTTAGCATAGCCACTTTATTTATTTATTAAACACACTAAGCAAAAGATATAGATATTATATATATAAGCACAAAATCTTTATTTGGTTTTCATCGTTTTATTTTAATATAGTATAAGTATAAATATAAAGATAGATATAGAAATACTTAGCGAGATAACGGGGGTGCTCTCCCCCAAGCTGGATCTTGACGTAGTTTCTCTTGATGTAGCTAGCAGATAGCGGAGGTGTATTTGAAAGTCGGCAGCACCCTGACAGCGATTAGAATGTCCTCCGTCTGCTAGTCCTCTTGGATTCTGTGAAGCTCAAATAGACAACAAAGCTTGTGGAACTGATTAAGTGTTAGCATAAATATCTAGCCTTTATCATGTTGAGCCTCCTTGATTATTTTTATGTTTTCATTTTATAAAGCAGAAGAAAATATTTATTTATTTTTTTATGCCACCACAGTGAATGTACTTATGGGTTTTATGCCACTCGTATACTCACATGGGGCTTCTAGAGTTTTTTTAACATTTTTATTTTCTTTCTAAGATAACATGAATATGATTAACTAAACAAACTATTAAGTAAATATCTGAGAAGGGAATGGATAACTACCAAGTTACCTCTTGGCAAGGCGTCCGGCATTTTTAAGTCCTCCGAACGGGACTCTATGTGTACTCAGTTGTCTTGGGAGTCAGTGGATGGCGTAGTCGGTGGTTCCGGCAGCGCCTCCTCCTCGTGTTCAACTGTCTTTCTTTCCACACTTGTCTTGGTGCTTCGGTCTCTTCAAGACAGTGCTGATTGAGTGGTATGTCCTCAGATCTTACCACTTCTCCTTCGTAGTCTGCCCATCCATCCTTGATGACCGGTTGCTTCTGGTTGCGGTTCCGCCTCCTTCTCCTTGTCCTGACCTGCTTAGATTCTTCAAATACGTAGTTGGGGTCAGTAAAGTAAAGGCGTACCTTCTCAGAGGGGAAGTGCATGTGGACTTCTCCAGTTCCAATGTAGATGATTGCTTTGACAGTGCTAAGGAACGGTCTTCCAAGGATGATAGGTGGATCATACTCGTCTTCTCCCATGTCAACAACCTGAAAATCTGTATGGACAAAATGATCGTCTATCTTGACAGGGACGTCAGTTACTGTACCTTCAACCTGTCGGAATGTCTGATCTGCATCTGGAGACGAAATGTATGTCTGCTTCAAGGGCATGGTTCGAACAGCATTCATAGGTGACCTTGGCCATTATGTTGAACGCCGACCCAGTGTCGCATAGTGTCTTGTAGAATGTTGTACCCATTTATGGAGCAATAAATGCTTGGCATCCTGGGTCGTCCTTCTTGTCCAAGAATGGTGATTGAGTTGGCGATCTTGACCTTTGTGCACGGCAGTGACCATCTTGCTGATTCGGTCCACACTTGCTTTTTTGCTCTTGTTCCTCTTGTTGGTCCTCCTTGGTTCATATTGGGGTTGCTCTAGGATTTGTACGGTCTTGTTCTTGAAGGAAAAATTTCCTTCCTCCCCCCTTTTGTGGAAACTGATCTTGGCAGCACTAGGTAGATGACAGCTCCCGTTGGTGTTCAGGAATGGCCTCCCTAGGATGACGGAGCCCTCTCGTCAGAACCGGTCTCTATTACTACGAAGTCTGCTGGAGCGTACGAGGAACCAACTCGGACACAGATGTTCTTCAAGATTCCTCTTGGGTACTTAGTGTCCTATCTGTAAGCTGCAAACACATGGTTGTTTCTAATAATGGTTGTGAAAAGAGTTTTTCGTAGAGTACCCTGGGCATGATGTTGACGCTTGAGCCGAAGTCACAGAGTGCTTCTGGGAAGTCTCGCATGCCGATGGATCGGGATGACGGGGCGTCCTGGGTCGCCTCTCTTGACTGGCAGAAGTTCATTACTTACCTCATGATGGGGTTACTCCATTAATCTCCTGCATCAAATATGTCTACAAGATTTGCAGATTCTAATGCATCCGGTTGTGATGGTATAACCGGGGTTAGTAGCAGGAACAGCAGCAGCTATTTGATTCATTGAGATTCAATCATTTTATAAAGCTAATTTGATTCTTGATGGCAGTAGAAAAATTATCCATTCTATTATTTATATTTTCTAGAATTTTATCATTAGATGCCAATTTCTTAGACATGTTAATCCATTAGCTTTCCTTGATTAGACACTAACTCTCTTAAAGGTGGATAATTATTATTACTGAAAGAATTGTTACCTTGGTAATTAACCTGAGTAGTTAGGCCTTTGTTGATTCCAACCTTGATTCTGCTGAGGACGGTTTGTAGTATTGTTGTTGTTGTTGATGTAGTTCACGTCCTCTAGCAACTCGGGACATGATTGCCGAATGTCCAACACCTCCACACTCCTCACAAGTCATGTGGGAGTCGTAGACGTGCATTACTTCCCTTCTTCTCTCCAGCTCGGTCATCGAGCTTCTTCATGAGTAGGTCTAGCTTGGCAGACAGCATGTCTACCTCCTTGAGCTGATGCATACCTCCACCTCTCTTGCGGGTCTGATTCTCTCTCTCATTCCAACCTTGGTTGGACGCCATCTTCTCCACAAGAGCTGTGCTTGTGGTATGGTGAGTGATAGGAATGCTCCTCCAGCTGCAGCATCCATGGTCTCACGGGCACTATTGACGAGCCCATGATAGAATGTCTGCATCAGCAACCAACTCTCCATTCCATGATGGGGACATTCTAGGATGTAGTCTTGAAAGCGCTCCCATGCTTCTGGAACGGATTCATCGTGCTGTTGCTGAAAGCTTGTAATCTTCCCACGGAGAGCATTTGTCTTGCCCATGGGAAAGAACTTGGCTAGAAAGTTCGTGGAGCAGAGTGCCCACGTAGTATTCTTCTCCTTTGTAGCGTAGAACCACTGCTTCGCTCTCCCCAACAGTGAGAATGGGAAAAGGCGAAGTAGTAATGGCGTCTCTAGGAACATCAGCCATGGTGAAAGTGCTGCAGATCTCCAGGAAGTGTTTGAAGATGAGCACTAGCATCCTCGTGCGGCTTCCCACAGAACTGGTTAGCTTGCACCATGTTGATGCCCCAGGCTTGAGCTCGAAGTTGCGGTCGATCTCCACAGCAGGTCCAGTGCGAATGTTGTCCTAGTGGGAGCTGAGAACTCGCGGATCGACTTGTTCGCCATAGCTTCGAATTCAGCTGACAAGTTCCGGACGAAACTTCGGCGGTCTTCTGATTTGGATGAAGTTTTGCGCTGAAGTGTTGACGATTTGAGCTTGGCTCTTGTTCTTCTGAATAAGGCTTCGGGGTCGTCAACAAAGTTGTCTGGAAGATGTCTTCTATTCATACATCACCCTGAAATAAAATAAAAAATGGAAAATGCAGGGGTAAACTGTACGAGAGAATTGATAAGCTCGAATATATTAGTGATGCGAATGATGTCTCAAAGTTCTTTATGCATTCCAACTTAGAAATCAACTTCCCCCCGGCAACGGCGCCAAAAATGCTTGTTGGGCATTCTTAACGTCATTACCAAAAGTAGACTTAATTCTAATTCTGATAACGGCGCCAAAATGCCAAACCTATCCCTCATGCCACTTAAGCCAAGTTGTCATCCCCAGCATGACATGAGAGACGCGGTATTGAAATATGCAATTGCTCATCAAGATAAATAAATAAAGGGAATCTGCAAGCGCACAGATTAATACCGATGCAGCAGCATTTTAACCGGGAAGTATTCCGGTATCGTTATTTATATTTTTACCACTGGGAAGGGATTCTAAGCATCGTAGTTGATCGTGGAATGAGAATATAGAACTGAGTATCTATCATTGCATGTATAATATAGAGCATCTATCTATCTCATCATACAGGGATAAATGTCACATAGAATATAGATAAATATGAATAGTGACAAGGATAATTAATCTGATCAGCATAACTAGCCACATATAATAATGATAAGCACCTCAACAGATATTCTAGCAAGTCATTAGCATGGAATTAGGATGAACTACAAAGATATTCCCTAAGTAATTATTAACTATAAAGTCTAGCATTATCATAGTTAGTGCAATTATACTTGGCAATCATAGCGAGAAAAGACTACACCCATGCATAGTGAATATTAGCAAGGAAGATGAAGAACATAGCAATCACTCCCCTGTAATAATGTTGCTCTGCCTGCCCTATACACGAGAGGGGACTATATAAGAATCAACGAAGCTGTCACTATCGCGAACTACCCACCGATCCGGCATATAGGGTGCAATCGCAGATAAAGACGGTATAGACACCACGTCTACACAATATTTATCATTCACCCACTGCGCACATGGATAAACGCTATACGATCCTAGGCATGTATATAATTCCAATCTAACTATGCCAAGCATATAACTACGATAAACTAAGAACAATATAATTGCTAATATAATCAAGTAGAGCAAAGTCATATTCAATATATTGAAATAGAACAAAGTAGTATTCATAATATTGAAGAACAATGATGAACAATTGAAGAACAAGAGAGGAATTACCAAGAATCCTCTTGACAGATCCGGGAACCAATCGAAGAATGACTCCTTCTAGTTCTAATCCTATGTAGCTATGCTAAAACTAGAGATCTAGTTGATGTGGTGGCTCTAGGGCTTGATCAGAGACTCTCTCTCTCCTCTGATGACTGAATTAGGAACTGAATAATGAGACAGAGGTGCCTGCTCCAGGGTCCAGGGCCTTGCTTATATAGTCTTTTCGGGTGAATCTGGGCCGTTGGATCAAACCGACATTGAACGGACGGTTTTCCTTAATCCTTTAGGTCGGTGGAGCATAATCCTCGAGGCGGAGCCTGATTGGCTGCAGCAGCAGGCGGGCGCCCTAGGGGGGAGGCGGGCGCCCTGTCCCGGGCCCGCTCGGCCTCCCGCCCGCTCGTTCCCGTGGCTTCTGGACTCTTCCACATTAAGGAAAATTGGGGGTTACGTTAATTATCCGTCATTAACCCGACATGTGGGCCTTTCCTTCATATTTCCTGATAACCCCCTGCAGAAATAGATAAACAGCAAAACTCGTGGAATTCTGTCAGATAAAACCCTAAGTCTGGGTGTTTATTTCATATGGATCCTTTTCTCTATTTATTTGATAGATATAATTGATACTTAAGGACCGTCAACACCAAGCCAGGTATTTACACCAGCTAGGCCAAGTGCAGTCAGTATGTCCTCAAAGTTAAGGGAGCTGTGCATAAAAGTACAAGTCTTTTGAGGAAGCTTCTGCAAGCTCTAGAGGCTTTCAACTCAAGAATCAACTCAATTTCTACTGCACCTACCCCTACCTTACCCCTATCAGGTTGGAGTGGCAGGCAGTCCATCTTGTTGGACTGTGATGTGGGAAAAATGTGCAGGTTTGTTAGTTGCTTTGGTTGTGGCCAAGTGGATGAGGTTGCAGTGTTATCTTGATGTAATAATTAATTAGACAAGTTCAACTGCTACTACTTATATGCCACCAGTGATGCTTACTAATTTGGGTGTCATGAACTTGTTTATAAATTGAGCTAGAAAATTAAATTTGTTTATAAGATGAGAGATAATTATGTGATATGTCATAAAATGCAGACGATGACACGTCAATGGATGTACAATGCTGATAGTCGTTCAAAAGAGTTCATTGATGGCGTGTATTATTTTTTAAGAGTGGCCGAGGCAAACAAGCGGAATGGTTTTATGTGCTGCCCATGTGCCCTTTGTAATAATTCGAAGGAATATTCTAGGTCAAGTAGTCTTCACTCGCACTTGTTCAAGTTGGGTTTCATGCCAAACTATAGTTGTTGGACGAAGCATGGAGAATCTGGGGTTATGATGGAAGAAGGTGAAGAAGAACAATTGGACCCTGACGATGACATTATTTCTTAATACGGTGACTTTGGTGATACTGTGATGAGGGAAGGTGCAGAAGACACACTCACTGAAGATGATGCTCTTGGTGATGTCATTCGTGATGCACAAAGAGATTGCGAAAGTGAAAAGGAGAAGGCTAAGTTTGACTGTATGCTAGAGGATCACAGGAAATTACTATACTCGTCTGCTGCAGATGAACAAAAAAAGTTGGGTACAACAATTGAGTTGCTACAATGGAAGGCACAGAATGGTGTATCTGATAAGGCATTTGGACAATTATTGAAGATTATAAAACAAAATGCTTCCGAAGCCTAACGAATTGCCCGCCACTACGTACGAAGCAAAACAAGTCGTTTGTCCTTTGGGTTTAGAAATCCAGAAGATACATGCTTGTCCTAATGACTGCATCCTGTACCGTGGCAAGGAATACGAGAATTTGGATGAATGCCCTGTATGTAAAGCGTCACGATATAAGATCAGGCGAGATGACCCTAGCGATGTTGAGGATGAAGAACGTCCCCGGAAGAAAATCTCTGCCAAGGTTATGTGGTACGCTCCTATAATACCACGCCTGAAACGTCTGTTCAGAAACAAGGACCATGCAAAGTTGGTGCGATGACACAAAGAAGACCGTAAGGTAGACAACATGTTGAGACACCCTGCTGATGGGTCCCAGTGGAGAGCAATAGACAGAAAATTCCCAGAATTTGCAAAAGACGCTAGAAACTTAAGGTTTGGTTTAAGTACGGACGAGATGAATCCTTTTGGGGAACATAGCAGTAGTCATAGCACGTGGCCTGTTACTCTATGTATCTACATCCTTCCTCCGTGGTTATGCATGAAGCGAAAGTTCATTATGATGTCAGTGCTCATCCAAGGCCCGAGGCAGCCTGGCAACGACATCGATGTCTACCTGAGGCCATTAGTTGAGGAACTCCTACTTTTATGGAGTAAATCAGGTGTACGTGTGTGGGATGATTACAAACAGGAACACTTTGACCTGCGAGCATTGTTGTTCGTAACAATCAATGATTGGCCTGCTCTAAGTAATCTTTCAGGACAGACAAACAAGGGATAATGCATGTACACATTATTTTGATGACATGGATAGTATATTTTGAAAAAATATAGAATGGTAGTGTACCTTGGGCATCGTCGATTTCTTTCTGTGAATCACCAGGTTAGAAAGAAGGCAAGCATTTTAAAGGTGAGACAGACCACTGGAGCAAGCCTCGCAATAGAACTGGGGAGATGTACTTGAGATGATCAAGGATGTGAAAGTAGTCTTTGGAAAGGGGACGGGCAGTGAACCTGTTCCGAAAGACGCTACGGGACACGCACCCATGTGGAAGAAGAAGTCAATATTTTGGGAGCTACCCTATTGGCATGTACTAGAGGTCCGCCACGCGATCGACGTGATGCACCTGACAAAGAATCTTTGTGTCAACCTTCTAGGATTCATGGGTGTGTATGGGAAGTCTAAGGATACACTTGAAGCACGACAAGACTTGCAGCGCATGAAAGAACGAGACAACCTACATCCGGAGAAGACAGATGACGGGCGCCAGTACTTAAGCCCTGCTAGCTACACTCTTAGCAGAGGAGTTCTATGTTGACTTTATTCCTGACCATGACCCGATTTGTGTTCCTGAATCGCGGCACGAGGGGAGGCTATGTGGAAAGGGGACACTAGGGAAGAAAACATATATCGGTACGGGGAACGATTATTTCAATAAAGCGCACTACACAGTTCTTCAAAACTCATCTGTGGTGGATCCATATATCGAGATACACAAGGAGTTCCTACGATCCCAATTTCTTGGGAAGAATGAAGTTTGGATTACACGTGAGCACATGAATACTTTTAGCACTTGGTTGCGAAAAGAATGTCTGGGTGATAACAATATTGATGAGCAACTATATTTGTTGGCTAGGCAACCATCATGGCACATCCTCACGTACATATTTTACACCATTGCCCAAGATAAAAGGAGCACGAACCAAAACAGTGGTGTTCGCGTAGATGCCACAGACCCAACTGGGAAGAGGCAAACATATTATGGCCACATAGAGGAGATTTGGGAACTATACTACGCACCTAATTTTAAAGTCCCTTTGTTTCGATGCCAATGGGTCAAGACGACCGGAGGCGGAGTAACAGTTGACAAGGAGTATGGAATGACAACAGTGGATCTCAACAATATTGGATACAAAGGTGAACCATTCGTCCTTGCTGCTGATGTGACTCAGGTGTTCTACGTGAAAGACATGTCTACAAAACCCAAGAGAGGGAAAAATAACGATAAATCAACCAAAGAGCCAAAACGGCACATAGTTCTTTCAGGAAGAAGAAATATCGTGGGAATTGAGGACAAGTCAGACTTGTCAGAAGATTATGAAAGGGACGACCGAATACCGCCCTTCAGTGTGACCAAAGACCCAAGCATCCTGCTAAATGTTGAGACTCCATGGTTACGACACGATCATAACCAAGGAACATACGTCATGAAGAAGATCACCAGTGTACCCGCTTGATATATAGTGATGTTTTAACTAATATTATGTATTACAGTTTTTGTGAAATTAATAATGATTATGGATAGTCATGGTTGTACTTGATTTATTTTTGGCAAGCATATGAGCCCAAATTGATGCCCCAGAAGAGGTGTTAAATTTTTCTCATCATTATTTTAACTATTACATTTTTCTCTGTGCCGAATGAGATAAAAGCTGGTGAATCCTCACGTACAAGCTGTTGCCTCACTCGTGCCAAGTGACAGCCAAAGAAAAAGTTTGAGACCAATACGACACAAATTTATCTTTTAAAATTAAATTGCAATTTAACAGTGAATTTCTGTATCGTGCATTTGGACAATAAAAGATGAACAACCCAAAATTTAATGTTCAGATAATGCAAAAACAATTTTGCTATCGAGAACCAGTTGTTTCAGATATTTAAATTTAACATTATATTTTTGCATTAACAAAATATGAATTGTTATTTACATTTATATTTGTTATTATAAGAAAAGAAAAGAATTTATGTTACAAAATTTTCTACTGTACAATAAGGTAAAAGGAAATACAACTGTTATTTTTAAGTGATTTTATACCTAATATTTAAGCCTCCACCGACCCCCCTGGGCCCGCTGGCTTCCGTCTTCTGCAAGCTTCCTCCACCGACCTCTAGGATGCATCTCAGCCGTACCTTAAGTCGGTTTGATCCAACGGCCGCGGTTGATCCCTCAGGGCTATATAAGCAGCCCCAGACCCCCCCTCTCCAGGCATCTCCCTCTTCATTATTCATCTCCACATCATAAATTAGGGTTCCAATGTAGAAGCAAAGGTCCCTCTAGATGAATCTCTTCTAGTTCATCTAGAATTAGATCTAGTTCATCTAGTTGTAATCAAGAGTTAGCTTTCAAGTAGAAGACTAGATATCCCTCTAGTAGGATTAGAACCTAGTCTTATTCTAGAACTAGAAGAGAGAGAGAGGAAGAGATCAAGAGGAAGCTTCGGCCTGTCGGATCAACTTCTTCATCTTGTACCTGTGGATTCAAGTTCTTCATCGACTTGCTTCAATGATTGTTTCGGTAATCAACATCTATATTTAAGTTTGAGCCATTGTTCTTAAGGTTTATGACTCTCTTTTGAGTACTTTAATTCTAGTCGCTCTAGAGTTAGAGTAGTTGGATAGTATAAGCGTAGTGCTTAGACTTGATAGCTCATATTTACCTCCTATAACGCCGGTAGTAGTGGTAGTTCGCAAGGGTGACTCTTATAGCCTTGTTGATTCTTCTATAGTCCACTTACCCGTGTGTAGGCTCGGTAGGATTATACATTTGCATAAAGAATCATACTCTGTTGTGACCTTTTATGGCAACTTCCCCATTAAGAATAATAAACATATCACTCTTAAGTTGGATTTAGATAGCCTTAGTGATCCCCTCTATACTTTTAGCTTCTCCGTCCTTGTGAGTTACTCAGGGGTTATACACTTGAGACTCATCGCTATCCGTTCCTTTGGGTTCGATATTAAAACTGGGTTACTCCGGTGAAGTGCTACATCGGTAGATTTTATCTGTGCGCTTGCGGATAAAGTAGAGTGTGCATTAATTTATACCAACAAACATTTCTGGCGCCATTGCCGGGGAACGGTAGATCATTTTACGTCTTAAGTTTAACCTTGTAATCATACTTTTATCTTTTCCTTTTTTGTCCCAGTCTTTTCATCATTTTTGTTTTCATTCTTATGAATGTTGTTTTTGAATTCCACTCTTATCTATCAATACCCCATGAGCAAGCTATAACCAGTAGAATCCTTATACCCCATTATAATACCTGGTTATTAGCTATGCCTACATTTCTGCTGTACTGTCCTTGTAATGAGCATAGAAATATAATTATGAAAATATTCCTTCAGGTATTTTTGTCACTAACCTTCCCAGGTCTGGAGCAGAAAAGAACGAAGGAACAACAAACACAAGGTATGCCCAACCAATCATCATACAACATTGAATTAAATTCATCCAATCTTGATTTGTGCAAAATCCAAGCTTGGGGAATAGACTTTCTAAGAGCATTTCTTGCCGCATGGCTGTGTTGGTTGTCCCTACCTTTAGGATATGCTCATCATGCTCTTTCGTCACCATCTGACTAAATCTCTATAATACTTTCATGCTACCCTCATTCGCTATATTATATGTTTAGATTTGGAGTACTTTCATACATCTCATAAATTAAGCATGGTGCCTAGTTTAGGAGTGGTGATCTTGCTTTCAAAGGCTTTTAATTTAAGCAATTAAGTTAAAATACCTTCTTAGATCAAATTAGACGTGGTGTCTAGGTTGATTTTTGAGCCGATAGTATGCTATAGTGGATGCTGGATATTTTGTTGGACTAACCCCTGTAGGGAAACTTTCAATATCAATTTGGGAAAGTCCAGAGATGAACTCACACTGGAGATGAAGAGACACATGAACTTCAACAACTTTGCACAATGAAGACTCAGCTCATTCATCATGGATGGAAGAACTGTGAGTATCAAAGTTTATTTTGTCTTCTACTGCAAGTTATCTTTTGCCTTGAATCATGTTAAAGTGCAGCCAACACATAAAATGTCAGTCTATCTATGCTAAAGTAATCCTAAAAACATCTTTTATTAGCATAGATGCAAAATACATATGTTATGGACAACAACCCATGCTTTAAATTCTTGCAATCCTTCGGGTATATATCCACTAACATTATGCAGGAGAGAGATTTTGTTCATCCATGGTTTGGCCTGAACATTGAAGATCCAAAACCCAAACCATAGACACACAAACCAACTCTCAGATCACAAATGGTGCTAGCCTAGCTTTGAGTCTTGCTTGGGCACTGATGACAAACAGGATGCAACTTACCTCGTATGAACAACCTATGCCTGCAACCATCATTGCCCAAGACATCAAGATAAGAAGTGGAAAGTTATTTTCTCTTCTAATCAAGAGCTAGCTTGGGAGACAAGATGGTACGACTACAACAATAGCAAGATCTACAACTCAAACACATGAATATGTTGTTGGAAGTCCATCTACATCACAAGCCAGCCTGGGAGAGACAATTCCGTTGTCTAGATGTGTTTCACAATCAAAGGGAGGAAGGAGAAACCCAACTTCAAACATATTGATCTCCTACCCACCACTTTGATCAATACAAACCACTAGATGCTATCCCAGTCAAGAAGAAGAATACGATCCACCACTTTGGAAGATCGTTCTTGAACGCCATCAATGTTATCATCTATGCCAGACCTGGAAAAGTCAACTCTTAGATCTTTTGCTGATTCTTCAACATCTACATCACTTATAAACAGCCAAAGAGAACCAGAGAAGACCTCGAAGGGAGAACCAACTGCCAAGAATTGAGGAGGGCATCATGAAAGATGAAGCCATTGCACCACAAGAGTTAGAAGATGGAGATAGTACCTGAGCCAGCAAAATCAAGAAGAACAGTCGATAAGATCTCCATCATCTAGACACTGTTGAGAGAACAAGTCTCAGAAGTCACACCACAAGACAAAAGACTCTCATGGAGGCACTCGAGTAGCAGCTCTAAATTCAAGTCTCTTGCCAACCCAATAATTAAAGGAAAACAAGAAAGGTTGACAAGAGAAGAATGTGGAACTGTCCCTACATCCTCATAGTACAAATTAATACAAGAAAGAGAGAGGATTGAAGTCAGCATACTCGAGGAACAATGTGCCTTCACCGATAAGTCGACACTTAGAGAAGGGAGGTCGATACCTCTAAAGATGATTCCACTGTGATCTTCCTCTTCTCAATCACACTATGAGACGAGCAAGAGAAGACAAGTCAGCTAGAAAAGAGAAGCTTCCACAAGGTGGTTCGACACATCACTCTTCAATGACAAAGTAATATTTCAAGGTAAGTAACCACCACTTTAAAAACTTCTTCTTGATTCTAGTATGAACATAAATAAAGAACTAAACATGTTTAAGTTGCACCTCACTTGATCCAACCTAATCAACTCAACATATTCAGTTCTTTACTCTTTGTTTCTAGCTTTACTCTCTTGAATCTCACTATCTTAACTAAATGAGCTAAAATGTTGTGCATCTAACCTTTGAAAGATGATATATCTTAATTATGAAAAAAATCGACACTTTATGCATAGATTATCCTTCCTTAGGTTAAGTAATTTGATCTGTTAAATATTTAAAGATGCTACTTTTATGCTCATCCTCTGATCCTGTCACTCATGTTAAGATTGAATATAAACAATAAGTTTGTCTTGTGCAATGTGCCTAAGGTTAGAGGAGAATAAACAAAACTTTTGGTTCTATTGGTGTTTTTCCACCAACAGAGCCCATGCACTTGATCTCTACCTTGTCTTTATGAGTAGGACACACTCTTGAGCAAACATGGCAAAGTTTGTCACTCCCTAATTCTACAAAGTGAAGTTCCTAGATCTACAAGAACATGCACACTGAGCAAGATGTTGCCAGCTTCCATAATTAATGCTTCACTTCAAACTGCTAGACGAACGAACATGAGTGACACCATATCAAGAGGCATAAACAAGAAGGAATGATGGAAGACGTCGTAGTCAGAATTAGAGGTCATGAAGTCCCCACAGACTTCTTGATCCTCGACATGGGAGAAGACGATGATGTCCACCTCATCCTAGGAAGATCATTCCTCTACACTACAAGTACAATCATCTATAAGAGGAAATTCATTTTCACTTTCCTGGAGAAAAGGCATGATGCACCTTCATCAACTAAATGCCTAATAAAGCACCCAAGAAGAATAGAAGTGAAAGACGCCGCTCTCAACGCCAAAGAAGACAAACTATCAAGAATACAGAGGCCAATCATGAAGAAGAAGCTATCAACACTGTCCCAGAAAAGAAAGAACAAAAGAAATCTCAAGACAGTGAGCCACAGGAAGTGAAGACTCAGACCAAGAAAGTATGGAAGAAAATGTCTGCACCTAAGAGGTACAATCGATAACAACTTTCGAAATGTCTGACATACCTTGGGAGGTCTGAACCAAGGAAATGTCCGGTTCGTCGGACCTAAATATCCGAACCTTCGCCAAAAGGTAAAAATCGCTAGTTATCTTTATATTTACTTTGCTGCATATTTCTCATATTTGATTCTTAGTCATTTATTGCATCATCATATCATTGCATCATCATATTCACAAACATTTCTGCATTGCATTAGAAAAGAAAATAAAAATATACATTTGTTACACTACATCATAAACCATGAAGCCCCCCCATGTGAATAATTCTATGAGGTGTACAATCCCCAGGAATGTTCATCGTGGTGCATAAAAATATAAAATAAAATGCATGCATTCATCTTGTTGTATTTTTCTTGCATCATAAAAATATAAAAAACATAAAAATATTGAGGAAGAGATCTTACTGAAATTCTGGACCACTAAGGATTGAGTGGCCAAACCGCTAATGCTTTAATCTGTTCCACAAGTTTTGTTTGTCTATTGAGTTAATAGGATTTGAAAGGCCCAAGAAAAACTGACGAGCAAGTGAATGCTCCATCCACTGTTGGAGCACTGTCTCAAACAAACATCAACATCAATCAAAGCTCTAATAGAGAAAGGACTATGCACTGCCAGTCCGCTACATTGCAAGATCGAACGACTACGTCACATTCAACTTGGGGAGGCACCCCCATGTACCACGTAAGTACTCTATCCTCTTAAGTTTTCATTCTATAAACAAAATTCAAACACCAAAAAAAATGTGAGACAAATGAAGGCTCACCCTTAAAAAAGAAAAGAACAAAAAAATGTGGGCACATGTGTCACACCCCAATTTTAAGGATAAAACTGAGGCGGAGTACTCATGTGTGCCCAGGAAACAATCACACACATAAGTAGACAAATTACAAGAGGGGCATCATCACAGTGTTTATTACATCGCGATAGTATTTAAACAGAGTCTTACATCTGAACCACGATCACTGAACTTGTACACAAACTAAGCCACAGGGAAACGTCGACTGGGGGGGGAACAGCTAGCCTAGAAGTCTTCAGGAAAGTCGCCAACTGCACCTTCATCTGTTACCCATCCGGGATTTTGCCCAAAAAGAAGATAAACAACAAGCGTAAGTACTCCACGTACTTAGCAAGCTAACATAGGGTTCATGAGGCTCAAAAGGCTGACACTGTCTGACTGCAGTTAGCTTTTAAGTTGGCAAAGTTTTAACATCAGAGTAAACGAATATTGTGCTTAACCCTTAACCCATGATCCATTGTCCAACAAGGAAAGATATGACATCAACATGTACCAACAGCATAAAGTATCATTAATTAAGTATCATAGTTCCGCTAGTTTTCCGGGCCGCTCGTGACCGTGAGCACGGCTGTTATAACAGTTTTACACTCTGCAGAGGTGGTGCATCTTTACCCACAAGCCGTGTTACCCTTGTGCCCGAGGCGGCCAACCTCTTGATCCACTTCCGAGGTAGATCGGCAGGGCACACTATGAAGCCTTTCGCTGGTTCGTCTAACTGGTCAGGGCGCTAGGTTTCCTTGGCAGGCAGATGTAGCAACCCCCCTTTTCTATGGCACAAAGCCATCGCAGCTATACACATAGAAACAGGAGCAGCCCTACACCCAAAGTGGCAAGCCCCTTTTGCGCCCTTTCGGGTCACCGCTGCCATATTAGACAAGGTCCAGTTTACTGAGCTAAAACCAGAGCCATATAGCACTCATGGTAGCACTGTCAATCCCAGCTTTTGCTAACAGCAAGTTTTATTAATCGTTTAACAACGTATCATCATGAGAAACAAATCATCATGGACTGGATCGATTATAAGTCAGTTAGCACTAGCAAAGCTACCCACATGCATATATCCACGGGAACAAGAACATCACAGATCACAAAGCTAAGTGGGTTTTCTAAGGTTGCTCATTGGACACATGCATAAATGAGTGATTAAAGTAAAGTGTATAGGTAACAAGGAGATCCCATGCTAACTTGCCTTGGTTGTCGAAAGGTTGATCCTCCGGCTGATCACTGAACGAGGGGTCCTGGTCGTACCACACCGACTCACCGTCTACTCGATCACAACATCACCACGCATTCCAGGTGCAAGCATACACGATGCAAACAGAGCTATTATTAGAACAATACACCAAACAGTATTAAACTGAAATAAAACTTTGATAAAACTGAAGTACGCATCTCTACGATCACAACAAGTTTGGTTCATCGAAAACGGAGTTACGGAGTGAAAGATACGGCCGAAACGGTATATATAAAGCCCTAAACAAGATTAACTTGGACCCTAAAGCTAAACTGTCCAAAACAGACCAACAGGGACATAAACCGATAGAGCACTAAATTACGAAGCTAACGCAATTTGAATGGATCAAATCGGAGCTAAAACGTGGATTTTATAAGCAAAACAAAGTAGTGGCATTTCTGTAAATAGTCTGAATTGCATTTGGATTTAAACCGAAATTTAAATTGAATTTTAAACCAATACCGCAGTCAACTGGACTGCGCCTCAATTTCTCCAAAACACAGGGGCCTGGTTGCAAGATTTTCCAGGCACAGGGAATAGTGCTGGTGGAGTGCGGGTTGGTTCCAGCTTCTCCAGGGGCTCTTTAGCAAGATGGCCGGCGAAGGGGTATCGCTGATCCTCGGCCGCCGGATCGGAGATGGGCGGCTCGGATTAGATCCAGGGGAAGTGCACGCGTGGGCGAGCCGGCGGCGCGCCGCGCGCGGGCTCTGGCCGCGACGCCGCGGGTGTCGCGACGGCGTGCGCGCACCCGCCATGGACGACGCGCGGGCGCTTGCGGACCCGGCCGAAGGAGGCGCCCCGAGACAAACCAAGAGAAAGGAGAGAGAGCGGAGCTCGAGGGGGTTCTTACCGCGGCTAAAGAGGCGGCGAGGAGGCCCGGGTGATGGCTCACGGCGAGGGGCGGGGGGATCCGAACGCCGGCGTCGGAGCTGCGAGCACACGACGGCGGTTAGGGCCAAAACCGAGCACAACGAAAGAGGAAGAAGGTTCGGCGGCTTCACCGTGATGCGGTGGAGCTCGGAAGAGGATGCAATCGGCCCGGGCGGCGCCTAATCGTTAGATCGACGGCGGCGGGCGACGGCAAGGCGGCGGGGTGCTTGGCACGGCTGCTAGGGTGTCCTGCTGAGCGGCGCTGCGGGAGAGAACTGAGGGTAAAAGAGAGCGGGAGTGCGGGCGCGTCCGCTATATTGGCGAAGGAATCCCGGAGTCGTGGGAGCGGGCGCCCACGACGCGCGCGGAACGCGGGCGTGGCGGTTGCGCCGGGCGGCGCCGCGCGGGAGGAGAAGGACGACGCTGACAGGAGGGGGTCGGCTTGTCAGAGAGAGAGGGAAGGGAGAGCGCGGCGGTTCGCGCGGCCGGTTGCACGCGCGCTGGCGGGCGGCCTGCTGGGCCGCGCGCAAAGGAGAAGGGAGAGGGAAACCGAAGGCGCCGGCCCACGGCGGGAAAGGAGAAAGGGGGAGGGAAGAGCGCCGGCGGGCTGGGCCTTAGGCCAATCGGGCCGAAAGCAAGGAAGGAGAGAGGGAGAAAATGAATTCCTTTTTCATTTGTTTCAAAGCATTTCAAAACCATTCCAAAAGAAGTTTGAATTCAAACTAAATTTTGACAAAACCAGTCACTTCAATAAATCCAGTGCATCAGCATGAATGCAAAAACATGTTGCCACCATAATTTTAATTCAACAAAAATTTATTTAACCCTAGGTTAAATGCTCACAAATTCATTATTAAATCATTTTCACCTATTTGTTTTGGAGAAAAATTTTAGGGTGTTACAACTCTACCCCCCTTAAGATGAATCTCGTCCTCGAGATTCGACTGGAGCTTACTCAAACAACTGGGATAAGATTTCCGAAGATCTTCTTCTCTTTCCCAGGTAGCCTCTTCTTCTGTATACCGGTTCCACTGAACTTGCACATCTTGATAACTCGGCTCCTGGTAACTCTTTCTGCTGTTTCCAAGATCTTGACAGGGTACTCTTCATAAGTGAGATCTTCTCCTATCTTGATCTCTTCCAGGGGAACTTGCTCTTCAGGCACTCTCAGGCATTTCTTTAGTTGAGAAACATGGAACACATCATGCACACCTGACAGCCTCTCAGGTAATTCGAGCTGATAGGCCACTTCTCCACGTCTGGCCAAGATCCGAAAGGACCTATGTATCTGGGTGCCAACTTTCCTTTCATGTTAAACCTCTTTACGCTTCTCATGGGTGACACTTTCAAATACACATAGTCTCCCACTTTGAAAACTAAATCCCTCCTGCGAGTATCTGCATAACTCTTCTGCCGGGATTGAGCTATCCTTAGGTTATCTCGGATCATCCTTACTTGTTCTTCAGCATTTCTAAGGACATCCGGTCCGAACACTTGTGTTTCTCCTGTCTGATTCCAGAACAAAGGAGTTCTACACTTTCGCCCATACAAAGCTTCGAAAGGAGCCATTTTCAGACTCTTCTGGTGACTGTTGTTGTATGAGAATTCAGCATATGGCAGGCTTTTATCCCAACTAGTCCCATGCTGAAGGGCACATGCTCTCAACATGTCCTCCAAGATCTGGTTTATCCTTTCAGTCTGCCCATCTGTTTGTGGGTGATATGCAGAACTGAAAGTCAGCTCAGTTCCCAAGGATTGATGTACTTGATGCCAAAAGTGAGAGGTGAACTGTGTCCCTCTGTCAGACACTATTTTCTTTGGAACACCATGCAGAGACACAATCCTCTCCATGTACAGTTCTGCTAACCTTGCTCCAGAATAGGTGGTCTTTACTGGTAAGAAGTGAGCGACCTTAGTGAGACGGTCGACTATTACCCATATAGAATCATAGCCTCTTGTGTGCGAGGTAACCAGTAATAAAGTCCATTCCCACTTCTTCCCATTTCCACTCGGGTATCTGCATAGGCTGTAACAGTCCTGCTGGTCTTTGATGTTCAGCTTTGACCTTCTGACAGGTGTCACATAGAGCCACATATTCTGCTACATCTCGTTTCATACCATACCACCAGTATTTTCTTTCAGATCCAAGTACATTTGGTGCTACCGGGGTGAATGGAGTAGGCAGATTCATGTGCATCCCGCAAAATGGCATCACGGATAGCTTTCACATCGGGCACACAAATCCTCTTCCAAACCAAAGAGTCCCATTATCATCCATCCGGAATCCTGGTGCCTTTCCAAGCACTATGTTTTCTGCTATCTCTTTCAACTTCTCATCTTTCAACTGACCCTCACGGATTTCTTTCTCCAAGGTAGGTTCAACTGACATTTCCACCACATTGTTGGCAAAACATAGATTAAGGTATGCCATTTCAGCTCTCAACTCTGCTGACATGCGTTCCACTTGCAGACCGTTTGCGTAGGTTTTTCTGCTCAAGGCATCGGCCACGACATTGGCCTTTCCTGGGTGATAATGTACCTCTAGGTCATAGTCTTTGATCAATTCTAGCCAACGGCGTTGCCTCAAGTTCAGATCTGACTGAGTAAATATATACTTCAGACTTTTATGATCCGTATACACGTCACACTTATGCCCAACCAGATAATGTCTCCATATTTTCAGAGCATGGACCACAGCTGCTAACTCCAAATCATGAGTTGGATAGTTCACCTCGTGTTTTCTCAGCTGTCTAGATGCATAAGCCACTACTCTTCCGTCTTGCATTAGAACACATCCAAGTCCCAGACGAGATGCATCACAATAGATGGAGAAGCTTTTGTTCAAGTCTGGCAGAACTAGGACTGGTGCTGAGGTTAATCTCCTCTTTAACTCTTCAAAGTTTGCTTGACATTTATCAGACCACACAAACTTAGCATTCTTTTCCAACAAGGCAGTCATAGGCTTTGCGAGCTTGGAGAATCCTTCAATGAACCTCCTATAATACCCGGCAAACCCAGGAAACTTCGGATTTCACTGGCATTAGTTGGCGGGTTCCAATCCAACACATCTTGCACCTTGCTAGGATCAACGGATATACCTCCGTTAGAGACAACATGCCCTAAGAAAGAGACTTCTTTCAGCCAAAATTCACACTTGCTCCTCTTGGCATAGAGCTGATGCTCTCTTAACTTCTGCAAAACCATCCTTAGATGTTCAGCATGATCCTCTTCTGTTCTAGAGAACACTAGAATATCATCTATGAATACCACCACGAACTTGTCTAGGTATTCCATGAACACTTTATTCATCAGATACATGAAGTAGGCTGGGGCATTGGTCAGTCCAAAAGACATCACTGTATACTCATACAGTCCATACCGCGTGGTGAGGCGGTCTTAGGAATGTCTGAGTTCGGATTTTCAATGGGTGATACCCAGATCTGAGATCTATTTTAGAGAACACACATGCTCCTCTAAGCTGGTCAAATAGATCGTCTATCCGGGGTAGAGGGTATTTGTTTTTAATGGTAACCTCATTTAAAGACCTATAGTCCACACACATCCTCTGGCTACCATCTTTCTTATCCACAAAGATCACTGGTGCTCCCCAAGGAGAAGCACTAGGACGTATATACCTTTCTCTAACAACTCCTTAAGCTGTTTCTTAAGTTCTTCTAATTCATTTACCCCCATTCTATAAGGTCTTTTAGATATTGGTGCAGTTCCAGGCAGTAATTCAATAATGAACTCAACATCGCGATCAGGTGGCATACCTGGCAGATCATCCGGAAAGACATCAGGGAACTCGTCCACCACCCGATCTTGCTCTGCACCACTCGCATCCATCTGGTTGACCGTGGCAGTTGGCTGCTCTTTTAACACCACTTGCACACAGATTCTGTCTCCCTTAGGTGTAGTTACAACAACTGACCTTTCTTGACACTGAATGACAGCCCCATGTTGCTTCATCCAGTCCATACCCAAGATGAGATCTATACCTGCTGTTCTTAGCACTATAGGCTTTACTTTAAAGTCTACCCCCTTAGGTTGACACTAGAGGTGGGGCTCCAAAAATTTGCAGGCATACTACCCCTGGTGAGTTTACTATGATTGTTTCTTTCATTGCACATAAAGGCACACCATGCATTCTAACAAACGGTGAAATGAAAGAATGCGAAGCACCAGAATCAAAAAGTATGGTTGCTGGGATTGAGTTGATGCTGAACGTACCCATCATAACATCCGGTGCATCCAGGGCACTCTCGGCAGCTACATGATTCACCCGTCCAGTGTGAGGTGGGCGAGCATTCTGCTTCTGAGCTCCTGCCTGGTTCTGTGGGGCCTGGGGGTTCTGCTTCTTGGGGCACTGGTGAGCGTAGTGTCCTGGCTCCCCGCAACGGTAGCAGGCGTTGGGGTTCTGCTGAGCTGCATTCTTCATGGGGGCGGGGTTGGGTGCTCCCTGGCGTGATGCTTGACTGCTCTGCTGAGACTGGACCCTCTGTCCTCCTGGCTGCTGCTGGTAGCGCTGACCACCTGACTGCTGCTGATGTGGAAGGCGCTGCTGGTTCTGGTTGCCCTGGGGGTACTGTCCTCTGTTCCACTGGTTGCCTTGACTCCTCTGGGGGTAACCTTGCTGTGGGTTGATTCGGGGACGAGTGTTGCTCCCCGATGACTGGCCTTGGAAGCTTCTTTTCTTTGCTTCCATTTCCTTCCTCTTGTTGTCAATAACTATCGCCCTATTGACCAGGGCCTGATAGTTCGGGTAGGTGTTGGACATCAACTGGAGTTGCAACCCATCATACAGACCATTCAAGAAACGGCGCTGTTTGTCCTTGTCATTGGCCACATCCTGAGGGCATAACGCGATAGCTGAGCAAACTTGTCGCGGTACTGCGCCACTGACATGGACCCTTGCTTCAGAGAGCGGAACTCCTCTTGCTTCAGTTCCACGAGACCATCTGGGATGTGATAGGATCGGAAGTTCTCCTTGAACTCCTGCCAAGTAACAACTGGGGCATCTTGGGGACGGCCGAACATGAAACGCATCCCACCACTCCTGTGCAGCTCCCTGCAGTTGCCCAGAAGCGAGAGCACCTTCTCATAATCGGTGCACTGGGCGATGTTCAGCTGTTTTTTCCAACTGCACGGAGCCAGTCATCCGCCTCCGTGGTTCAGAAGGCGGTGAGAACACTGGTGGATGGCCCTTCAGGAACTCTCCTCGACGGTCCCTGACTTGAAGAGGTTGAGGTGCGGCAGCGGGCGCCTGATCCAGGCGGTTCATCATGGCGTGCATAAGTTGATTCTGCGTGGCCATCAACTGCTCGATGGTCACTGGCGCGGTGGCGCGGCGGGTCCATAGGAGCACCACGCCACGGCCACGGCCTCTCCCCCCCGCGTCCTCCCCCTTGCTGCCATCTGCTCACCAACAAATGCGCAAGAGTTAGACCTTTATATCCAACATAGAAAGTATATATGACATAAATGACATTGCTGAAATTTCGGGTGCACATTCTTGTCAACAGCAGCACACTAAAACGGTCATAACTCGAGCTACAGAAATTCAAAGGGATGAACCAGACATCGTTGGAAAGCTCATGAAACCGGCTACAACTTTCGTATAGAACACTTTTTCAGATTCGTCCAGATTCTGGGTCGAAAACAGCGTCGAACAGAACCTGTTTCTGGACGAGAGACTGCGCAGAAAACCTCAACTTTAAACAGGCATATCTCCCAGATCCGAACAGATAAGGACTTGGTTCCAGATTCGATTGAAAGGTACATCAGTCTAGATACTCCCACACAAATTCACAATTTTTGGGGTCACGGATTAAGAGATACACAGATTTAAACACAGGCTGCTCCAGAAAACAGCAACACAGAAAAGGAGATAAGCAACTTTATATAACACAAGAAGAGGTTTAACTTGGAGAAGCACGGACATAACCCATACTTTCACCTCACAACAGACAAAGATCAAACAAACATAGTTCACTAACATAGTAACACAAACACCACAGGTTCACATAACACAAACTGAACTTAAAACAACGTGTCTACACGAGATAACTGATCATAGAAGGCAAGCTACTGGGCTCCACCGGGGGCATCGTTGGCTCTGTACTTCTTCTTGTAAACAGCTGCATAGTCTAGCTCACCGCGAAGGTAATCAACTTCGCGCTCCAAACGCCTTATCACTTTCTGAGCCGCACGCAGGTCATCTTGCACCTTGTCGGCCTTCCTATGCACCTCGTATGCATGCTGGGCAGTAGAGACCAGAACCGGGTACTCCACTGGAGGAAGCAGGGTTCGCCACGAGCCCTCCATGTCACTTTGGGGCAGGTAGCGGTAGCGATCATTCCTCATCATCTGGAAGCGAAGGCCATGGTAGTGCAGGTAAGCATCCTGCGCCGCGTCCTCCATACTTGCGAGGGCATCACCACGCTTGGTAGTCCTGTGAGCTGACTCTATAACATGGGCTTGATCAGCAGCCTTCCAACCTGTAACCATCAGGTCGGACTTCCAGTATGTAGCCTCCAAAGGGTGAGTATACTCGCCGCAGTGGTACTGGAGCTTAGCCTCCATCTCAGGGTAGTACTCCTCCAGCAGACGAACCAGCATACTATGATAGTATGCTGTCTCGTCGGGCTTCTTGAACATGAAGCGACGGTCCCAACCAAGGTCTTCCACCACCTGCGCTGCTGGGGAGGCAGGGGTGTGGTGCCGAAGCTGTCGAAGCGGCGGGAGAGTGTACCACCGGGTACACTGGCACGAAGGCTGGTGCCGCAGGAGCTGGTGGAGCGTCAGGTGCTGCAGGAGCGGGTGCCTCGGGCAGGGACCTCAGGCGCTGGCGCCTCAGGCACAGGCTCCACTGGGACTGGCACCTCCGGAGCAGGCACCTCCGGAGCTGGAGACTCGGGAACTGCTGCAGGGGGCGGGGATGGCGCTGCTAGCTCCTCAGAAACTGCTGGAGTAACGGTCAACTCTTCATCCTCCGCGAAGACGTCGTTGGAGGAGCTGGAGGAACCATCACTGTCGGGGATGTGAACCACAGGGGGAACAGGCTGGCTGGTGAAAAGAGCACGGTAGGCACGGGTGTTCATGCGAGGCATCCTGACGTTAAAAACAAGATAAGATAAGCGGAAACAATTAGTTTTATGCAATAGAATAGGAATAAGAAGCGGGTATAAATTTTAATAAAGTAACAAGTTAATAAAATAAGCATGAACAGGTAACAAAAAGGTGTTAGACGGCCATTTCCTAGCTAGGCTTGCGTCCTACAGTCAACAAAGCTCTGATACCAATTTGTCACACCCCAATTTTAAGGATAAAACTGAGGCGGAGTACTCATGTGTGCCCAGGAAACAATCACACACATAAGTAGACAAATTACAAGAGGGGCATCATCACAGTGTTTATTACATCGCGATAGTATTTAAAACAGAGTCTTACATCACTGAACCACGATTCACTGAACTTGTACACAAACTAAGCCACAGGGAAACGTCGACTGGGGGAACAGCTAGCCTAGAAGTCTTCAGGAAAGTCGCCAACTGCACCTTCATCTGTTACCCATCCGGGATTTTGCCCAAAAAGAAGATAAACAACAAGCGTAAGTACTCCACGTACATAGCAAGCTAACATAGGGTTCATGAGGCTCAAAAAGGCTGACACTGTCTGACTGCAGTTAGCTTTTAAGTTGGTAAAGTTTTAACATCAGAGTAAACGAATATTGTGCTTAACCCTTAACCCATGATCCACTTGTCCAACAAAGGAAAGATATGACATCAACATGTACCAACAACATAAAGTATCATTTAATAAGTATCATAGTTCCGCTAGTTTTCCGGGCCGCTCGTGACCGTGAGCACGGCTGTTATAACAGTTTTACACTCTGCAGAGGTGGTGCATCTTTACCCACAAGCCGTGTTACCCTTGTGCCCGAGGCGGCCAACCTCTTGATCCACTTCCGAGGTAGATCGGCAGGGCACACTATGAAGCCTTTCGCTGGTTCGTCTAACTGGTCAGGGCCGCTAGGTTTCCTTGGCAGGCAGATGTAGCAACCCCCCTTTTCTATGGCACAAAGCCATCGCAGCTATACACATAGAAACAGGAGCAGCCCTACACCCAAAGTGGCAAGCCCCTTTTGCGCCCTTTCGGGTCACCGCTGCCATATTAGACAAGGTCCAGTTTACTGAGCTAAAACCAGAGCCATATAGCACTCATGGTAGCACTGTCAATCCCAGCTTTTGCTAACAGCAAGTTTTATTAATCGTTTAACAACGTATCATCATGAGAAACAAATTCATCATAGGACTGGATCGATTATAAGTCAGTTAGCACTAGCAAAGCTACCCACATGCATATATCCCACGGGAACAAGAACATCACAGATCACAAAGCTAAGTGGGTTTTCTAAGGTTGCTTAGTTGGACACATGCATAAATGAGTGATTAAAGTAAAGTGTATAGGTAACAAGGAGATCCCATGCTAACTTGCCTTGGTTGTCGAAAGGTTGATCCTCCGGCTGATCACTGAACGAGGGGTCCTGGTCGTACCACACCGACTCACCGTCTACTCGATCACAACATCACCACGCATTCCAGGTTGCCAAAGCATACACGATGAAAAAGAGCTATTATTAGACAAGACACCAAACAGTATTAACTGAAATAAAACTTTGATAAAACTGAAGTACGCATCTCTACGATCACAGCAAGTTTTGGTTCATCGAAAACGGAGTTACGAGAGTGAAAGATACGGCCGAAACGGTATATATAAAGCCCTAAACAAGATTAACTTGGACCCTAAAGCTAAACTGTCCAAAACAGACCAACAGGGACATAAACCGATAGAGCACTAAATACGAAGCTAACGCAATTTGAATGGATCAAATCGGAGCTAAAACGTGGATTTTATAAGCAAAACAAAGTAGTGGCATTTCTGTAAATAGTCTGAATTGCATTGGATTTAAACCGAAATTTAAATTGAATTTTAAACCAATACCGCAGTAAACAATGGACTGCGCCTCATATTTCCTCTGCCTCAAAAACACAGGGCTGGTTGCAAGATTTTCCAGGCACAGGGAATAGTGCCTGGTGGGTGCGGGTGGTTCCCAGCTTCTCCAGGGGCTCTTTAGCAAGATGGCGGCGAAGGGGTATCGCTGATCCTCGGCCGCCGGATCGGAGATGGGCGGCTCGGATTAGATCCAGGGAAGTGCACGCGTGGGCGAGCCGGCGGCGCGCCGCGCGCGGGGCTCTTGGCCGCGACGCCGCGGGGTGTCGCGACGGCGTGCGCGCACCCGCCATGGACGACGCGCGGGCGCTTGCGGACCCGGCCGAAGGAGGCGCCCCGAGACAAACCAAGAGAAAGGAGAGAGAGAGCGGAGCTCGAGGGGGGTTCTTACCGCGGCTAAAGAGGCGGCGAGGAGGCCGGGTGATGGCTCACGGCGAGGGCGGGCGGGCGGGGATCCGCACGCCGGCGTCGGAGCTGCGAGCACACGACGGCGGTTAGGGCCAAAACCGAGCACAACGAAAGAGGAAGAAGGTTCGGCGGCCTTCACCGATGATGCGGTGGAGCTCGGAAGAGGGAGGATCAATCGGCCCGGGCGGCGCCTAATCGTTAGATCGACGGCGGCGGGCGACGGCAAGGCGGCGGGGTGCTTGGCACGGCTGCTAGGGTGTCCTGCTGAGCGGCGCTGCGGGAGAGAACTGAGGGTAAAGAGAGCGAGGGAGTGCGGGCGCGTCCGCTATATTGGCGAAGGAATCCCGGAGTCGTGGGAGCGGGCGCCCACGACGCGCGCGGAACGCGGGCGTGGCGTTGCGCCCGGGGCGGCGCCGCGCGGGAGGAGAAGGACGACGCTGACAGGAGGGGTCGGCTTGTCGAGAGAGAGGGAAGGGAGAGCGCGGCGGTTCGCGCGGGCGGTTGCACGCGCGCTGGCGGGCCGGCCTGCTGGGCCGCGCGCAAAGGAGAAGGGAGAGGGAAACCGAAGGCGCCGGCCCACGGCGGGAAGAGAAAAGGGGGAGGGAAGAAGAGCCGGCGGGCTGGGCCTCAGGCCAATCGGGCCGAAAGCAAGGAAAGGGAGAGGGAGAAAGATGAATTCCTTTTTCATTTGTTTCAAAGCATTTCAAAACCATTCCAAAAGAAGTTTGAATTCAAACTAAATTTTGACAAAACCAGTCACTTCAATAAATCCAGTGCATCAGCATGAATGCAAAAACATGTTGCCACCATAATTTTATTCAACAAAAATTTATTTAACCCTAGGTTAAATGCTCACAAATTCATTATTAAATCATTTTCACCTATTTTGTTTTGGAGAAAAAATTTTAGGGTGTTACAACATGAAGGCTCACCATTAATTAAAAAAGAGACAAAAATATATGGGCACATGAAGGCTCAACGCTATTAAGGGAACCAGCTTGGGGGAGACGCACCCCCGTTATCTTCGCGATTCAAGTATGTCTTTATTATTACTACTACTACTATTATTGGCTTTTATCTTAAAGTGTGTTAGATTAATGAAATAGTGTGTCTAGTTTGTTTTTAAGAAGTTGATGACTAAAACCCTCTCTCTCTAATCTTTTGTATGGAAAATGATGAATAGTGCTCTATCTAATTTCTTTCAAGTACTACCCTTTAAAGCATGAGTTCTCCTAATTAATAATGATGCCTTAAAATAAAATTAAATACATGGTTGGCAAATACATAATCTAAGGTCTAGGTAATTGGGATATGACATGTGATGATCTGAGCTGCTATTATCTTGTTCTAAACAACACTAAAGTTCCGGGAGATTTCTAAATATAACATGACTAATAATTGCATTGAGTTAAATTAAGCTTTGTGACCCTGTGAGATGTTATCATGCCATTGAATGAGATCACTTACATATTTCATCCATCTTCCACATAAATGCTCATAATTATCTGTTGCTACCCTCTCAGAAGTTGTTGGAAGCATATGGCTATAAAAAAAAGAGGAAAAAAGGAAAAAAAAGAAAGATCCGAGGAAATAAAAAGGGACAAGTGTCCGAAACCTCAAAAGATAGATCCCGAGGAAATAAAAAGGGACAAGTGCCCGGAACCTCGAAAATATATATATATCAGAAAAAATGGGCACGTGCTCGACAGTAGAATTAGCCTGATAGCCATATGTCTCTGATAAACAGAAGAGAGTGAATATATTCAAAAGAGCATCTGACTCCATTTTTCCATACACATACACTTCTTGATTCAATGGTTGGTTGACTTTCTCTTTGGATCCATTGTTCAATTTAACAACATATGTATTAATGCTTTCGAAAATTAATTAAAACTCCAGGATAAAGGTGAAGTGAAAGAACTAGAGACATAGTGCTTGATTTGATCGTTCTATCTCTCAATTATTCAAGATCTAAGGTAAGAGTAATAAGCCCCATGAAGAATAACATGATATGTTTCGGAAAATTTTTGTTTAACAGCAGGTATACTGTTGGAAGTAAAGATATTGTAGCAACTCCTGATCCATTGATAAGTATGGTTTTGCTAAGGACTAGCAAAGGGTAAGCTTGGGGAAACTTGTTGACGTTGGTTATCTATCAAAATTAAAGGATAAATAAATATAAAAAGGGCATGAATTCAATCACCAACAAAGGTTTAGGGTTTTAATTGACAATATTCCATGAGTTTTGGTGAATTATGATTCTGCAGGGACTAAACCAGGAAACCAGCCCTGATTGCTTCTCCTAGAAAGAAACCGACGGGAGATAACGTATTCGGCAAGTCAGGAACCTTCCGGAAGACTCCAGAGAACACCTAGAGACACCACGAGGAGGGGCACCCCGGTCCACTTCCAAGTGGGACCGACTGGTCCCCTGGGCCCACCGGTCGATCTCCCCCTGGGCCCGCTGGCTTCCGTCTTCTGCAAGCTTCCTCCACCGACCTCTAGGATGCATCTCAGCCGTACCTTAAGTCGGTTTGATCCAACGGCCGCGGTTGATCCCTCAGGGCTATATAAGCAGCCCCAGACCCCCCTCTCCAGGCATCTCCCTCTTCATTATTCATCTCCACATCAGAAATTGGGTTCCAATGTAGAAGCAAAGGTCCCTCTAGATGAATCTCTTCTAGTTCATCTAGAATTAGATCTAGTTCATCTAGTTGTAATCAAGAGTTAGCTTTCAAGTAGAAGACTAGATATCCCTCTAGTAGGATTAGAACACTAGTCTTATTCTAGAACTAGAAGAGAGAGAGAGAGGAAGAGATCAAGAGGAAGCTTCGGTCTGTCGGATCAACTTCTTCATCTTGTACCTGTGGAATCAAGTTCTTCATCGACTTGCTTCAATGATTGTTTCGGTAATCAACACACTACTACAAAAAAGAACTTGCGCAGCGTTGCCTAAATGGGCTCCGTGGCAGGCACAGTTTTTGCCCACCACGGTTATTCGGTGGCCGGCCTGCAGCGGCCGGCCGCCGAAGCGCCCGCTGCGGTTAATCTTATTTAACCACAGCGGGCTTCCTTATATGACCGCTTCGGTTAATTATTAACCGAAGCGGGCGACGTAACGTGCCCGCTGCAGTTAAATAAGATTAACCGCAGCGGGCACCTTACGTTGCCCGCTTCGGTTATGCCTCGCTATTTAAGCCACCGCCGCCGCCACCAGAACCCGATCATCTTCTTCCTCTAGACCAAAAACGGGGGAAGAAGTTTTGCCAAATTTTTGTCCCAAATAACTTGTTTTTGAGGTTTTTTGTTTGATTTGGAGGAGAAGTACTCCACAAGAGGTACCAAGATGATCTCCACCCTCTTTCCCCTCTCTTTTTCAGTCTTTTTAGCCTCCCTTTTAGATCTAGTTGTATGTAGGAGAGAGAAAACTGGTATTTGTTTCTCTAAGTTCATCATGGATACATTAACTTTATTTGCCGTCGTTATTACTTCTGTCCCTAGATTTAACATAAATATAATAAATTATTATGTTTTTCTAATTCATCTTTGTTTTGTGATTCATGATGATGTGTTTTATTAATTAAGGATCGCAGGTACAATGGACCGGGTGGAATGGATGTATAAGATCAATAGAGTACTTGATGTGCGGTATATCGTTGAAGTGAGAAAGTTTATTTCCGCTGCGAAAGCTGGCCGTGAGAGATTGAAGCAGACGACAATCATATGTCCATGTCATCGTTGCAAGAATCTGATCGCCTTCAAAGACGAAGGCACAGTGCAATCTCATTTGATTTGTTTTGGTTTCATGGATGATTACACGGTGTGGACTCATCACGGCGAGAGATTCGATCCGAGTGTCGGGGCGGCATCTGGAGTAAGCTCAGCGTCGACGGCGACGGTGAACCAAGATCCTGGAGCACACATCTCATCAGCAACAGTAGCACCTGCCTTCAGTGACAGTAGTGCTCGTGACCACATCGCTGTGGAGGCAGATGTACTCCAGGATATGACAGATGATGGTGGTGGAGATGTTGAGAACGCTACGGTGCAGGACCCTGCGGATGTGCAGCTGTTTCATGATTTAGTCAACCACATCGACGAAGACGACGTCGTGTATGGCTCCCCGAAGTGGCTGGAAATTTCAGAGAGATGAAGCAGGCGTCACTTGATCCTTATTAAGGACGGCGAGGAATGTCCGAAGATTGCACGGTGCTTCGTTCAACCTCCACATGTTGATGATGAAGCTCGGCATGGGTGGTCAGACACTAGCTTTGATGATGTTAGTTAACTTGCTAAACATTCCCGACGAGTAACAAGATCCCAGCAAATACGTATCGGCGAAGAAGCTTCGACCAGTGGCGATGAAGCTTAGAAAGTTCGTTTCTGAACCACTGCATCCTCTTAAGTTTATATATGGGTCTGTAGGGTGTCACTAAACATCTATCGTCCTCAATGAGTCGATGATGTCCGTCTGTCTATACTGGATTGCTGTATTACCGGCGTCACAGACGTACTGATAACAAATACGTATCGGGAAATTTCCGCCAGTGGCGGTTCATGCATCCGAGATGCTAACACTGCATCCTCTATCGGGGCATAAAGTATGAGAATTTGATGAGTTGTCCGCACTGTGGCGCCAGTTGCTACAAGAGAAATGCTGGATGTCGCGTGGATGCAGACGACGATGAGGCCTTGCGAGGTGGTCAGAGGAAGAAGAAGAAGGGTGTCAGAAGAGCAATGTTGCAGCCAATCGCATCTCGGCTCATCAGCAGTACGAGGAAGAAGAGGGTTACACGTTGAGGAGAAGTCCGGCATGGCGGTGTGGTACATGCCAGTGATCGACCGCCTCCGTGCACTATTTGGGAACCCAGAGGACGCGAAGCTCATGTCCTGGCATGCATCAGCTGACCGCTTGAAGGACGATGGCATGCTGCGGCACCCCTCCGATGGCCAGCAGTGGAAAGATTTCGACAAGGCCTACCCGCAATTTGGCAAAGATCCCAGGAACGTTCGGTTCGCGCTCAGCACCGATGGGATGAATCCGTTCGGCGAGCTGAGCAGCTCCCACAGCACCTGGCCGGTCGTACTAACCATCTACAACCTACCTCCCCATCTGTGTCAGAGGCGCAGGTGTTCTGTTGACCATGCTTATCTCGGGACCGAAGCAGCCGGCAATGATATCGATGTTTTCCTGGAGCCGGTAATGGAGGAAATGAAGGAGCTATTTGATGTTGGGGTCGAGATGGTGGATGCGTCCCTCAAGGAGAAGTTCACCCTAAAAGCCATCATCTTTGTCACCATCACCGACTACCCCGGCCTCTTCTCACTGTCGGGGCAGATCAAAGGGAAGACCGGCTGTGTAATGTGCATCGACGAGACATGCTACACTTACCTCAAGGGATCAAACAAGATGGTGTACATGAGGCACAGCGGTTCCTTCCAAAAAGGCACAGATATAGAAGAAGTGTCATGAATCAATTGTTCGATGATCAGGGCGAGCCACAGGGAAACCACCGACGCAGACTAGTTAGGGGCCAAAGGTGTATGAGATGGTGAAGGATATTGATCAATTGAGTTTGGGAAGAAGAAAGAAGCCACCAAGGGGGGACAAAAGAAACGAGGAAGCGAAAGCGAGACACGACGAGGAAGCGTCGCAGGTCCCCTCTGTTCCTTTCAAGAAGAGGTCGATTTTCTTCGAGTACCTGTCATATTGGAAGACACTAAAAACACCCCAAGCCATCGACTGTATGCATCTCGAGAAGAACGTCTTTGATAGCACGATCGTGTCCTGCTGGACATCCCGGGAAGACGAAGGATGGTCTGAAGTCACGGACGGATCTTCTCAACCAGGGCATCAGGCAGGACCTTCACCCTGGGTCACCTCATAATGGTAAAGTCGATCTTCCAGGTGCGGCCTACAACCTAAGGCATGGCGAGAAGACTACTATGCTCAACCTTCTCAGGGGTATCAAGGTGTCTACCGGTTTCTCTTCCAACATTAAAAGCCTCGTCTCCTTGAAAGACCTCACATTGACTGGCTACAAACGCACATGACTGCCACATCATGCTGACGGTGTTCCTTCCAATTGTGATAAGGGTTATCGGTACAGAGTACGTGAGATGGTGGTCACTCGGATATCATACTTCTTTAACTGCATCACGCAGAAGTCATCGGTAAGGCTGACCTCCCTGCCCTTAAGGACTTCATCGCGGAGACCCTTTGCCAGCTTGAGATGGTGCTTTCCCCCATCATATTTTGATATTATGGTACACCTAATGATGCACATGGTGGATCAGATCGAGCAACTAGGCCCGTGTACCTACACGAGATGTGGACGTACAAGCGGTTCATGTCCGCCCTCAACAGATATGTTCATAACCGTGCTCACCCGGAGGGCTCTATGATCGAGGCGTACACAACCGAAGAGACAGTGAACTGGTGTATGAGGTACATAAAAGATGGGAGGGCTATTGGGTTGCCTATCCATCAGCACGAGGGCAGAACCGCGGGCATGGGGTGCACGGGCCGAAAAGTTCGCACGGATATACCATACAAGGAGATTGAACAAGCTCATTACACATCCTTCATCAGTTGATGAGCATGGAGAAATATGTCGAGAGGCACATAGAAGAGATCCGCGCCGCTAATGACGGACAACGCACAGAGGCATGGGTCCAGAATGAGCACAGGAACAGTTTCATAGATTGGCTCAAAGAGCAACACGTACCCCTAGAAAGATGCCCTGATGATGAAGATACGGAGACCGTGCAGAAGCTTCTGCAAGGCCCGTCAAGCTAAATCACGACGTGGCAAGGGTACGATGTGAAGGGGTATAGGTTCCACACGAAAGAGAAGGACAAGAAGAGCGCGGCACAGAACTGTGGTGTTCGATATGAGGGCGTCGACGAGGCCACAAACACGAGGACGCAATACTATGGCCAGATCGAAGAAATATGGGAACTTGACTATGGCAAGGACGTATGCGTAACTGTCTTCCGGTGCCACTGGGTAAACCCCAAAGCAGTTGCGGTCGACAGTTTCGGGCTAACCACCGTGAACCTCAAAAGTATCGGGTACAAAGATGACCAATGGGTACTCGCAACCAATGTCGCGCAAGTGGCCTACTATATCTATCCGGAGGACCCAAAGAGGCATGTGGTCGTGTCTGGAAAGCAGCGGATTGTTGGAGCTGATGGGGTCCAAAGCCCAGAACAATACAACAACTATGCAGAGCTCCAACTTTTTACCGATTTTGCAAAGAAGATCAAGGCCGTCGAGGACCGTTGCAACAAGAGCGGTATGAAGCCCTGGGCCCGTCCCGATGGTGAGAAGCGGTCCGTGAAAGCCCCCGCACCAAAATGAGATGTTATATGCCAAACGTCTATGTAATAAAGTAGTGGACAAAAGTTATGTAATAGATTATTGTTAAGTTAATATTATTAATAACAAATCTCAATTTGTTCTAGTATTAATAAGTTAATATTATTAATAACAAATTTTGCAATAGTTTTTTAATAACAAATCTCAATTTTACACTTCAACCGCAGCGGGCATCTTAAGGAGACCGCTGCGGTTTAATATTTACCGCAGCGGGCATCCTAAGATGTCCGCTGCGGTTAATATTAACCGCAGCGGTCTCCTTAAGATGCCCGCTGCGGTTAATACCTGTCAATATAAGACCCGCAACTCCGAAGGGCACTTTTGTCCTTCACGCATCGTCCATTGAACCCCGAAGGGCTGTCAAATTTCTCCACCGCCGCCGCCATCACCATTGCCGCCGCCGCCGTCCTCCTCCACCGCCCCTGTCCTCCTCACCCTGTCCTCCTCGTCCCCCTATCCTCCTCCCCTGCTCGCCCTCACCGAGGGAAGCCGTGCGCCCAGAGGCCCAACCACCGCTCGACGAGGACGACCGCCGCGCGCCCGGAGCCCGACCACCACTCGACGACGACGCCGTCACGTGCCGAGAGGTCGACCACCGCTCGCTAGGGACGACCACTGCGGCGCCAAGGACAACCGCCGCGAGTGCCGACACCTAGAGGACCCGAAGGCACCAAGAACCTCAACTCCCGGTAACCCTAAACAATCTCAATAACACCTCCTCAATTTGTTTTTTTGCCATGGAAGAGAATGAGATTACTGGGTTTGATTTCAGAGGGTGGGCATGAGCGAGTTGAAACACCTCCTGTTCTTATTTAGGGTTTAGGGTTTGCCATGATTACTAGGTCATTGTACTGTTCCTTGCACAAATATGAATTTGGATGGCTATAGAGGTGTTAAGGAAAAACAGATATGAAAAATGTGTCCTAGAATTTGGATCTGTGTCCTTAGATTGACATGACAGAGCTTCCATCATAGTCCTTATATCACTGTCAGTCCAGTCTATTTGTGCTTGCTTATCTCTGGATGTTATGGCATATCTCTGGATGTTATGGCATGGTTGAAATGTGGCATATCACTGTCAGTCCAGTCTATTTGTGCTTCCTTATCAACATGCCTCCATCTATTTTAGGTCTGTTAAATTAAGAGTTATGGATTTGTTAGACTATGATGCTACTACTCTATGCTATGTTTCAGTTATGCTATGTTTCAGTTATTAGTCACTGCAGAACTCACCTACTGACATGCCTATGATGAAATTTGATGCTTTTTAATATCTTAATTATTAGTCACTGCAGAACTCACCTACTGACATGCCTATTAGTACTCTATGGTTCTACCATTTCTTAATTATTAGTCACTGCTACTACTCTATGATGCCATGTGATGCTTTTATATTTCCTGCCTATGATTCAGTTATGTTACAATCCATGTTTCAGTCCATGTTTCAGTTATTTTTCAGTTCTGTTTTAGTCCATGTTTCAGTTATGTTTTAGTCCATGTTTCAGTTCTGTTTCAGACATGTTTCAGTCATGTTTCAGTTCTGTTTCAGTCATGTTTCAGTTATGTTTTAGTCCATGTTTCAGTTATGTTTCAGACATGTTTCAGTCATGTTTCAGTTATGTTTCAGACATGTTTCAGTCATTTTTCAGTTCTATTTTAGTCCATGTTTCAGTTATGTTTTAGTCCATGTTTCAGTTCTGTTTCAGACATGTTTCAGTCATGTTTCAGTTCTGTTTCAGTCATGTTTCAGTTATGTTTTAGTCCATGTTTAAGTTATGTTTCAGACATGTTTCAGTCATGTTTCAGTTATATTTTTGTTTCTGCTCTCCCTAACTCCTCTCTCCCTGTACTACTACTCTCTGCTATGTTTCAGTTAGGCTCAAACATAACTCAAACATGGACTGAAACATAACTGAAACATGGACTGAAAGATAACTGTTTCAGTCCATAAAGATCTTTGCTACTCTCTGCTACTCTCTGATCTTTGCCTACTCCACTCTCCCCTACTCCAGTGTTCTATTTCCTGCCTATGATGCAATTTGATGCTTTTTTACACTATGCATTTGCCACTACTTATGATGCATTGTACTAAGTTTTTACACTATGCAAATGCCCTACCTCTACTACTACTTTGTATAGTGCTTCATTACTACTCTATATATACTACTGTACTACTCTCCCTACTACTCCTCTCCCTACTACTCCTCTCCCTACTACTTCCTCTCCCTACTACTCCTCTCCCTACTACTCCTCTCCCCTACTACTACTCTCCCTACTAACTACTCCTCTCCCTACTACTCCTCTCCCTACTACTCCACTACTCTCCCTACTACTACTCTCCCCTACTACTACTCTCCCTACTACTACTCTCCCTACTACTCCTCTCCCTACTATCCCTACTACTACTCTCCCTACTACTCCTCTCCCTACTACTCCTCTCCCTACTACTCCTCTCCCTACTCCCTACTATGGCATTTGCATTGATGATTTTTTTCAAACTTGTAAGCTGAGGTAGTGGCAAATGCGATGATGTGACCCCTTTCGATTTTATGCTGAGGCAGCGGCGATGATGATCAATTGCCCCCCTACTTTCTATGCTGAGTCAGCTGCTAGACTAGGATGGCTTGTATTTTACAAGTAACCAGTTTAGCAGTGACGTGTTGACCTAGGGGCAAATCTGAGCCAAAAACTTATACGTGTCATTATTTATTCAAAAGCTTTGAACTGAGCATATTATATACGTGTCTGTGTATATGTAGAACTGAAATGGCAGAAGACAAAACAAACGAATGGAGGGACCCTACCCCTAGCTCCTCATCAACCAGCTTGATGAGTGAGGTGTCTGTGACTCCACCGCTGAAGAAGCAGCGTACGGAGGAGGGCAACGATCCCACGTACGAACCAGGCGCGGACGAAGCAGAGACTTTCGAGGTTTACGCAACACGCTGGCTTTCTAACATGTACAAAGACGCGATTGAATCACTAAAGGCTCGTGACTCTTGTCAACAGCTGCCGATTGTGCCTCGTCAGCTCGAGTTTGGGGACGAAGACGCGCTCAGGGAGGAAGAAGCCCCTGCTCCCTCTACGGCAACCTCTTCGTCCAAATCTAAGGGCCAGAAGAGGGTGAGGGGACAACACGGGAGGCACAAGTTGGACAAAGAAAATGAGGTGCATGTCATCGATGCGGTGGGGCCAGAGGGCAACCCAATAGCTCCAGATACAGTCATTGGCAAGTTCAGCAATCAAGTGGCGTGTATAGCCAAGGAGAAGGTGGAGATCACTTGGCCCAACTGGCACGATGTACCGAAAGACATAAAAAACAATGTCTGGGGTGAGGTGACAAGGAGATTCAGATATCCGCCCTCAGCTGACATGGAGAAGTGCCAAGAGTGGGCTTTGCACGTGGCGTCGACTGCGCTTCGCAACTTCAGGTCCATGCTGACCAGAAATTACCTGAAGAAGGGGAAGTCGCCACTGCTTAAGTACAATATGGTCAAGGCACACGTGTGGGATGCTTTCTGCGAAATGAGAAAGACGCAAGAAGCAGAGGAAAAGAGCGCCAAGTTCAGTGAGCTCGCAAAGAGGAACAAGAATCCTCACCACTTGGGCATGACTGGCTTTGCCGGTCAGAGGACCAAGTGGCAGCAAGAAGAATAAGCAAGACGGGCTGCCGGGGTTCCAGATCCATATGAGGGCATCGACCCAAGGGCAAAGGACTACATGAGGGCCCGCATTCCAAAGAGGCTGAAGCCCGGGGCGACCAAGTTTAACGAGCCCCACCTCGAGGACGTCGAAAAGACTTTGATGGAAAAAGCAAAGCATAAGGACAGCATCGTGGTCTGTCGGGGCCACGACTTGCTCACCGAGGTCCTAGGAACCCCCGAGCACCGCGGCCGCGTTCGTGGTGTCGGGTCCAAGATGAGCTGGAAGTCAGTTGAGTCGTGGCAATCCGACGCGGCCACATACAAGTCCAGGCAAAGGTATAAAGATGAGCTATATAACAAGGGCTTCAATGAAGGCGTGGCTGAAATGATCAAAAGCTCAATAAAGGAAGCCTTCACGAGCAACGACCCGGAGATGGTCGCAATGAGGTCGAAGATGTTTGATCACCATGGGCTGCCCAATCCTCAAGCAAAGGAAAAGAAAGCCTTACTGCCGATGAACGAGGATCGCCCAAGGGTCTCGAACGAGGACTTCAAGGAAAACCAGCACGTCCAACTCCTCATCCCGTTCGGAAGGTCCAAGAAGATGGTGGTGGCCGAGGGATGCATTCTTGCACCCCACGATATTCACGACTTCAACAAAGACAACACCCCTGAAGACTATGTGGTCGTGAGCCCGTTATGGCACGTTCCCGACCAGGAACATTTTGAATTGGACCATCCCAACCTACAAACGGTCAGGCACCTAGGGCAGGCACTTGGATTGGAAGTCCTATGGAACCGCGAGGACATCGAGATCATTGTTCGGACGCCAACTCCAACGCCAACACCAGCATCACAACCATCAGCCGCCGGATCTTGTCCTCCGGAAGATCCAGATCACGACAGCGATGATGACGAAGAAAAAGGCGGGGACAAGGGCAAGGGAAAGGACAAAGGAGAAGGCGGTACCGAAGGCGGGGACAAGGAAAAGGTAGAAGGTGATGGCGGGGAAAAGGAAAAGGGCACTGACATGGGAACTGTGTCTCCCCCGCCTCCAAATAGTCCGCCGATCGGCCCGGTCCATGAGGCAAGAAGCTCAGAGGCCGGTAAGGGCGACAACACGACAACGACAAACCAGCCAAGCACGAACGAGCAACAGGGAGGCACGACGGAGGAGGCAACAGGGATGAAGACACCTCCCCCGTCAAACACAAGCCAATGTCCTCCCCCGCCCACCAAGAATCCAAGAACGTCCACCGACAAGCTCCCGTACACCCTCACGTTCGAAAGGTATGGTAACATTGAGCATAATACCACGTCCATAGTATATATGCTACTAACATCCCTATCCATCGTTTGCCAGGCCTGAAACTACCCGTCAACTATTTGATGAGGCCGAAGACTGCCCTGGCCACTATGTGTGCGGGAAGTTCATGATTCCCAAGGCCCAGCTCATCGACGAGGAAAAGTGGGATACAAGGAGGTTCCATCTATGGCACATGGAGGCTGCAAAAGCCAGGATGTCAAGTTTTAACGTTAAGATTCCCACAGAGTACTTCCACTTGCCCGCTGGTAACGAAATGCAACTACCCGTCGACTTTAGCGACATGTACAACCTGATGCGGGAAGAAGACCTGGACATCGTTCAAATCACCCTATTCACACTGTAAGCGATGAATGCAACTTCCACAGATCACTACATTCGTATTTTCCATAGTTTTATACTTATTATGTCACGATGACTTGTCCGTGCAGCATGACGGTCACTGTAAGCAATAAAAAGACACGTCCTGTACTCTACCTCTCTCCTGCACATATTGCCGAAAGAGTCATCAAGGGTTTCGAGATCACTGATCCGGAGCTGACAGTTCGACAGCGAGAGAAGAAATATGAAGAAAATATGAAAGCCGAGAAGACTAAGTTGAAAAATTACATACTAGAATGCATGAAGAAGATCAAGCCGGATGGGCCAGAGTGTATAATGGCTGCCTATCATTTTGGGTAAGTCAAATACATGTACGTACACCTAAGTTGCTAGCATATCATGCCTTCTAGTCATCATAAACACTATTTTGTTGCAATGGTGCAGCCAGGGCCTCGTCGGTGGCCACTGGGTCGCTTTTATCATATACCCTCAAGATGGCAGGGCATGTGTGTTTGACTCCTTGAGCGTACCAAACAAGCAAGGGTACAAGGCATTCGAAGATTGTCTGAAAAAGTAAGTCATCCAGCTTTTTCATCAGTTACGGTTACCATACGTTTTTAAATTGTGGCTAAAACTATTATATTTCGTACAACGCTTATAAGGAATACCAAAAGGTGCCCGGATTCTGGGACCGAAGAACTCAAAAGTTCAAGGACAAGCATAGGTACCACCTCAAAATCCGACGAGATTTCCCGGTAAGTATTTCAAAGGTTCAATTCATGTTTCATACATATATATGGGTTCTAATGCTTGTGTATCAATCGTGCAGTGCGCCAAACAGCCACTAGGATCGAAGACATGTGGCTTGTACACATGCGAGTTTCTAAGGGAAAGCAAGGAGTACACCAATAGCTGGAAGAACTCAAGGAAGGTGTCAAGTATTGGGGAGAGCAGCAGAGCCGCAGGATGTGCTTTAAACAAGTCAAGGCAGACATATGCAAGTTTGTAATGGAGAAATGCATTCTCGAAGGAGAAATGTTCTTTGACAACAAATCCGACCTGGCGTTGCTACCCCAATACGAGAAGCTCCGCAAATGGAACACAATGCTTCGTCCGACAGATTATGCTCATCAAGTTGAAATATGAATTGTAATTTGAATTCGAAATCAACTAAGTCAATGTGTATATGATGACAACAAACAACTAAGTCACTTTGTATGTTATGTGCAAATGGTTTATATGTGCATATATATATATATCTGTTAGAAATCTGGAATTCTGGAATTATTTGAAAACTGCAGATTTGAATTCCTGTTTCTGCTGTTTCTGCATTATTTATTTTTTTTAATCCAAAATTAATAACCGTGGCGGGCAACATAAGCTGCCCGCTACGGTTAAAGGAAACTATCGCAGCGGGCAACCTAAAGGGACCGCTTCGGTTAATCAGTTACCGCAGCGGGCGTTTAAGGTTGTCCGCTGCGGTTAATGCTATTAACCGCAGCGGGCGCCTTATGTGGCCCGCTGCGGTTAAGGCTTTTACCGCAGCGGGCAACAACGCCCGCTGCGGTAATGGCCATGATTAACCGTGGCCTTAGCACCACAGCGGACGCTGTAGCCCGCTGCGGTAAAGCCAAAATGCCCGCTGCGGTTAAGCTTTGTGCAGTAGTGACATCTATATTTAAGTTTGAGCCATTGTTCTTATTTGTTCTTAAGGTTTATGACTCTCTTTTGAGTACTTTAATTCTAGTTGCTCTAGAGTTAGAGTAGTTGGATAGTATAAGCGTAGTGCTTAGACTTGATAGCTCATATTTAACTCCTATAACACCGGTAGTAGTGGTAGTTCGCAAGGGTGACTCTTATAGCCTTGTTGATTCTTCTATAGTCCACTTACCCGTGTGTAGGCTCGGTAGGATTATACATTTGCATAAAAGAATCATACTATGTTGTGACCTTTTATGGCAACTTCCCCATTAAGAATAATAAACATATCACTCTTAAGTTGGATTTAGATAGCCTTAGTGATCCCCTCTATACTTTTAGCTTCTCCGTCCTTGTGAGTTACTCAGGGGTTATACACTTGAGACTCATCGCTATCCGTTCCTTTGGGTTCGATATTAAAACTGGGTTACTCCGGTGAAGTGCTACATCGGTAGATTTTATCTGTGCGCTTGAGGATAAAGTAGAGTGTGCATTAATTTATACTAACAACCACTTAGACATGTTTATGGAATAATCACTTAGACATGACTTTTCGATCATGTCGGTAGTGTTATTTTTACGAATATGGTCGTGTATATGTTGATGGAATAATCACTTAGATATTTTGGTCTTTAGATATCTATACATTTATTTATTTATATCGGTCGTGTATATGTATCTGGACAAAACCCTAAACCCCAAACCCGAAACCCTAAACCCCAAACCTAAAACCCTAAACCCTAAACACCAAACCCCAAACCCGAAACCCCAAACCCGAAACCCTAAACCCCAAACCTAAAACCCTAAACCCTAAACACCAAACCTGAAACCCTAAACCCCAAACCCAAAACCCCAAACCCGAAACCCTAAACCATAAACCAAGAGCCTAAACCCAAAACCCTAAACCCTAAACCCCAAACCCGAAACCCCAAACTCGAAACCCTAAACAATAAACCTAGAGCCTAAACCCTAAACCCTAAACCCTAAACCCCAAACCTGAAACCCTAAACCCGAAACCCTAAACCCCAAACCATAAACCTAGAGCCTAAACCCTAAACCCCAAACCCAAAACCCTAAACCCTAAACCCCAAACCGGAAACCCCAAACCCGAAACCCTAAACCCCAAACCTAAAACCCTAAACCCCAAACTCGAAACCTGTGACACCCCAATTTTAAGAACAAAATTGGAGCACAATATATGTATGCTAGGATCAATTTTCATACATATATCCACATCATAGTAAATATCAAAACAATGCTTTATTAATAATAACGAACTTTATTACATAAATGACCCTCGGGTCTGAAATAAAAAGGTACAGACTCTCATGATAACAGACTCTAATGAAGACTCTGAAGTAGTCGCGGAAGTCTGGACTCCATCTCCACAGGAAGGTCGACCGGGGGTAGCGCCATCCTAGTACAGGTCGTCAGGGTCGAAGCCACCGTCCTCTGGATACTCCGGCTCCTCGTGAACGTAGCCACCAGCATCTCCGTAATCGCCAGCGTCTGGGTGGGGTAGCAGGGGGACAAAGAGGAAGGGTGAGTACATCGAAACGTACTCCGCAAGTGTAGGAAATATATGCTTATGAGGCTTAAAACAAAGGTAGGCTGACTTTGTTTGACTCAAGCGCCTAAAGCGACACATCCTATTATTCCTATTAATCCTATGCACCTATTTACTAGGTTATAGACACAGAAACAGTAGAAAAGTAACAACACTCGGAGTCACACCGAGTAACCAACACTTGGAGTCACACCAAGCAACCGCACTTGGAGTCGCACCAAGTACCCACACCTGAAGTCCATCAGGCAACCGCACCTGAAGTCCATCAGATGACCCGAAACAGCAACCAGTAACCAACTAATCTCGAAGAAGTCCAAGCCGCTCGTGACCGTGAGCACGGCTGATATATCAGTTTTACACTCTGCAGAGGTTGCACATCGTTACCCATGAGTCGTGCAGGTCCCGTCACGCTAAACACTGCCAAGGTGCATAGCAGGTTGCACTGCAAGGCCTTTACAAAGTCCCTCCAAGTCTGTGTTACACGTACTCTAAGGTTTCTCCCCTGTCCATAAGTCAACGACCCCAAGGGACCCCTCTTGAGCCACTAAACAAACCCCGTGTAGCATAACTTAGAGGATACTAATTAATTAGCCAGGTCCAGCCCATCCAGATCTCATGGCTGTGCTGTTAAGCCGGGTTACAGGCTTCGAGAACCGGGTCCTAGGGATCCAGGCAGGATATGTCTAGCACGAGCCCCGAACCAAAACCAAAAGCAGCTGCCGAGTCCCACGGCACAAAACCACCAATACGGTTCCATCCTGCCGGATTTATCTAAACCATGTTTCTACAAAAGTTACCATGCCCACATCGTTTCATAGTTCATTAATCAGGATTAATTATATTTGACCATCATTCCATCCTAACATGACTGCAGGGCTAAGCATGACTTCTACCCGAACAACCCAAAACAGGCGACAAGGATAATAGATCAAAATCTAGTAAACCATAACATGGGATTCAAATTAATGACAAGCATGCATCTACAAGATCTAACTACTCTAGTACCAAAAGTAAAAGGAAGTAGGTGCAAGATGTTCAAGGACACTTGCCTTCGGGCTGGGTCGAATCTGCAGGGTCACAGGAAGGATCGGGAGCGTCCTCGTACTCCACACTCTCTGGCCCAAACAACATACATGGCACATACAAAGCAAAATAAGAAACAGTACAACAAACAGTATGAAAACAGTAAACAAATAGTTCTACTGCGTAGAGAACGAAATTATGAATCTAACGCAAGTTGAATGGGTCAAATCGGAGTTAAAACGCAAAAGTTATAAGCATTTGAAGTTGGATGGCAAAACTGTAAATAGATCAAAGTCATTTTCGGTTTTAAAATAAAAGAAAACAGGTTTTAAATGGCATCAAGACCGGGGGTCATTTTGATGGAAACGGAAGGGCTAGAACGCGAGTTTAATTAGACTCAGTGAATAGGAAGGATGGACTGCGGGTTTATTTAGCCTATCTGGAGGGGCTCAAGTGCAAAAGTCGCGAGGCTGGTCGGCTGGCGCGTGCGGGGTGTCTGCGTGGCGCCACGCGTCGAGGCTAGCGGCTCTTCTCCGTCTCGCCCGAGGCCAGCGGCTCTTCTCCGTCTCGCCCGAGGCCAGCGGGCTCTTCTCCGTCTCGCCCGAGGCCAGCGCTGGGTTAGCCTCGGCCTTCCTCCTTCCGACTCGCCCGAGGCTAGCGCTGGGTTAGCCTCGGCCTTCCTCTTTCCGACTCGCCCGAGGCTAGCGCTGGGTTAGCCTCGGCCTTCCTCTTTCCGACTCGCCCGAGGCTAGGATTAGATCGGGGGCGGTCGGCTGGCGTGTGCGCCATGTGTCGCCCGTGGATTGGAGCGGTGCGCCACGCGGCCGGTGAACCAGCTGACGCGGCTTGTGTGGACTGGGTCCATGGTGCTATGCACCTGGTGCATACCGGTTCGAGTTAGGATCTAATCTGGGCCATTCAGAGGAGATCGGACGGCACCGGATAGAGGAGTGGGGGTGCTGGCGGCGCCGGTGAGACTAGACGCGGCGGCGCAGGGGCTCTACGCGGCGGCGCCATAGGGAGCTCGCCGGAGTTCGCTCGGGAAGGGGCCTAGGGACCAGTAGAGTCCTAGGGGAGAGGCGGGATCGGACGAGGGCCTTACAACGGATCCGTAGACGCGCTTCTCGCCGCCGATGGAGGTTCGGAGTCGGCTGGCAGCGAGGTCGTCGCGGCGGCGGTGCTTGTGTACTCCGGTGAGGTCGCCGACGCAGCGCTCCTGCTCCGATTCGCTTCGGGATAGGTCTCCTGGACGCGGCGCGTGATCGTGAGGCCGAGGGAGGGAGCGACGAGGGCCGGGGGTGGCTCTCTGGGACGGGACGAGCTCAAGCCGAGCTCGGTGGCTACTAATGGCGGTGGCGGCGCGGGTGGGCGAGAGAGGGCCTAGGATTCTGGGGGGAAACTACTTGTAGGTCGAGCGGGAGGGGTGGCGGCGCGATCCGATCGAGTGGGAGAGCCGGAGGGTTCGGGGAGGGGGTTGAGCGCGCGTGCGAGGTGCGGATCGGGCGAGCGGCTGCTGCGCGCGCTGCTGTCGCGTGAAGGGCGGGGAGAGATGAGGGATGACGACCTGATAGGGCGGTCCCGCATGGCAGTGAGTGCGCGGGAGGGGAGGGGCGCTACGGCCGGTGGGAGCGGAAGCGGCCAGGCCGGCTCGCGCTGCGCGGGCCGCAGGCGAGTTGGGCCGCGCGGAGGGAATGGGCCGGCGGAGTGAGGTCCAAATGCCTGAGCTTTTCTTTTTTTCAGATTCTTTTCTTTGCAAACTCTTTCAAACTCCAAATTTCAAAACCTTTTCAAATCAAACAGTTCACAAACTTTTCCAATCCTTTTCCCTAGGTTTTGTAAACAAAACTTGAAATTTGATTTTGTAAAGTTTTTATAAATATTTTATTTGTTTTCCAAATAGAATAAATTCGATACGCCCTATTCGGGTTTTAATAAATCATTTACCACACAATAAAAATATGCAATGGCATGAATGCAACATAAAAAATGATAAATAAATTTTATTTTCCTCCTCTAATAAACTAGCCAACCTATTTAGTTTCTAAATTCTTTATTTAAATTGGGGAAAATTAAATCAGGGTGTTACAAACCTACCCCCCTAAGAAGAATCTCGTCCTCGAGATTAGGAAGAGTCGGCGAAGAGATGAGGAAAATCTGCCCGAAGATCATCTTCTTTCTCCCATGTGGCTTCTTCTTCGGAGTAATGCTTCCATGGCACCTTGCAGATTTTAATCCGCTTGTTGCGAGTGCCTCGTTCCATCGTGTCCAAAATCTTGATCGGCTCAGAGAATGTCAGATCATCTCTCAGATCAAGCTCCTCAAGTGGCAACTGCTCCTCTGGAACTCGGAGACATCTCTTCAGCTGGGAAACATGGAACACATTATGGATACCTGCCAGCCGTGCAGGCAACTCCAGCTGATAAGCAACTGCACCTTTCTTGTCAGTTACCTTGAAAGGGCCAATGAATCTCGGAGATAGCTTCCCTTTGACATTAAACCTCCGAAGACCTCTGAAGGGTGACACCTTCAGATAGACATAGTCCCCAATCTGGAACTCCAGCTCACGTCGTCTGACATCTGCATAACTCTTCTGTCTAGACTGAGCTGTCTTCAGGTTGCTTCGGATCTGTCTGACCTGTTCTTCAGCTTCCTCTATAGACTCAGGGCCAAAGACTTTCCTTTCTCCAACCTGATTCCAGAACAGAGGTGTTCTGCACTTCCTGCCATACAGTGCTTCAAAGGGGGACATCTTGAGACTGGCCTGATAGCTGTTGTTATAAGAGAACTCTGCATAAGGAAGACTCTTATCCCAACTCTGGCTATTCTGGAGTGCACTAGCTCGCAACATGTCCTCCAGGATCTGATTCACCCTTTCTGTCTGACCATCGGTCTGAGGATGATAAGCTGAACTGAAACTGAGGCGAGTGTCCATAGACTCATGCAACCGCTTCCAGAACCTGGATGTGAACTGGGTACCTCTGTCAGATACTATGATCTTCGGCACACCATGCAAGCACACAATACGGGACATGTACAACTCTGCAAGCTGTGGTCCACGATATGACTCCTTGACTGGAATGAAATGAGCAACCTTGGTCAAGCGATCAACTATGACCCAAATGGAATCATATCCGGACTGTGTCCTGGGCAAACCAGTGATAAAATCCATGCTGATCTGTTCCCATTTCCATTCTGGAATCTGCAGGGGCTGAAGCAAACCAGCTGGTCTCTGATGTTGGGCCTTAACCCTCTGACAGGTGTCACACAAGGCCACATACTCTGCTACATCTCTCTTCATCCCATACCACCAGTAATACTGCTTCAGATCCTGGTACATCTTGGTACTACCTGGATGGAGAGAGTAGGCTGAATAATGAACTTCCCTCAGAATCATCTCCTTGATAGACTTCACATCAGGAACACAGATCCTGCCTCTGAACCACAAAACACCCTGATCATCCTCCGTGAATCCAGGGGCTTTGTCTTCCTTGATCAACTGTCTGATCTCTAGCAAGTACTCATCAGTGAGCTGCCCTGCTCGGATATCACGCTCCAAGGTCGAATCAACCTCCAAGGCCACTGCATCAGTATGACCAAGAATACCCAAGTTGAGCTTCTCAAACTCCTCATGCAACTCGGGCTGCTGCTCCTTGATCTCAAGCACATTGCAGTAGACCTTTCTGCTCAAGGCATCTGCAACAACATTCGCCTTGCCCGGATGATAGTTGATACTCAGATCATAATCTTTGATCAACTCTAGCCATCTCCGTTGGCGAAGATTCAGATCTGGCTGGGTGAAAATGTACTTCAAGCTCTTATGATCGGTGTATATCTCCGTCTTCTTGCCCATCAGATAGTGCCTCCAGATCTTCAGAGCATGAACAACTGCTGCTAACTCCAGATCATGTGTAGGGTAATTCAGCTCATGCTTCCTGAGCTGTCTCGAGGCATAAGCAATCACCCGACCTTCCTGCATAAGCACACATCCTAAACCCTGTCGCGAAGCATCACAATAGACCGTGAAGTTCTTCTGGACATCTGGCATGACAAGAATAGGAGCAGAGGTCAATCTCGCTTTCAGCTCCTCAAAACCAGTCTGGCATTCAGGGGACCATACAAACTTGGCACCCTTCTCAGTCAGTCTCGTCATCGGCTTCACGATCTTGGAGAATCCTTCAATGAATCTGCGATAATATCCTGCCATACCGAGGAAACTCCGAATCTCAGTAACGCTCTCAGGTATCTTCCAGTCCAATATATCTTGGACCTTGCCTGGATCCACTGATACACCACCTTCTGAGATGATATGCCCCAAATACGCTACCTTCTTCAACCAGAACTCGCATTTGCTCAGCTTGGCATACAACCGATGCTCTCTGAGCTTCTGCAACACTAACCTCAGATGCTTCTCATGTTCTTCTTCAGTCTTTGAGAATATCAGAATATCATCAAGGAACACCACGACGAACAGATCTAGAAACTCCATAAAGACCTTGTTCATCAGATACATAAAGAAAGCTGGGGCATTAGTCAAGCCGAAGGACATCACTGTGTACTCATATAGCCCATATCGAGTTACGAATGCCGTCTTCGGGATATCAGCTTCACGAATCTTCAGCTGATTATAACCTGTTTGCAGGTCAATCTTCGAGAACACATGAGCACCCTTCAACTGATCAAACAGATCATCAATGCGAGGAATCGGGTACTTGTTCTTGATGGTAGCTTCATTCAATGCGCGGTAATCAACGCACATCCGTAGACCTCCATCCTTCTTCGGAACAAAGATCACAGGGGCTCCCCACGGGGATGTACTAGGACGAATATGCCCCTTCTCTAGCTGCTCTTGAATCTGCGTCTTCAGCTCAGCTAGCTTTTCGGCATCCATTCTATATGGTCGCCTGTATATAGGTGCAGTGCCAGGAACTAAATCAATAGAGAACTCAATCTCACGATCAGGTGGCATACCTGGCACTTTCTGGAAGACATCGGGGAACTCCTTGACAACTTGGATATCAGGTACCACGACAGCCTCATATGCTCTGGCTTCTTCTATCATCTGTGTCGGTGCTCGATACACAATCTCCGTGCCACCTGGATGCTTCACTGTGATGAGCCTCTGAGCACAATCAATGACTCCCTGGTACTTGCGTAGCCAATCCATTCCCAGAATGACATCAATACCTTGGGAATCCAGAACAATAAGAGAGGTGGGAAAGACTACCCCCCTTATGGTTAAGCTCACATTCGGGCACACATGCCTCGATATCAGTTCTCCTCCAGGAGAGTTCACTAGCAGATGCTTTTTCATCAACACTCTATTCATATTATATTTAGATGCGCAGGGTGCTGATATGAAAGAATGAGATGCTCCAGAATCAAACAAGACTGTAACTGGGTGAGAGTCAACAAGGAACGTACCAAACACCACATCTGGTGCCGTCTGGGCAGACTCTGCCGTCACGTGGTTCACACGACCACGAGTGTAGCTCTGGGACTGGCCTGCAGGACGAGACTGCGGTGGAGCTGGCTGCCTCAACGGACACTTGTTGGCGAAGTGTCCCATCTGGTTGCACTTGTAGCACGGGCCAACCTGACCTGCCCCCTGTGCTGAACGGGGCTGCTGCGGAGCTGGAAGACCCTGGCGAGGTGCCTGAGCCTGGCGTGGCTGCTGCTGCTGCTGCTGCTGGGGTGGAGCCTGATACTGTGGAGCTGGATGCCTGAACTGGGGAGCTGGCTGCCGGGACTGGGGCGGGCGGTACTGCTGCTGCTGGGGAATCTGCCTGGAAGCTGAGGCAGGTGGAGCGTAGCGGGGACGGGCGGAGCTGCCGGAGGACTGTCCCTGGAACGTCATCTTCCTCTTGCGATCTGCATCGAGGTCCTTCCGTTCCTTCTCCACTGCGAAGGCACGGTCAACCAGCTTCTGAAATGAGGAATACTCATTTGAAGCTAGGGCATAGCGGAGTCCTGGGTTAAGCCCATGCCTGAAGCAGATAACAATATCATTATGGATCAGGTAGCAAAAGGAATGAACAAGGGTATATGAAGAATATATTTAATATGAAAGAATGACAGAGATCTTGCCTGAAACACTCCTGCTTCTTATCATCTGTGTCCACGTCATCTGGGGCGTAACGGGACAGCTGGCTGAACCGCGTGAGATACTCACGCACTGTCATCGCCCCCTGCCTGAGGTCCTGGAACTCCCGGCGCTTCACCCTGATCTCGCCGAAAGGGACGTACTGGTCGCGGAATGCCCTGCGGAACTCCTCCCAAGTGATCGAGTCGGCGTCCGCATGAGCTGTGGTGTACGCAGTCCACCAGTTCTTCGCCGGGCCCTGAAGCTGGTGCGAGGCGTAGAGGGCCTTATCAAGGTCCCCGACATGGGCAAGCTGCAACTTGCCTGTAATCGTCTCGAGCCAATCATCTGCATCCATTGGCTCTATGGCGTGGTGGAACACTGGAGGGCGCGTCGTCATGAAGCTCCTGAGAGTGTCATCCGGTCGGGGTGGCTGTGCGACTCCTGCACCCTGAGCACCCTGAGCAGCCTGCGCCATCTGCTGCATGTGCTGCATGATCTGGGCCATGTTCTGCATCATCTCATTCTGCACCTGGGCCATCTGGAGCGGGTCGTACGGAGGCGGAGGTGGAGGTGGATGAGGGTGAGGTGGCTGGTTGCCACCTGCCCCGCTCCCGCCAGCGTGACCAGCGTTACCCGCGCTGCTCCTGGTGTCAACCATCTGTTACATTTTCCAGGAGTAAGAGTGAGATATGATAGATAGATATATAGCAACCCTGATTTGGTTAATTAATTCGTTTAGTAAAACATTTTAACAAATGATGTCGCTGCAACCTGACGGTCGCAACACACCAACAATCATTACAAAGAACCAAATCAAACATGTGCACAAGTACATGTCAATCAACGTGCTACGAATTCAAACAATTATGGTGGGCATCCTACTATTGGAGGACCTACTTTGAAACAAAGTTTGAATTTTCAGCAGAGAAAGGGTCTACAGAAGTGAGAAAGAGATGGGGCTTTTTAAAATAGTTTTGTAAACTCGACGACTGACTAGGGTAGCGTCCTACGGTCAACACGGCTCTGATACCACTCTGTGACACCCCAATTTTAAGAACAAAATTGGAGCACAATATATGTATGCCAGGATCAATTTTCATACATATATCCACATCATAGTAAATATCAAAACAATGCTTTATTAATAATAACGAACTTTATTACATAAATGACCCTCGGGTCTGAAATAAAAAGGTACAGACTCTCATGATAACAGACTCTAATGAAGACTCTGAAGTAGTCGCGGAAGTCTGGACTCCATCTCCACAGGAAGGTCGACCGGGGGTAGCGCCATCCTAGTACAGGTCGTCAGGGTCGAAGCCACCGTCCTCTGGATACTCCGGCTCCTCGTGAACGTAGCCACCAGCATCTCCGTAATCGCCAGCGTCTGGGTGGGGTAGCAGGGGGACAAAGAGGAAGGGTGAGTACATCGAAACGTACTCCGCAAGTGTAGGAAATATATGCTTATGAGGCTTAAAACAAAGGTAGGCTGACTTTGTTTGACTCAAGCGCCTAAAGCGACACATCCTATTATTCCTATTAATCCTATGCACCTATTTACTAGGTTATAGACACAGAAACAGTAGAAAAGTAACAACACTCGGAGTCACACCGAGTAACCAACACTTGGAGTCACACCAAGCAACCGCACTTGGAGTCGCACCAAGTACCCACACCTGAAGTCCATCAGGCAACCGCACCTGAAGTCCATCAGATGACCCGAAACAGCAACCAGTAACCAACTAATCTCGAAGAAGTCCAAGCCGCTCGTGACCGTGAGCACGGCTGATATATCAGTTTTACACTCTGCAGAGGTTGCACATCGTTACCCATGAGTCGTGCAGGTCCCGTCACGCTAAACACTGCCAAGGTGCATAGCAGGTTGCACTGCAAGGCCTTTACAAAGTCCCTCCAAGTCTGTGTTACACGTACTCTAAGGTTTCTCCCCTGTCCATAAGTCAACGACCCCAAGGGACCCCTCTTGAGCCACTAAACAAACCCCGTGTAGCATAACTTAGAGGATACTAATTAATTAGCCAGGTCCAGCCCATCCAGATCTCATGGCTGTGCTGTTAAGCCGGGTTACAGGCTTCGAGAACCGGGTCCTAGGGATCCAGGCAGGATATGTCTAGCACGAGCCCCGAACCAAAACCAAAAGCAGCTGCCGAGTCCCACGGCACAAAACCACCAATACGGTTCCATCCTGCCGGATTTATCTAAACCATGTTTCTACAAAAGTTACCATGCCCACATCGTTTCATAGTTCATTAATCAGGATTAATTATATTTGACCATCATTCCATCCCAACATGACTGCAGGGCTAAGCATGACTTCTACCCGAACAACCCAAAACAGGCGACAAGGATAATAGATCAAAATCTAGTAAACCATAACATGGGATTCAAATTAATGACAAGCATGCATCTACAAGATCTAACTACTCTAGTACCAAAAGTAAAAGGAAGTAGGTGCAAGATGTTCAAGGACACTTGCCTTCGGGCTGGGTCGAATCTGCAGGGTCACAGGAAGGATTGGGAGCGTCCTCGTACTCCACACTCTCTGGCCCAAACAACATACATGGCACATACAAAGCAAAATAAGAAACAGTACAACAAACAGTATGAAAACAGTAAACAAATAGTTCTACTGCGTAGAGAACGAAATTATGAATCTAACGCAAGTTGAATGGGTCAAATCGGAGTTAAAACGCAAAAGTTATAAGCATTTGAAGTTGGATGGCAAAACTGTAAATAGATCAAAGTCATTTTCGGTTTTAAAATAAAAGAAAACAGGTTTTAAATGGCATCAGGACCGGGGGTCATTTTGATGGAAACGGAAGGGCTAGAACGCGAGTTTAATTAGACTCAGTGAATAGGAAGGATGGACTGCGGGTTTATTTAGCCTATCTGGAGGGGCTCAAGTGCAAAAGTCGCGAGGCTGGTCGGCTGGCGCGTGCGGGGTGTCTGCGTGGCGCCACGCGTCGAGGCTAGCGGCTCTTCTCCGTCTCGCCCGAGGCCAGCGGCTCTTCTCCGTCTCGCCCGAGGCCAGCGGGCTCTTCTCCGTCTCGCCCGAGGCCAGCGCTGGGTTAGCCTCGGCCTTCCTCCTTCCGACTCGCCCGAGGCTAGCGCTGGGTTAGCCTCGGCCTTCCTCTTTCCGACTCGCCCGAGGCTAGCGCTGGGTTAGCCTCGGCCTTCCTCTTTCCGACTCGCCCGAGGCTAGGATTAGATCGGGGGCGGTCGGCTGGCGTGTGCGCCATGTGTCGCCCGTGGATTGGAGCGGTGCGCCACGCGGCCGGTGAACCAGCTGACGCGGCTTGTGTGGACTGGGTCCATGGTGCTATGCACCTGGTGCATACCGGTTCGAGTTAGGATCTAATCTGGGCCATTCAGAGGAGATCGGACGGCACCGGATAGAGGAGTGGGGGTGCTGGCGGCGCCGGTGAGACTAGACGCGGCGGCGCAGGGGCTCTACGCGGCGGCGCCATAGGGAGCTCGCCGGAGTTCGCTCGGGAAGGGGCCTAGGGACCAGTAGAGTCCTAGAGGAGAGGCGGGATCGGACGAGGGCCTTACAACGGATCCGTAGACGCGCTTCTCGCCGCCGATGGAGGTTCGGAGTCGGCTGGCAGCGAGGTCGTCGCGGCGGCGGTGCTTGTGTACTCCGGTGAGGTCGCCGACGCAGCGCTCCTGCTCCGATTCGCTTCGGGATAGGTCTCCTGGACGCGGCGCGTGATCGTGAGGCCGAGGGAGGGAGCGACGAGGGCCGGGGGTGGCTCTCTGGGACGGGACGAGCTCAAGCCGAGCTCGGTGGCTACTAATGGCGGTGGCGGCGCGGGTGGGCGAGAGAGGGCCTAGGATTCTGGGGGGAAACTACTTGTAGGTCGAGCGGGAGGGGTGGCGGCGCGATCCGATCGAGTGGGAGAGCCGGAGGGTTCGGGGAGGGGGTTGAGCGCGCGTGCGAGGTGCGGATCGGGCGAGCGGCTGCTGCGCGCGCTGCTGTCGCGTGAAGGGCGGGGAGAGATGAGGGATGACGACCTGACAGGGCGGTCCCGCATGGCAGTGAGTGCGCGGGAGGGGAGGGGCGCTACGGCCGGTGGGAGCGGAAGCGGCCAGGCCGGCTCGCGCTGCGCGGGCCGCAGGCGAGTTGGGCCGCGCGGAGGGAATGGGCCGGCGGAGTGAGGTCCAAATGCCTGAGCTTTTCTTTTTTTTCAGATTCTTTTCTTTGCAAACTCTTTCAAACTCCAAATTTCAAAACCTTTTCAAATCAAACAGTTCACAAACTTTTCCAATCCTTTTCCCTAGGTTTTGTAAACAAAACTTGAAATTTGATTTTGTAAAGTTTTTATAAATATTTTATTTGTTTTCCAAATAGAATAAATTCGATACGCCCTATTCGGGTTTTAATAAATCATTTACCACACAATAAAAATATGCAATGGCATGAATGCAACATGAAAAATGATAAATAAATTTTATTTTCCTCCTCTAATAAACTAGCCAACCTATTTAGTTTCTAAATTCTTTATTTAAATTGGGGAAAATTAAATCAGGGTGTTACAAAACCCCAAACGCAAAACCCTAAACCCTAAACGTAGAGCCTAAACCCTAAACCCTAAACCCAAAGTGTTTATTATCGATCGTGTTACCTTTACAAAGTGTTAAATAAAAAATAAATATGGTCTTTATGAATATACGTTATTTGCAGAAATATGGTGTTTATTATCGTCCATGTTATTCGCAGAAATGGCCGACCCAGTTGACAACATGGAGGAGGAAATGTACGACTTAATCAACAGCGGCGCTAATCAAGAATTAGCAGGTGATGATAACAATAATCAAGAAGTAGATGACGACAGTCAATACTTTGTTGATTATGAAGAAATCATGCAAGAAAATACTGGCGAGGTATACCTACAATCTCTATGTGCACCTGAAATTCTAAACAATTTATAAATGTATTTATAATGTATTGTTCCTACATACGTAGCCCTCCGGATCGACAACGACTACCGGGAAGAGTAGGACCGTACGCAGTCCGAAGAAGCCGTTGGATGGCCGGTACATTATCTCGGAATTCAACGAGGAAACAGGCCAAGTACTTGGAGAACATGCACAGAAATTTGTTAACCACTGTGGGTACCTTGTAAGGGATAAGATCCCGATCAGTGCTCGTGAATGGAAGGAAAAGAAAAGTGCTCCTCATATAAGTTTTGTCTCTGATCTTGATAAGGAACTGGTTTGGCAAGATGTCCTTGCACATTTCACGCTTGAAACAGAAGATAGAAATTTGAAGGAAAGAGTTCAGGGCTGGGCTATGAAGAAAATGGCAACACTATTCCAGGGCTGGAAGAAGAAGTTGTATAACACATTTATCAAGAAGGACCTAACTCCGAATTTCAACACTAAGGCCTACGTCAAGTTGAGGCCATTTTGGGATGAGTTTGTAGAATTCAAGAAATCAGAAGAGGGTGAGGCACGGGTCAGAAGGAACCAACAGAATGCCCGACAAAAACAATACCACCATCACACTTGGGATCAGGTGGCTACAAGAGTGTCATTCCTAAATGGGAAAGAATGGAACGAGAGATGCTAGCCAAGGGCATTGAACCAGAATCAATAAACTGGCCTCAGCGTGCCAAGTATTGGTTTTTTGGTCATGGAGGAAGTCTGGACCTACAGACGGGAAGGATAGAGTATGGCGAAAAACTCCATAGAGCAGCAGAAAGATTTGCCTATGCTAGAGAAATAGCTCACAGTGGCAGGTGGTAACCGAACAGAGAAAAGGACGAGCTGACATACGCCCTGGAGAATCCTGAACATGGTGGGAGAACCAGAGGCTATGGGGAGGTGTCGTGGGAGCATGCCTTCCCTCGGGACAAAGAGACCTATAGAAGCCGCGCGAGAAAGAAGGAGGAGGAGGCAGAGCGGATGCAAAGGTTAGAGGAAATGGTTCTTCAGTCACAGGCCGCGGCTCGTGAAGCAGTTGAGCGAGAAAAAGCACTTGAAGACAAAATGAGCGAGGAAATAAAAAAGCAAGTGCAGTTAGCAGTAAGTTCAATGCAAAGGCAATCTGCATCAGAGCCGGTAGTCAACATCAGCCCCCCAATCAAATGAAAAGCAGTTGCGCTTCCACAGAGGTGCCAGACGCAGGACTGCACTTTCCCGTGGATGACATCACCGAGCCTCTCACGACATGTGAACTGCACATTCCACAGGGGAATGCCACAGTCATGGTGGCTATAGGTGTTGTATCTCCTATCGATCCTACGAAGACACCAAGATGTCATGGGGCAATAATACCTCCTGGATATGCTAGCGTCTCGGTGGATAGGGTGGTGAAAGGTTACAACAATGTTGAACTTGACATTAAAGGAGGTGATGGCGAGAAGACATTAGGAGAAGTGGAGAAGACATTCATATGTTGGCGCAAGCGTTATATCATAATTCCTGGTGCATCACCTCCTCCTCCTCAACAACCTAACCCTAGGTGTGTATGAAATTAGTGAATGAATGTTAATAGTATTGGTGAGCTAATAGTATAAATGTATACTCATATACCATGTTGTTTTCGCAGCAGGACATCCCCCAACCTAAGTCCAATTATTCATTCACCACATGATCACAGTGTTGCGGGCGATGATGATCAAGATCTAACACGACGGGATCCATCACCGCCACTGGCCCCACCATCTCCTCCACGACGGGATCCAACACCGCCACCGGCCCCATCTCCCCCACGGCGTGATCCAACACTGCCACCGGCCCCACCATCTCCTCCACAGCGGGCTCCAACACCGCCACATGCCCCATCTCCACGGCGGGTTCCAACACCGCCACCGCCAACAAAGAAGAGGCAGTCACACAAACAAAGGCGTCAGCCCCACCACCTCCGAAGAAGACAGCCTCTGTGAGAAAACCAGCAGCCATTCCCAAGATGACAAAACTTTCATATGACATGACCGATGAGGAGACTGAAGTTGTAGCGCAAAAAGACTTGAACAAGTTCTTCGACGCTGTCATTGCTAGTAGTTGAGCAAAGCGAAACCCGGAGAAGCCGTACCTTTTTGTTCGTCCTGAAAAACTAAGGCAAACTGTGGACGCTCACCAGAAAAAGGTATGATCGCACGCTCAGCAAATCAATTGAGGAGGCGAAGAAGACAAAGAAGAGAGCAGGAAAGGGTGTCCCACAGCTCGGGGAACAAACGCAACAATCAGTGCCGGATCTAGCTATTGGGAATGAATACGGTACAAACATGGACATCATACAACGAATGTATGGAGACGTTGATCCTGAGCAACTGCTCAAATTTTTCGAGGAAACTGGTTTAAATGTGGAAAACATACTCGAAGAAGCAGGCATCATAAGTGCTCCAGAAGTTGAGAAATGGCAGAGGGCATATGTATATGGTCAAAGTCTATACAACCCAGCGGCCCTGAGGGATCTTGGTACGCAAATGCACTTGCTAAATCAGTGGTACCTCACGGCGTGTGGCAGAAAAGCTGATGACTATATTTGCGTCAGAATTAGAGACCATGATTACTTTCGTGGTGATGACATAATATATGTTCAGTTTAATGAGTTACATCAGCTCTACCACATGGACGCTCTAGACAAATCTCTCGTCAGCAGCTTTTGCCTGTAAGTGTTTGTTTCTTTTAATAATCTTACTTTAGCTTATGTATATGTATAAGTAATTATCCTCACACTAGCAAGCGTTTCTAAACATATACAGAAACATGATGAGACAACTAAGGCGTAAAAATGACAAGGAGATTGGTTTCATCGATCCATATATAGTATTCAAGCACCCAAGCAATACTCCCTCGGATGCATGGAAAACTCAAACAGAGAGGAATTTGCGGAGGTTCTTCGTAAACCAAAGGGACAAAAGATATATACTATTCCCCTACAACTTTAGGTGAGTTTTGTTATCATATGCACATTTTATTATAGGTTGACATAAAGATATATGTGTTGACTTATAAATATAAATGCAGTTTTCACTGGATACTAATTGTGATCGATCTCCATAAAAGTCGTTTGCTAATCTATGACTCTCTGAGAAAACCACAAGAAGATTACCAAGATATGATAAATATTATCGCAGGGTAAATGTGATCTTTAAATATTGATTCCTGCTCTTTAACTCTGCAATAGTTCATTAACGATCCAATTATATATATTGTGCAGGGTTTGGGCTTGGTTTGTTCAGAAACACCGTCTGGATCTGAAAGCGCAACTTCCTGATCCTCTACGACTAAATGTAAGTTGTACTACCTCCCCGCCTCTTTACCTTCATTAGCATCACTCAACAGACACACGCTCAACCGAGAGTAATCTTTTTATATCTTGTACAGTGGGTTCTACGGTAGTCACCAGGAAACAATTTATGTGTGTACTATGTTTGCGAGTTCCTGACGGTGTATGAAAAAAGAACTCCTCTACAGAGTCAGCAAGTACGTAACATGTAAATGAATTTATTTCATTTTTTTTGCTTTTACATAAATATTATGTATGCTAATACTTTCTTTTTATTTTAATCCAAATTAAAGGAGACATGGTTGAAGAACCAGGTGATGGATAAGGTCCGCCTCAAAGCAATTCAAGAGACCATCGCGTGCTTCATTAATGACCATGTCCTTAAGTCTGGCACCGAGTATTGGTTTAACAAAGATAAACCAATGAAGCCAAACCAAGACGAACACTTGTATGACCTCTAAGTCAGGAACAATATTTGTGTTGTAAATATCAAGTTAAGGATGCATGATGGATAATGTTGTATATTTTATGTACATATGTATAGCTCGATCTATAATATATATAGTTTCCTATTTCATTTGTGTGTAATTGTAAATTTTATGTGTTTATATATATTTATTAGCAGCGAAGAATATGTATTTGAAACCCTAATGGAATATATTAGCAGCGAAGAATACGTATTTGAAACCCTAATATAATTGTAAAACCGAAAACAATAACCAATTGAAAAGAAAAGAAAAAGGAAAAAAGAAAAAAGAGGCGGCCTCTTTAACCCCGGTTGGTAATACCAACCGGGACTAAAGAAGCCAGCAACCGTGGCTCGGCTGGAGACCTCTTTAGTCCCGGTTGGTATTACCAACATGGGCTAAAGGTCCCCTTTAGCCCCGGGCAAGGGAACCGGGGCTAAAGGTCGGGCCTTTAGTCCCGATTCCTTAGCCCCGGCTCCATGCCCGGGGCTAAAGGCCAAAATGGCCCGGGGCTAAAGGCCCGCTCCAGTAGTGGTATTTACAAAAATAGAACTTAATTTGGTCCACATTTTTTTCCTACGAGAAGGGAAAAACTCTTTAATCTTACCTCTCTTTCCTGAGGCGTGAAAAGCACAGCTGTGTATATAACGCACACTACTAGAGAAAAGATCTTTGGTCGATCTGCCAAATGAGTTTTAGTCTCAACAAAAAATTACGTCCAGGACAAAAGATTTTTAGTCCCGGTTGGTAACACGCCAACCGAGACTAAAAGCCTACCAACCCGGACTAAAGGTTGGAGGACATTCAGTCCCGGTTGGTAATACCATCCGAGACTAAAGGGTGACCTTTTAGTCCCGGTTGGTGTTACCAACCCGGACTAAAGGTCTTTCACCCGAGACTAAAAATCTTTCACGAGTGAATTTAAAAGGAGAGCGTCCAAAACTATGTCATGTCTAGCTGAGTTGGTAAGTGAGTTATGTGTGAGGTGAGAGATCCTAAGTTCAAATCTCACGAATTGCAAATAAATTTGTTGTTTTTTGGGTGATCTTTAGTCCCGGTTGGCCAGTCCTGGTTGGGAAGGGGCTCCAGGACTAAAGGACCTTTATGCAGTAGTGGTATATGTTGAAAAAAATAACATAAGCACATGGTCTTATCAGTTTAAATAACTTGGGAATTGAAGCACTAAATTGGTTCAGCGTGTTAGCTAAATCAACAACCTACACTAGAGAAGAGACTCCAATAAGTGTACGCTTACGTACGGCTATTAATGTTCTTAGGTACGACCATTTTGTGAAGCTAACTCCAGATTGTCTTCATGATGGGATGGAATTCAACCAAATGATCACACAAAAGCACATGATGGTAGCAACAAAAACATCATCCAAAGCATGGCCTTGCACATTGCATGATTGATTCAACAACCCATATATTCTTCTGGTTCTATATCCATCCAAGATGATCAAGCAACGCGCACCTAACTAACTAACTCATCATCTGGGTCGAATATCTAAGCTAGCTTAGCTGAATTTGTCAATAACGGTGGATTAGAAAAGTATGAGTCAACCCAAATAAATTTCTGAACATATGGAGAGCGTTAAGGACTTAATAAGGCATGCAGTTACAATGTATCGGTGACGGTGATGTTCTGGAGCGGTTGCGATGTTGATCAGAGTTTCAACGAACTAATGTGGAAAGAATTTGGGTTAGTTGATAGTACACAGGCTCACCCGGGACAAAATTTGGGTTCGTTGCTGACCTATATATTATAGATAGTACAGGCTAATTATTAGCATATGAAAACATAAATTAAATTAAGCAATTGCCCATGATTAATTCCATCTCCAAAGTCAGGCCTTGGAGCCTAGCTACCTATCGTCGTGCATGCATGAGGCGCCTGCAATGCATATGCCGCATGTGCTTGCTTCGATGGAACACGGTCGAATTTCCTCTGTTCTGACTAAGGTACGGTACGCTGACGCGCGCAAGGCACGACCATCATTCCCTAATCAATCGATATTATATCCCCACACGGCCCCACCTAATAATCGTGAGTTTTCTCTCTTTCCTCCGATTAGCATAGCCCCCCTCTCCTCCTCCACTATATAATAAACACTGGCCTGACAACGCCATGCATCTCGATCATCATCATCTCTTCTCTCATCGCACAAGTCCAGAACACGTACGGTTGATCTCTCTCCATTGCCACATCAACCCTCCGATCCTCGACCGTCGTCATGAAGTGCCTAGTTTTGTGCGTAGCCTTCTCGGCGTGCCTAGCGCTCGCCGCCGCGGGCGGGTCTCTCGGCACCGCCACGTTCTACGGCGGACTCGACGGCTCCGGCACCATGGGTAAGCAAGCTCTTTGATACTCCAATAATTATACATGCAGTACGTACATTGCAGCCATTTTGGCGCAAGAGCATGCACCCTAAACGTACCATACCAATGCAGGTGGCGCGTGCGGGTACGACAACCTGTACAACGCGGGCTACGGAGTGCTCAACGCTGCGCTGAGCGCGACGCTGTTCAACGACGGCGCCTCGTGCGGGCAGTGCTACACCATCACCTGCGACACGTCGCGTCCGGGCGGCCAGTACTGCAAGCCCGGCAACTCCATCACGGTGTCCGCCACCAACCTGTGCCCCGCCAACTACGGGCTGCCCAACGGCGGGTGGTGCGGCCCGGGCCGCCCGCACTTCGACATGTCGCAGCCGGCGTGGGAGCACATCGGCAACTACGGGGCCGGCATCATCCCGGTGCAGTACCAGCAGGTCACGTGCTCGCGCACCGGCGGCGTGCGCTTCAGCCTCGCCGGCTCCCAGTATTTCCTGCTCGTCAACTTCCAGAACCTCGGAGGCAGTGGCTCCGTGGGCGCCGCCTCGGTGAAGGGCGACAAGACGGGGTGGATCCAGATGTCCAGGAACTGGGGCGCCAACTGGCAGGCGCTCGCTGGGCTCGTCGGCCAGGGGCTCAGCTTCGCCGTCTCCACCACCGGCGGGCAGTACATCCAATTCCTCAACGTCGCGCCTGGGTGGTGGCAGTTCGGCCAGACCTACGGCACATCCCAAAATTTCGCCTACTAGGAACCTGCAAGCAGCTAGCTAGCACAGTGCTTTTGTTGGATCTCTGCGTTAATATTGGATGGGTCAAATGGCAAGAGTAGGATGATTTTAGGTCCTCATCAAGACCATCTCAAGGCCTCCGCCTCTTAATTTCTTTAATTTCAACGTACGTTGTAGATATACTATTTCTTGAATTTTAGATATTTCTTTCAACGTTGTTGATATGTACAACACACTATATATATATATATACAGGTATATATGATTTCCGAGAACGTGCACTTCACACACATGATGTTTCGTACGTCGAGAATCCTACTACGTACTACTGGCTACGGTTAGTTTGGGCACTTGCATGCGGCCGGCTTCTGCTGCTGAGCCACCGTACCATTCAACTTCAAGGATATGGTGTCGGCGCCGTTCTGCTGTCAGGTATTCACATCTGCGCAGTATCGATCGGGTATCTCTCGGCAGAACCCTCACCGCACAAGAAGGGACATGATAGATGCACATGACGACAGGCGGCAGTTCGACCACTGGCATAGTGAACCACCACACAGACAACACCCACACCCCTGACCCGGCCCTGAAAGATAAAGCGTTACATTACATCAACTTGGAGCCAATGCAAGTCCATGCCCCGGTTGCATCGGAGTAGACTGTGCCAAGTGAAAAAAAAGAAGCACATAGTAATTAATCTATAACATGGTAATTACAAGCTCATGGTTCACTAGTACACAGACTCACTATATATTGGCGGTTATATATTGGCGGTTGTAGACCTATTTCTACTAACGTTTTTCCCAACCGCCTGCGCTGGGGACCAGTAGAAATAGGAGCACAGCACATGTGGTCGCTTGTGAACTGCCTGGCGAACCGCTTGTGAAAATGGACATTTCCACAGGCGGTTGACCTAGCGAACCGCACGTGTAAAAAATTTCCGAAAGAAACCTTTCCACAGGTGGTTGACCTAGCGAACCGCCTGTGTAAAAAATTTCCGAAAAAACCTGAAAATAAATAGAAAAAAATATTTTAATTAGGGGGAGGACCCCACCGCCCGCCCATCTCTGTCACAATATTTTTCACGCAAAATTCATGGTTAACGCAGTTGGTGGGATTCGAACCCACAACCTTAGTCTCGCATGAAGCCTCCTCTACCACTGCACTATACACTCACATATATTCATATACCCTTTCGGTTCGCCACATATTATATAAACCCGAGTATAATTTGCTTGTTTGAGGTCCTAAACGATTTCAAATCAAAAAGTTGTCAGCTACAAAATTTCATAACTTTTTGACACAAACAACTTTTATATTGGTCATTTCTCCATCTGAGATCATTTACAAAATTTGAATTTCAAATTTGAGACCATTCAAACATATTTTTCGTTGACAAGATGACTTTAAATTAAAATGTTGTAATTTACAAAGCTGTTTCATAACTTTTTGAGACGAACAACTTTTATTTTGGGTGTACATATGCATATAGGTGCACATTTTGCATTGGGAATATAAATCATTGGGAATATAAGAAGTCCCAATAAATCATTGGGAATATAATCATTGGGAATAATTTAAAAGAAGTCGTTTTGGACAAAGTTTGGTAAAAGTGCACCTATATTCCCAAATGTGACCCAAATGTGTGCACCTAATATAAATCATTGGGAATATTTTAAAAGTGCACATTTTATGTACTTTGCAAAATGTGACCCTATATGCATATGTACCCAATAAAATGTGCACCTATATGCTTATAGGAGTATATATATCTCGTTTACCCAGCCAAATGGACTTGCTTTCTATAGCTTTATTAAGGGACTCCGCCACCACCACATGATCAGTGGTTTTGGGCCGGGTATATATCGCTCATGTACACATAAATCTAGCCATGGCAAAAGGCTTACAAAAATAACACTCACTGGTGTGGTCTATTGTGTGCAATTTTGCTATTGTTGGACCATCCGAATCATTTAACCATTGGAACACTAGCCATTGTAGCTTGGTCCATGTAGATTGTTCGGTGCTCATCTCTCCTTAAGTCCCCTTATAGTTGGACAACCTATAGTCCGTTGACATGTTGATTGCTGTCTAGTGCTTCTTCGATCATCTCGTTTTTGTTCTTCGCTAGTGCATTTGGCACGGTGCCTAATTCGAGGTCAGCACTAAGCCTAAGCATTTTGTGGGCCAAAAAAAGGCTAGTTTGTTTTGGACCAAAAAATTACACCCAAGACCATCCCTAGGCTTAGGTAGGACGCCATCTAATTTTAATATGAACATAATCAAAATAAATATAATGGACTAGGTTTGAGCCAATAATTTTTTTCTAGGCTCATGATTCAATGTCTAATCGGTGCCTGGGCTAGGTCAGAATGCTTAGCTTAGATCTAGTTAGTAGTGAACAAATGGTTGATTGTTGGCCGTGTTCAAATTCTACGGTCTAGGATTATCTATTAGTGCGCTCATTGTTTTTGCTTTTTGACTTGTTTTTTACTTCAAATTTTGCACCCCTTATTTACCTGCATACTTAGGACCTAAATAAATATCTTAATCATATCTTAGCACAGTACATATGCTAGTTTTATTTATTGTGTTGTCATTTCAATTACCAGAACCAAAAAGAAACATTGGCATTGAGCCTAACCACCTTCAATTTCAATTCCACTAGCCTTGCCAATCTTGATCTGAGTCATGTGGTGCGTGGGCTTAATTGAATGTTTATATGGCATCATAGATATTAATTAATATATCTAAAATCTTTATTTTTAATAAAAATGCAAAAGGGGATTTTAATAGAAGTTAGAATTGAATAAGTACAAGACCCTTAGAGCAACTCTAGCAATTTGGTAAAATTGACTTGGTATATCTTGTGATTTGACAAGTTGCTAAATTATATAGCAAGTGAAAAAAAAGGATTTTCTCCCATCGACGTGGCCATAGTCGCAGTTGTAGTGCTCATGCCCGGGCACTACGCCGTACCGGGGCCGCATCTCCCTGAGAAGGCGCACGCGGACAGCCGCATCTCCCTGAGAAGGGGCACGCGGACAACCTGAAAGGACCTAAGATGTCGCCTAGAGGGGGGGTGAATAGGCTTTTCTGAAAATTTACAACTTATAATGCGGAAGCAATTAGTATGCGAGTTTCCAATTACTTAGAAACTCCCAATCGGAGTATAAACAACCCCTCAAGAGACAAACACAAAGTATATGACTAGAAATTAATCACCTAGAAGGCAATACCCTGCACCACAGAGGTTAGCTCAAGGATTAAACAAATTGGGCACAGTCAGTAAATACCGGACATGTCCGGTATCAATACCGGACAAGTCCGGTATGCACGGGTTGTGCGGGACTGCTCCTTTTCTTCTCCAATTTCTCACACAACCTGCAATCACTATGTATGATGTATATATAAAACTGATTGCTTGCAAAACAACTAGCACAACGAAGAATAACAAATAGCCGAAAGTAAAGCACAAAGGAATGACACGGTATTTGTTTCACCGAAGTTCGGCACCCCCTCGGGTCCTACTCTCCGTTGAGCCGGCTGCGAGCTACCACAAAGGTGGGCTCTAGAGGACACCACGGGTCACTCTAGCCGCGGTCTATTTCACCCGCTATGCTCCTTCCACTAGTTGATCTCTTTTGAGGAGAGATCGAACCTTCACAAACTTTCCGAGGCACTCCACAAATCTCTTGGGTGCTCAACGGCGACGCCTAACCGTCTAGGACCGTAGAGTCCAAGAGTAACGAATGCGCACAACAAGATCGACGATTTGCACAAGTGCTCAAGAGATGGCTTGCTCTCTAATTTTGAATCTCTCTCAACCCACAAATGGATTTGGCAATTAGAGGACAATCACTCACTAAGAGAGGGTTGGAAAGTGTTTTGAAAGGCTTAGAATGAGTGTGGGAACCAGTAGAATCAGCAGCCTCCAAAGGTGGAGGTTTGGGGGTATTTATAAGCCCACATTCGAAACTAGCCGTTTTCTAGCCGTTGGCTGAGTCAGCTCATACCGGACATGTCCGGTATGCATACCGGACATGTCCGGTATGACTTTACTGCGTGAGGAACACACTGAACAGACCAACTTTCAAACTTCCCAACAGATCTCGGTAGTACCGACCACAAGGTCGGTAGTACCGCTAGTTGTAAAGGGGGTTTTCACAACCTCTCTGGAAGTAGCCAATTTTGACCTACCGGTCGTACCGCTATAACCCCGGTGGTAACTCTCGGTGGTACCGACCCAAGCGTCGGTAGTACCGCCTATCACAAAGATACTGTTAGCCACAAATCCGCAAATACCGGACATGTCCGGTATGCATACCGGACATGTCCGATATGACTTGACTGCGCGAGAAGCACTCTTAACCAACCATCTTTCAAACCCCGAACACAAGCTGCGAGACAGAACTCCGCTAATACCGGACATGTCCGGTATGCATACCGGACATGTCCGGTATGGACTCCACAAGAGCGCCCGAGGCCGAGGCCTGGCTCAGAGACTCGGGCGAGACGGAGCTTGAGCGCCCGAGGCCGAGGCTGGCTCGGGCGGGACGGAGCTTGAGCGCCGAGGCCGAGGCCTGGCGCAAAGGCTCGGGCGAGACGGAGCTTGAGCGCCCGAGGCCGAGGCTGGCTCGGGCGGGACGGAGCTTGAGCGCCGAGGCCGAGGCCTGGCGCAAAGGCTCGGGCGAGACGGAGCTTGAGCGCCGAGGCCGAGGCCTGGCGCAAGGGCTCGGGCGAGACGGAGCTTGAGCGCCGAGGCCGAGGCCTGGCGCAAAGGCTCGGGCGAGACGGATGGCCGCACTGCTGTGGGCTCATACCGGACATGTCCGGTATGCATACCGGACATGTCCGGTATGGACAGACAGTGCAACACTCAGCTGAAAGTTAGCTCTAGCTCTCTCATGTCTCACTTAGGTTGGTTGGAGCACTTATGAAGAATCATCTACTCTATGTTGCATCCCTCTTAATAGTACGGCTTTCCTATTTACTCAAGATAAATTGAAATACGAATTTTAAACCTCTTGAGTTGATCTCCATTTGAACCCAAGCCGCTTCTCTTCATTTTCTATATTGGAAGGAATGCTTGTCATGTTTAGAAGTAGATATCCCTCAAGCAAAGCCATCTTGAGCATGTGACTTGACTCCATTCAAGTGATATAATGGAATTCCAAATGTGCCAAGTCACTCCAATCAATATTGTTGCTAGAAATGTCGATTCTCCACTAGATGCGATCTTCAAGCTTGATTGATCCTTCGACTAAATGCAGGTACTTTCTTCTTCACTCTAGCTAGGTTCTTCGGCCGCCAAGCCGTCGCTTGCCCTTCACCCTTGCTTAGTACCTCAAAGACTCTTTCCTTGCTATCTTCACCATTTCAAGCCATTCAACCATGCTTCATTTTGAATCCTTTCTTAGCAAACATAAATGCACTATGATTATCCCACAATACGATAACCCTTTATATCAATATCATTCTCATTGTTGTTTTGTGCTTGTGACATGATCTTCATACAACAATCCATCATTTTGGCTTTGCATTACATCTCAAGTACATAGTGAGATAATCATTTCCCTGTGTCACACTTAGCAAACATATTAGATCTTTAATCAACATTGTCATCAAATCATCCAAAATCACACTTAAGTGCAACATGCACTTTCACAACCGCATCTCCTTGACGTTCCTGGCGGTGCGGACGCGGACAGCGCCCCGAGCATGGCGACGCCATCCTGTCTAGGCACGCGATGGCCTCCGCCGTCATCCCGTGCACCGCGGCGCCACAAGAACTCACCCACAAGTGAGGGTAACTCAATGACACACTCTACTAGAGTTGCTCTTCGCGATCCCCGCGGGGCAAGCACAATGCCCCTCACAATCCTTTTCCGGAGCCACGCACAATCTTCACGCGGGCTTCACGACGGAGACTCGATCACCGAGCCGTCTAGGAGGTGGCAACCTCCAAGAGTAACAAGCACCACCGGCTCGCAACACGAACACCTAGTGCCACTCGATGCAATCTCTCAATGCAACGCACTAGCGATCACTCACTCGCAATTGATTCGCATACTAGCAAGCACAAGCGAGTTAGAGGGCCTCCTAGCACTCCCCAAGCATGGACACCAAGTCCCAAGGGTGCTAAGCACTAGCCAAGGCCGGCCACCAACTCCTTTTATAGACCTCAAGACAAAACTAGTTGTTATGCCTTTGAATGGGTTGACTGCACGGTGATCGGACGCGTCCGGTCATTGTTGCAGTAGCATCCGTTCAATGTTTCAATAGTAACCAGACTCATGTTTCACTAGCATCCGGTCAATGTTTCAATCAACGTCCGGTCGCCAACAGAGAGGTTCCAGAGACGTTTTTTAACGATCGGACGCGTCTGGTCACTATTGACCGGACTCACTCAGCGTCCGATCACTTTATTTCAACTGTTGTCTCTCGTGAACAGTGGTACAGGCGCGTCCGGTCAGATGTTGCACTAGCGTCCGGTAACTGTTTCAGTAGTGATCGGACGCATGTTGCAACAGCGTCCGGTCGCTGTTGAAGCATCCGGTCATGCCTGAAAACCACGTTTTCAATTCCGGTTTTTTCTCCTTTGCAAATGTGCCAACACCACCAAGTGTACACCACCTTGTGCATGTGTGTTAGTATTTTCCAAACATTTTTCAAAGGATTAGCACTTAGCTCTTGCCTCGCCACTCGATCCTAACACGTCACAAAGTTAGATCGCTCAAGTGGCACTAGATGACCGATATGCGAATAGGTTTGCTCCTCTTAATAGTACGGCCATCTATCCTAAACCCGGTCATAATCTTCTCTACACACCTATGACCGGTGAAATGAAATACCCTACAAATATACCTTTGCCTTACGCATTTCATTCCATCTCCTTCGGTGTTGATGCAACACATGCACCAACCTATCTCCAAATGATATGATCCACTTCATATCATCATGTGGCATCCATGGTCCATCGATCTTGACTTCACTTGCTCTTCACCATTGCTTCGGTCCTTCGGCGTCAAGTCTTTGCTCAAGCCTTCCGACACCCGATACCAACAGCTTCAAAGCCTCCAACTTGCCCTTCACCTTCGCAACCGGTCCATCAAGCCAAGTCTTGCCTTGATCTTCACTATCTTAGCCACATGACTCCATGTCATGTCACATATGCAATAAGCTCCTCCATCACATGCATGAGCCTTGCAACATCCTCCAAGTCATTTCACCTCTATGATCCTCCATCACATGCATGAGCCTTGCAACATCCTCCAAGCCATTTCACCTCTATGACATATGTTGCTCACACATGATCACCTGTGGACTAATCACCTGTGTAATTCACTTCAAACACATATTAGTCCACCTAAGTTGTCACTCAATTACCAAAACCAAACTAGGACCTTTCAGCGATGCACCCACGCGTCGAGCCGCCGCGCCCGGAGGAGCGTCGCGAGGCCGGTGGAGGAGCGTCGCGAAGCCGGAAGAGGAGACGTCCGAGAAAAATTTGCGATAGGAAAAATCTCCGCGCGCGGAGATATACGCGTGTGAGCCCCTGGATGCCAAGTTGCTAAAGATAGCAACGTGTTTTGAGGAACTGTTGGAGAATGATTTTTGTGGTTTTGCTAAAATATTAAGGATAGCAAGTTGATTTCCAAAATTGCTGGAGTTGTTGTATGCTCAATGTGTATAAAAACTGATGCAGCTAACAATATTTAAATTTAAATTTAAAAGTAAAAAAACTTTATTAGATTGACAACATCATAAGATATATGTGTTGTAACAACGCGACCACAACTTAAACTTGGGTTCAAACAAAATATATAATGAAGACACATGAAGTAACATGTAGAAACGCACAAAAACTATGGATATATATGGATGAAAACTACATAAAGTAGTTGATAAGTTTATCAATCAGTACAAACTATGAAGTATATAAGTGTATTAATATAAGTTAAAATAATAAACAAAATAATCAAGAAAAAGCAAATAGATAAGTAATTTTGATTAGTTATATATAGGTACTAAGGAAAAAATTATACTTATGTCTCTCTTGAGATATCTGGCACATGTAGGCACAAAGATTGATGGATAGTTAGTCTAACTACAGCAGCCACAGGCGCTAGAACAACGAAATGCAAGCATTAGAACCAATCATGCATATTTAGCTCGAGCACGTCAAAGTCGGGTAGTTATGGGCATGTGCTGATGCACATAAAGTCCTGAATACAGGCATACTTGACACGTTCCATCCGCATGCAGCATAAAGAGTTAAGTTTACAATTCAATTAAAAAAAATAGAAAACAAGAATGCCCCACACGTACGGTATTATTCCAAGAAAGAACCTTAGCCTTCAACTATAACCGAGAACCAACCCTCTGAAATCTGTGCAGAGGGCCGGGTGATTCACATATTATTTTATGGGTTGCCAGTGATACATGGATGGCTTTTAGTATTAACCAGCCTTAAAATTTATTCCCAGATCGAGTCAAATCCAGATCCTAGAGGTATTCATGAGTTGCAGTAGACTATCGATCTGCTAAGAAAAGCACGATATATTGCGTTTGCACATTGTTGAAGAATATAAGAATATAATCCTGGCCCTCTGCCAACTGTGCCATGAATTTACACGCCTCTAAGGGTTTACAATTTCGGCAAAATTTCATCATAATTTCTGAAATAACACATTTTTGGCTAGGGTCTGATTTTTTTTTTATATCGGCAAAATTTTCGGTCAAATTCATCTTTTACTCTAAAATTACACCAAACCATACTAAAATGACCCCCCATATATCCTCTAACTTTATCAAACCCCTAGATTTTTCAAATTTTTTTAGTTTTCTTACATGACGGCACTAGCATATGTAGCTCGCCCATCGTTAATATGTTGTTTTATCGCGGCTCTACTTCTATGGTATACTTTGTTATTTCATCAATATTACATAAATTTATGATGGATGATAGATTAGAGATTTTTTCTAGTAAAATAATGTAATTTTTTCAAATTTAATTTAAATTTATTTGAATTTGATCCGATATTTCCGAAATTTCGTATTTATTGGTGGGTGCCGAGTTTTTCCTTTATCGGTAGAAAAAACTTATTCTGCTAATCTCTGTTTCTAACTATAAATCATTTTTGGCTTTTTTTATAAATAGTTTTTACTATGTATGTAAATAATAGTGTATATCTAGAAAAAGGCAAAACGACTTAGAGTTTGGGAAGGATTAGAAGGAGGAATACTTAAGTTTGAGGAAGTATATACACACGGTTTCAAATTTGAAGCCACATTGTTCCGCCTCCAATCCAATCCAATCATACAAACGCACATGCTCCATCGTTCATTCCATTCCGTGGACTGAGATACCCGTCCGTCTTGACTCTTGAGGTTGAGGAACGCCACCGTACCATGCGGCCCCAATAATCTAAGCCGGAATCCTCCTCCATTAGATGAGCGGCCGTTCATTCATCCACTAAGGGCTACTTAGAGTCTAAGTTTATTTATTACCTCGAAGCTATCATAGACTTAGAGTCTAAATAAGACTTGAAGTTTTGTTTTTTCTTCCTCTCTCTTCAATAACTACACTGCCACATCAGCAAAATACAATAAATAGGAGTGCAATAAATAGGTTTAGACTCTACGATAGAGTCTGCATTGTGAGTGCCCTAATTAACGGTGCCAACTGACTGGTTCCACCCACTAAATTAAGCGCCGCGCCCAGGTGCATGCAGTGTGGAAAGAATATGTTGGTTGCAAATTAAAACAAATCAGCCTCCGCGCTCTCTCAACTCCGATCAACAACAGTTGTGACAAATTAGGCGCAATCAAAGTCAAAAACTAGCAGTTACCTGCACTACGTACTGCATCTGGATTCTGGAGGAGCATCATCATGTGCTTCGGGTTCGCACCGCGCAAATGCATTACGTGTTCCATGACATATGAGAACCATCAAATGCGATGCACACGATCAACACCACCGACATTATCGCCATCTTCCCGCTTAATTAGTTTCGACAAGTTTCAGAGCTCCAGCTCCAGCTCCTGGCTACTTCCTCCTCCTATTTAAGCACTGAACCTACCTAGGACTCGGAGATCATCCACCACGCATACGATACGACGAGACAATCGATCAATCCGCTCCTTTTTCCTTTGATTATTACGTGCTCGTCGTACTCGCGTAGGCTCGTAGCGGGCTGGTCGCAGGGCACGGCGACCTTCTACGGCGGGTCCGACGGGTCCGGGACCATGGGCGGCGCGTGCGGGTACGGCCGGCAACCTGTACAGCGCCGGGTACGGCGTCAACAACGCGGCGCTGAGCCAGACGCTGTTCAACGACGGCGCGTCGTGCGGGCAGTGCTACACCATCACCTGCGACGGGTCACGCTCGGGCGGCCAGTACTGCAAGCAGCCCGGCAACACCGTCGTCACCGTCACGGCCACCAACCTGTGCCCGCCCAACTACGCGCTCCCCAGCGGCGGGTGGTGCGGCCCGGGGCGCCCGCACTTCGACATGTCGCAGCCGGCGTGGGAGAACATCGGCGTCGTCCAGGGCGGCATCATCCCGGTGCTGTACCAGCAGGTCGCGTGCTCCCGCAGCGGCGGCGTGCGCTTCAGCCTCGCCGGCTCCAGCTACTTCCTGCTCGTCAGCATCCAGAACCTCGGCGGCAGCGGCTCGGTGGCAGCCGCTTGGGTGAAGGGCGACAGGACGGGCTGGATCCAGATGTCTAGGAACTGGGGAGCTAATTGGCAGGCTCTCTCGGGGCTCACGGGCCAGGCGCTCAGCTTCGCCGTCACTAGCACCGGCGGGCAGTACATACAGTTCCTGAACGTGGCGCCGGTGTGGTGGCAGTTCGGCCAGACCTACTCCACCAACCAGCAGTTTTACTAGTGATTCATCATCCATCGATCAGTTTTTACTATTGTCCACATGGCAAGTGCCGACGTGCTGTCTCGTGGTGTTGGCAGAGTTGTTGTTCAGCGCCCGAGGAAACTGTGGCCGTGGCATGCATGCTTGCTGTTCATATATAGCTCTCGATCATATATTGTTTGCATCCTACCTCTTTTTTACTTATATTGGCATAATGGCATCACGTACATATATGTGCAAAATTGTTAACACCCGTGGAATCAATATGCAAAGTACATTACCCATCTGTTCCTCCCATGTTCTAGAGATCAACTTGTTTAGGTCAACGCAAATAAGTACTAGAAGGTAACAGCGTCAATGGACAATGGAGCGGCGCTGCCTCCTATACTACCTGAGAAATTTGGCGCTTGACATGTTCTAGACAGTAAACGTACACAACTTGTTTCTTGTGCTTCACTCTCCGGCCAGTGGCTTCGTAGATTTGCCACTTTGAAGTGGACTGCACGATATCACTACTTTACTTTATTGTCACCTTGATTAACATGTCATTTTATCTCTTTAATTCATTTTCTTTTATATCTTAATCTAAGGTGGGATTGGAGCATGTACAACCCATACATAGGGTACTGTTTATATGATGATGTCATATAACAAACAGATGGCTAAACATACAGCTTTGTAAGCTTGTAGGATGTGATGATATCTGTTTGGTTGTCTATTGTTTAGTTAATGCTTGCATGCAACTAATATCAAATGTGAATATTATTCACGTAAATCTGTGATGCTTATTAATATAATTTTTTTTACAATCATCAATATAAATAGTACTCCCTCCATTCCAAATTATAAGTCATTCCAAGAATTTTGGAAAGTCAAAGTTTTTTAACTTTGACCAAAATTATAAAGAGAAACACAAAGATTTATGACATCAAATATGTATAGTATCAAAATATAGTTAATGAAGAATCTAATAATACTTAGTTAGTACCATAAATATTATTATCTTATTATATAAATTTGGTTCAAATTGAAAAACTTTGACTCTCTTAGATCCTTCGAATGACTTGTATATAATTTGGGATGAAGGGATATCATGAACTTTGCTCACGGTGACAATATTTTTTCTAGGTCCATTCTCTTCATCTCATATTATGAACTTTTGTCACGGTGACAGAGTTGCAGTCATTGAATACAAGAACGTGATCCTGCACGCGGGCGGCCCAGGACCAGGAAGCGGAGGAACAACTCCCCGAGCGTTTCGTCCGGCGGCAGTGCGGTGGTGGGCATGTCGCTGGCGGGACGGCGAGGTCGTGACGTACGTCAAGGAGGCAATGGGTAGGTCTAGCTGCTTCGCTTCACCCAAACTGCTTCCTACCTTCGGCCGTCACGTTCCTCTGCTCCGATGTCGGCACGCGCCTTTCTTCTCTGGCCAAAATGTCCGGATGCCGCACGAGATCTACCCAAGACGATGACGTGTACAACGGTTGTCAGGGCGTCGATTTGGCATGGGAGCATCAGCTCACGTCGTCGTCCGCCAGGGTTGTATATTCAACAAAATTCATACGACGAGGACAGCTCGTTGCAGTGCGTTGTACGTGCCCGAGGAAGGGGTGGACATGATTTTTACACACTAAAAAGATATCTGTTCTTTTTTCTAGTTTAAACCGGATTCTAGACAAAATAATTGAGAATCCCATCTAATCGTCTTGATTATGTCTTGATTTTTTGGGCCGCAACGGTGGAAGAAATCTGGATTCAAGGTAATCCGGCCCAACATTCTTTGTGCCACGAACTAGCCCGCATTCCTCCACTGCAGGATATTTTCCTTTGGTTGCGCAAATCACTCCCTTCAACTCCTTATATTACAATCGATTTTCAAATATGCGGTTTCAAGCAGGGCCAACAAACTCACTTATGCTTTTCTAGTGTTGCCTATTTACACTAACCCACAAAATAGTTTAGCAACCTAAAGCGGGTCCTATAAGACTATCTCCAACAATGAGACTCATTCCCAAAATGAGTCATGCACGGTACTTTTTCTACTTCCAAACAGCCTCCAACAGCTACCCTAAATTGATGACTCATTTTAGGTACCAACCAAAAGGAGAGGCATAAAAGCATCATGCAAAAGGGAAGACCCAAACCTGAGCGGGACCACTGCTGGGAGGAAATTGACGTTGGAAAGATGAAACAAGGTTGGCTGTTGGAGACCAGATAATTTGGGTCACATAACTTTTCACTGTTGGTCACCCAAACCATGAAATGTCTCTCCTATTTGCCTAGCTTCTGTTGGAGACAGCCTAACCTATGCTAATCTAGAAAGGTAAATGGCACTTAAACAAATACAATACCGAAGATTAAAATGTAGGGAAAATTCCCACACAAAAGGTGATATAGCCCGAAAACATAACTTTTAGTACACATTAGATCTCAATTGAGGTATGCTCCAGATCACCAAGCAGAGCCCCCGATCACACTATTGAGCTCGCCAAGAAGGCTTGCACCAAATAAGGCAAGTGCTACAAGACACCAATGTGCAGGTTCAGTTCAGTTTCTTTTTAAAGTTGGTTCTCAAGGTGAGATAAAAATGCATATGATGAGCATGATTAGCAGCAGGTCATGATCAGGTCATGTCACTAAATAAATTCAGAATTATTAGTATATTATATTACTATTTAGCAGTTATGATAGTAAGTTTAGTTTTGATAACTGTTGATGTGTTGATTAGTGCATGATTTTGTATCAATTAGAGTAATAGTAGTGGTAATTAACAATTTATCTAATTAGTAATTATTATGAAAATTATTATTAGTGCATATTTATTAGTATACAATTAGTTGTTATTTTAAAATAAAAGATATCATTATCAACTATTGTCATTACATCCGCTCTCATCTATTCAACCAAAAACAATGATTCGTCTCATCCATCCAACCAAAGAGGCAGTATAGATCATCCTACTGTGAAATAAATAGATTATCATATCCTATCTAACTTTGTCCTTAGACCAAACACATCCTTATTTTCTACTCCCTCCATCCCAAATTATAAGGCGTTTGACTTTTTGTCCTTAAATTTGACCAATCGTTTTATTTAAAAAAATTATACAAAGTCAAATTTAAGTTATTCTTGAAGAATTTTTATTAATAAATAAAGTCGCGACAAAAGAAGTGATATTTTGCATAAAAATTTGAATAAGATAAGTGGTCAAATTTGGTGTCAAAAAAGTCAAATGTCTTATAAGGTTGTCTGCACTGCGGCACGGTAAAACTCCCTGCAGGAGCATATACCGGAAATCACAGCTGCAGCGCTTCCTGTATACCAAACGTCATGCAAGTTGTGTCGGTCAAATTTGGCGTCGTAGCGGCCATCCGCTACAGCCTGATGGGTGGGAGGAGGGAGGGGAGAGAAAAGAATAACTGGTGGGTTCCACTATTTCAACCAACTAAAAAAATGTTATAACTCATAAACCAAAATATCAAATTGAATTCCGATTACACCATTAAATTTGTATCAATAAATCATTCAAAACAAAATCTCACATGGATATATTTAGATAAAATTTATTTACAAACATGTGGACCCATCGTTGGTAGTTGATATAGAGTGTGAGATATAGAGGATGGATGAGTGCGGGAGAAAATGGTATAGAGGAATGATCAGGACGGAATATTCCTTTTAGAGGATGAATTTAAAATATGACGAGTGCGGATAGTCTAAGAACCATGAACCGGTAGTGTAGATGTCCAGGAACACTGTCGGTTTGTGTGTCCAGCCGACAGTGTTGATGGATGATCACTGCCAGTGTATAAGAACCGACAGTGATGTCCACCCCACATCACTGTCGGTATGGCACTGCCGGTTCAAAATCCGTCAATGATGGGAGTTTGGAACCGGCAGTGATAGAAACGACTGCATGCTATACAAAACATCTCAAGATGCTCAAACTAATGTCAATGTGATAGAACATTTTATAATTGATTTTGGCTTGTTTGGGTGAACATATCAAATTTTGTATTGTAATATGGGTTAAATAATGCCTGCAAATTTAGGAGTAGAGAGCCCGTTGGGAAAGCAGAAAGGGACATGGGGAGAAAAATTGAATGCAAAAGCAATTAACCAAAATAGGAATGGTAATTACTAACTGCTCCAAAATTCCTTCCCTAAATGAAACGTGCGTAGTACAAGCTAATAGCACGGCTAGCCGTGCATTAGCCACTTCCTTATTTATAATATAGAAAACGTTATTTAGGTATAGAAAAGCTAAAAATGATTTATAATTTGAAATGGAGGAAGTTGTATATAAATATCGTGCTAATGTGTCTGCAGGACGCTCCTGGGAGGAGTTGATACATACAGAAATATAGCATGACCGAAGAAACTTTTGTCCTCCGATCGAACATGTTTTTTATCACACACACAAAAAAAAAAAAAAAAACTAAGAACCGAAGAAGCAAACAACGAAGGATCATGGATCCTACTCCGTTCAGGCAGAGGCACATTGCTAGCTTATCCTTATCCTACGGCGCGGCCAGTCGTTCTAGTACGTTACAAGCCGGCGACAAAGAGCGAAGAGAACCAGATGACGAGGTCCTCGCTGAGCTGCTGCTGCTCGTGGACCAAAGCCACGGCAGGTCCGGCGATGTGCAGGCGGCAGAGCGGGCACGTCCGGCGGCAGCGCGCCAGCCAGCGGTCGACGCAGTCCCGGTGGAAGGCGTGTCCGCAAGGCAGCCTCCGGATGTCGTCCCCGTCGCGGCACGCCGATATGCACACGCAGCAGTAGTACCCCGCCGACGACGACGCCGGGTGGTCGTGCCCTCCGCAACGTCGCCACCAGCGCTCGCCCTGGTCGGCTCCGGCCGCCTTTGTCATCCCAGCCGCCATGCCGCCGCCGTCGCCGCCGTCGGTGCCGGAGAGAGCCGAGGCGAGCAGTGCCACGACCTGGCTCACCGTCACGGCCAGCATCGCTACTAGCTAGCTACACACGGTACAGCAGCAGCGCAGGATGTCGCGAGTGGACCAGGATTTGAGGCTGGATCGCGATGCTTATAAAGATGATGATGATGATGATGATAACAGTGTACGGAGTATACCATGTCATCTGGAATGATTTGGGCGAGTAGAAAAGGGGACCGGCCAGAAGGTGCACCTAATGCTCCAGTGGCTAACCTCCCTATATTATGTTAATCTTCCTTGGGCACAAAGCGTCTGTGATGCGAAAGGTCGCGCTGTCGTATCTGTGATCCCACACGAGTTGTTAGTTTTCAGGAGGTGCAAAGACTGAAAGACCCAACGGAAGTCAGTTATAGCAATGGAAAGACAGTAGTACTACAAGTATGCGTATCTGAGATTCTGAACGTCCAAACTTTAACTGCGCTGAACTGCTAAAGGGTTTGAGGATAGATCGACGTATACAAAAACCTGGTTCATCAAATTGCGTACGTTGTCAATCCGAATGGGCGATGAAATCCGTTTGACGCTTTGTTTGTACGTGGACAGCAGGCGCCCTCTTCTTTTCGCGCTTGGAAGCATCGTTAGCGACCACCAATATACAACAAACTCGATCGGCAGGCAGCTGAGTTCTCAAGTTTAATCTGCAAATAAAGCCGGCCATGCCGGCTGCAAAGTCAAGCGGATGTGTCGGCTGACCTGAGTGAGTCCTTATTTGCCTGTAGCTCTCTCAGTCTGAGCAGTGAAGTGAGTGAGGCTGTTGCTTCATCAGCACATAAGCCAGTCTGGGCCTTTCCCGTGGCTACGCAACTTCAGGAGGTGTTTGTGTCCACGCATTATGGGTATGTTTGGAGCCCTGGAATGTATTTGTCCGGATATATGGCTGCCTGTATCTTGCCTGAAACCCATTTGGATGCAGCCCTGGCCACCTGCCTGGTCCAGGCATCGGGGTACAGGCCCAGGCTTCAAAAACGAGCGCATGGCGCAACAACACTTGCCTGGATGATAATTAAGTGTAAAGCATCGACATTAGGTCAAATTAATTAACTACTATGCCGATTTTGTGTTGTTAATTAGTCCAGTTTTTTATTGTCCATAAATAACGTACATGTTACTGCTACAAAATGTTAACTTTTTTACTATTCACCAATGCAAAGTAAGGATCTTTTATTGTTAATCAATATTTAAATTTATTTTACAATCTAGATTATGAGTATTTATATTTATTATTTAAAAAATTTATTTATCCTCGTATTATTTAATCATGTGTTAAAGTTACATTATACTATAAATCATATTTTATCATCATATTAGTTTCTCAGGTCCAGGCACCAACCAAACACATCTTCTTTGCACTTGCCTGACCAGGCAAAAAACATCAACTTTTCAGGCAACTCCTAGGCAATAATTTTTGCCAGGCAAAGTACCCAGCCTGGATAGGTTGCCTGAGAAAAAATGTTGCCTGTGAGTTGCCTGAGAAACTATTAATTTTTGCCTAGCCAGGCAAGACTGAAAAATATTGTTTGGTTGGAGGCTGTGTCTGGCAATATTAATGAAAGGATACATAAGGTAAACATGTATTAAAATATCTACGATATGGGATTAACGTATACTTATATTAACTTGATTAGAAAAACTAGATGTTTTATATTAATATAATTTTTCGGCTTACTAAACAACAATTTACTAAAAAAATAACAGTACATTATAACTTAATTATGTGTACTTTGCATGCTAAAGTTGCATATTTATAATAACAAAGTCCTACATATTTAATTACAAACTAATAAAATGACAAATTAGTTATTTTTAAATAAAAGAACTTGGGAGCACCTCCGGTGTGGAGATCGAACCGAACTGACACACTTAGATTCCATGGACAGAAGTTTGGCCGCTCCAGTGTGAAGATCGATAAGTCTGACATGCATTACATTACAATAAACAAACCCAAAAGCAGTTCTCTTCTCTGCGTCAATTGCTCGAATGCATGCGCAGCTGCATATTTTATTCCCATTGGTTCGAACTGTCTGCAAGAGTCGATCTGAGGATTGACAACCATGGTTCGCAATACTGGAAGGTTGTTGGTTCGATTTACGCTGCCCATGATTCGCTTTCTCTCCACATTGAAGTTGTCCTTAAGTTATGCTTCATTAAGCATCTAAACACTTACTGTAGCTCCAGGCAGCACGGAGCAGCACCAGGTGCTCGTTTTTTTGGTGCTGGCTGCACAAGAACTTGCCTGGTCCAGGAACCTCACCACGGCTCTATCCAAATAGAGTGCAGGCAACATCCAGGCAGGGTCCAAGCCAGGCAAAAATACTTCAGGGTATCATCCAAACAAGCCCTATAGTTGTGTCACATAGATGTTGCGACACTAATTTAGCATATTAAAAATAGACTAGTTATAAAATTAATTACAGTACCATATAATAATTAACAAGATGAATCTATTAAGTCAAATTAATCTACCATTAGCAAAAAAATTACTGTAGCGTCATATTATTAAATCATGAAACTTAATAAGTTTGTCTCGCGAATTAGCCTTTGGCTGATTAATTAGTTTTACAATTAATCTATTTTTAATAGATTAAATTAGAACCGCAATATTCAATATGACAGTGTTAAAATTTTAGCCGTGAAAATAAACACTCCCTCTCTTTCTTTTGAACCTCAGAACTGACTTTATTCATTCAAAATAGTTACATCGTTTGCCAGTACATCAAGTATGCAATTAGGAGGCTCATGGTCCCATATACAATTTTGCCTAATTGTTCTAGCTTTCATTGCTAAACTATGAGCCACCTGATTTGCTTCCCTACTACAATGTTGAATAGATATCTCCTGGAACCCACTCCATACAATATTGCACTCATCATAAATAGGAGCTGCAGAATTCGTCGAAAACCCTCCTTCGATCATAATTTGAACTGCCTCCATACAATCTGAATGAATGATGAGCTTGTTGCATTCAATTCTTTGCGCTAACATCAACCCCTCCTTCAACGCATAGGCCTCTGCCATTGGTGCATCAATTAAGTGTGGCACAAAGCTATGAGCCGCTGCCAGGAAACCCCTTGAGCAGTCCCGAATCACCACAGTCACACTTCCACAGCCACCATCTTCATCAAAACCTGCATCAACATTCACCATAACCTTCCCAGCCGGAGGTTTTTTCCATCCCTCTCTCAACTTCACTACTTTTTTCGTTGCGAGCATATAATTCTTGGTGAGTGCAACTAACTACAGGGAATAAGGAATAAGGACTGAGGAGGAATGAGTGAGAACGCCACTGCGCATGAGTAGGGTAGGTACACATACACTCACCGACCGGCCGGCCGCCGGACGCCGGAGCTAGCGATCCTCACTAGTGTTTAGTCCTACTAGTGGTCCACAACACTCTGGTGGTGGAGGTGGAGCGTCGCCGGTCATAGCCTCATAGAGCTTAAGACCTGCTCGTGGCGTGTCAACGTCGCTGATCCATGTCTCCATGAATCGGATTCCCATCTTTATTGCCTGGTTTTGTGACGTACGGAGGCTGCATGTATAGTACAACTTTGCAGATAAGATACGGAGTACTCCCCTACACACTAGTTCCACACTCTGATTAAATGCATATAGGGTTTTCTTTATCTGACGGAATTTTCATTCTATTCGTGCGGCCCAGTAAAATTAGGTATCAGCTAAATTTTTCATGTTTTCCCTCCTCTCAAGCAGATTCAAACAGTCACGATCCCACATTCATAGTGTTTTATTCTTGTTTTTATCTATCAACAAGTGGTGTTTAATAGCTTGAGAATAGTTTACAGTCAAATTCTATAATTTTTTCAAAATAATTTAAATTCTTTTGATGTTGGTCTGATATTTTTGATATATTCTGATTATCCTATATATCCATGACCTCTGATAAATTTTTATTTCCAATAATAAAAACCTTGAATGCACGTATCATATTATGTCATCGAAAAAATCATCTAAATTTAAGTTTAACTAGATTTATAGTATAGAAAATAATATCCATATTTACTATCAAAATATGGATGACTAATCTAATGATGTTTACTGGTATTATAAACATTAATAAATTTTTTATCAACTTTGGATTGATTGGCTTGTCGAAATATGAGATTTGTATGGACTTCCTCCATCCAAAAATAACTGCATATCTCGCTTATTGAGCAGTCAAATGTTTTTAAGTTTGATCAAGTTTATACCCTCTGTCACTAAATAAATAGATTTCTAGTATAAGAATTATGGTAAAAAAAATCGATAGCTAGAAGGCCACCCGTTTTATCTTTCATGATCCTGGACTTGTAATTCCCATATTTAACGTATCCCCCTCTCGTTTCTCTCTTTCTCATCCCCTCCTCTCTCCACCATCGTCCCTGATTCCCCATCCACGACTATAAAAAAATACACATGTTTATAATGTATAATAAGTATTATTAAATTGATACTAAAATATACTTTTATAATAAATTTATGGCTCTTGCAATTTATTTATTGATATATTTTTTATATTAAATCTGTCAGATTTTTATATGTTTAGTTGTGCTTTAAGATTTATATCACAATTATCTACTAAGTCATATTTATAAAAAAATAAAATTTGTTGATAGATAACTAGCCTAGACACTCAAATTTATTTGGAGATACAAAATTAGTACTGTTTTCTATTATACTTGTGAAACTTAAAAAAAATACTCAAGCAACGAAATTTATACTTATTTTGGAACGAATAGTCTATTTTAATAGTAGCAGCGGGAGGCTGCCACATATACTCCTATACATATACTACTCCCTCCGGTCCAGTTTATAAACATTTCGCTTATGTAAAAAGTCAAAATTTCCGATCTTCTATCAATAATTTAGCTAACAACTTTTAGCTACTATAATTTAAATTTAATACTACGATTTTTAATTAAATGTACTATTTAATAATAATTAGTTTAAAATCATAAATAATACAATATAAAATAAATAAATATATTATTATAAACTGACCCGGAGAGAGTAGCAGCAGCAGCAGGGTGCCACATCAGTCATCCACATGACTATCATCATTTTTTTATATTTTTTGTCAAATTGCATATGGGGTGGGGTCGTGGGGATATGGCATCGGCATGCAACGATGATTGGACGGCATGCACTGCATGACATCCACGGCAGCGTGCACATCAGCACATGCTCCTATCCTACTAGTGCAGCTCATGCTATCGGCGGCCCCCACCATTCAGTCTATGGATCCTTTCTGGAACAAGATCCGGATTCTGGACAGGTGCTAGCTAGGAGTATAACATTTCTTTTGCGTTTTCTGGTACCAGCAACTCTGCAATATTAGATAGATGGTAATCCTATCTTTATCTCTTCTCTTTGCCTAGCAAGACACCTTTCCTTGTCCACTTTATTTTTACTTTTACCAATATAAAATCACTGGCTGGTTTCAGGAAATCCTCCCAAATCAGGGCTAACAAAAACATATTTTGGCAGGTTCAGCTAATTGCTACTCTAAAACAAAGCAAGCCAAGTGGTTGTTTCTTCCTAAAAGAACACATATAGAGCATGACAGCTTTGAATCCTGAGTTCAACTATTATTTTGTATATCAGGTTCAGTATATGAATAGTTATTCCAGTAAAAGAAAATGAAGCAGAAACTATGTTTCCCAAATTCATTATTCTCATTGTTGTCATTCAAGACAACCATATTAGCGTTTTCAACAGAAACGGTGTAAGCACCTGCACCTCATTCTCTAGGGCAATACGGTGAGTACACATCAACAGGGTAGTGACGATTCACAACAAGAAGCATCAATTTGGAGAGAGCTATAGTTCTGGTTTTTATTACCATCGATTTACTACAACATATTGCTTCCATTGGCTGTTCCATAGACAAGGATTCAACCAGAAGAATCCCTAGTGCTCGACTCTTGTTGTGATTTCACTTCTTGGTCGTCGAGTAATTTTCCATCTTTTGGTACAAGAGAAGGAATCCCATCAAGTACCTGCAGTCACATCACCACACAATAAGAGTCGGTGGGAATGATAAATGAAATCCCCAGGTACAGGAGCAAATGCTCACAAAGAGGGTGTTGAGCTGAATAACTAAAACGGTCATTGCAACGACAAACAAATAAATGTCGGAACAAAACCACATTTTTTTATCCCTGCAGTTGCATAGGTTCAAGATTTTCCTTCTATGCAACCAAAAGCCAATGCAAATCATTTATCAGTTCCCTTTTCCCAATCAAATCAGTTGGCCTGGTCCTGATAATAAGGCATTAGGTGTGCACTTTATCACGTCAATCATTTCAATCTCCTGTTCTCCCACGCACCCTATCTAGTACCTAGTCTCTTCTAACTACAACACGCACATGTGGATCCACGTATGATAGCGGTAAAATCTGGTTATGAAATGATTGTCCATATAAGGACTAAAATCCAATCTGAATTTGTACTGAAACTGCCTTGAAAAACTAGGCAAGACCGGATCCTGTTGAGGCCTACATAAACAAGCACGGCAGCACACGCTAAGATTCCAAAACAATCATTTGTTTGAACGTTTGCGCTGCAGGAAATCTAAGTCAGCACTTCAAGATTTTGGTAGAACAGTTGAACGCCCTTTTCTACCATTCAGTCAATACAGCAAACAGGTGGCCGGCACACATGGGCATCACACGAGATGAGCACAACAGCGATCGGGACTAACCGGAAAGGACACCCCGGCGGCGTCGCTGACCAGAGACCCGGTGGCATCGCAGTACCTGCACGGCAAGATGCGGCACACGGCTAAGCAAGCAGGATGGAAACGAGGGCAATAGCTGCGGCGAAAAAGGAGGAGACGGAAGCCAATTAGTCTCGGATTCCCCACCTGAGAGGCTGCTTGGAGAGTGGGCAGACGAGCACGTCGGCGAGCGCCCGCGGGATGCTGCGGCCGCCGTGGGTCGATAGCAACGCCGCCGTCCGCCTCATTGCTCTCGTCGTGTACTGGTGGTAAATTCGGCCCGGCAGACGGAGGGTTTCTCTCAACAAGAAAAACAAAAAAGCCTAACAACAACAAAGCCTCATTCGGCTTACCCGTAGTTGAGAAATTTCAATATTTGGGACTCAATTCGCGCGCCTCGCAAAATTTGTGACTTAATTCGTCTGCCTTTCAAAAAATAGGACTCAACATGCGAATTGTTTCAAGATTTAGGATTTCGCCTATTTTCACTTTATCTTTAATTTTTCCACCTCTCCAGGCCAGCTGAAAGGACCAAACCGCCCCTGACCCGTCGGGGAGAGCGGGCTGAAGCTGCTGGTCGTGCACCCGTCGCCCAACAAGTCGCCTGGCGGGGCCGGGTCGCCCGGGGCGGTTCTGGGCGCGCGGCGCCGGCTGTGCGTCGCCGTGTTCCTGGCCTGCTTCGCCTGCGTCTCCCTGGCCACCACACTGCTGTCGGCCGCGCGGGACCCAGGCGGGTCGAGCGCGGGGGCGCGGGCGGCCGCCGCGGCCGGGAGGACGACGGCATTCGCGAAGCCAGCGGCGGGGGCCACAGAGCCAGGGGCAGTCGTGTCCTTTTACGTGGCCTGGAGAGGTGGAAAAATTAAAAATAAAGTGAAAATGAGTGAAAATCCTAAATCTTGAAACAATTCGCAGGTTGAGTCCTATTTTTTGAAAGGCAGACGAATTGAGTCACAAATCTTACGAGGCGCGCGAATTGAGTCCCAAATATTGAAATTTCTCCCCGTTAATATCGCCCCAAGCCCATTAGTCTTATATATTTCGAAAACGTTCAAAAGACCTGTTTGATCCTTAGAATTAAATATTTTAAGAATCATAATTAGAAACATATTAATTAAGCTAATATGGTTGTATATGAATTATATTTATATATTACTGTTGGTTATATGAAAGATATTTATATGTTGCATTTCTATTATATTAAAGTGAATTGAAGAGAGTGTTATAAATTGTAAAGTAGAAATATAGTACAGTGATGTATAGAATTTATTTCTTTCTCACACCCTATAAATTTAAGATAGGTTTAATATATAAATTTTAGAAAGTGATGCAATGCCAAATTCCAAGCCAAATAGCCTAGTTTATTGAGTGAATTTCAATTCTTCTAGAATAAAAGAATCTAAACGTCCCTAAAAGAAAAGTACCTATTCCATCTCATATCTTTTGAAGTAGAAAATTTTTAAAACGTGTTTAGATATTGATTAGGATTTTTTAGATTATTTATTTATTTCCCATTTTCATAAAGCTTTTATCAAAGAGATTTTATCAAAAAATCATAGATTTTTTTTAAAAAATTATTCATATGGTTGGATAACTAATGTTTGATAAAAGGTTAAGTCAGATTTTTTAAATTTTAAAATTGTACAATTTTTTAGGAAAAATATTTGGATAACTTTTCAAAAATATTTTATTTTTATGTTTTTCTTTGTAAAAATAAACGTCAAAAAGGTCTCTAAGTTACGCTATATATCTAATAGTACATGATCTGCATGCCTCGGGAGTGCTACGCCCAACTGGGTTTGCGTCCGTTGGCGGCTATCCCTTCTATGAACATGGTTAGCCTATAGACAACTAATGCTGTCGGTGTTTCGTACCCGGGGTATCACACCAACGAGTAATAACGATCGCGTGCTTCTCCTCCTGGATGGTGATGCAAGAGGACACAAGATTTATCCTGGTTCGGGCAAAGAAGGCCCTACGTCCAGCGGGGGGTGTTCTTGTATTACTTGCACCGAAGTGCTTGTACAGGGGTGGATACAAGCTCACTGAGCATGGACCGGGGTCCGAACTCGAGTGCGGCGTGAGAGTGGATGTGGATGAACGTTCGTCTGTCTAACTGTCGTCCCCGTGACGAAGGGCCCTGGTGTCCCCTTTTATAGAACAAGAGGAGGCCAGGGCTTACACAGGATGGTTATGTACAGCGCTCGGTATGGCGGGGAGTAGGAACTCTGTCTTGTCGAGGCCGCTGTAGCCATCATGAGCGTTGCTGTAGAGGCGTCCTTGAAGCGTGGCCTCCATCCCGGGCGCGGTCATGGTGGCGTGGCAGAGTGGAAGCCGTACAGCGCCCCATCCCGGCTTGTACAGGACACAGCGGGGTCCCTCCGGGCCTTGGGGTACCTGTCTTCCAAGAGCGTGAAAGCAGTTAGGGCTCGAGGGGCAAAGAGCCGGCCTCGAGGCGGCGCTCACGGGAGCTCGAGGGGTGCAGAGCCGGCCTCGAAGTGGTGCCACGGGAGCTCGAGGGGTGCAGAGCCGGCCTCGAAGTGGTGATTTAGACGTGTACGACGTGGAGCATGGCACAGCAGTGCAGGGCATGGCGCGACAGTGCTGGTGCCTTTTTGCCCATGCTCGTGATGAAAGGAAGGTTTGAATATACGCCGGTTCACTGTGGCACGTGCTGTGTCTAAGAGGATGTGACTGGAGTAGGTGGGTGCATTAAACGCGTGGTACAGGGCTGGTCTGGTCGTTCGTACCGCTCGAGGGGGGCGCGGAGTGTGGCGGAGCGCTCGCCCGAGGCCTGGCCTAAGGGGCTCGGGCGAGGCGGAGATTGGTGCGCTCACCCGAGGCCTGGCTCAGAGGGCTCGGGCGAGACGGAGATTGGAGCGCTCGCCCGAGGCCTGGCTCAGAGGGCTCGGGCGAGACGGAGATTGGTGCGCTCGCCCGAGGCCTGGCTCAGAGGGCTCGGGCGAGACGGAGATTGGGGCGCTCGCCCGAGGCCTGGCTCAGAGGGCTCGGGCGAGACGGAGATTGGGGCGCTCGCCCGAGGCCTGGCTCAGAGGGCTCGGGCGAGACGGAGATTGGAGCGCTCGCCCGAGGCCTGGCTTGGAGGGCTCGGGCGAGACGGAGATTGGTGCGCTCGGGTGTTTTGCGTTAATTGGGGGTACCCCTTTTTTGTACCACCGACAGTAGCCCCCGAGCCCTTGTTTGAGTGCTTGCACTCGAGCAGGGGCTCCAGGTCGGGATCTCGATGGGTAGCTGACTGGTTTCGAGGGTTTTGTCGATTTGATTCCGTGGGTGTCGTGCGAGCGACACCCGCGGGTGTAGCCCCCGAGGCCACGGGGGAGTGGTTAGAACTCCCTCGTGGGCTTTCTGAAGAATCCTCCGTCGTTTGGGAGCCTTCTGCCCAGTGGGTGCGCCTTTTTAGGCGGATACCGTCAGAGAGCGGAGATCGCGACGCCGTGTGTTCCTGTCAACAGGCTCGAAATGCAGTTTGGTAATAAAATTTAAATGTTCGAAGCAACCTTTCCTTTGTCGCGGGAGACTCCGTCCGAGACTTGGCTCGGAGGGCTCGGACGAGACGGAGAACAAGCGTTCGTCCTGGGCCTGGTCTCGAGGGCTCGGGTGAGGAGGAGGTCGAGCGTTCCCCCGAGGCCTGAAAATCCCATGTTCACACAAAGAAAGAGATTAGCCGTATCTGTCCGAGTTTTTAGACCCTCTTTCGTCGAGGGGTGCCAGGCTGAACCGACTGGCCGGCTCCTCGAGCTGTCCGGCATGCCGATTGCCCTGGCTTGTCATCCCGCGAGTCCTTTCGATCGGATGCGAGGGGGGATGCCTCGTACTACCCCGAGTGGGCGAGTATCGAGGTTCCCGGTGAGCTAGTAACGGGGAATCCAAGTGAGAGCTCGTGCCCCGTTCGTTAGGGGTCGACTGCGGCCCGGAGGCGGTCTCATAAAGCATGGGTGCTCAGTCTGCAGGAGTGCCGGGTCCATTCGATAGGACCCGGTGGCTCGATGCCTCCCTCCGAGGGGATCTCACTGCATGTCGAGCTCCCCGCCTTGGATACACGTGGGGGGCCTCGAGGGCTTGGCCCTCGAGTGATGCCGCGAGTGGCGCCCCTTGGTGTCCCTGACTCGGGTGCTCAAAGCCGGCTGTCGAACCCTTTTCGAGGGCCAGCCTTCGCTGCTTCGAGACTTAGGGCCGGGGCCCGTTTTTACCTTTGTGAAGAGGTCTTCGTCGGGAGTGGAGATCGTGGCGCCGGGGCGACGAGCGTGAAGTTGGAGCGGCGGCCTCGGAGGACCCCGGTAGAGCGTAGCGAGTGCGGAGTCGCCACGTGTACCTGCCATCCAGCTTGCAACGCGGTTAGATGGGCACATTGTACGTGCGCGGTTACCTACTCACCATCGCGGGAGACGGCGTCGGTTTGTCGAGGGGGACACGCTGCCTCCTGATGCGGACGGCGGTGTAGGGGCCCTTCTTCCTCCTGGCTTGGTCGTAGCCCCTGCGTCTGGCCCGAGGTGCGACGTCGATGATCGAGCCCCCGCGTCCGGCTCATGGGGGCGATGCCGCATCTTGAGTTCCTTGCTAGGCCTTGCTTGGAGGGCTCGGAGGAAGAGGAGACCGTGCGTTCGCCCGAAGCCTTGCTTGGTGGGCTCGGGCGATGCGGAGATCGAGCGCTCGTCCGAGGCCTCGCTGGGAGGGCTCGGGCGAAGCGGGGATCGAGCGCTCGCCCGAGGCCTCGCTGGGAGGGCTCGGGCGAAGCGGAGAACTCGGGGCCCAGGATTCCTTCGCAGGGAAGGAGTCAAAGGTAGGATACCTGTTCCCGTTGGGTGCGCCTTTTTAGGCGGTTTTCTGGGGCGGTGGGCGGCGCCCGTTGTAGACGCGCGCACGGGTTTTCGACCAGGCATTTAATGCTTGCGTGCGCACCCGTATCGAGGGGATTTTCTCAATCATGAGATTTCCTCGCGTGCGACGCATTAAATGCGGGCGAATATTTGTCCGTTCAGGATCCGGCTGTTGGCTTTCATCCTATAAATACGTCCCTTGGGATTTTAGGAGCGGTTCCTTTCCACATTCTTTCGTGTTCCTTACTCCGTCTTGCTCCTCCGCCCATCCGCACAAAAGCAGAGGTGGGAAGGAGAGACCGGGCCGACGGCGGAGAGGAGGGTTGTGAAGCAGAGGAGGGGGAGAGAGAGAGACCTTTCTCCTTCGCGTCTCCTGGCCCCCGCGTTCTGCCGCTCGAGATGGCCGACGCACCTGAGCCGTGGGGCGCTTCCGCCGCTACCCCGGCGAAGCTTGCGGAGCTGGTGCAGGGGGGACTCCTTCAGGGCCTTTCCGGCTCCGATAGGCCGGAGTGGATTGCCCCTGGTGCAGAGGAGGAGCCGGGGCCCCCGGACGGCTATGTGGTCAGCTTCGTCGCTTTCCATGAGCGCGGGTTCGGGGTCCCGGCAAGCCGGTTTCTCCGAGCGCTTCTCTTCTACTACGGGCTCGAACTGCAGCATCTCGCCCCCAATTCCATCTCTCAGGCGGCCATCTTCGCGGCCATCTGCGAGGGCTTCTTGGGTATCGAACCCCATTGGGAGCTCTGGATCCACCTTTTCCGGGGCGAGTTCTTCACGAAGGCGATTTCGGAGGGTCGTCGGAGATTGGTGAGGTCGGGGAGCTGCGTGCTCTCCGTTCGTCAGCAGAGGTCGGGCCTCTACATCCCGTCCCAGGCGGCCACCTCGAACAAGGACTGGCGCCTGGGGTGGTTCTACCTTCGCAACGATGACGGGCTGCTTCCAGCGTACACCGGCCGTGTCATCGAGTCGCGGCCGGACTCTTGGAACTACGGCGTTGTCGACAGGAGGCAGGGTCGGCTCGAGCCGCTGCTCGAGGCCCTGTCGAGGCTGCGGAGTGCAGGCCTCACCGCCGGGATGGTCGTGGCCTGGTTCCATCAGCGGTGCGTACTACCGCTGATGAGCCGGCCCCTAATCATGGCGAAGATGAGGGATGACGCGCCCCTGCTGCGAGAGTGCCAGATGAGGCCGTCCCCGGTCGCCTATCCCGAGCTCGTTCGCCGGGCGAGGGACGCGGTGAAGGAGGTGAAGGATGCGAGCAAATTGCTCAGTATCCCGATGCGCCCGTTTCGTGGGTACATCAGCTTGGTAAGGAGGGTTGATCCTTTGGGTGTGTTGTTCGCGGAGCTTTCCTCCTCTCGTGTTCATTCTTCGCTTCCTTCCCTTTGCAGGGTTTGCAGGGGGTCAGTGCCTCGAAGCCTCCCCTTCCTGAGGAAAGGGAGGAGAGGCGGCGTCTGGCCGAGGAGAGGAAGAAGAAAAAGGATGACAAGAGCATTAGGCGGGCTAAGCGCCGAAAGGACCGTGACGACCTGGAGAGGCGTCGGCGGCAACAGAGGCTCCATGGTGAGCCGGAAGAGTCCTCCCCTACGGAGGAGGATTCTGATGATGATGATGACGAGGGTTCGGAGGAAGACTCCGAGCCCCTGGCGGGGTTCCCTGACGTGGACCGTTCGCTGGTCCGATTGGCGAGCCCCGTGAGGGGCGCTCCCCGGGCGCACGTAGCAGGGAGGAGCCCTGTTCCTGCCTCGGGCGCAGGTGGCGTGGCCTTCGCTCCCCAGGGGGGCGGCGGGCCCCTTCAGGGCATGTCGACGTCGTTGCCAACGGGGGCTTCGACGGAGACCCCTGAGACGGAGACCCCCGAGACGGAGCTCCCGCCTCCCCCGAGGGGGGTTCCCCCCACAGGGACACAGCGGCTGCCGGTCTCGCCTGTGTCCACTGCGAGGAGGGTGCCGAGGGCCGGGTAAGCGCTCGTTGCTCGCGCGTTTTGCGTTCGCTTGCGTAGAGATTTATTTTTCGTGATGCGTGTCTTTCTTCTCTCATCTCAGCGGGAAGCGGTCAGCGGAGGCCTTATCCCTCCGCCCTCGGAAGGCGCTGAAGGTGGGAGCTACGTCCTCTGCGGACGCGGTGGTGGTACCGTCCGCGACGCCACCACTGTCGGGGTTCGGCGGGCCGGTCGTCATGCCTGAAACCGTTGAGTCCCCACAGGGAGCCCCAGTCTCTGGTGGGGCACCAAAGGAGGGCCCCGACGCTGGGGCGTCGCGGGATGGAGGCGTTCCGGAATCCTCGACCGCCGAAGCCGAGGCCGCCAAGGTGGCGGAGACGGAGCTGCCCCAAGCCGCTGCGTCCGAGGCTGGGGCCGACGCTCTGCCTCAGGCACCGCGCTTGCCGGTGATCCACACCGTCTCTTCTGGCGAGGCATCCCCGAAAGGTGGAGAAGTAGAGGCAGAAGGCGAGGCTATCAGCGCGCCGCCGAGGCAACCGTTGTCAGCGGTCGGGGGAGAAGGCAAAAGCTCGGCCCTCGCACTCCTGGGGGGTCGCCCTCCCGCCTGGGGCGGCCCTCGAGTGGAGTGGAGGGACCCAACCAACCCTGAGGCCGAGCCGGTGTTCGTTCTCGACGATGCCCCCGAGGCCGAAAACTGGAGCGACCTCGGGCGGCTCGGCTCGCTCCTCACGCGGTCGCTGAAGGCGTCCCTGTCGATGGTGGAAAGGGACCTCCCTCGGGCCGTCCAGGTGAGGCACCTTGCTTGGGAAACCTCCTCTTCTTGTTTTGTCATAGGAAGTGGAGGGATGGAGGTAATCGTTTGGTTGATTGTTCATTTTAGGAGCTTATGGAGACTTCTCGGGCCAAGTCGGAATTCCTCCGTCGGGAGGGCCGCGTCTGGGAGCGGCTTCAGGCGTCGAGCACCGAGCTTGCCCACACCCAGAAGCAGCTTGCCGACAAGAGCACCGAGGCAGGTGAGCTGAACGCCCGCTGCTCCGACCTGACGGCCGCGGTTGCCGAAGCCCAGGAGCATGCCGCCCGGGAGGCGGAGACGGCCAAGAGTTTGGCGTCGCGGCTGGAGGAGTCCGAGAGGGCGGCGGAGGCCCTCCGTGCTCAGGCACGGGCCCTGAGTACGGATCTCGAGCAGGCTCGGAAGTCCGCCGAGGCGTCAGCCACAGACGCCCAGAAGTGGGAGGGCGTGGCAAGAGGTAACCTTTTTGTTCCGTAGACCTTATGGTTTCCTCATCGCGATTTCTTCCTCTTGACGATTTGCGTTGATCTTCTACAGAGCTGAGGGGGAAGCTTGCTGAGGCGGAGGAGGCCTCGGCCGCCCTGCAGTCGGTCTACCAGGCTGAGGCTTCAGACCATCAAGCTCTGCAGGATGCCGCTGCTGAGGCCTGCGCGTCTCTCGGGACCGCGGGTGGTCAGTCGGGGAGCTCCCTGACCAGCCGCCTGGCCGCCTTGAGGGGTCAGGTGGATGACCGGGTGCGCGGTGCCCTGCATCTTGGGGTGAAGCGGGCCTTCGCCGTGATCTCCAGCCACTACGACGGCCTCAACTTCGACGCCGTCAGCCAAGGATACATCCTGGCGGATGACGAAGCCGAAGCCGAGCGGGAGATTGCGGATTTCTCCCGGGTCGTCGAGGCCCCTGGGGAAACCCTGGCTCGGTTTTTCGAAGAGGACGTAGGACTCCCCCCAGTAGCGCCCTTAGCTCCTGAAGACCCCTCGACGGCTGCTCCTGCGGACGAGCCTGAAGAGGAGCGGCGAGATTAGTTTGGGCTACCGAGCCCTTGTGTCGCGACCTCCGTGGGAGGGTATTTTTGTAAGAACATGCTCGTGGCCTTTGAGGCCTGATGTAAAAAATGTTTTTGCATTTCATTCCTTGTTGCCTCCTTTTGGCTTTTTTGCATGTGGAGGGATCTCGGTGGAAACCCTTAGGGTACTTAGGCTACCGAGGTAACGGCAAGGGAGTCTTCCTGCCCGGAGGCGACGGTAGTACTCACGACTTGGCCATTTGACTCTCGAGGCGTCCTTCGCAACTCTTTGGGCGTCGCACGCTAGTTCCTTCCAACGCATAAAAGGAGAAAAGAGGCGAGACTAGGAAGATTTTGAAAAACGAGCAAAGACATAAATCCCGGGGGCGCGATTTTTGGGAACTCAGGGGGGACCCCCTGGTTAGCCCCCGAGGGAGTCTTGACTCTGACCAGACAGAGTCGAGACTACCTCTGTTTTGAATGAAATAAAAAGCTTGAAAACGAACTTTTATTCATTCAAGATGCGATGTTTGTACAAAATACGAGAATTGTACGAAGCCTCGAGGCTTTTCGGAATAAGAATGACGTAGCTGTTTGATGTTCCGAGCTGGAGTCGGGCTCGGGGTTGTTTTCGTGGGGCGGCGCTGAAGGTCAAAGGCCGAGCCCCTGAGTCCAGTTCGAGGTGGAGCGTCGAAGGTCGAGCCTCCGAGTCCGACTCGTGGAGGGGCGTCGAAGGAACGTCGAGCCCCCGAGTCTGGCTCGAGGCGGGGCGTCGAAGGTCGAGCCTCTGAATCCGGCTCGAAGCGGGGCGTCGAAGGGACGTCGAGCCCCCGAGTCTGGCTCGAGGCGGGGCGTCGAAGGGTCGTCGAGCCCCTGAGTCTGGCTCGAGGCGGGGTGTCGAAGGGTCGTCGAGCCCCCGAGTCCGGCTCGAGGAGCGGCGTCGTGCGTGGGTGCCAACTTAGCCAGCTCGTCTGCGGCGGGCGCCCACGCGCACGCCTTCGTCGTCGTCGTCCTCGTCGTCGCGTCTTGCTTTCTGTCTTTCGCCTTGGCCCGCGGAGTGGCCAAAGAAGGCCCCCACTGCCTCGTTGCCGGAGGCGAAGCTGGTGACCTGATCCACCAAGTCTTCGATCGTCCTGGGACGGTAGCGCCCTAACTCGTGGACCAGCTTTTGGCACGTCGTGCCTGCGAGGAATGCTGAGATGACCTCCTCATCAGGCATGTGAGGGAGCTCGAGGCGCTGCTTCGAGAACCGCCGAGCGAAGTCGTGGAGGGGTTCGTCCGCTGCCTGCCTGCAACGTCGCAGATCCCAGGAGTTGCCTGGGCGCGCACAAGTCCCCTTGAAATTCCTGTCGAAGACCCTGACTAGGTCGGCCCAGTCATGGATTTGATCCGGCGGGAGCCCCTCGAGCCACCGGCGAGCAGTGTCCGAGAGGTAAGGTGGGAGTAGGCGTATGATCATACGGTCGTCGCCCTTCGCTCCGCCCAGTTGGCATCCTAGGCGGAAGTCTGAGAGCCAGAGCTTGGGCTCGACCTCCCCGTCATACTTCACGATGTTGGTCGGCGGTCGAAAGCGGTCGGGGAGGGTCGAGCTGCGGATGGCTCGGCTGAACACCCTGGGGCCCGGGGGCTCGAGGGTTTGCCGGCTGTCAGCGATCCGCTCCTGGGCTGGTCTGGCTTGAGGGGCGTCCGGCTGGCTGACCGACGTCTCGTGCTTGCTGCGGGGTGCATCTGCTGGCTTCTCCGAGGCTGCTCTGCGCTGGCGCGAGGCCGAGCTCTCGGCTATCTGCTCAGCGGCCGTTTCGAGGAGGCTCTTTACTTCCTTAAGCATGCGTCTGGCGTCGGGGTCGGAGACAGCGGGCAGATCGCGGAGCAGCATTGCGGCCGCCACCACGTTTTGCCCGGCTCGTGGGAAGCACACCCTGGGGCGTGCTGGCGCCCCGCCCTCGAGGCTCCGTCGGAGGGCCTCTCGAGCTCGACCTCGAGCCCCAGCTCCTCGAGGCTGGAGTGGTTCCTGTGCGAGTTGGGCTGCTCGGTTGTCGTCGTGTTGAGGTGGTGGAACCGAGGCCGAGGATTTGCTTCTTGCCTGAACGCGGGAACCGCCCGCCGTAGCCACGTCGTTGGGTGCTCCGAGGTTGGGCTTTGGCCTGACGTCGTCGTCGTAGCCCTCGGCATCGCTCACCACCCCCTCGAGCTGGAAGCGCTCCCTGGTTGAATACCAGACGTGCCGGTTCGCATGTGTGACGGACGCGGACTTGCTGGGGGAGCGCGCCCGCGCCCTGGAGGTCGCTGGCCGCGTGCCGGGCAGCTTTCCCCTCGGGGATTCTGCGCCGGCAGTGGGGAAGTAGGCGTACGCCGCCGGCACCACCTGTGCCTGGTGGCGATGGTGACCACGACGCTGCTCGCGAGGTGGCGACGTGTGGTGGTGCAGACGACGCGTCATGCCCCCCGCGCGGGGTGGCGTGGCACGTCTTCCGCTCGGGCCCTCCGTGGAGAGCAGGGCCGGTTCGTCGCCGTTGTCAGCGGCTAGGGACTCAAGGTTCCCGAACCAGTCGACGGCACCGGCAGAGAACGAAGGAGTAGAAGAAGCCATCCAGGAGATAGCGAGAAAAATGACTCGGACACGCGCACCCCCTACCTGGCGCGCCAACTGTCGGTGTTTCGTACCCGGGGGTATCACACCAACGAGTAATAACGATCGCGTGCTTCTCCTCCTGGATGGTGATGCAAGAGGACACAAGATTTATCCTGGTTCGGGCAAAGAAGGCCCTACGTCCAGCGGGGGGGGGGGGTGTTCTTGTATTACTTGCACCGAAGTGCTTGTACAGGGGTGGATACAAGCTCACTGAGCATGGACCGGGGTCCGAACTCGAGTGCGGCGTGAGAGTGGATGTGGATGAACGTTCGTCTGTCTAACTGTCGTCCCCCTGACGAAGGGCCCTGGTGTCCCCTTTTATAGAACAAGAGGAGGCCAGGGCTTACACAGGATGGTTATGTACAGCGCTCGGTATGGCGGGGAGTAGGAACTCTGTCTTGTCGAGGCCGCTGTAGCCATCATGAGCGTTGCTGTAGAGGCGTCCTTGAAGCGTGGCCTCCATCCCGGGCGCGGTCATGGTGGCGTGGCAGAGTGGAAGCCGTACAGCGCCCCATCCCGGCTTGTACAGGACACAGCGGGGTCCCTCCGGGCCTTGGGGTACCTGTCTTCCAAGAGCGTGAAAGCAGTTAGGGCTCGAGGGGCAAAGAGCCGGCCTCGAGGCGGCGCTCACGGGAGCTCGAGGGGTGCAGAGCCGGGCTCGAAGTGGTGCCACGGGAGCTCGAGGGGTGCAGAGCCGGCCTCGAAGTGGTGATTTAGACGTGTACGACGTGGAGCATGGCACAGCAGTGCAGGGCATGGCGCGACAGTGCTGGTGCCTTTTTGCCCATGCTCGTGATGAAAGGAAGGTTTGAATATACGCCGGTTCACTGTGGCACGTGCTGTGTCTAAGAGGATGTGACTGGAGTAGGTGGGTGCATTAAACGCGTGGTACAGGGCTGGTCTGGTCGTTCGTACCGCTCGAGGGGGGCGCGGAGTGTGGCGGAGCGCTCGCCCGAGGCCTGGCCTAAGGGGCTCGGGCGAGGCGGAGATTGGTGCGCTCGCCCGAGGCCTGGCTCAGAGGGCTCGGGCGAGACGGAGATTGGAGCGCTCGCCCGAGGCCTGGCTCAGAGGGCTCGGGCGAGACGGAGATTGGTGCGCTCGCCCGAGGCCTGGCTCAGAGGGCTCGGGCGAGACGGAGATTGGGGCGCTCGCCCGAGGCCTGGCTCAGAGGGCTCGGGCGAGACGGAGATTGGGGCGCTCGCCCGAGGCCTGGCTCAGAGGGCTCGGGCGAGACGGAGATTGGAGCGCTCGCCCGAGGCCTGGCTTGGAGGGCTCGGGCGAGACGGAGATTGGTGCGCTCGGGTGTTTTGCGTTAATTGGGGGTACCCCTTTTTTGTACCACCGACAAATGCTATATAAACCAGTCTTCTGTGCAAACTATAGAAACTTTAATCAACATCACAAAAATCTAATCCGATGGTTAGAAGTGAAGTGAGTTATTTTAGCACTTAAACCTCTTACTATGCCCGCACCTGTTTGGATTAGGATGAGATGAGTGGAGGAGTTTAAGTGCTAAAATAACTCACCATCGGAGTAGATTCATGTGGTCTTAATTGATTAGAGTTTCTATAGTTTGCATAGAAGACTGGTTTCCATAGCATACATTGCCTAGCTTATAAAGTCATCCTTACTGTGAGTTTCATGTCACAGTTTTCGATGTCTCCATATTTTGGAAGTCGTGTAGAAGAGTTTCATCCTCATGAAACTATCTTTACTCCCATGAAACTTTATCATCTCTCTGTAAATACAGTACCACATCAGCGTATTTAATGTTCATGAAACTCTATAAAACTCCCACTGACATTGGTCTAATAGTGTTACTTAGGGTACTAGAACACATGGTTTATATCTTTATTAATTATAGTGTCACCTAAATCAATTAGATGATGTGACACTCTAATTAAAGAGGAGAGATAAAGAAAATAGTTTCTTAGATAAGAAAATATGTCTACGCGAGAACCAAGATACTAAGAGGTTGAGGAGGGAGAGAGAAGATATTTGTACATACCAAACATTAATACGAGAGAATCTTTTTTTGAAACTGAGTATGGATTCCCATTACTCAACAGCTAACAAATCGTCAGCCACAAAGACACAAACTGAGTCTGGGACAGAACTCAACACCCGAGGCTCACCCACATTACATGAGCAACTTTGTTACATTCCCTATTCTTAAAAGAACAAACAAAATGATCGAAACTGGACTCCACTAAATCTTTGATTTCTGCGATTAAAACACCCTCCGCCACAGTATCATAATCATTGGAATTGAGGGCTTTAGAGCACTCCCAATGCAGAAACTATCATAGTTTCTATAAACATTTATTAGCATGTCAACTAAGCATTTTGTTGATGTGGCAACAGAGTTATTGAGGAGAGAAGGAAGAAATCCTAGAAACGGAGTCTATATTAGAAACGACGTCTTTGTCACTACCAATATCGCAGGAATCCATCGGGACACGCAGCCAGGATCCCATGCGCCTGATTTCTTCCCTCGCAGTCTCGCACGTGCACTGTTCCTTGCATCAGTTACTCGCTTCCTGCTACGCTGCGGCCCTATGCTCGGCCACACGAAGTATGCGTCCACACACCTATGCTCGGCCACACGAAGTATGCGTCCACACAGGATGATGAGGAGAGAGAGAAGCAATCAACAGAATGCGAAAGAAAGAGAGGTGAATGGTTGGGTCTAAAAAAATACTGCATTGGACAATATAGTTTCTACGAATAGTGTCTCGTGGTATAGAACTACCAGGTAGTGTCTACATTGGGAGTGCCCTTAACTAGCATCAGCGCATCCGTCTCCAAGATAAGATAGCTGATATCCAGATGAACAACCATTCACCCAGGACAAACCCATTTCCACATGTGCAGCGGTTCCCGCAGGGCCCACTTAGCATATTGGGCCTGTTTATATGGAAGTATTGGGCCTCCGTGTCCCTCGCACATTAGTAGCATATTGGTCCTGTTTATATAGAAGTATTTGCCGCGGCAGCAGCTGCCGCTGCTGATAGTTTCAGAGACAAAATACAAGTATATTAATAATAGATACATGTAGTTACAGCGCTGTAAAAAAAAAGCCAAACAGACCCTTACAATTATTATTTTTTTTAATTTTTTATTTTTTATAGTAATCTATCAATTTTTTGGGCTATCAACAAGTTTTTTTTTGATTTGAATGTTTGTTCGAAATAAGCTATGAAACAAAATTGTTAGACAACAAAAACTTATGGTATGTATAAGTAATTTACGCTAGTCTTAAAATTATTATAAAAAATTATGCCAAAATGTTATGTTGTCGGCAGAGCGTCTCTGTACGCTGATGACTTGGTCGTCCTGGTGGCCCCTCAAGCGGAAGATTTTCAGTGTATCACGCAGATCCTCAGCCTCTTTGTTGGGGTGTCTGGTCTCATCACGAATATGAGCAAATGCCAGGCAACGCCTATCAGATGCTCCGAAGAGTTGATTCAGGTGCTGCCGCAGAACTTTCTATGTGCTCTAGCTCTCTTTCCATGCAGGTACCTTGTGGTGCCGCTGTCTCTTAAACGCCTCCGGCATTCTGATGAACAGGCTCTGGTGGACGCAGTGGCAGCTAGACTCCCCACGTGGAAAGCGGGTCTCCTTACTCACGCCGGTCGGGTTTGTCTCTCCAAAGTGACCCTATCGGCCATTCCGACCCACATCTCCATTGTGTTTTGCCTCTCTGCCTGGGCTATTGGACAAATTGATTGATGTCGTCGTGCCTTCTTGTGGTCTGGGGCGGCGTCCACAACCGGGGGGAAATGCAAGGTCGCTTGGCCGCTGGTGTGTCATTCGAAGGAGTTGGGTGGTCTTGGCGTTTTAGACCACCGCTTCTTCGGTTACGCTCTCAGGCTAAGATGGGAATGGCTGGCCAGGACGTCTCCCAACATCTGCTGGGAGGGCTTACCATCAAAGGCGAACAAGTTGATCTCTGCGATGGCTTCCATCTGTATGAAGGTCTTGGTTGGGGACGAGGGCTCGTGTTTGCTCTGGACGGATGATTGGTCTCCGGTTGGGCCGCTTTGCAGGTTTGCTCTAGACTTGTTCAGTGCTATATCCCGGGCAGGCAGGAAGCGTGCTTTGAAGGAAGGAAAGCCCAACAACAGGTGGGCTCTTGACATCGTTGGGGCCTTGACTGTTCAGTTTATCTGCCCGTATCTCAGAGTTTGGCCTATTGTGCAAAATGCTTCTCTTGATCCAATCCAGGCCGATCGCTTTGTCTGGAAGTGGTCTGCGGATGGCTGCTACTCAGCTTCGTCAGCTTACCGATCGTTTTTCAACGGCTCAGTTCAGTTTTTGGGTGCCAAGGAGCTCTGAAAGACCAAGGCACCAGCGCGTGTCAAATTCTTCTTCTGGCTCGCTCTTCGCTGACGCCTGTGGACTAATGAACGAAGGAAAAGACATGGTTTGCAGGCTGATGATGCTTGTGCCCTCTGCGCCCAGGAGCTAGAGACAACCGAACACCTATTCCTGGGTTGCGTCTACACTCGTGTCATTTGGTTCAGGCTTCTATAGCCAGGGGGCTGGGCAGTCTCACGCCTGATGGAGTTGATGATCTTGCTCATTGGTGGACAGCAAGACGCTCGCTGCTGGCCATGCCGCTTCGGCCGGCTTTTGACTCGCTGGTTTTGCTGGTCGCCTGGATGATCTGGAAGGAAAGAAACGCTCGCACGTTCCAGGACTATGTGTCAGACGCTGATCTTCTCGTGCGGCGTTCTCTTCTTGAGGCGGAAGACTGGGCAGACGCGGGATTCAGAACTCTGCATGTCCTCACCCCTCTCTGGTCGCAAATTAAAGCTTTGTTGCTATGTAATCCTTGTTGTGGTCTTCCTCTTTTCTTTCTTCCACGTGTTTTCTTCCTGGTCTCGGTTTCATGTTGGCAGGGCTTCTCGCCTTCGGAATTTGGTCCTTGTTCTTGTGAACTCTTCCTCTTAATGAAAAAACGGGTGAATGGCCCAATCGTGAAAAAATATATAGAAAAGTTTTCATGATAAGTCATCCATAAAATTACACAAAAACTATATAAAATATATGATAAAAAAATGATGATAAGTTATGTTCTGTAAAATGTTATATGGACAAAGTTGTGAATATAAGTTGTAGTAATAAGTTACGTCTCGTAAAATATTATGCATAATAGTTATGTGCATGACTTAATCTGTTCGCTTGAGCTTATCAACCGGAATCAACCCTACTTTTTAGCAGAGAATAGTGTTTTTCTATCACACAAATCACCAAAATAGTGTTTTCAACAACATAAATCGAATAACATTCTAAAAAGAAAAATTGCAGAAAGAAACTTTTTCGAAAAGGCAAAGTTAAGGGACTAGTTGATGGTTTCATCGATTCTAATCCAGTGAGCGTCTGCTGGTTAGTCTGAAGAGGACGAGAATTTGGCATCCTAAATATAACATGTGTGATCTTGTAGATATAATTCTGACTGAAAATAGTGATCAAAATGAGTGTATATAGTGAGTGAGCCATAGTAAAGTAGAAACACTTAGAAATTGAACCTATGGTTGGGCCTGGTTCGGAGGCATGAATTGCTCCAGAGATTGAGACCCTATGCTGGCATCCTTTAGAGCCTGTTGTTAGAGTGTGCTTCGTGATTCTACAGTTATGTTCCCTGATTCTCTGGTGAAGTGATTCTATGACTCAAAGCGATTCTCTTTGATTCTTTATTATAAACTTTCAAAATCAGGATAGAGAATCACTTCACAAAATCTGGGGAAGCTACTTTTTTCTGTTAGACTGATCTCCACCACTCATGACCCAACGATCATGTGTGGGCTCGATCTGGCGCCCAGATCGGGGGCATCCAGCCGTTCTGTGGCTGGTGGGCCCCCGTCGCGCAACGCTATAAAGAGGAGGTGGGGACCAGAGCTCAAGGCACGAGGTTCACCTCTGCAGCCGCCACCCCACCGACAAACCCTAACTCCGATCTAGGGAAGCGCCGAGGCGGCGGGAAGGTCTACTACGCTGCCAGGAGGCCAACGCCACCGGTCTCCACTGCTTCCTCTTCACCAACTGCGGCAACGCCTTCTCCGACCGCCGTTGCCTAGCGCAGATCTTCTCCGACGAACTCAACCCTATGTCGATGATCTCGCACATCCCACCGTTTGACGACAACAACTACATGATGTGGACAGAAAAGTATGAACTGGCCCTTGCGCTCTCGGAGAATGACCTAGCACTTACCTCACTGTGTTCTACTGAGCCAGAGGACCCGGTGAGGGCCGAGAATGAGACTGATGCTGAATTCACTGTCCGGCAGCAAGATCACGCAAAAGTCCAAATGAAGTATGACCTTGAGCGCAGGAGATGGGACATTTCCAACCGTAAGTGCTTAATGGTGGCCAAGTCCACCATTTCAGACCCGATAAGGGGGTCCATCCCAGATTGTGACACTGCCACAGAGTATCTAAAGAAAGTTGAGAGTCAGTTTACTGGCTCCTCAAAGGCTTATGCAAGTACTCTTATCAAGAGGCTAGTTAATGAGAAATACTCTGGTGGAGGCATAAGAGAACACATATTGAAGATGAGCACCTTGGCAGCTAAGATAAAACCAATGGATATGGGGCTCAAGGATGAGTTCCTAATTCATTTGATTTTTGCTTCTTTGCCCAAAGAATATGAGACATTTTTTGTTAATTACAACATGCAGCCCGATAAATGGGACATAGAAAAGCTCATTGCAATGTGTGTTCAGGAAGAGGAGAGGATAAAGTCTTCACATAATGACTCTGCTCATTTTGTGAAAGACAATAGAAAGAAAAATTATTATCATAAACCACAAGGGAAACCTCAGTGGGATGGTAGCTCCTCCTCCAGGTCACAGGGTCAGACCCCACAAGGCCAAGTCCCACAAGGCCCAACCCCACAGGGTCCAGCTTCTCAGAACCCTAATGATGTAGACAAGGACACCTGTAGGTGGTGCATGCAGAAAGCTGGACACTACAAGAAGAATTGTCCATAGTTCCTGAAATATCTCTAAGAGAGGTGAGGATATTATAAAATTCATAGACGAATCCCTGAATTTAAGTTATGCAAAATCTACTTGGTGGATTGACTCAGGTGCAACAATTCATGTTGCAAATTCATTGCATTGATTCCATACAGAGACGATGATACAAAGAGGAGAAAGATGTATTAAAGTAGCGAATGGAGTACAAGCTAAAGTCAAAGCCATCGGAGAGCTTTATTTAGAATTACATAATAGTTTTGTACTTAAGCTCACAGATGTACTCTATGTTCCCTCTTTGCGCAAAAACTTAATAAGTGTTTCACGTTTAGATGATGATGGTTATGATTGCCATTTTGGAAATGGCCAATGTAAGATTACATTTCAGAATAAACGTGTTGGTCTTGCCTTCTAACAAGACAAGCTTTATTTATTAGCTCTTTCTGAAAATGTGAATGTTGCAAGCAATGAGAATGAGAATGTCTCTTTGACATTGAATGCAAGCAAGAAGCGGAAGTGTTCATCATGCTTCTTCGAAATTATGGCACTGTCGTTTAGGCCATATTTCGAGGGGGAGGATTGAACGATTGATTAAAGAATCAATTCTTCTGCCATTAGAATTTTCAGACTTAGAACAATGTATCGATTGCATTAAAGGAAAGTTTGTTAAGAAAATAAAGAAAGATGTCAAACAAAGTGCGGGAATTTTAGAGATAATTCATACGGATATATGTGGTCCATTTTCTGTTAAAAGTGTGGATGGTTATGATTCATTCATAACATTCACAGATGATCATTCTCGTTATGGCTATATTTATCCAATTGCAGAAAGATCAAAAGCGTTGAATAAATTTAAGATATTTAAGGCTGAAGTAGAAAATCAGCACAACCTAAAGATTAAGATAGTAAGATCAGATCGTGGTGGAGAGTACTATAGGCGACACACCCCATATGGCCAAGTTCCTAGACCTTTTGCAAAGTTCTTACAGGAAAATGGCATAGTTGCCCAATGCTCTACACTGGGGGAGCCTCAGCAGAATAGAGTGGCTGAAAGATGCAACCATACCTTAATGGATATGGTGAGAAGCATGATAAGTTACTCCACATTATCGATTAGTTTGTGGATGCAGGCGTTAAAAACCGTCATTCATATTCTTAATCGAGTACCTAGTAAATCGGTGCCAAAAACACCGTATGAGTTATGGACAGGAAGGGAACCCTCGCTCAACCATTTGCGTGCGTGGGGTTGTCCAGCTGAGGCAAAAGTATTTGACCCAAACATTAGAAAGCTAGATCCCAAGACAATTAGTTACCATTTCATTGGCTACCCAGACAGGTCAAAGGGCTATCGCTTCTATTGTCCTGATAGACAAACAAAGTTTATAGAAACAAGACATGTTGTGTTCTTGGAGGATCAGATGATCAGGGGGAGCATGACGGCGCGAGAAATTAATCTTGAGGAGAAGCGGGTATGTGTGCCCACTCCAATGATTCAGGAACCATTTTTTGTGTTGCATGTTGCTGCTGCACCAACAGTGCAAGACACTGCGGTGATAGCACCTATTGTTGCTTCTCCCATGGCAACGGTGGATGAACAGGAACCTGTTCTTCAGGAGCCTATTGATCCTAACATTGCACATGAGGAAGAGCAACACAGCCCCACATAGAACCAGTACCATCTAATGATGGGCCCAGAAGGTCCCAAAGAGCAAAAAGGTCAGCTATTTCTGATGACTATGAAGTTTATGATACTGAAGAATTTCAAATAGATGGTGACCCCACCTCATTTGAAGAAGCCATGAGAAGCGCCCACTCATTCAAGTGGATACAAAGTTTGGGACTTAGAGACAATTCCCAAAGGAGCCAAAACAATAGGTTGTAAATGGGTCTACAAAACCTAGTATGACTCCCAAGGGAACACAAAAAAATATAAAGCGCGACTTGTGGCAAAGGGATTCACACAGAGAGAAGGAATATATTACAATGAGACCTTTTCTCCGGTCTCATGCAAGGACTTTTTCAGGATCATAATGACATTAGTGGCACATTAGATCTTGAATTGCATCAGATGGATGTAAAGATGACATTTCTTAATAGGGATTTAGATGAAATTGTTTACATGGCACAGCCGAAAGGTTTTGTTGTGGAAGGAAAACAACGAATGGGATGCCGCCTAAAGAAATCCATTTATGGATTAAAACAAGCTTCAAGACAGTGGTACTTGAAGTTCGATGGTACGATTAGAAAGTTTGGGTTCCAAGAAAATGTTGAGGACAATTGTGTTTACGTAAAGTTTAGAAATGGAAAGTATATCTTTCTAATCTTGTATGTGGATGATATCTTACTTGCTAGTAATGATGTCAATCTACTACATGAGACAAAGAAGTTTTCGTCCTCAAACTTTGATATGAAAGATCTCGGTGAAGCTTCGTTCGTTCTAGGGATCGAAATTCATCGAGATAGAAACAAGGGGGTTTTAGGTTTATCACAAAAGGCATACTTGGACAAGGTTCTGAAGAAGTTCAGTATGCATAAGTGTAAACCTTCACCTGCTCCTATGGTCAAGGGCGATAGATATGGGGACTTTTAGTGTCTCAGGAACCAGTATGAGATCGATCAAATGAAAGCGGTTCCATATGCTTCAGCTGTCAGAAGCTTACAGTATGCTCAAGTTTGTAAACGCCTTGACTTAGCTTTTGTTACCGGGTTACTTGGCAGATTTCAGAGCAATCCAGGTCCAGAACACTGGAAACTAGTAAAGAAAGTCTTACGTTATTTGTAAGGCACAAAGGGGCTCATGCTAACATATAGAAGATCTGATTCCCTGCGCATTGAGGGGTATTCAGACTCAGATTATGCGGGAGATGATAGAAAATCCACGTCACGTTACGTTTTTACTCTCGCAAGTGGAGCTATATCGTGGAAAAGCTCCAAACAGACAGTCACCACGTCGTCAACGATGTATGCTGAGTTTTTAGCATGTTTCGAGGCCTCTGGGCAGGTGAACTGGTTGAAGAAATTCATACTCGGTTTAAAAGTGGTTGACGACATCCATGGACCACTAAAGTTATATTGCGATAATTATCCGACAGTACAATATGCTCACAACAATAGGTCAAATGGTGCTGCCAAACACATTGACATTAAGTACTATTTTGTGAAAGATAAAGTCCGGGATCACATTATAAGTCTTGAGCATATAAGTACAGAGAAAATGCTAGCGGATCCGTTGACTAAAGGCTTACCACTCAACGCATTCAGAGAACATGTGGTCGACATGGGTTTAAGGGAAAGCCTATGATTCCTGGACTATTAAGGGCCCAAGATTAAGGGATTTATTTCAAAGCAAAGAGGTGTGAACGCATCTTGGCCCCTAGTGGTTTCGGTGATTGGATGAAACACAAGATTACTGTGACTAACGTGTGTTTTGCAGAAACAGGATTGAGTTAGGTCACGGTAATGGCGACGATACAGGCATATGGAGTTCATATCCCCTGGCGATGGATATCGTTTCGGTTTTCAAAGGATGGACGACGAAGACGGTGGTAGACTAGGCTAAGTGTCATATGGTGTTGGAGGACACTTAGGTAGTCTTAGGTCTTTGTTTTTTCCTTTGGCCGTACTATAAAGGGGAGCGTGAATCAGTAGTTTGACCTAGATGAGTCTATTGAGGTAGGTGTGGTGCACACTAGTTATTTCATAGCCCTAGGTAGCTCAGAGAGATGCCTTAAGTCGAGAGGATCTAAAGTCGTTTTGGCCGCGTCGCGATCCGAGTTGAGTCTGCCCCTGTTATGGGCATCGGACGCTGGCCAGGTGGCCATCGGACGCGTCCGATGCTCACACCAACTAGGGTTCAGTCTGGTGCGTGGCATCGGACGCGCCGATGTGTTCACATCGGACGCGCCCATGTCACTGTTCACGTGCGCGTGAACTGGAGGTCGCATCGGACGCTGGCATCGGACGCTGAGGGCCAGCGTTCGATGGCCATCTAGAGAGGTTCCAGAGAGGGTAAAACCACATCGGACGCGTCCGATGTGGTGGCATCGGACGCTGCCCAGCGTCCGATGTCCATTTAACAAGTCTGACAACAGGGTACAGTTGACCGTTGGTCGAGGTCATTGGTGCGTCTGATGCCAGGCATCGGAGCGTCCGATGCTCCCGCAGAAACCCTATTTTGTGCAGTTTTTGGATGGCCGGTTGGGGGAGTATTTATACTCCTTCCCTCCATCCATTTGAGTGTTCTTGCCACTTCCATCTGCTGAGAGACACATTGTGAGTGTGAGATAGTGCAAGAGCCCTAGTGAGGTTGAGTGAGTTGCTAATTGTGAGAATTAGACACCTCCTAGTGAGAATTGAGTAGCAAGTGTGCATCCATCCATCTCTTTGGCCTTGTGTTGGTCAAGTGAGAGTTCTAGCTTGTTACTCTTGGTGATCGGCATCACCTAGATGGCTTGGCGGTGATCGGAGAGCTTCGTGATCATCCAGAGGCATTGTGGATGACCCAAGTCAAGTTGTTACCGGTAGCGAGCGATTCACCGGGCCGGAGTGGCGAAGAATCAGCTCGTAGTGAGCACTTGATCCTTGCGCGGATCAAGGGGGAGCGATACCCTTGCGCAGGTGCTCCAACGAGGACTAGGGGGTGTGTCGACACCTCGATACCTCGGCAAAAAGATCGTCGAGTCATCTCTACTCTTTTACCTACACATTTACTTTCAAGCAATTCAATTCCGCATTACTACTTGTTGTTCATTCTATATTGGATTGCTTTGGTAGAGTAGGAGTGGCATAGACTTGATCTTTTGTGTGGTAGAATAAAGAGAAACACACTTCTAGGCACTAGGGGGTTAATTGGGGCTTGATAGGTTTTATTCTTGCAAGAAGTTTTAGAAAAGCCCAATTCACCCCCCCTCTTGGGCATCTTGATCCTTTCAATTGGTATCGGAGCCTCGTGCTCTCGATTTAGGCTTAACCGCCTAGAGTTAAGATGTCCGGAGGTGATGGACCACCTCCCATGTTCGAGGGAGATGACTTTCCATATTGGAAAATCCGTATGGAGTCGTACCTAGAAGCGGTTGATGTGAAATGCCGCGATGCCACCATAACCGGGTTCCCCAAACCCAAGGAGGGCACTAGCCTCACGCCACATGAGGAAGAAAATGAGAAGTGGAATGCAAAGGACAAAAACATTCTTTTTAGAGGCATTTGCAAGGATGTGTTTAACCGCGTCCGAAACCACAAGAATGCCCATGATCTATGGGATAACATTTGTGCTCTCCATGAGGGGACCAAGAGTGAGCGTGAGGAGTGTTGACTCTTGCTAACGTCCTCACTAGGAGTATACTATGGAATCTATCCCTGGCAACGACGCTAGAAAGGTTTGTTGATACTTCTCAATGTAAGAAGTATAACTAACTATTCGTATGACTATTGGTAGGTTCCGCAAGCGCACAGAATAAGTCTATTGTAGCACTTCACCCGGGAGTAACCGAGTATCGTATTTATTTCCACAGGGAAGCTACTATGGCAGAACTAACACTAGGACCGCTATGAACAACTAGTGATTCTAGCAGGGTTGATTGGAAAGTATGAATGGGGGTTGATATCTACTACTACTAAAAAGAAAGAAAGACTGACTACTACTAAACTAAATCGGCGAGGTCTGGCCGATGAACAGATTAATGTTTTCCTACACACTTACGATCACAACTAACTTAGCAGTAAAGGTTTTATCTAGTTCTTCGAACCATACACACCCTCTGGACTATTTACCTCAGACGTGCACAACGAGGTTTATGATTTAAGAACTAACCCAACTACGTGGTGGAATTCAAGGCTCCCAGGGCTATCACCACCTGTTTGCTACCACAACTATCCGGGGGGCCAGCCACAAACTAAGGTATAACTAGTCTAAGCACCGCGCTTACACTAATATATACTACTCTAATCTTGCGTCCAAAACTAGAGCACTGATTACTCAGCGAAGAACCCAAACTAGATACAAACTAAATACTAAGTTATCTATGATCGAAAGCACTCAACAAGAACAATAAGTAAAGAACTTAAAGTAAATGCTAAAAGTAGAAGAACACTAAGATAAATGAAGAAAGACTTGGAATTATACCAGAGACTTGGAAGATCCTCTATTACAACTCTAGCTCTTCTCTTCTTCACTCTCGCTCTCACTCTAAGTCTCTCAACTAGAGTGTTCCTTCACCAGAGCTTCGCTTACAAGAGAGTGGGACTAATGAGGTGAGGTCTGAGTACAAATGAGCTCGGGGGGTCCTATTTATAGCCTAAGGGACCTAGGGGGGGTACTTATGAACCTAGGGTTAGGTCAGAGGGGTGAGTGTGGTGGCGGGCGCCAGCCCTAGGTGGCGGCCGCCACCCCCCTGGCCGTTGGATCCACCGACCTTGCTTCAATGGCATCCAGGAGCTCCAGGGAGGCGGTTCCAAGGTCGGTTGCATGTCCAAATAACCGTCACATGGGCAATTGGGTCATGATCCATGTGACATCCCTTCTTGGCCCTTGGATGCAATGACCTAAGTGATCAATGGCTGAAAATGAGTGTGGCATGCCTCCCCCAGATCAGTGACGTGGCAGGGGAGGAGTTTGGGCCTCACTCCCCTAGCGGCCGCCAGTGATGGGTGGCGGGCGCCACCCCACCTTGGCCCAAAGTGAGCCCAGGTGAGTGTGCTCGCCTCCTGGTGGGTCCTCTTGGTAATTTTTCTCAAAAACCCTACAATTTCCTACATTCAAATAAAACTCAAGGACAAGTGGAAATCGTTAGTTTATAAAAGGTTTTTGGTTGATTTTAGGTCCTTGTGTTGCGTTATATGACCTTATTGATGCTAAGAATATGACACTTAGTGAGCGTCAACAAGGAGAGATATCATTTAGTTATGCAAAAGCTTCATTCTTTTGATATGCATGCTAATGAAAGTGCCAATGAAATGTACTCACGCTTAAATGTTCTTGTAGAGGAACTTAATGGACTTGGCCTCACACAAATGCAACCATCCGATGTTGTGAGGAAGATTCTTTGTGCCCTTCCAATTGAGAAGTATGGACACATTGTGACGGTGCTACATCAAGGTGATCTTTCGACCACTACACCAACTCAAATCTTTGGAAAGATCAATGCACATGAGATGTACATGCACATCACACCAAGTGGTGGCTCCTCCACCAACAAGAAGAAAGACTTGGCCTTCAAAGCTAGCCATGACAAGAAAGGCAAGTCCAAGGCTATTGAGGTGCATCATGAGAGCTCAAGTGATGAAGAGGATGATTCCAACATCGCTCTCATGGTGAGAAGGACCACCAAGATGTTGAAGAAGCTTCACAAGAATGGAGTCAACTTTGACTCAAGAAAGAAGAAGTTCTTCACAAGTGTCAAGAGGAGGCCAATCTCTGAAATGGATTGCTACAATTGCGGTGAGCTTGGCCATCTTGCTCATCAATGCACCAAGCCCAAGAAAGAGAGCTACAAGAACAAGAACAAGAACAAGGGCAAGAAGTATGACTCATCAAGTGAAGATGAGAAGAAGGATGAAAAGCCCCACTACAAGAAGGATGGCAAGAAGAAGAAGCAATACCACAAGAAAGGTGGGAAGGCTCACATTATTGGTGATTGGCTCACCGACATGGACTCCTCCGGTGGCTCATCAAATGAAGATAGTGATGATGAGAAGGAAAAGGTGGCCGCTCTAGTCATTGGCTCCTCTACACCACCACCACCACCGTCACCATCATCATCTACACACCTATGCCTTATGGCCAAGGGTGACCGGAAGGTACAAAGCGATGATGACTCTAGTGATAGTGATAGTGATGGTGAATTTGAGTCACCTACTTATGATGAGCTTGTTAAATTGCTAAACAATTACTCTAAAATCATAAGAAAGACTAGAGCTAAAAATGAAAAGCTTGTTGATGAAAATGAATCTCTTGTTGAGAAATATGATCATGCTATACATGCTAGTGATGAGCTAAAGAATGAACTTGCTACTATGTCATCCACTATCAAGGAGCTCAAGTCCTCTAACAAGGAGCTCAAAGCTAAAAATGAAAAACTTGATAAGATGCATAGTGACTTTACCACTAGGTATGCTTTGCTCAAAGAACAATACACTCAAGTGAAAGTTGACTATGATGCTCTCACCGTTGCTTATGATATGCTTTCACATGAGACACATGATGCTCCTAACCTTGTTGTTAAGTGTGACATAGCAACATCTTGTGAGGACTTGGTTAGTGAGCATGATGAGCAAAGAGCTAGTGGCAAAGGCAAGAGTGTGGTTGTGGCCGATCATTATGATGATTATGTCAAGATCAAGAATGAGAATGCAAAGCTCAAGATTGATCTAGAGAAGCTTGCAACCACAAAGCAAGTCATTGTTGAGACCCAAGATGATGACTATAGCATGTCACTTGAGCTAGACATGCTAAAAGAAGAGAACAAGAGATTGAAAATGGAGAGGGATTACAAGATGACACCATCTCAATTAGAGCTCCAACAAGAGAATGACAAGCTTAAGAGAGAGAAGGAACACCTCACCACCGGGTTGAAGAAATTCACCAAGGGTCAATGTCTTCAAAGTGAGCTTCTCATGAACACCGTAATGAAGACCAATAGAAATGGCATTGGCTTCCTTGAAGAGAAGATGAAGCAACGCAAGAGCATCACTAAGCCAAATAAGAAGAAGATTGGAAGATGTTATGAGTGTGGAAAAGAAGGACACTTTGCTCATGATTGTGAAGAACCTAAACCTACACCCTTGCCCAAGCATGCTAGGCCCTTTGCTTTCAATGCTCACTACATGCTTAGACAAGACTCTAGTGGCAAGATGAAAGTCATGTTCATGGGGCCTCCTAACAAGAATAGGCCTAAGCAAATTTGGGTTGCAAAGTCACTAGTAGAGAAGGTTAAGGGACCTCAACAAGTTTGGGTCCCAAAAGCTCAAGCTTGATTTCTTATGTGTGTAGGTGAACTACAAGACCGGTGGATCTCATTGGGTGATCGATAGTGGTTGCACACAACATATGACCGGTGATCCCCGGATGTTCACCTCACTAGAAAAGAATGTCAATGACCAAGAAAAGATTACATTTGGTGACAACTCAAAGGGCAATGTCAAGGGATTGGGCAAAGTGGCAATATCAAATGATCATACCATCTCCAATGTGCTTCTAGTTGCATCATTGAGGTTCAACTTGCTATCCGTTGGGCAACTATGTGATCTTGGCTTTCAATGTTTGTTCACCGACAAGGAAGTGGTTGTGACCAAGAAAGATGATACACAAGTGATATTCAAGGGCTTTAGATACAACAATCTCTATCTAGTGGATTTCACCTCCGAAGATGCCAACTTGAAGACATGTTTGTTCACTAAGCAATCACTTGGTTGGCTATGGCATAGAAGATTGGCACATGTTGGAATGAACACTCTCAACAAGCTATTGAAGAAGGATTTGGTTAGAGGCTTGAAGGATGTCAAATTTGAGAAAGACAAATTGTGTAGTGCATGTCAAGCCGGCAAGCAAGTTGCAAACACTCATCCAACCAAAGCCTTTGTATCAACATCAAGAGAGTTGGAGCTACTTCACATGGATCTATTCGGGCCAACTACATATGCTAGCTTGGGAGGAAATCTCTATTGCCTAGTGATTGTTGATGATTATTCGAGATACACTTGGGTATTCTTTCTTCATGACAAATCCGAAGCAACCCCTTCATTCAAGAAGTTTGCCAAGAGAGCCCAAAATGAGTTTGACTTGAAGATCAAAAAGATAAGAAGTGACAATGGAAGAGAGTTCGACAACACCCACATTGAAGAGTATTGTGATGAAGTTGGGATCAAGCATGAAGTCTCTGCAACATATAGACCACAACAAAATGGGGTAGTTGAGAGGAAGAACCGAACACTAATCACCCTAGCAAGAACAATGCTAGATGAGTACACTACACCGGAAAGATTTTGGGCGGAAGCAATCAACACCGCTTGCTATGCATCAAACCGGTTGTTCCCCCATCGTCTCCTTGGCAAGACCCCCTATGAGCTACTCAACAACAAGAAGCCGGATATATCATTCTTTAGAGTGTTTGGGTGCAAATGCTACATCTACAAGAAGCGCCAACACCTAGGGAAGTTTCAACGCCGATGTGATATTGGTTTTCTTGTTGGTTACTCATTGAAGTCCAAAGCATATTGAGTATTCAACCATGCCACCGGGATGGTAGAAGAAACATATGATGTGGAATTCGATGAATCTAATGGCTCTCAAGGAGAGCATGAAAATCTTGATGATGTAGGTGATGAACCATTGAGGGAAGCAATGAAGAACATGCCGGTTGGAGCCATCAAGCCTAAAGATGATGATGATGATGTGCAAGTCATTGACAAGCCATCCTCATCCAATGTACCACATGTTGATGACAAAGATGGGAGGGATCCATTTGAAGATACTCATGTCTCCCATGATCAAATGGTGGTACAAGCTCAAGATGTTGATGCTCCACAAGCGGCCCCTCAAGTGGTTGATCAAAGGACTACTCCTCTACTACAAGCTCAACCTCAAGATCTCATCATAGGGAGTCCAACAAGGGGTGTAATGACTCGATCTAAAAAACTTGCTTTATTTATTGAACATCACTCCTTTGTGTCTCTTGTTGAGCCTACCATTGTAGATGAAGCTCTAGGTGATCCGGATTGGGTGAATGCTATGCATGAAGAACTAAACAACTTCACCCGCAACTAAGTTTGGACACTTGAAGAGCGACCCAAAGGCGCAAGAGTCATTGGAACAAAATGGGTGTTTAGAAACAAACAAGATGATCAAGGCAAGGTTGTTAGAAACAAGGCAAGGCTAGTTGCAAAGGGGTTCTCTCAAGTTGAAGGTTTGGATTTTGGAGAGACCTTTGCACCGGTTGCAAGACTCAAAGCCATCTGTATCCTCCTTGCATATGCATCACATCATGACATTAAATTATATCAAATGGATGTGAAAAGTGCATTTTTAAATGGCTTCATAAATGAACTAGTCTATGTTGATCAACCTCCCGGGTTTGAAGACCCTAGATATCCTAATCATGTTTATAGGTTGTCCAAGGCGCTATATGGGCTCAAGCAAGCCCCAAGAGCATGGTACGAGTGCCTCCGGGACTTCCTCATTGAGAAGGGCTTCACCATTGGGAAGGTCGACACCACACTATTCACCAAGAAGCTTGATGGAGAGATTTTCATTAATCAAGTCTACGTTGATGATATCATCTTCGGGTCAACAAATGAAGACTATTGCAAGGAATTTGGTGACTTGATGTCGAAGGAATTGGAAATGTCCATGATTGGAGAGCTCACATTCTTCCTAGGCTTCCAAGTCAAGCAAATGAAGGAGGGGACTTTTATATCTCAAGAGAAGTATACAAAAGACCTCCTCAAGCGCTTCAACATGGATGATTGCAAGCCTATCAAGACTCCAATGCCAACAAACGGACATCTCGACCTAGATGTGGGAGGTAACCCGGTTGATCAAACTATCTACCATTCTATGATTGGTAGCTTGTTATATTTGACCGCATCTAGGCCCGACATCATGTTTAGTGTGTGCATGTGTGCTCGCTTTCAAGCCGATCCTAGGGAATCACATCTCATAGCGGTGAAGAGAATCCTTAGGTACCTAAAGCACACCCCAAGCATTGGCCTTTGGTATCCCAAAGGAGCTAACTTCCAACTCGTTGGGTATTCTGATTCGGATTACGCGGGTTGCAAAGTAGATAGAAAGAGCACATCTGGAGGGTGCCATTTGCTTGGGAGATCACTAGTTTCATGGAGTTCAAAGAAGCAAAATAGTGTGGCCTTGTCTACCGCCGAGGCGGAATACATCGCCGCGGGTGCTTGTTGTGCACAAATCCTTTACATGAAGCAAACCCTTTTAGACTATGGTGTAGTTCTAGAAAGGGTACCTTTGTTGTGTGACAATGAGAGCACGGTTAAGCTTGCTAACAACCCGGTTCAACACTCTCGCACAAAGCACATAGATATTCGCCATCACTTTCTTAGAGACCATGTTTCAAAGAAAGACATATCCTTAGAGGGAGTTAGAACCGAAGATCAATTGGCGGATATCTTCACAAAACCCCTAGATGAAAACACTCTTTGTAGATTGCGAAGTGAGCTTAATGTGTTTGATCTAAGTAACTTTGTCAAAAGGTGAAAGGGGGTTGTATTTGCATTGCATTGTATAATATGCCATGTTTAAATTACGCTATGCACATAGGCTTGTCAGACGTGATTAAGATAACCGCCCTAAAACGCGTGTGAAGAAGCTTACCCATGAGCAAACTTGACAAGCAACCTAGATTCAAATTCCGTAATGCATTGCATATGCATGTTTGTTGCTTTGTCGTTTCTTTTCGGTTATGTTTTGAGCATCCGCTAGGGGGAGCATTTGAGGCTCCTAATGGTTGAGTCCCCTAGTTTTGGTGGCCACATGTTGTCTCCTTGAGTTTTATCGCCTATTTTCTCTAAAAATGATATGTAGCCTATGGCAAAATATTTATAAAACTGAGGGCTTATGCGAGGATGCTCATACTAGGTTCCAACTGGTGTTTATTTGCCTCTCACTTGAGTTGGAACTTGGTTGGGAGAGGGAGCCGCAACGGAGATCTTCGAAACAAGCCAACATGCAGCATCGGACGCTGCATCGGACGCTAGCTCCAGCGTTCGATGCCCCCACTGTACACAGCCCCGGCTGGAACAGTGTTGGCGTTGCGTCCGATGTATATTCATCGGAGCGTTCGATGCTCCATCGGACGCTGCTCAGCATCTGATGCTGAGGCATAGGACGCGTCCGATGCGAAATGTGCGTTTTTGGAGCTCTCTGGACAGGCATCAGAGCGTCCGATGTGAAACCATCGGCGCGTCCGATGCCCCTTAAAGCGGCGCGGTCTGTTCTTCTATTGACATCTGGGACCCACACGTCATTCATCTCATTCGTCTTCCACCTCGCGCCCTCGCCCGCAGCAGAGCTCGCAACCACCCGAACCCTAACTTTTCGTCGGCCGCCGCGTCCACCCGCGCCTGCACCCTCCCCGCTGGCCGCCGTGACCCTCGTCGCCGGCCCCTGCTCCGCCGCGCTCATCGTCGCTCACGCCCACTAGCACCCCGCGTGCGCGCTCGACAGAGTTTCCCCTCCCTCGTCTTGCCGGAGTTCCTCGCCGGCGTCCGAGACCTGCTCGCCGGCGCACGTCTTCTCGTCCTCGAGCACGTACTGCTCTCCGGCGACTTCTTCCCCGGCCGACGACTCTCGCAGTGAGCCTCCCCACCCATTTCAATCCCCACTGCATCCAAAGTGTTCGATGAAATGTCTCAACGGACGTTCCACCATGTTTTGACCCCGTTTTCGCCCAAATGTCTTGTAGTCCCTCTTGGTCTGCCGTGTGGGTGCCCGAACGTTGATACTCTCCTCCTCTTGGGTTCAGTTCGTCGTTCGTTCAGGTAGCGAAGCCTTTTTCCTCTCTTACCCAAATGCTTTGCTTCCATAGGACTTGCTCGCCGCTAGACTATATATGCTTATATATCCCCTCTCATCTTGCAGCGAGTCAGTGGCTGCGATCAGGTGACAGTTGGCAGTGACAGCTAACCCAGGGCCAAGCCCGCGGGTAAGGATCGAGGCCAAGCCTCGCGAGTGACAGCACCAGAGGAACAGTGACAGTGGGAGATTCTTTGTCAGGGGTTTCAGTGTCAGTTGGACTGCCCGCTTGTTTCAGTGTCAGTGGTTCTTTCACCGGCAGTCCAGAGCTTCTCTCAGTATGGTTCCTTCCATTCTTGTCAGCCATGTCGCGCTGCAAGAACGTCGGTGGTGGCCCAGGGGACTCACCTCCACGTCCTCCCCCTTCCGGTCAGCGGCCAGGGAAGGGGAAGCTGATTACGCGCCGGAAGCGCACCAGGGAGCAGCGTGAGGCAGACCAGGCTAGAGAGGTTGCGGCCGCCGCAGAGCGTGCCGAGCAGGGAGATCGTTCTGGTGGACTCAGGATCGAGGATCAGGTGTCCCCAGAGCAGCGCCGAGCCATAGAGCAGGTCGAGCAGTTCCACCACTCCCCGACTGGCACGCTTATGGCTGCCGGTCGCCGGACGACGTTCACGTCTCCGGGAGTGGAGCCTGAGAGCTCAGGGCAGGGCCAGGCAGCGGCCGAGGCAGCTGAGGCAGAGGCACCAGAGGCAGAGGCACCAAAGGCCGAGGTAGAGGAGGAGGTCCCTGAGGAGGTTCCCCGGCGCCGGTCCACGCGTCGCAGGACAGCGGTGCCACCCCGGCCCGATGTCCCTCTGCGGGGAGCACGTGCTTCGTCGAGGCGTGCGCCCCCGCCGATAACGCGACTGGACCTCTGGGCGGCCACCTGCTCCCAGATTCAGACTCTTCGCTTAGTGCCAGTTGAGCGGTGGTTTCCCCGAGAGAGGCAGCAGCAGGCCAGCGCAGACTTCTACACCGTGCTACAGGAGGACTTTTACCAGGGCTACCGGAACACCGGTATTTGTCTTCGCTCTCAGCGCGTGTGTCCGCTAGAGGTCGTGGTTACAGCAGCAGGAGAGCCGATCCGCCCCATACTCACCTATCTAACCGGTCTGGCAGACCTTCTAGGGCGGTCTGGCTCATACATTGAAGATTGGGTCTTCCAGTTCTATGCTTCGCTTTGGGTGCACCCGGACAGAGAGACCATTGAGTTTGCATTTCAGGGGGAGCACTACAGACTCCTCGTTCGAGATCCGGAGTTGGTTTGGCTTGCGACACTCACAGACCCGGATCCACGACTTGTGCTACGACAGGACGGAGCCACCCCGCTGCCCTCACGGTGGTGCCCAGCCGTTGACAGACTTGGTCCGCCCCTGCTTCACTGAGCCCTTCGGTGAGGGTTCGAGTCGCGCTCCTAGGGATCTCACCCCTACGACTCGGATCCTCAACGAGGTTCTTCGGCGGACCTTGCTTCCCAGGGTTGGCTTCCGAGAGGGTCTTTCTAGACTGCAGCTATGGTTACTTGCATACCTGGTCAGGCAGCAGGAGTTCGACATCTGGGACATGATTCTTTGTGAGATGGAGGATACAGTGGCAGAGGGCATCAAGGCCCGTAGGCAGCTTCCTTACGCTCACTAGATCTCATATATCCTTTGGAAGGTAGCTGTCACTACAGGGGGTCGTCTAGTTGAGTCTCTTACACACTCTGCGACCGTGTTCCCCGAGTACAACATGAGTCAGCTGTTGGGACACGGCCAGGACCACAGGCAGCAGCAGCAGTAGCAGGATGCTCCGTCTAGTTCACGACAGAGGCCTGAGGTCCCAGAGTCAGCACAAGAGCAGGACGAGGCCGTCCAGGCACTCGCAGAGCAGGAGCTAGCAGAGCTCGAGCGTGGTGACACGTACGTCGCAGAGGACCCTACCGACAGCTCGGACGAGGACTACCAGCTCCCGCCCCACTACCAGCCTCGAGCACACGACTCACAGGCCGGGACGTCTGGTACTGCTTCCTCTGACCCCGCACTTCTTGCAATCTTAGCTCGGATGGAGGAGCAGCAGAGGATAGTGACCCAGGATGTTTAGAGGCTCACCCAGGAGGAGCAGCGTCTAGCACAGCAGCAGGCTCAGGAGCGCTCAGACGCCCGGCAGTGACAGATGTTGGCACTCCAGCAGCAGATCTTGAGCTTCATGGAGAGACTCGCTAGCGGACCTCCTCAGTGGCAGTGGCAGCAGCCTCCCCACAGCAGCAGATTCAGTGGCAGCCACTTGTCCCACCTCAGCAGCAGCAGCAGCAGTTTGGACAGCCACCACCGTTTCCGCAGCCACTCTCGGGCCCCAGCTCTTCACAGTTTACGAGCTTCACCACTCCTCCCGGCGGGCCCCTACTTTTCAGTCCACTGCGGACCGGTTTCACTCCTAGGCCGACAGAGTCTCTGTTTGCGATGACTACTTCTGTGACTCGAGACCTGTCAGCTACCTTCAGTGAGCTCACTGGATTTCCCACTCCAGATCTTCCGGCTCCAGTGCAGACCACGACGGCTCCAGTGACTTCTACCACTGAGATCCTCCCGAGCTCCGTCGCATCTTCAGAGCAGACAGAGCCTGTGCAGTCTGAGATGACCACGATAGTTCAGCCTGAGTTGTCAGTTATTCCTGAGCTTCCGCACTCCGATCCTCAGGTTGACACCACTACTGAGACTGCGACAGAGACAGAGCAGGCAGAGCAGTCAGTGCCAGAGCCGACCCAGACCGCTACTCAGCAGCTTCCAGCTTCAGAGGGTCAGCAGGCTACCGGCGTGTCTTCGTCCGACTCCGAGGAGTACCTCCAGCAGTTCGAGTTCACTCAGCGCACTCCGGAGACGGCACCTGACTCGTCTGCACCACCTCCGCCCTCCAACGCTTAGTTTGGCGCTTGATGCCAAAGGGGGAGAGTGGATGAGTATAGTGATAGGGGGAGCGGTGTGAGAGGGATTTGACTTCTTATGTTGTGTTACATTCACATACGCTCTTTACTTATCGCATCTTTTGTGCATGTTTATGCTATATACTTATGCTATGGACATTTATAACATGTGTGTGCTCACTATGATATATGATATGTCATGTCATTTCGTTTCGCTCATTACTTGCGCTTAATTCTCACTTGGTTATGTATATGAGCTCTTTCACTCTTGCACTTGTTTTTCACTCTAACTTGTTGAGTGCAGGATGATGGCATGATATGTATGAGCTTGCCCCTAATGATTTTCTCTTATCCATTGCAAGTTCATACATGTCATGATTTAAAAACCTCTTCTATCTATACTCGATCTCGTGTTGTCATCAGTCACCAAAAAGGGGGAGATTGAACGCATCTTGGCCCCTAGTGGTTTCGGTGATTGGATGAAACACAAGATTACTGTGACTAACGTGTGTTTTGCAGAAACAGGATTGAGTTAGGTCACGGTAATGGCGACGATACAGGCATATGGAGTTCATATCCCCTGGCGATGGATATCGTTTCGGTTTTCAAAGGATGGACGACGAAGACGGTGGTAGACTAGGCTAAGTGTCATATGGTGTTGGAGGACACTTAGGTAGTCTTAGGTCTTTGATTTTTCCTTTGGTCGTACTATAAAGGAGAGCGTGAATCAGTAGCTTGACCTAGATGAGTCTATTGAGGTATGTGTGGTGCACACTAGTTATTTCATAGCCCTAGGTAGCTCAGAGAGATGCCTTAAGTCGAGAGGATCTAAAGTCGTTTTGGCCGCGTCGCGATCCGAGTTGAGTCTGCCCCTGTTATGGGCATCGGACGCTGGCCAGGTGGGCATCGGACGCCTCCGATGCTCACACCGACTAGGGTTTCGTCTGGTGCGTGGCATCGGACGCGCCGATGTGTTCACATCGGACGCGCCCATGTCACTGTTCACGTGCGCGTGAACTGGAGGTCGCATCGGATGCTGGCATCGGACGCTGAGGGCCAACGTTCGATGGCCATCCAGAGAGGTTCCAGAGAGGGTAAAACCACATCGGACGCGTCCGATGTGGTGGCATCGGACGCTGCCCAGCGTCCGATGTCCCTTTTGACAAGTCTGACAACAGGGTACAGTCGACCGTTGGTCGAGGTCATCAGTGCGTCCGATGCCAGGCATCGGAGCGTCCGATGCCCCCGCAGAAACCCTATTTTGTTCAATTTTTGGATGGCCGGTTGGGGGAGTATTTATACTCCTTCCCTCCATCCATTTGAGTGTTCTTGCCACTTCCATCTGCTGAGAGACACATTGTGAGTGTGAGATAGTGCAAGAGCCCTAGTGAGGTTGAGTGAGTTGCTAATTGTGAGAATTAGACACCTCCTAGTGAGAATTGAGTAGCAAGTGTGCATCCATCCATCTCTTTGGCCTTGTGTTGGTCAAGTGAGAGTTCTAGCTTGTTACTCTTGGTGATCGGCATCACCTAGATGGCTTGGTGGCGATCGGAGAGCTTCGTGATCATCCGGAGGCATTGTGGATGACCCAAGTCAAGTTGTGACCGGTAGCGAGCGATTCACCGGACCGGAGTGGCGAAGAATCAGCTCGCAGTGAGCACTTGATCCTTGCGCGGATCAAGGGGGAGCGATACCCTTGCGCGGGTGCTCCAACGAGGACTAGGGGGTGTGCCGACACCTCGATACCTCGGCAAAAAGATCGTCGAGTCATCTCTACTCTTTTACCTATGCATTTACTTTCAAGCAATTCAATTCCGAATTACTACTTGTTGTTCATTCTATATTGGATTGCTTTGGTAGAGTAGGAGTGGCATAGACTTGATCTTTTGTGCGGTAGAATAAAGAGAAACACACTTCTAGGCACTAGGGGGTTAATTGGGGCTTGATAGGTTTTATTCTTGCAAGAAGTTTTAGAAAAGCCCAATTCACCCCCCCTCTTGGGCATCTTGATCCTTTCAAGGTGTATTGTAGCTGTTAAATCTATCGACGATTGACCGTGACGATGAAGCATGCTCAACGCACTGATTTGTGATGGAATAAACACAGAAAGTCTAGTTGCAGTAAGAGGAGATCAAGGGGGAGAATGTTAGACTAATCTCCACCACACATGACCCAACGATCATGTGTGGGCTCGATCTGGCGCCCTGATCGGGGCGCCCAACCATTCTGTGGCTGGTGTGCCCCCGTCGCGCGGCGCTATAAAGAGGAGGTGGGGTCGGGGCTCAAGGCACAAGGTTCACCTCTGCAGCCGCCACCCCACCGACAAACCCTAACTCCGATATAGGGAAGCGCTGAGGCGGCGGGAAGCTCCACTACACTGCCGGGAGGCCAACGCCACCGGTCTCCACTACTTCCCCTACACCAACTCCGGCAACGCCTTCTCCGTCCGCCGCTGTCTAGCGCAGATCTTCTCCGATGGACTCTAACACCTCCAAGGCCGATGGTTTGCACCTTGTTCTACTCCTCTTCTCTCTCTCTCTTTGTTTATGTAGTAGATCAGTACACTGCTTTTCTATTTTTCAGTCAGTACCCACTAGATCCAGCTCCTAGACAGTCCTAGGGGTTCAACATTTTCAGCACTTAGCCTCTTAGTTTATTTTAGATTTCAGAGAATCACTTTACAGAATCAGCAAAGAATCTGACTTCTAATTGAAAAATACATTTGTCAGTCAGGAAATGATTTTCGTTGAGAATCAGCTCCCTGAAGCGCTCCTAAACACACCCTTACCCAATCTTAGGGTGCGTTTGGTTCAGGGACCAAGTTGAATTGGATATAACGATCCATGGATATTTGGATAAGGATATCCATGATGCATGTTTGGTTGCATGGATAAGACGAGTTATTTTTCTATTTGGTTGGATAGATGAAAGGGGGTGGGATGATAATAGCTGACTAATCATATCTATTATTTAAAAATAATAACAACCAATTAGACACTAATAAATATGCACTAAAACTAATTTTATTATGATAATCACTAATTTGAAATAAAATATGTTAATTATCAACACTAATGTCCTAATTAACACAATAAGCATGCACTAATCAGACATGGAGCAACTGGTCCACAAGATTTCTGAGGATCTGGAAATCCAACATCTCCATGGAATATTTCTTTTTCAATCCAATCTAACCAAATCCAATCTTTCAACCAAACACTAAACATCTATGGACGGACTCATACCATCCATAGATATTCAAGCAACCAAACGCACTATTAAAGAATCGCCTAAATTCGCACTAAAGCCGAAGCATATGGTGCTCCTGCTCCGGTGCTTCCTCTCGAGTGATTTGACGAGAGTGGATTTGTCTGGAAACTTTTGCAAGTTGGTTTCGAATTTCGATTGAGGCGGAGTCGTGAGGATTGACCACTACCTACAAAGCACAAGCCCGCTGGCGGATGGGGTTGGCACGAAGAAGATGTGGGTGCAGCGGGCCACCCGCCCTCGGGCAAGGCTTGGTACACGCGTCCGTTGCTCACTCTGGCAACTCTGCTCCACCGACACCTTTCGTTACCTGAAGAGATTTGTTTATTCCAAGGTTCATGGAATCATGGCCACACTAAAGCCAAGCTGTTGTACACGGCTGAGTCAGCTGCCACATGTGCCACCCCAACCATATTATAGTATCATGGACGGTTATAACGGCCAGGCCAGAGACAGCTAGCCTCACTCTGTCCAGGGGTGAAAAAAAGGAGAGCGCAAAGTCGCCAAAACTTGTGAATTTTTATGATCAAAATCATGTTGTGCAAGAAATGGAGAGGAGATCACACAAGCCACGACCGACCACAAAAGTCTCTCCAACTTTGGTTTTCCCTAGCTTCCATGCAATCTCCTACTATTATATTTGCAGCACCGTACCTCCTGCAACGACAACGCGACAGGCAGATCGAGCGCCGCCGAAGATGGTGATGAACAAGCACATGGCTCTCCTTGTCATGATGGCGACGGTAGTGATTCTGCATCGGACTCTCTGCGTTGCTGCCTCGGCGGCTGCAGCGCCGCCGCCGGCGCAGACGCGGATCCCCGCGCTGTTCGTGTTCGGGGACTCCATCGTGGACCCGGGCAACAACAACGCCATCATCACGACGGTGCGCTGCAACTTCGCGCCCTACGGTCAGGACTTCCCCGGCCACAACGCCACCGGCAGGTTCAGCAACGGCAAGGTGCCCGGCGACATCCTCGGTACGTTCGCCCCTTATGTTTCTTTTAGAATAAGACAACTTAAAACAGAAGAACTTTTAAAACTGTCACTACTGTCGTCATTGATGAGTTGCTGCAGCCAGCCGGCTGGGCATCAAGGAGTACTTGCCGGCGTACCTCGGCACGGAGCTCAGCGACTTCGACCTCCTCACCGGCGTCAGCTTCGCGTCCGGCGGCTGCGGCTTCGACCCCCTCACCGCCGACCTCGTGGTAACTAACCGATCGTCGTCGTCCCGCCCGTTCCAACGTCTCCGAACCTGCAGCAGCTCTGGCATTCTGCAATGGCATCATTTCTGATTTCTTGGCTGGCTGCCGTGTGTCTTCAGTCCGTGCTCACCATGGACAACCAGCTGGACATGTTCAAGGAGTACAAGGAGAAGCTGAATCGCGTCGCCGGCGCCCACCGGGCCGCCGACATCGTGTCCAGGAGCCTGTACATGGTGATCACCGGCACCGACGACCTCGCCAACACCTACTTCACCACGCCGTTCCGGCGAAACTACGACCTCGAGTCCTACATCGAGTTCGTCGTGCAGTGCGCCTCCGACTTCATCAAGGTGCGTAGCGTAGGCTGATCATGATCAGAACACGGCGCACACGCACCAGTGGCACATGTCATCGGTCGCTCACGTCGATGATCTCATTCTATCTGGCAGAAGCTGTACGGTCTTGGCGCGCGGCGCATGAACATCGCCGGCGCGCCGCCCATCGGGTGCGTGCCGTCGCAGCGGACCAACGCCGGCGGGCTGGAGCGGGAGTGCGTGTCGCTCTACAACCAGGCGGCCATCGTGTTCAACACGGCGCTAGAGAAGGAGATCAAGCGGCTCAACGGCAGCGAGGAGCTCCCGGGCTCCCTGCTCAAGTACATCGACCTCTACACGCCGCTGCTCGACATGATCACTCGCCCAGACGCCTACGGTGACCTCCTCAGTCCTCAGTCCCCAGTCTCACAGCGTTTTCGCCCGAGAACAACCACGCTCACTTTTAACCTGTCTGGCTGTCTCCTTGTTGTAGGATTCGACGTGACGAACCGGGGGTGCTGCGGCACGGGGGTGTTCGAGGTGACGCTGACGTGCAACCGGTACACGGCGGAACCCTGCAGGGACCCCAGCAAGTTCCTCTTCTGGGACACTTACCACCTCACGGAGAGAGGCTACAACCTCCTCCTGGCGCAGATCATTAACCGATACGGGCTCTGAAGACTGAAATGGATGTCATGAGGCTTCTGCTGAATCTCTTGTCCTGAGTCCTGACAACATTTGAGTGTAGTTTGATCTTGCAGCTCAAGTATAGCTACAGCAATCGGTGGTCCAATATCATATCCATGTTTGTATTATGATAATATATATCAGCGGCACAGTTGCTTTTCTAGGTATGATTACAACTGTTATAATGATACTAAGGCGTGTTTGAGAGAGAGCTCTGCTTCCTAATTCTTCAGCTCTGCTCCCTGATTTTTCAATGGAGTGATTTCATTTGATTTCTTGGAGGGAGCAGGGTCAGTTGATTCTTCAATGGAGTGATTCTCTTTGACAATCTGCTCCATGGAGCCCTCCCAAACGGGGCCTAACTCTACTCCTAAACGCGACCCAATTCATCAAAAATATATAAATCAGAACAAGAAGCAATAATAGTTGACAAACTATTTCACAAACACACAGTGAATTCATCCAGGCCTCACAAGTCCTCTGCTCTTGAAAGGATCTGATCTCAACTGACAGAAGGTGGAACATAGAAAAGCAATGCCTGCATAATCCTGAATGATGAAAATAAGGAAAGTACACCACTTTTCCATTTTATTATTTGCTATATACAAACTCATGGAATAAAGCAAACTCCATACTTATGACAGGTATAAGACAGTCTAGCACTAGTCTAAAACCTAACCTGACCACAATAACCTAAGATGCCAGCTTAGGAGCTGGCAGACAAAACTCATACTAGGGGCTTGACATAGATAAACTATACACTATAGATGAAAGCATTGCACTTTTTGGATCTTCAGAGAAGCTTATTCTGAGCAACCGCTTCGCAAAGCTCCTCCTCATATCGTAAAACTCTGGGCGAGGGTGCAGCTTTACACACTGGTCTTGGCAGCCCTGGTGGCATTGAGCGTCGGAGACGCTTTGAAGGAAAAGGAGTAGAAGACTCCTGGAAAAGAACAGCTGTGATTGGCTTCACATCAACAAGCTTGAGGCGTGAAAGGCGAGCAGCATGTTTTGGAGCCCTTGGTGTCCTTGGGGTGGAAACACGCACGTCCTTGCCATCGATTCTAATGAGCATGCAAAATGTTATAGGAAGAGATTAGAGTGTTACTAAATCAGCACTACTGCTAAGCAAATAAAATGTGGCTAACCTTAAGAAGGGCCAATGCTCTGTCGGAAGAGGCGTTTTGTTTAGGAGTAACTCCTGTCTGCTTCGATCTGGAGTAGTGTAGTTGAAATGGTACTGCCTTGCAAGTTCAACCTGTAGTTTGCATCACCGTTAAAAGTGAGCATGTAAATAGAAATAAAAGGGAGTAAAGCACATGTTGACTACTGAGAATGCAAAATAAACATGTAAAATGTCAAGGATGCAATTAGCTGAATAAATAGATAGTTGGGCATGCAAAAAAAGGGACAGAATTGACAAGAATGTAATGACTTGCTAGTACATAATCCCAAGATGAGAAACTGTTAATGGAAGATGCAAGTAGGTCATGTACCACTATGTCATTTCTTAACAGAAGGGAAAGCAACGTTTTTTGCATGTTGCAATATCAGATAACATCATCAATCAGTATTAATAACAGAATGAAATGAGCGTAAGTCAGCAATGTGCAAAAAGTAAGACAACACTATTTGTTTCCACACCTAGTTGACATCAGTTACTGTGCTTCGAAAATATGTCATTATTTTAATGCAGACTGAAATTTGTAGAACAAGGAAGTGAGGAAAAATGAGACTTTTATCTACTTTACAAATAAAGAACACAACAGCTAAGAGATGATACTCACTGCTTTTCTAATCCTTTTTGAAACATGGAAAACAGCCTTCAGTTGGTCATGGTGCAAGCAACACATGATCTTGATCTTTGCAAGAAAACAAAGGCCATCAGGTTTACCACAAATATAATCACTAAAGTTAACAAAAAAGGTGGCTGTTTCAGTTCCATACCAGCAAATCAAGTGGAAGTGATTCAAGCCTTGAATCACCACCAAACAAAGATGCATCAGGAGTCCTTGGAGTCTTTGGCAATATCTGCCCCTTATTACTATCAAATGGCTCAAAATTGAGTCTTGCAGGGGACAAAATTGGTGTATTGCTTTCTAAGAGAACCTCAGGCTGCGGAGGCAACTCCAGCTCATCTTTCGCATTCAACAGAATCCTTTTCTTCCCGATGTCTCTGCTTGTACTCCTACTATATCGAATCTGAGCCAGGGCACCAGGTTTCAAGTACTTGTTCTTTGCATTTTTCACCCGTTTCTTCTGCTTCAGTGTCACTGATCCAGACCCCATGGCGATTGCTATTCACGCTAAAATTAGAAGTGGCAGGTGTTGCAGAACTTTGATTCTTTTCCAGTTTCATCTCAGCTTCAACAAGGGAAGGGAAATTAAGAGATTAGGATAACAGTAAAAATGATCAGTGTCACAAAACTTTTTAAGAAAACAGTCACTTTAGATAAATTCAAGTTCCACCTGACAGTTAACTATAGTGAAAAGCACCCAGACAGAACAAGTGCTCTGTATTAACTATAATTAATGGAAAACAAAAACAACAAGACAAAACATAACTTTCATAGTCACATGTGTATCCATCATTTAACTAAACCACAAGAAGCCCCTTTTCTGAAAAAGAAAAACTGCAAAGATTCGACATAGCTAAACATAATTTCAAATACAACTTGACATTGACAAACTAATTGCTTGATTTCGATATATTGTTGAACTAGGATTACCAATATCAACTTGACATAGATAAATAGAACATGCCAACACAATAAAAAAGGCCGTACTAGAAAGGACATGGCCATATCAGACACAACATCACACAGCAAAATCTCTAGAAATGAAGAGTCTTGCAAATTACTTTAAGGTCATTGACGTGGCTGTTTATTCATGTTCTAAGTGAAACTAATCAAAACAGGTTTTTTCCCTGGGGAAATCTGGACATCAATAAATACTGCCTCAAGCACAACATTTGGATATCAAAGATCCAAACCTTCCAAATTACTCTGCATCAAGCACATGCACACAAGCAGATATACACAAGCAAAGAGCCAAAGACAGAATATGTAAAACGTGGTCTGGCTGACTGAATAGTAGTAAAAGCTTTTAAATTTTGATTCACCTTGTAGCGTTGATTAAATGTTTAATCCTTGACTAGCAGTACTAAGCAGTAATTACTGAGTTTCTTTCAATTAGAACGATCATTATTGTAGCATCGATTAAATGCTTAAACTCTGATGACAACAACTACTACTATTAGTAGTAATATTACTCCCTTTTTGTCAAATATTAGTAGCGTGTATTAATATTTAATCCTTAGCTAATAGTACTAGTACGAAGGGCCAGTTTGGATACCAAGGGCTAATTGTTAACTGCTAAAAATGAGCACTAGGTGATCCAACCAGGAGAACTAATAGGTGGGCTAAAAATTATCCAAACCCCTGGCTAGTTGTTAGGCCCATTAACTAGGCAGAGCTAGCTAACAAGAGTAAATAGACCATTGCTAGGAATGTATACAACTAATAGTCAGGGATCCAAATACGCTTAGCTGGCTAGTTTTTAGCTGCCATAGCTGATCCAAACATTCGTATGCACCTAATAGTACAATCTTTTTTGTGTGGCGGCGATTAAATGTTCGATCTATGGTTACTTGCATCCTAATATTGAAGTAAGTACCCTGAGTGATTGAAAAAGCCCCCAGTCGCTATGACTTATTACCATGTACAGCAAGTAGAACATTTAGCGGGAGGAAAAAATTGTGGGAGACGATTTAGCCGCCCAAAACCAAAAAAAAAGATCCCAAATCTACCAGAGATCTGGAGGGCCCAGCAGCAACTACATGAAATCCGCGCCCAAAGCATGTCCGCAGGGCCCATCCGCATGCGCAGCAGCAGATCTCGAAGGTCAGGACTCTAAAAGAGTCGAGCAGCAGCAAGACGACCAATCCGGTCGCAAACGAGCCGGGCTTGAAGTGATGTAGCACTGGCAGTGACGCGAGACCGCACAGGGGCAGAGCTAAAGACGCCATATTTGGCGGAAGCGGGAGGAGTATGAGCGGAAGCATGAACGGAGGAGGGATTGAATGGTTTACCTGAAACAGGCCGCGCAGCTCAGGACCCGGCGGCTCCCATCCCGCCGCCTGCGAAGGGAGAGGGAAACCGAGCGCGAGATGGTTGTTCCTTGACACCGCCGGCGAGCGCGAGCTGGCACCGCCGTCGGAGCGCGAGCCGGGGATGAATCAACGGGCGCCGCAACTGGAGGCAGACCTATCGCAATAAATTTCTCTCCCCTATTCCTCCCCTGTTTTGCTTTAATCGAGAGAGAGAAGGGAAGAGGAACGGCGCTTTTGTACCAAGGCGGGGCGAGGTGGAGGGAAAACCGAAAATTTTCGGCGGGGGTTGGCGCCAAAACCAGGTCGAGCAGGAGCAGAGGACGCGGAGCGGGACCCGCGACCAGGGCAGCAGTAGCAGGGGACGGGGTCCGGGATCGGATCTGAGCTGGAGCCCGTGCCGTCGTCGTCTAGGGGCGCGGGTCCGCCGTGCGTGCGCGCGCGGACGCGGTGGAATCCCGATGCCGAGACGACACCTTCCGAAACCGACCCCGGTCGACGGTCGGCGCCCCTCTGACGAGCGGGGCCGCGCCTCAACGGCGTTAGTTGCGGCGTGAGCATGGTGGGTGGTGGGGACCCTCGCGTGGGTTTGGGCCCAGCGCCTGCGCCAGCTGCTGGCCGTGGCGGGTGGGTGAGAGAGGTGGGATGCCGGCTGCCGCGCGTGGCGAGGTGCGGGGGTGGGGGCAAGGATGCAGCGCAGGTGTCTGCGGTGCGGAAACCGTGGAGCTCAGCGGGACCGTAGGTCCGTAGCGGGGATTCCATTTCCGACTTCTGGTGTATGGGCTTCGTGCCACAGTCGAGGGGATCGGCGTCCGCGGTGCGCTAGCTGTGTTGTTGTTAGGGTAAATTTGGTCTAGGACACTCTTCAGAGATGATATTTGTTGATAGACATTGTTCAATGTTGTATTTGCTAAAAAACACCCTTTAATTGTGGTAATTAGCTCTTAAACATTATAACTATTAAAATATAAATAATATTATCTTGGAGTGGATGAGAGAGAAGTTAAAAGTGACCAAAATACCCTTAACTATTTTAGTATAACCTTTTATAGTTATTTAAAAAAATCATAACGTATGCATATGAAATCAGATGAAGATGAACTTTATATCAAAATTGTAGTACCCAATGAGATCTACAGTTTTGTAGTTGACAACATTTTGATAAAAAGCTCTCTAAATTGTAAAATTAATTGTTAAAGTTCTCAGAAAATTATCGAATGACCTCATACATGGTACATATAAAAGTTGCAGTTATCAATACAATCTATAATTTTTTAGTTGATAATTTTTAATCTAAAGTCATTTAGACTTCTAAATATTCATTTTTATTATCTTAGATTTTAAAATTTAAAATTTTAAAATTTCAAATTACTTCGAACTTATACCACAAGCGTTAAAAAGTTTTCTATTTTCTATTTTGGATTTAAAATTATAAAATATAAAATGAAAAAATTATTATCTAAATGACTATAGATATTCGAAATTACAAATTTAAAAATCTGAAAATTTTAAAATATTTTTTCATGCTTTAGATATTTTCAATCAAAAAATTGTCAACTATAAAATAGTAGATCTCACTGAGTACTATAATTTTGATATAAAGTTTGTCCTCATCCGACTTCATACGCAAAAGTTATGATTTTTTTAGATAACTATAAAAAGTTATATTGTAATAGTTAGGGGTATTTTGGTCACTTTTGACTTCTCTCTCATCCACTCTAAGATAATATTATTTTAATAGCTACAGTGTCCAATAGCTAATTACCACAATTAAAAAATGTCTTCTAGCAAAGACAACATTGAGTAGTGTTCACCAGCAAATATCACTATTGAGCAGTGCCCAGCAGCAAATTTACCCTTGTTGTTATTAAGGTCTGAGCGTTGCGTGGCATGAGTGTGGTCCGTGACCGTGCGTACACGTATTTTTAAGGAAAAATTAGTTATACGACACTAAAAATGACATCTCTTTGCTAGTAAATATGTAAAATAGAAAAGTGCGGATACGTGGGTGTATGCCGGATCTTAAGATGATGAGTGATTGTCAACTGGGATGATGCGCATGTTCTTTGGCTTGTGTTGTGCAGGTGTTGAGCACGAATACGGTGATCAAAGGCAAGGTAAAGGTCAAGTAGAGACGTGTCGTGCCGATGGACCCGGAGCGGTGAAGGGCGAACGTGAGGCTTGGACTGACGGACCGGTGGCCTGAGGATTGGTCGTGGTGGCTGACAGTCTGGGACAGCGACAAGTGAAGACTTGCGTATGGACGGGGTGCACGGGCGGTGCATCCCCTTTACGGTTCGGTTTGGTGGTAGAGCCCCAGAAAAACCACCGGGTGGACGGTTTCCAGGTTTGGGCCACAAAACCTGGGTGCGGCCGGTTTCCGAGTTTGGGCCACAAAACTCGGGTTGAGGACGGTTTCCAGGTTTGGGCCTCAAAACCTGGACGCTGGCGGGTTTCTGAGTTTGGGCCACAAAACTCAAGCGATGGACGACAGGTTTCCCGGTTTCGGCCTCAAAACCGGGGGGAGGTCCGTGAAAAGGACGAGCAGAGCGGTGGCGGCACGTGGCGGCAATCGGTGAGGTCGCGTCGAGGCGAAGCTACCAGTTGTGCGGGCGTGGCCGTCGGATCACCATCTACTTCGAGCTGGTCTAGAATAGCCTTAGGGTTTAGCTGGTTTGCTCTCTGTATCATTAGGGGTAAAGTGGGAATAAAATTAGGATAAGTAGAGGGACACACCCACCTCCCAAACTATCTCAGCCATTTGCTACTTTCACTTAGGGTTTCCTGCTCTGTCACATCCCTGTTGTAGCTACTGAGATCCGCAGAGATAGTGAACAATACCTCTGTGTATTTCCTTTTTGAGGAAACGAGACTGTAATCTCGTTGTCTCCTCGTGTGGAGAAGTTTCGGCTGGAAATCGAGATCGATTCATGTTTTGAGCTGTGTTCTTCACGTTTTGCTTTTCGCTCTCTCGGTGATTCGCTTCGTTCTCTTTCTCCAAGGAATGATTTTCGATTCCGTTTGAACTAAGTTGTTCTAGATCGTGAGGCGCATCTTTCCACCGAAGGAATTCACCTCTAACATCACGAGCTAGTAGATCGATCGATTTTTCGTTTCGAATCGGTTTTGTCTCCCTTGCCCCGAATTCTTCCGATTCACCGATTTGGAGTTAGGTTCGAGCCATGATCTCTTAGGGGTAGCTCACTAACCTCCTTGGAACTCTTCATACCAAGTCTAAGCATTAGAGCTTTTGATTCGGAGGAGATCAGGTTGAATCCGCGGAAGAACTGTGCAGTTTCGGGGGCATCGGACGCTGGACTCAGGGGCATCGGACGCTGAGTTCGTCACATCGGACGCTCAGGTGCCACGTGTCAAAGAAGAGCGTTTTTGAAGCAGCATTGGACGCTGACCATCGGACGCTCTGTTGCCATCGGACGCGTCCGAGGGTTGAACATCGGACGCTGAACTGTCACTGTAGCCAGTGTCCGATGGCTATGCAGTGAGGTTCCAGATTGGGTCATTTTGCATCGGACGCGTCCGGTGCTTCTACATCGGACGCTCACCAGCGTCCGATGTAGTGAGTTTTGCATTGTTTCGTCCGCAGTTTGCTCGTTCGACTTCGGATTTGATTTTGGGTTTTTGCATTGGATTTCTGACTTCGTGCTCTACAGAAATCGGGCTTCTCGCTTTACGAAATAGCCTGAACCCCCCTCGTGTTGCTCGGGGGAGGTTGAGGTCACCCAAAGTCCATCCTGTCACTAGTTGACTTGCGTGAACTTGAGTGAGGAGGTTTTTGTGGTGTCCCGCTGTGTTCCTAGGGAACATCCACCCATTCTCTTGGGTCGTGGACATCACACGGATAGGTTTTGCTCTTGGGGTTGTTTCTTTTGGGACAGAGGCCTCAACATTTTGAAAGAAATTTGAAGCTCCCATTCACCCCCCCTCTGGTCGCCTTGCTTTAGCACTTTCGGTCCTTGGTATCAGAGCGGGTTAGGGATCTTCCGCCTTAGCCGGTTCCAGATCCACAGAAGGCGACATGGATCGCGGTGTGGGCAAACCGTCATTTTTCGATGGGACGAACTATGCGTATTAGAAGATACGCGTGTCGGCCTATCTTCAGAGTTTGGGTGATTCCATTTGGGATATTTGCAACTCTGCAGATTACGTGGTCTTGGCTGCTCGTGCGACTCAGCATCAGATCGATGAGCACGATGCCAATAGCCGAGCCCGTAATGCTCTTTTCTCATGTTTGAGCATGACAGAGTTTGATCGCGTTTCTCACCTCGCTACGGCTCGGGAGATTTGGGCTACCCTCATGCGTTTTCATGAGGGCACTACTCAAGTCAAAACTCGTCTACGAGTCACACAAGCGAGAGTATGAGAACTTTCGACATATGCCTAGCAAGAGCATAGAAAGTTTATTCGCTCGCTTTCAGGTCATTGTCAACAGGATGAGGGCTAACAAGGAGCTGTTGCCTTTCGACGATCATGAGAGAGCTCTCAAGCTTTTACACACTCTCGATCAGTCGGTGTGGGACTCCAAGGTTCAGAAGATCATTGAATTGCCTAACTATGAGACTCTCACGTGCGACGAACTCTTTAGTAAGCTCAAGTCCAGTGAGATTGATGCCATGGCGAGGGCTTCTTATGAAAATCCTTCTAGCCCGTCGATGGCTTTGCTTTCTGGCTCTTCTGCTAACCCCTCTGGAGGCTTTGCTTTGTCTTCTCTTCTTTCTGTCACAGAGGAGCAGCTGGAGTTCATGGGAGATGATGAGTTGGCTTTGCTTGCCAACCGGTTCTCACGGTTTCACAGCAACCGCATGAACCGTCGCCGCGGAGGAGGACGCTCTGGATGTTTCGAGTGCGGCGATCCCGACCACTTCATCGCCAATTGTACCAAGAAGAACAAGCAAGCTTTTGGGAAGGGCGATCATGGGCACAAGTATAACTCCGGCAAGCGCAAGGAGAAGTACATCCCCGCGAAGCACAAGTGGAAGGGTGGCTTCAACAAGGAGTACATCAAGAAGAAGTACATCAAGAAGAGGATTGAGGACAAGCTGAACGGCCTCTGCTTCTTCGCCGACAACGAGGGCTTTTGCACCATGGCCCTCGGCAAGGAGGTCGACAGCCAGCTGGAGGAGAACCCTCGGAACGACGACGACACCTCCCAGGTATCTCAAACCCCCGATGAACTTGCTGATGAGGTCGATAAGCTTACTGCCGCTCTCCTTAGTCAAGATAAGCTGCTTAGGCGTGCTGCTAGGGAGAGGAAGGAGTTTAGGTAGAAGTGGGAGGATACGGTGAAGGAGCTTGAGTCTGTCAAGTCCACCGTTGTTGTCACTGAGGAGGATGAGTGTGAGATGTGCTCCAAGCACATGACTGACCTTCTTACTCTGAGGGGAAAGTATGTAGCTTTGGTTGGAGAAGTGGATGAGCTTAGGGCTAGATCCTCAGTGCTTGGTGCGTGCAAGTCTTGTGCAGGCTTGCAATCCGAGTTGGCAGAGAAGAATGCCAAGATTGTGTCTCTTGAGAAGGCCAGCTCGGGTAGCACTTGTATGTCTAGGTGTGTTTTGTGTGAGGGTTTGGAGATGGAGATAGCCAATGTGAAGCATGACAAGATGCAAACCGAGGAAGAAAACACATACCTTCGGACCATCTTGTCATGGGTGTCTTGTGGTGAGCCGTAGCTTGGGATGATGATAGCCCAATTCAAACGTGTTGCTGGAGGTCCGGGTGTTGGTTTTGCTCAGGGTGTTGAGTGTGCTTCTTCTTTTGGTAAGATTGGAGAGTCGAGTGGTCTTAATCCGAGTGAGAAGCCCAACTCCACCACTACTCCCAAACTGACCAAGATTCCACCCAAAGAGCCTCTCAAACCTAACACCAAGGATGGAGTGTTTGTGGAACCTCCAAGAGCTCCACCCAAGAAACAGACATGGGCTCTAAAACCAAACCACCTCAGGAACAAACTAGACACTATGACACCTATTCATGAGGAGCTCATGCCACCAAAGAGCAAAGTGATCCACACCCACTACCGTGAGTACCAACAACTCCCTATGAGAGCGGTGAGGTACCATTGTGAGCACTGTGGGAGAGATGGACACTTGAGGGAGTTTTGCTTTCGATGCAAGAGAGAGGAGCGTCGTGCAAGGGAGATGAACAATGCGGACATGTACCCTCATTTCCATGATGTACATGTGCCGAATGTTCAGAGGAGAGCAGCTAGGCCTAGAGGTCCAATGCCTCAAGGTCCTAGGCCTTAGGGAGGTTTTGCCCGTCGGGATCCTAGCTTTGCAGGATATGGACTCCGTGGCAGTGGATTTGTTGAGCGTTACCCTCCACCGCGTTTTGAGTATAGCGATGGACACTCTTCCCTTAGCGGAACACGTTTTCTTGTGCGTGGTGATCGTTTTCCCCGTAGGCGTGCTAGGAATGGTTTTTCTACTAACCGTTCTTTTGAGCAACCGGCCCAACACTGGTACTCTTCCCATTTTACTCACTCCAGTGTTGGACCGTTTGTTCACCCTATGTCTTTTTATTGATGTAGGTAAAACGATTGGAGGACATTTGGTTGGTGGATTCCGGTTGTTCGAGGCACATGACCTGAAATGCTAAGTGGTTCTCTAGTCTTAGTCCAGTTGCCGGAAAGGAGTTTATCACCTTCGGCGACAATAGCAAAGGTAAAGTGTTGTCTCGGGGGTCGATGCGAGTCAATGAGCACTTTGTGTTGCGTGATGTTGCTCTTGTTTCTAACTTGCATTTTAACCTTCTTTCTGTTTCACAACTTTTCGATGATGACTATGAGATTCGTTTTAAGCCAAATCTCAGTCGTATTTTGGACCCTCAGGGCAATCTTGTATGTTTGATTTCACCCTTTGAGAAAGTCTTTCGTGTGAATTTCTCAGAGTCTTTTGGCATTTCTCGTTGTCTTTTGGCTGGTCCTTCCTCCTTTGATCTTTGGAAGTGGCATAGGAGACTCGGTCACCTGAGCTTCGACTTGCTTGCAAGGCTTAGTTCACTTGGCCTAATCCGAGGATTGCCCAAGTTGCACATGGAGAAGGACCTTGTCTGCCATTCTTGTAGACATGGGAAAATGGTTGCTGCTCCCCACCATCCTGTGAATCAGGTTATGACCAAGCGCCCTGGAGAGCTTTTGCATATGGACCTTGTCGGTCCGGCTCGGGTGAGCTCAGTTGGTGGGAAGTGGTATGTGCTTGTTGTTGTTGACGACTTTTCGAGATATTCGTGGGGTTTCTTTTTAATTGAGAAAACTGAGACTTTCACTTTTGTTCGCAATTTGATCTTGCGACTTCAGAACGAATTCCCTAAGAACTCGATGAGAGCTATTCGTAGCGATAATGGTTCCGAGTTTAAAAACTCGGATTTTGAGAAGTTTTGTAACACTTTGGGTTTAGAGCATCAGTTTTCTTGCCCCTACACACCGCCACAAAATGGTGTTGTAGAGAGGAAAAATCGGACCCATGTAGAGATGGCCAGGACGATGCTCGATGAGCATAGGACTCCTAGGCGGTATTGGGTCGAGGCTATTAACACTGCATGCTACATTTCCAATCGCATTTTTCTCCATGCTTTCTTGAAGAAGACTTCTTATGAGTTGTGATTTGGGAAGCAACCCAAAGTGAGTTACTTTAGAGTGTTTGGTTGCCACTGTTTTATACTCAAGAAAGGCAACTTGGACAAGTTTGAGTCTCGTTCTTCTGACGGTGTATGTTTGGGTTATGGTAATCATACTCGTGCATATCGTGTGCTTAACCTTGATACTAACAGAGTCATGGAGACATCCGATGTCACCTTCGACGAGACCATGCATTGTCCTTCTTCTAGATTTGAGCGTGCAGGTGATCACGAGGTTGGCGAGCCTCTTTTTGATGATGAGGAAGAAGGTGCTGAAGGGATTGATGATCCAACACTTCCTCCACCTGCGGTGTCGATTGGGTCGACTTCGACCACGACTGCAAGCGGCCCCGACCCATCTTCCTCTACTACATGGGGGCCGTGTGATCCACCACCTCGGGTTGTACCACTTGTACCCGAGGAGGCACCAACTGTTGTTGAGGGGGAGGTAACGTCAGCAAGGGAGGCGCCACGACACATTCAACGCCAACACCCCCCTCAACAGATGATCGACGACATCCACGAACGCGTCACTCGGTCTAGGTCACAACAAATCTCTCACTTTGCTCATTCTGCATTTGTTGCTGATTTTGAACCCCGAGATGTTGGACACGCTTTATCTGATCCGGATTGGGTCAATGCCATGCATGAGGAGCTCGAAAATTTTGAGAGAAATTGGGTTTGGGTTCTTGTTCCTCTTCCTCCTGAGTGTCATCCAATTGGGACAAAATGGGTTTTCAAAAACAAGCAAGGAGAAGATGGCCATGTTGTGAGAAACAAGGCCAGACTTGTAGCCCAGGGGTATAGTCAGAAGGAGGGGATAGACTATGAGGAGACTTTTGCTCTTGTAGCTCGTTTGGAAGCAATTAGGATCCTCTTGGCTTTTGCTGCATCCAAAGGTTTCAAACTTTTTCAAATGGACGTCAAGAGTGCCTTCCTAAATGGCTACATAAAAGAGGAGGTGTATGTGAAACAGCCCCCCGGTTTTGAAAATCCCAAGTTTCCAAACCATGTTTTTAAACTTCACAAAGCTTTGTATGGTTTGAAACAAGCCCCTAGAGCCTGGTATGATAGGTTGAAAACCTTTTTGCTTGCTAAGGATTTTAAAATGGGATGTGTGGATAAAATGCTTTTTTCTCCTCAAGCAAGGCAATGACACTTTGTTGGTTCAGATTTACGTGGATGATATTATCTTTGGTGGTTCTTCTTGAAGGGTTATGGGGATGCTACTTTAGCCGAATGCTACCGCTGTGGTAGCCGAAAAACGGTTCCGCTACGTTAGCCGAACGCTCCTGCTGAGTTAGCCGAACGCAATAATTTTCGACCCCATAAACCAGGAACTGCTGCTAGTTATAGATCACGGGATTACCACTAGACGCGCAGATGCAGCGGAAGACGTCTCGGTGTAGACGTGCGCGTCGCAGCGATGCCGTGTAGATGTTCACGTCCGTCCTTCACGTCTCCACGTGCGGACGTACAGGGAGGAAGCGTCACGCCTCCAGACTGCTAGGTCTGCGAGGAGCAATAGGCGCGGGCGTGGGGTGGGCGACGGCTGTCAACAATTGACGTGGTTTTAACCCTGGTCGCCCCACCCATCTTTATATAGGCGTCCCTAATGAGCCCACCGACCTGGAGGCCCATTAGTAAACCCTAATCCCAGTCTGACTCGAGTCCAACTCGAATCAGGCTTCCAGCCCCTTAAGCGTGCGACCCTATGGGTTCACGCACACATAGACACGGCCCGAGTACTCCTACTCGCCCGATAGTTGACAGCGGCCTCTAGCAAGACGTGTCAACTCCTATGTATACGCAAAGATCATATCTGACGAACCACCACGATCACATATACGTAATTCCCTTGCCACACAATATTTGGTCCAACTCATAGGTTAACATTTAACCTAAGCACGGCCATGCATTTTATTATCCAATCATATGAGTGGTCCAGTGATATCTCTCTCGCAAGGAGAGGGGCAAATCCCATCTTGATCGTCTATGTCTCACAGCATACTTCCTGACAAACCCGAAGACTATCTTTATAACTACTCTGTTACGAAGTAGCGTTTGATAGTCCCTAAGTAAGTCGATTCATATCTTGAGTACATACCACAATCTCAGGTCAAAGGATATAACGTATATGATGTGTAAAGAGATAATAAGAACATCTCACGTTGGGTCAGTCCAGCCCCATGTCATACATTTGCCCACATTATTAGTTTGACATCTCCATGTCTATGACTTGTGAAACATAGTCATCAACTAATACATGTGCTGATCTAATATTCATGTGTGTCCTCACATGAACTCCGATCAGGGACAACTATCGAATAACCATGCAAGTAAAAGAGTCTCACAGACAATTTACATAATTGTCAATCAATACAAGTTGTCTTTAATGGATATTCAATGAACATATAATAAATCATGGATACAATAGAAATATCATCATCTCTATGATTACCTCTAGGGCATATTTCCAACAGTCTCCCACTTGCACTAGAGTTAATCTTTTAGATATCTAATACCCATAGACCTCACGTGCGCCTCATGTTTAGGCTGTGGAAGAGCCTTTGTCAAAGGATCTGCTACATTCAAATCCGTATGTATTTTGCACATCTTAATCTCATCTCTTCCAATGAACTCTCGAATGAGGTGAAATTTCCGCAGTACATGTTTGTTCTTCTGGTGATTCCTTGGCTCCTTAGCCTGCGCGATCGCCCCATTGCTATCACAATGTAGAGACAATGGGCTAGACGCATTTGGAAACACACCAAGATCAATGAGGAACCTCCTCATCCAAACACCTTCCTTTGCAGCTCCACTAGCTGCAATGTACTCGGCTTCTGCTGTAGAATCAGACACGGTCTCCTGCTTGGAACTTTTCCAACTGACTGCACCACCATTTATTGTGAACACAAAACCTGATTGAGATTGTGAATTATCTGTGTCAGTTTGGAAGCTAGCATCGGTGTAACCATTTACAACGAGCTCCTCCTCACCTCCATAGATTAGGAACACATCTTTAGTCCTTCTCAAGTACTTAAGGATGTTTTTAGCAAGTGTCCAGTGACTCTCACCTGGATTAGCTTGATATCTGCTCGCAACACTTAGAGCATATGAGACATCTGGGCGCGTACATATCATGGCATACATGATGGAACCAATAGCTGAAGCATATGGAACCTTACTCATGCGCTCTCGCTCATCAGTTGTCAAAGGACACTGTTTCTTGCTAAAGCGCATGCCATGTGACATAGGCAAGAACCCTTTCTTGGAATGTTCCATGTTGAACCGCTTCAACACCTTGTCAATGTACGTTTCTTGGCTTAATCCTATTAGCCTCATTGACCTATCTCTATAGATCTTAATGCCCAGAATATATGTTGCTTCTCCTAAATCCTTCATAGAAAAACTATTATTCAGTGAAGTCTTTACGGTTTGCAACATCGGAATGTCATTCCCAATCAACAGTATGTCATCTACATACAAGATTAGAAACACAACAACGCTCCCACTTTCCTTCTTGTAAACACAAGGTTCTTCTTCACTTTGACGGAAGCCAAACCCTTTGACCACTTCATCAAAACGAATATTCCAACTCCGAGATGCTTGCTTTAATCCATAAATAGATTTATTAAGCTTGCATATTTTCTTAGCATTGCCAGGATCAACAAAACCTTCGGGCTGTATCATATATGAAAGTGCATTCGCCCCAAATGTGGGTTTTGGCTAATTAATGACAATCAAATTAGGGACTAACCGATTTATAAAAGCATGTATGCAGGTGTTAGTCCTAAGAAAGATTTGAAACGTTGAAATCTCGTGAACAAAGCACGTATGATACATTTGGACATAAAGATGCCTATCTCAAGTAGTGGTTTAAAATTTCAATTTTAAACTTGAGTTATAGGTAAGCCGGACTATGAAGAGGGTCACAAAGTAAGTTGGCTATATGTGAAGAAAAGTGCTCAAATCGACTAACTATAGTTCGCTTGAGAGACACCGCACAATCACGAACACGTAGAGGGTAATTTTATATGGTCGGTGGTACCGACCATGAGTGGTCGGTGGTACCGACCACAGCTTCTCTGCGCAGCGCTCAAACACCCTCTCTGTGTTGGTCAAAAATGACCTGGTGGTAGTACCGCTATAACCTCGGTACTACCGCCCTCGGTGGTACCGACCCTGGTTGGTAGTAACCCGGTTTTGCTAAGCTCTCTGTGTAGAGTTCAATTTGACCTGGCGGTAGTACCGCCATAACCTCGGTACTACCGCCCGCGGTGGTACCGACCCTTGGCCGGTGGTTTCCAAGCTTGCAAGGCTCTTTGTCCGCGGTGAATTTGGCCTGGCGGTAGTACCGCCATTACCTCGGTAGTACCGCCCCCGGTGCTACCGACCCAAGGCCGGTGGTAACCAAGTTTGCAGGGCTCTCTGGACTGACTCGCTTTTGACTTGGCGGTAGTACCGCCAGCATGTCGGTACTACCGACCTCGGTGGTACCGACCCTGGTCGGTAGTTTCTGAGGGACCAAGTCCCTAACTAAGGAGCTCTCTGTTCGCGGCCGATTTGGCCTGGCGGTAGTACCGCCATAACCTCGGTACTACCGCCCGCGGTGGTACCGACCTGAGGTCGGTAGTTGTCCTTTTTGGTCAGACCTGGTTCTATTCGACCGTTGTGAACGGGTCGGTGGTACCGACCATGGGTGGTCGGTGGTACCGACCAGCCTCGGGACTGAGGGAGTATAAATGCTTCCTCTCTTCACTTTTCACGGTCACCCACTCATTATATACATTTATTGCTGACCTAACTTTGGACAAACACTCTTCAAGCATTGACTCCTCCCCTCTCTCTCCCCCTTTGCTCCTAGATACATTCCCTTACGAGATTTGAGCTAGGGAAGTGAGATTCGAGAATGGGAAGCTTCGATCTTCGACTTGAGCACTTGGTTTCCATATAGCCGGCTTGTTTTGTGTCTTTTACTCTTGAGCTCTTTGAGCTCTAGCCGGTTAGGTGTTCTTCGTGGTAGCCCGTATTGATTTACTTGTGAGGGCTCCCCGAAGCATTTGTATTACCTTGAGATTTCTAGTGGAGAAACTCTCGCAGCCTTTGTGGTTGCTTGAGTGAGGCAAGGAGGTGAAATAGACTCCGACCTTTGTGGTCACCTCAACAACGAGGAAGTAGGCACTCCTTAGTGGATTGGCCGAACCTCGGGATAAATCGCGTGTCCCGTGTGCTTGATGTTGTTGTCCCTATTTTCTCTACTTCACTTGTTATTGTGTTCTTCGTGTTCTTCCTATCCCTATCTCATTCTTAGGTTGGGAAGGCTCGATCTACATCAAGGGGAGCAACCAAGGTTTGGTGAGAGTAGATTTACCATTTATCATTCTTATGAAAGTGGGCTAGATTCTTGTACTACATTCATACTTCACTTACATTGGATTTGTAGTTCCTTTTAGGATCCCGGTTGTGCCGTTTATTTGTGTCAGTAGTACTGGTGTTCTACACCCGGTAGTACCTACCCAAACAAACTGGCCTCTCCGGTTGATACCTAATTACATCTTCTAGTTTATGAAGTTGCAGATTGTTAAAAATCACCTATTCACCCCCCTCTAGGCTGATTCGGTCCTTTCAATTGGTATCAGAGCCTAACCCTTGTGTTAGCGCTTCACCGCGTAAGGGAGAATCATGTCTACCATAAGTCAAGAACAGCTTGATGAGATTGTCAAGAAGGTTACTGCTCAGGTAATTCAAGATCAAGCAAAGAAGCATGAAGATGAGATGAAGAGGATGAAAGATGAGATGGAGAGTTTGAGGCGAGCTTTGGACAGCAAAGCCAAATCATCCGGAAGCGGTGACAATCTGCCACCCAAGGATGACAAGAAGAAGGAAGATGAAGAGAAAGGCAAGAAAGACACCGAGTTCACTAGAGTGCCTTATGACTATAGCCATATGGGCAAGGTCATGCAATTGCCTAGCGTCAATCTAGGCAAACCACCCGCCTTTGATGGAATCAACTACAATGATTGGGCACACAAGATGAAGCTACACCTTCTTGCCGCAAGAGTTTGGGAGATTGTTGACAATGGACCAAGTCATGTTGAAGGTCAAGAGTTCACCAACAATGATGTGTTTGAGTTTCAACAAAATGTTCAAGCCGCATCATTGATCCTATCATGCCTTAAGCCTGAAGAAAGCAACAAGGTACATGGAATGGAGAATGCCAAGAAGATTTGGGATACCCTCAGGATATCATATGAGGGTGATGCGAGTGTGAGGAAGTGCAACATAGAGCTTCTTCATGGAAAGATTGAGAACTTTGCAATCAAGAAAAGTGAGACCACTCAACAAATGTTTGATAGATTCATGACATTGGTCAATCAGATTAGAGCTCTCGGAGATACAAAGTGGGATGACTACTCAGCTGGAAGAAAGCTATTAAGAGCATATAGAAAGAGGAACAGGAATCTTGCATCAATCATCATGGAGAGACCCAACTATGAGAGCATGGGACCTCATGAGATGCTTGCCAAAATAAGGCATCATGAAGTCTTAGATGATGAAGAAGATCAAGAGGAAAGCCACAAGAAGGTGGTAGCACTCAAGGCTAATCATGAAGAAGGAAGCAAGGCCCGAGATGACTCTTCAAGCGAAGGAATTGAAGACTCCGATGATGAGTTGGCCCTTATCGTGAAGAACTTTAGAAGATTCATGAGAAAGAAGATGCACAAGAAGGGCAAAGGTGGATACTTCAAGAAGTCAAAGAAGAGGAATTGCTATGAGTGTGGTGCGGATGATCACTTCATTGCCGATTGTCCACAAAAGAAGAACAAGAACAAGTATAGCAAGAGTGATGACAAGAAGCAAAGAAGAAGAAGAGGTGGTGAAGCTCATCTTGGTGAGGAGTGGTTCTCGGAGGATGACTCAAGTGATGAAGAGAAGAGCAAGAGCAAGGAGAAGGAGAAGGGAGCGGCCAACATTGCCATACACAAGACCTCTTCTCCAAACCTCTTCTCCAACATGGCTACTTCGACAACTTCATCACGCTTGTTCGAGAGCCTCTCCGATGACGAGGATGACTTCACTCATTCTTGCTTCATGGCTAAGAATGAGAAGGTATCATCTAACTCTCCCACTTGTTCTAGCGATGAATATAGTGATGATGAAATGGATGAATTTGAGCTTAGTATAATTAGAAAATTTGGCAAGAAAGGTGGAACTAAAATTATAAAATTGCTCACTAAATTAGAGAGTCGGAATGAGAGTCTTGCTATGCAAGGGGACTTGATCTCTCAAGAGAGAGAAAAGAACCGTGCATTGGGAGCCTCTCTTGCCGAGGAGAAGTTGAAGGTTGAGAAATTGACCGTGGAACTATCTTTAGCTAATGACTCTAACAAGATGTTGGCTAAGGAGTGTTCCGCGAGCAATGACTCAATTGCTAAACTAAAGAATGAAGCTAGCTTGGTTCAAGAAAGCCTCACAAGCTTTCAAGATAAATATCAAACTCTTGAACTAAGCTACAATACTCTTTGGAGTAGTACCTCTTCAACTACCCCTAAGGACTCCGACAACTCTAATGCCTCAACTAGTAATGGCTGCAAAAGATGCTATAAAATTGATTTAAATGCTTGTGCAACTAACCTTGTTGAGCTAGAGAAGAAAGACAAGGAAATTCATAGGTTGAACATGATCTTGAGGAATGGTTGCAAGTGTAAGGTGCAACAACCAAAAGATATCCTCAAGACCGCAAGGCACCCATCCATCAAGGATGGAATTGGGTACAATAGGTATGGTAGTAAGGCCAATGGTAGGAAGATGGTCAATGGGGTACCTTTTGTTAACTTTAACAAAGGGGTTCCTCTCTTTGACCTAATGAACAAGGCCAACAAGATTGCCAATCCTAAGGCTCCACTTGCTAATGGTAAGATCAACAAGGAGAAGCAAGTGGAGGCCCCCAAGCAACAAAAGCCCATATCAAGAAGCTATACATGTGATTACTTGTGTTGTTGGGGGAAGGATGGCAAGATAGTAGTCAAGTATGTTGGTGCCCTCAAGAAGAGGGAAATTATGAGAAATGTTTGGGTGACAAAAGCTTATGTGACTAACCCCCAAGGACCCAATCTCGTTTGGGTACCTAAATCTAGAACATAAACTTGTTTTGTAGGAATATGCCTCTGGTGGGTCAAGTCGGGTGTTGGATAGTGGATGCACCAATCATATGACCGGGGCAAAAGAAATGTTCTCCTTCCAACCAAGCCATGACTCATGCAACAACATTGTGTTTGGTGACAATGGAAAGTGTGAGGTGCTTGGTTTGGGTAAAATTGCTATCTCAACTGACAATTCCATATCTAATGTATTACTTGTGCATTCGTTGAGTTACAACTTGTTATCCGTTTCTCAACTTTGTGAAATGGGTTACGATTGTCTTTTTTCGGATAAGGGTGTGACCGTCTCTAGAAGAAGCGATTCCTCTATTGCATTTAAAGGCATGTTTAAGGGAAAACTTTACCTAGTTGACTTTTCAACTAGTAAGGTAGAACCCACAACATGTCTAATGGCAAAATCTAGCATGGGTTGGCTTTGGCATCGCCGACTAGCTCATGTTGGGATGAGGAACTTGGCCCAACTTCAAAGAGAAGGGCACATCCTTGGACTAACAAATGTTTCTTTTGAGAAAGATAGGATTTGCAGTGCGTGCCAAGCCGGAAAGCAAGTTGGAGCAAAGCATCCAATCAAGAACATTGTGTCGACCACAAGACCATTGGAGCTATTGCATATGGACCTCATCGGACCCGTTGCTTACCAAAGCATCGGCGGTAACAAATACGGTTTCGTTATTGTTGATGACTATTCTCGCTTTACTTGGGTGTTCTTTTTAGCAGATAAAAGTGAAATGCAAGGCATTTTCAAGAAGTTTGCTAGAAGAGCACAAAATGAGTTTGACATCAAGATCAAGAAAGTGAGAAGCGACAATGGGACCGAGTTTAGGAACACCAACATAGAAGAGTATCTTGATGAAGAAGGAATCAAGCATGAGTTCTCCGTTCCATACACCCCACAACAAAATGGGGTTGTGGAAAGGAAGAATAGAACTCTTGTTGAAGCCGCAAGATCTATGTTGGATGAGTACAAGACTTCCCATGGCTTTTGGGCGGAGGCAATGAACACGGCGTGTCATGCAATCAACCGCCTCTACCTTCACAAGCTAAGAGGGAAGACGCCATATGAGCTTCTAACCGGTAACAAACCGAAGGTGTATTACTTTCGAGTTTTTGGCTGCAAGTGTTTCATACTTAACAAGAGGGCCAAAAGTTCAAAGTTTGCACCTAAGGTACACGAAGGCTTTCTACTTGGTTATGGTACTAACGAACATGACTACCGTGTATTCAATAATGCCACCGGTACTATTGAGTTAACGGTAGACGTGACTTTTGATGAATCCGACGGCTCCCAAAAGGAGCAAGTCAATGATGAGCTTGCAGGTAATGACGTGCCTCCATCCGAAGCTATCAAGAGGCTTGCAATCGATGATGTGAGGCCCGTTGAAATTGAAGATGATGAAGATGATCCATCACACACTCCACAAGATTCTCATATCCATCATGTGCATCCAAATGTGCATGATGAAGCTTCCGCAACTCCGAATGGTGGTAGTGTGGGTGATGATCAAGTGATACATCAAGTTGATGATCAAACACAAGCTCAACATGAAGTCCGACAAGAAGATGGGGACATCAACGCATATGATGAAGATGGACCCATCCAACGGAGATCACTTGTGCCACATCCAAGAGTTCATCATTTAGTTCAACGGGATCATCCCGTTGACAACATATTGGGGAGCATACGACGTGGGGTAACGACACGCTCTCGCTTAGCAAGTTTTTGTGAACATTACTTGTTTGTCTCCTCTTTGGAACCTCTTAGGGTGGAAGAAGCACTTGATGATCCGGACTGGGTGATGGCTATGCAAGAAGAGCTGAACAACTTCACCAAGAATGAAGTCTGGTCCTTGGTGGAAAGGCCCAAGCAAAATGTGATAGGAACCAAATGGGTCTTCCGCAACAAGCAAGACGAGCATGGCGTGGTGACAAGGAACAAAGCATGGTTGGTGGCTCAAGGTTTCACTCAAATCGAAGGTTTGGATTTTGGGGAAACCTATGCACCTGTAGCTAGGCTTGAGTCAATTCGTATATTACTTGCCTTTGCTACTCACCATGATTTCAAGCTATACCAAATGGATGTGAAAAGTGCATTCCTCAACGGCCCCCTCTCCGAATTGGTTTATGTGGAGCAACCACCGGGTTTTGAGGATCCAAAATTCCCCAACCACGTCTACAAGCTCGACAAGGCGCTCTATGGGCTCAAACAAGCCCCTAGAGCTTGGTATGATTGCCTTAAGGACTTCCTACTCAAAAAGGGTTTTGAGATAGGAAGGGCCGATGCTACTTTATTTACTCGCAAAGTCGATAATGATATCTTTGTTTGCCAAATATATGTCGATGACATAATATTTGGTAGTACTAATGTGGCTTTTTGTGAGGAATTTAGTAGGATCATGACTAAAAGGTTCGAGATGTCCATGATGGGTGAGTTGAAGTACTTTCTTGGATTCCAAATCAAGCAACTCAAGGATGGCACGTTCATCAGTCAAACCAAGTATACAAGAGACATGTTAAAGAAGTTTGAGATGGACAAGGCCAAACCCATCAAGACCCCTATGCCTACCAATGGACATCTTGATCTAAATGTGGATGGTAAGTCAGTGGACCAAAAGGTATATCGCTCTATGATCGGTTCATTACTTTACCTTTGTGCATCTAGGCCCGATATCATGCTTAGTGTGTGCATGTGTGCAAGGTTTCAAGCTAATCCGAAAGAATGTCATATTATGGCCGTTAAGAGAATCTTTCGATACTTAGTGCACACTCCGAATCTTGGCTTGTGGTATCCCAAGGGCTCCACTTTCGATCTACTTGGCTATTCCGATTCGGACTATGCCGGTTGCAAGGTAGACCGAAAGAGCACTACCGGGACTTGCCAATTCATTGGGAGGTATTTGGTGTCATGGAGTTCTAAGAAACAAAATAGTGTTGCCCTATCCACCGCCGAAGCTGAGTATGTGGCGGCCGGCGCATGCTATGCTCAACTACTTTGGATGAAGCAAACACTAAAAGACTTCGGATGTGAGGAAAACAAAATTCCACTTTTGTGTGACAATGAGAGTGCTATCGTAAACCATTCTCGCACAAAACACATAGACATCCGACACCATTTCTTGAGAGACCATGAAGCCAAAGGAGATATCGCAATACGTCATGTGAGCACCGAAAAGCAACTAGCCGATATCTTCACAAAGCCTTTAGATGAGTCAAGATTTTGTGCTTTGAGGAGTGAACTAAATATCATTGATTCTCGTAATGTGGCTTGATGTCTTGCACATATTTGTTTTCACCTAGAGACCTAGTCAAATGCTTTGACAAAATATTGTGTGTGATTTCAAAATCTATTTTGCATACTTCACTTGTGTCCATGGCTATGCACTGGTTATATGAAATCTGGACATGTTTGAGGTATGTGTAGTATACCACACAAGGCTCTCTCGGAATCCCTCTCTGATCCCTCTGTTTTTGTACTATCGGTGGTACCGCCATAGGGCGGTAGTACCGACGTCGGTAGTACCGACCCTATGGGCGGTACCACCGACCGGGTTTGACCCGAGTATAAAAGGGGCGCGGTGAATCTTTTCAACCCTAGTCAATCCTTTTGACCGCAACCGCCGCCTACCCGTGCCTTCTCCCCGTGCAGCCGCCGCGTCCATCTCCTTCCTCTCTCCACTCGATCTCCTTCCTCCTCCACTCAAATCCAAATCCCTCCGGTGGAAAGGTGCTTTGGAGTGTGGAGATCGTCTTGGTGGTGTTGTTGAAGCCCGAAGTTCTTCCTCCGTTGGATTTTCGGCCTCTTCTCCACGAGTAGCAAGGTACTAGGGTGTTCTTGCCCGATCTCTCAATGTACCTTGTTCTAGGTCGATTCCTTTGGTAGGATTGTTCTATCTAGTGTGTAGATGCTTCTAGGATGTATGGTTAGCAAGTTCATAGCGATTTGGTAGATTGGTTTGAAGGGAACCGCACGCTGCTGTGCGGTCGGTAGTACCGCCCCCTGGGGTCGGTAGTACCGCCCGCGCGCAGCGAGTCGTTCTCCTCCCCAATTTCGATCGTCGTCTTTGCTACATCTGTTGAAGTAGTCTTTTCATGTCTTGGTCTCACTTCGGTCAATGCTATCTTTTTCTAGATGAGCCGGAGGCCCTCTCATGCTCGTGTCCCTAGTGATGATGAAGAGGAGGAGTATGCTGCCTTTGAGCAAGGTGATGTGCAAGGTGATGTGCAGCTCAGTGGGCCACAACGGCGCAATCCTTCGCGCCGTGCTTGGTCCGTCGGCGGGAGTATGGAGGAACTCCCTCGTCAGGTCCGTGGACGCTCGTCCGGGGGCCACGGGGGACGTCGCAGCAAGGATAGTGCCAGGGGAAGTGGAAGCGGCCATGCCCGTGGCAGTGGGCATGCCGCTTCTCCGTCTCCTCCACCCCCTGTCGCTGGTCCACCCGGGCGCATGCATAGCGTCATTGTGGGCGGAGTGGCTTCGCCGGCTGGTCCTGATCGTGAGGGTCGTTCCATCGATCCTCGCGTTGGACCACCTTCTCCTCCGGCTTCAGGACTGATGCTGATCAACAAAGCTTTTCCTGTGCACCCCGAAGCCCAAGCTTTGATGACCGTCGTCTCCCCAGCACATCTTGGAGATCCTATTGATTACTCTGACAGGAAGCAGGGGAACTTGATGAGGAGGCAGCGTGAGGAGTTTTCATACCTCTTTATCAGAGATGATTCAGTTGATCGGAGGTTTTGGACGAGATTCCAGCAGGACTACTATCTGTCAGTCCTCTGGAAGGGTTTCTGTGCTAAGGGCTGTCCCCCTCTCTTTGAGCACAAGCGGTTGGTTATCCACTCCTTGACAGACAAGGATTCAGAAGAGATTCAGTCCTTGGTGCAGAGGCTTGAGGAGTGGAGGGTCTTGGGGTTGGTCTCTGGTGAGCGGAGCTACAACCAGGAGATCATCTGCCAGTTTTGGGTAACGCTCTACATTGATCAGGTGGGTCAGGTGCTGCATTGGATGACCCAAGGGGTCCATTACCGGTGCAACTTCGTCACATTTGCTCGGTTGTTGGGCTTCGACCATGTGGACAGAAATGTCCCTCGCCTTTCAGAGATGTATGAAGGGGGTATGTACACAGAGCAGCTGCAGAACTCAGGTGTCTACTTGGATGGTGCAGTGGCGAACTTCAAGGTCCCTAGCCTGAAGCTCGCCAACTATGTCCTTAATAACATAATGCGCCTGACTCTGGATCCAAAGATTGGAGATCAAGACAACCTCAGAGATGATGCTGCCAAGGTCCTAGTCCACTTTGCTCTGCCAGATGGACGCTTTAGCATCTCTCATTTTCTTTGGCAGAAAATCTCAGACGTGTATAATGATCCCCACAAGGCCCTTCCTTATGCTCCGTATCTTATGCATATCATTGAGCATGTGGTTGGAGCCACCTTCGAGTATGATCGTTCCATGAAGGAGTACAGTGTTCGCAAGTTCACCTCGGCTCCTTCCAAGGACAAAGAAAAGGTTGATGAAGGTGGTGAGGTTCCAGCAGATGCAGCAGCGCCTGGCGAGGCTCAGCCGAGTCGTGGAGGTGTTCCTCCTGCCACCGCTCCTCCTCCGCGTCGTGAGAGGCGTAGGAGTGGCGGTCTTCGCTCCGCCCTCGGCAAGATCTTTGAGTGGATGTGCTATCGGGCCGATCGCGATGAGCGGCATCAGCAGGAGGTGCGTCAGCATCTTGGTCTTCCTCCGCGCTCTCCGGTCCGTCCACATCCAGATCTGTTTGCTAAGTACGACGCTCAGGCCCGGCGCGATGATGATGATGATGATGATGATGATGATGATGATGATGGTGATGGTGGTCACCACCAGCAGCAGCCCCAGCAGCAGCAGCCCCAGCAGCAGCCCTAGTATCCCGGTGGTGGTGAGGCTGGTTTTTACAGCTCCATGATGTATCAGCATCCCCAGTTCTATCCTCCGCCACCACCTCAGTACCAGCCTCCTCCGTTCTACCCTGACTATGGTATGGGCACGTCCTTTGCTGGCGGGTCCATGTCATATCAAGGTGGGGGTGGTGGCTCGTACATGGGCTTTGCTGGCCCCGACGCCGATCCAGCTGGGAGTGGTGGTCCTCGCGACTCTACTCCACCGCTGGATTCTTCTGCTCCTTCGTCGTCCTATCCAGGTGGTGATGTCGGTGCGAGTGCCTACTCCTCTCTTTTTGGTGGTTCTTATCATGGTGGATCTTCCAGCGGCTATTACTAGCTCTTTGCTTATCTTGGCCTACCCGTTTTGGTACTTGTTGCCAAAGGGGGAGTGTTAGGCTTATCTTGTTGTAATAGCTAGCTGTGAGAGAGAGAGAGAGTAATCTTTGAGAACTAAGTGTGGTATGCTACATTTTATTTGTGATGTGTTGTTGAGGATGTAAAACTTTTGTGCTTATTGTTATATTCATGTATGGTTCATCCTCAATATTGATGCTCTTGTCATGGTGATTGTTGTTTTCGATATGGCTATGCGATTTGAGTCCTTTTCTTTCTTCCATAGCCATTCGTTTTTCTTATTACATTGTTATGTGAATCACCATGTCATATCGCTTATGCATCTCAAATTGATATATATGATGTTGTCACACACTTAGGCACCCCACGGATTGCAAAATTTAGGGGGAGCTCTTGTTCTTGTGTATGCAACCTTGCTTTCTAATCAAGGTTTGAAATTCATATCCAAAGCATACACTAAGGGGGAGCTTCAACTAAATTTTGGAATTCAAAAGCTTCAATTCTTTCTATCCCTAATTGTAAGCCTAAGTTGGTTGTCATCAATTACCAAAAAGGGGGAGTTTGAAAGTGCATTCGCCCCAAATGTGGGTTTTGGCTAATTAATGACAATCAAATTAGGGACTAACCGATTTATAAAAGCATGTATGCAGGTGTTAGTCCTAAGAAAGATTTGAAACGTTGAAATTTCATGAACAAAGCACGTAGGATACATTTGGACATAAAGATGCCTATCTCAAGTAGTGGTTTAAAATTTCAATTTTAAACTTGAGTTATAGGTAAGCCGGACTATAAAGAGGGTCACAAAGTAAGTTGGCTATATGTGAAGAAAAGTGCTCAAATCGACTAACTATAGTTCGCTTGAGAGACACCGCACAATCACGAACACGTAGAGGGTAATTTTATATGGTCGGTGGTACTGACCATGAGTGGTCGGTGGTACCGACCACAGCTTCTCTGCGCAGCGCTCAAACACCCTCTCTGTGTTGGTCAAAAATGACCTGGCGGTAGTACCGCTATAACCTCGGTACTACCGCCCTCGGTGGTACCGACCCTGGTCGGTAGTAACCCGGTTTTGCGAAGCTCTCTGTGTAGAGTCCAATTTGACCTGGCGGTAGTACCACCATAACCTCGGTACTACCGCCCGCGGTGGTACCGACCCTTGGCTGGTGGTTTCCAAGTTTGCAAGGCTCTCTATCCGCGCTGAATTTGGCCTGGCGGTAGTACCGCCATTACCTCGGTAGTACCGCCCCCGGTGCTACCGACCCAAGGCCGGTGGTAACCAAGTTTGCAGGGCTCTCTGGACTGACTCGCTTTTGACTTGGCGGTAGTACCGCCATCATGTCGGTACTACCGACCTCGGTGGTACCGACCCTGGTCGGTAGTTTCCGAGGGACCAAGTCCCTAACTGAGGAGCTCTCTGTTCGCGGCCGAATTTGGCCTGGCGGTAGTACCGCCATAACCTCGGTACTACCGCCCGTGGTGGTACCGACCTGAGGTCGGTAGTTGTCCTTTTTGGTCAGACCTGGTTCTATTCGACCATTGTGAACGGGTCGGTGGTACCGACCATGGGTGGTCGGTGGTACCGACCAGCCTTGGGACTGAGGGAGTATAAATGCTTCCTCTCTTTACTTTTCACGGTCACCCACTCATTATATACACTTATTGCTGACCTAACTTTGGACAAACACTCTTCAAGCATTGACTCCTCCCCTCTCTCTCCCCCTTTGCTCCTAGATTCATTCCCTTGCGAGATTTGAGCTAGGGAAGTGAGATTCGAGAGTGGAAAGCTTCGATCTTCGACTTGAGCACTTGGTTTCCATCTAGCCGGCTTGTTTTGTGTCTTTTACTCTTGAGCTCTTTGAGCTCTAGCCGGTTAGGTGTTCTTCGTGGTAGCCCGTATTGATTTACTTGTGAGGGCTCCCCGAAGCGTTTGTATTACCTTGAGATTTCTAGTGGAGAAACTCTCGTAGCCTTTGTGGTTGCTTGAGTGAGGCAAGGAGGTGAAATAGACTCCGACCTTTGTGGTCACCTCAACAACGAGGAAGTAGGCACTCCTTAGTGGATTGGCCGAACCTCGGGATAAATCGCGTGTCCCGTGTGCTTGTTGTTGTTGTCCCTATTTTCTCTACTTCACTTGTTATTGTGTTCTTCGTGTTCTTCCTATCCCTATCTCATTCTTAGGTTGGGAAGGCTCGATCTACATCAAGGGGAGCAACCAAGGTTTGGTGAGAGTAGATTTACCATTTATCATTCTTATGAAAGTGGGCTAGATTCTTGTACTACATTCATACTTCACTTACATTGGATTTGTAGTTCCTTTTAGGATCCCGGTTGTGCCGTTTGTTTGTGTCGGTAGTACTGGTGTTCTACACCCGGTAGTACCTACCCAAACAAACCGGCCTCTCCGGTTGATACCTAATTACATCTTCTAGTTTGTGAAGTTGCAGATTGTTAAAAATCACCTATTCACCCCCTCCTCTACGCTGATTCGGTCCTTTCAATATACACGTCCTCTTCCAAATTTCCATTTAGAAAGGCTATTTTAACATCCATCTGCCATATCTCATAGTCATAATAGGCAGCAATTGCTAGAATGATCCGGATAGATTTAAGCATCGCTACCGGCGAGAAAGTCTCGTCGTAGTCAACTCCTTGAACTTGACGAAAACCTTTTGCGACAAGTCGAGCTTTATAAACTTGGACGTTTCCATCCATATCCTTTTTCTTTTTATAGATCCATTTGCACTCTATGGGTCTTACCCCATCAGGCGGGTCAACCAAGTTCCAAACTTGATTGGCTCCCATGGAATCTATCTCGGATCTCATGGCACTATGCCATTTCTCGGAATCAGGGTCCATCATTGCCTCGGCAAAAGTTGCAGGTTCGTCATCGTCTAACAATAACACATCCCCACGCAACTCACGGATTCTTGCCGACCTTCGTGGTTGGGGCGGGGTGTCTGTTGCTATAGGTAGCTCAACTTGTTCTGCTACATTAGCATCACTCATGGAGTCAATCCCTGTTGGCTCATCTTGAACTTCTTCAAGATACACCTTTCGCCCTCTCTTGTCTCTTTTGAGAAACTCTTTCTCTAAGAAAACACTGTTTCGAGCGACAAACACTTTGCCCTCTGTGCGGTTGTAGAAGTAATACCCTAAAGTTTCCTTTGGGTATCCCACGAAAAAGCACTTGTCCGATTTGGGTGTTAGTTTATCTAATATAAGTCGTTTGACATAAACTTCACGACCCCAAATTTTTAGAAAAGACAAACTGGGACTCTTACCAGTCCACATCTCATATGGTGTCTTAACTACGGACTTAGACGGTACCCTATTTAATGTGAAAGCGGCTGTTTCTAGAGTGTATCCCCAAAACGATAAAGGAAGGTCCGACTGGCTCATCATAGACCGAACCATGTCTAACAGAGTCCGGTTACGTCGCTTGGACACGCCGTTTCTCTAAGGCGTTCCGGGTGGCGTAAGTTGTGGAACAATTCCGCAACTCTTAAGATGATTGCTAAACTCGTGGCTCAAATATTTGCCTCCATGATCTGATCACAAGGCCTTAATTTTCTTGCCACGTTGATTCTCTACCTCATTCTGAAATTCTTTGAACCTTTCAAATGTTTCAGACTTGTGCTTCATCAGATAGATATAGCCATATCTGCTAAAATCATCAGTGAAGGTTATGAAGTATTGAAAACCGCCTCTAGCTGTCGTACTCAATGGTCCACATACATCAGTATGTACAAGTTCCAACAAGTTAGTCGCCCTCTCAGGAAAACCTGTGAAAGGCGGCTTGGTCATTTTGCCCAGCAAACAAGCCTCACATGTCTCGTATGATTCAAAATCAAACGAAGTTAGAAATCCATCAGCATGGAGTCTCTTCATGCGATTCTCACTTATATGACCCAAACGACAATGCCACATATAGGTAGGGCTTAACTCATTAAGACGAGGCCTTTTAGCAGTAATATTACAGATAGACATAGGTGCATCATCAAGATTTAAAATAAACAACCCATTGACAATGGATGCAAAAGCCACAAACATATCATTCTTAGAGATTACACAACCATTGTCTTTACTCACAAATGAATAGCCATCCTTCATCAAACATGAAGGTGACACAATGTTTCGACTTAAACTTGGAACAAAATAACAATTATTCAACTCCAAAATAAATCCTGATGGGAGGTGTAGTTGCATCGTCTCGACGTTCAACGCAGCAACTCTTGCATTATTGCCCACGCGGAAATCAACCTCCCCTTTTCCAACGCTTCTACCTCTTATCATTCTTGCATCGTATTGCAAATATGGGCAACCGAGCCGGTATCAAATACCCAAGAATTAATATAAGAGTCAGCGAGGAAAATATCTGTAATATAAACAGCAAGTGTATGAGCAACGGGAGTACCTTTACCACCGCCATCCTTCATCAAGGATGCTAAGTACACCTTGTAGTTTCTTTTCCAGTGACCTTTCCCCTTACAGTGGAAGCACTTAGAATTAGCAGTTGGTCCAGCAGCGTCAGGCGCAGGAGGGTTTGGATTAGAGATCACATCTTTGGCCTTGCCCTTGCCCTTCCTATTCTTCCAAAAGTTGCCTTTTTTTTTAAAGTTAGGCTTGTTTTGGATCGCCATCACATGGCTGCTGCCAGCACCTTTCTTGATGTCTGCCTCTGCTGTCTTAAGCATGCCACACAACTCATTCAAGCCCCTCTCTGCACCATGCATATGGTAGTTCGAGATGAAGTTCCCATAGCTAGGTGGGAGAGAAGAGAGGATGAAGTCAGTAGCCAGTTCTGGACCAATTGGGAAGCCTAGCTTCTCCAACCTTTGAGTGTAACCAACCATCTTGATCACATGTGGTCCAACTGCTGCACCCTCTGCTAACTTAGTCTCAGCAAGAGACTTAGAAACATTGAACCTTTCAGTTCTAGCCTGAGTCTGGAACATCTCATCTAGCGCTACGATCATATCGTAGGCTGTATGGTTATTATCAAACTGCATCTGGAGATCTGGTTCCATGCTAGCAAGCATCAGGCATCCTACTTCAAGATCAGCATCACATGCTTTCTTGTAAGCGGTTTTCTCAGTAGCAGGTGCATTATCAGCAGGTTCCTCTGGTAGTGGGGTGTCTAGAATATCTTCCTTTTTCTCAGCCCTGAGAACAATTCTCAGGTTGCGGATCCAATCCGCATAGTTTGTTCCATTCAATTTATCTTTCTCAAGGATTGATCGTAAAGTAAATGGTGGATTGCTAGGTGCCATTGATCTACAACAAAAGTAAATGCAAAATACTAAGACAATGTATCCAAGACAGAGTAAATGATATTAAATCATTAATAAAATCTACTCCCACTGAGATCAATATCCCTCTATTGAATCTCAATGATTCAAGACCCAAACTAACAAGTCTACTAGTGAGCTTTAGCATCGCCGCTAGTGGACATGGTAGATCGGTAAGCAACTCTTTGCTAATCATATCACATATGACTCTTGTTGTTGGCCAGCATCTCTATGCGTGCTCAACTCCTTATGCTTCAAGGTCCCTAACCGTTAGGATGACCTTGTTCAAGCAACCAACCCTTCTGCAGTAAGTATCCGATACGAACCTGCCTGGTCAAGGAAAATCAGTGACACCCTAATTTCATAGGCGCACCACCGATTGTACAAGACATATGACAGTGCAAGGTTTGGGGAAGCATATGACTTGAACATTACTGAGGGATCGTTCTACACTTTCACTACCGCATGTAGACAATAAACATGAATCATACGTGAAAGTAGAACATAATAAGAGAATAGCATCAACACAGATATGACTTGGTATAGCCCAGTGTTTCTTTGGAGATCTCCATCTCCGCCAATCTGTTCACCATGATGATCTCCATCCACATGGTACATGCACGCCATCCTCCAACGATGAATCCACCGACTAGCTACAATTAGCGTAATTAATTAAGTAATTACATAGTCGCGTGAAGGATCATCATAATTTTGGCACGCAGGCCATTACATCAAATGGACAATATATATGTGGCTCCAGCCATATTGTCATAATCATGACATGCAAGTCATGAAACAATTACATACATGCATCACATACACATAAGGGCTATACCAGTCATCAATCCCTGCTGTTAACACATAATTTTCGCACTATGACAAGTGGGCCAGCACGGTGCAGGTTCGGGAGGAGTCACCACTTAAGGGATTCGGCAGACAGCGAACGCGGTCGGCTAACTCAATGTATTCGGCAAGGCTGTGAAGGCGACTAGTCAACGGCGAGCAGGTTCAGCAATATGACGCTGCGGTCGGCTACATCAGATTAAGGTCGGTTTGCGCCAAAAGACAACAAATGCGGCATTGAAAGTCCTTGTTTGGTTTTGGGTAATTGATGTCACCTAGTGTACTAACCATGTCATGAAGTGCTTATGAGCTAGGTTGGTACACACCATATGTGGGAGCTAAATGACGATCAAGATATTGGTGGTGATGGCCAAAAGATAGATCAAGTGCCTCACATTTGGAAGACGAAGAAGAGAAAAGCAAAATCCTATGGAGATCAAGGCAAAGGTATAAATAGGAATTTTGTTTTGGCACTCAAGACACCATAGAGGGTGTGAGTGCGTTTAGGATAGATAGCCGTACTATTAAGAGGGGGATATCTCAGTGATCGCGGTTATCAAGTGCCACTAGGTGAATTCATACATGCATATGCATTAGGACCTAGTGTGCTAACTCGAATCCTTTGAAAATGATTGTGAAAATGCTAACACACTTGCACAAGATGATAAACACTTGGTGGTGTTAGCACATTTGCAAAGGAGAAGTTGTTGAAATAGTTTTGGATCAACTCGGAGATGAAAATGGGTTTTTCTGTGTGAAGCCGGTGGTACCGACCAGGAGGGGTCGGTGGTACCGCCCAAGGAGGCAGCGTGCAGACCTCTCTGTGATGGGGCGCTTTTGGCCTAGCGGTGGTACCGCCATTACCTCGGTAGTACCGCGCCCGGTACTACCGACCAAGGTGGGTGGTAGGCGAGTTTTCGCGAGGCTCTCTGTTGTTTTTGAAAATGGCTTGCCGGTAGTACCGCCATTACCTCGGTACTCGCCCACGGTGGGTGGTACCGACACAAGGCGGTAGTGATGGTTTTTTTTCGCAGAGCTCTCTGGTCGCGGCGTTTTTTGGCCTGGCGGTAGTACCGCCATCACATCGGTACTACCGACCTCGGAGGAACCGACCAGGGGTCGGTGGTTTGCCGAAATCAGCGGGATATGGGAAAACGGCTAGTTTGACTCTGTCGGTGGTACCGCCCAGGGGGTCGGTACTACCGACCAAGCGCAGAAAGATAGGGTTCGGGCCGCCGCCGCCCCTTCCCTATATATTGTCCGTGGCCGCCTTTGGGGATACTTCTTGACTCTCTGACTTCTTGAACATCCTCTTGAGTAAGATCTAATCCCTCCCTCCGATCTCTTTGCTTGTTAGTGCGAATCCAAGTGAGATCGAGAGATCCAAGTGCATTTGCTTGTGAGTTTGCATCTAGTGGCACTTGGCGATTGTGGTGCTGCGGATATTCTTATTACTCTTGGTGGTTGCCGCCACCTAGACGGCTTGGAGCAGCGGAGGAGATTAGGCACGAGTGGTGATTGTTCGTGGCCATCTCACGGTGATTTGTAAGGGGTTCTTGTACCTTCCCCGGCGGAGCGCCAAAGGTAACTCTAGTGGATTGCTCGTAGCTTGTGGATCCCCATCTTGTGTTGGTTGTGCGGCACCCTATCAAGGGTTAGGCGTGTGATGCCTATTAGCGCGTAAACCTCCAAGTGGGTGTATCGCTACAACGGGGACGTAGCTTGCCGGCAAGCAAGTGAACCTCGGAGGAAAAATTATTGTGTCAACTTGTCTCCGTGGTATTCATTAATATTCATTTATTAATCTCTTGCCGGATCGGTATACACACTCCTATCTCTTGTACTTATTTTTGTTACATTCTTGCAAGTATTATTTATATGTTGTTGCTATTCTAGTTTTTCTATCTTGTGTAGTGATTCATATTGTGGATAGGTGGCTTGCACTTTTGTAGAGCTAGCGCTATCTTTGCTACGCCATTTAGTTGTATAACAAGTTTGTTTAAGTGTTGTTGTAGATTTTTTATAGGCTATTCACCCCCCCCCTCTAGCCATTTAGGACCTTTCAAGTGGTATCGGAGCAAGGTCACCGTTTATTCAAGGCTTAACAACCTTCGGTGTCAAGATGGCTCATATCAACAACACTAAAAGGCCACCCCAATTTGATGGCACAAATTACAGTTATTGGAAGGCAAAGATGACTACTCACATCAAGTCAATCAATAGAAAAATTTGGAGTGTGGTAGAAACAAAGATTGAGATAGTCGATCCAGAGCATCTCACCAATGCCGAAGAAGAGAAGATGCAAAACAATGATATTGCTCTCAGTGCTATTCATGATGCTATTGATGCAAATGTGTTTGAGCAAATCAAGGGCATGGAACTGGCTAATGAGGCATGGAAGAAACTAGAAGAGTCATATGAGGGCACTCAAGCAGTCAAGGGAGCAAAGGCTTATATTCTCAAGGAGAAGTTTGCAAGCTTCAAGATGAAGGAAGATGAAAGTGTGCCGGAGATGTTCAATAGGCTACAAGTGCTAGTCAATGATCTAAAGCACTTGGGGAAGAAGTGAAGGACAAGGACTTCTCACACAAGTTCTTGAGATGCCTCCCAAAGAGGTTTGGTATGTTGGTTACTTTGCTAGTAAGAAGTGGTTGGACACAATGACACCAAACCAAGTACTTGGAGATGTGATGACCGATGACACATATAGAGAAGAAAATGAAGAAGAAGAGAAGAAGGATGAAAAGAAGAAAAGTGTGGCATTCAAAGCCACAACATCATCATCCAAGACCAAGAGCAAGGGAAAGCAAAGAAGGAAGAATCAAGTGAAGATGATTGCTCAAATGCTAGTGACGATGAAGATGAAGAGATGGCCTTATTTGTTAAAAGATTTGGCAAATTCATGAAGAAGAAGGGCTACCGGGCAAGAAGGAAGAAGACATCATACAAGAATAAGGATGAACCAAGAAGGTGCTTCAAGTGCGGTAGCAAGGACCATCTCATTGCTCAATGTCCATACAACAGTGAAAATGATGACAATGACAACAAGAAGGACAAGAAGAGGGAGAAGAAAGAAAAGAAGAGTTACACGAAGAAGAAGAAGGGGCAATCATACATGGTCACTTGGGATAGTGATGCTTCCACAAGTGATAGTGATGAAGATAGTGATAATGAAGATCACAAGACAAGCAAGAAGAAGGCACTTGCAAGTATTGCTATCAACAACAAGCCTTCAATCTTCGATACTCCATCATGCTTCATGGCTAAGGCCACAAAGGTACTATCTGATGATGATGAGAGTGATAGTGATGATAGTGATGATGATGAACCCACTAAAGATGAATTAATTGAAATGCTTGATGATGCTAGAGAACATTTTGATAAAAAGAGAAAGGAGTGCAAAGAATTGCAAAAGAGACTAAAAGCTCTTGAGCAATCCTTTGAGGAGCTCAATGCTACTCATGAGAGGCTAGCGGAAGCCCATGAGGAGCTTGGCAATGCTCACACTAAGCTTAAGGAAGCTCACTCCTCACTTGTTGATCAAGCTAAAACTGAAAAAGTGGTTAAAACATGTGACATAGGCATAGCTTGTGATATAATTGATGAATCTTTCTATAAGCCTATTATTGCTGCTGCTACTAACCCTTCATGTAGCTCATCATCTACCACTACTACTTCATCTATGGATGATGGCTTCACTTGTGATGCCTCACTCATGGTTGAAAATGAGACATTGAAGAAGGAGGTAAATGAGCTCACTCACGCCTTGGGTAAAGCCTATGGTGGTGAGGCCCGCTTGCTTAAGTGCTTGGGTAGCCAACGCTTTTCTCTCCACAAAGAGGGATTGGGCTATACCCCCAAGAATGGCAAGGCGGCCTTGCTACTCACAAAACTAGTTTTGTGAAGAGCAATGGTCGGTTTTGCACTAGATGCAAGCAAAGTGGGCATATAGAGCTATATTGCAAAAACAAGAACAAGATTGCTAATGTATCCTCTATTCAGTTTGATTCTTGCTATTTGCTTACCAAGGTGTTAATGGTGTGAAAGCTAAATTCATTGGTGCACCAATTGTGGGCTCAAAGAAGAAAGCCATTTGGGTACCAAAGAGTTTGGTCACTAATCTTGGAGGACCCAAAAAGGTTTGGGTACCTAAAAAGAATTGATTTGTTCTTGTAGGTCAACTATAAAGCCGGAGGAAGGCATTGGGTGCTTGATAGTGGGTGCACTCAACATATGACAGGAGATTCAAGAATGTTCGATTCAATCAATTCAAGTGGCAATCATGGTTTTGACTCTATCACATTTGGTGACAATGGAAAAGGCAAGGTTAAAGGGCTTGGTAAGATTGCAATATCCAATGACATGAGCATTTCAAATGTGTTGCTAGTTGAGAGCTTGAACTTCAATTTACTGTCAGTCGCTCAGTTGTGTGATCTTGGTTTCAAATGCATTTTTGGAGTTGATGATGTAGAAATCATAAGTGTAGATGGCTCAAATTTGATATTTAAAGGATTTAGATATGAGAACCTTTACTTGGTTGATTTCAATGCTAGTGGAACACAATTGTCAACATGCTTATTCACTAAGTCCAGTTTGGGTTGGTTATGGCATAGAAGGCTTGGTCATGTTGGAATGAAACAGTTGAACAAAATAGTGAAACATGATTTAGTTAGAGGCTTGAAAGATGTCACATTTGAGAAGGATAAACTTTGTAGCTCTTGTCAAGCTGGAAAACAAGTTGGTAACACCCATCCTAAGAAAAGCATGATGAGTACCAGTAAAGCATTTGAGTTATTGCACATGGATTTATTTGGACCAACAACATACACTAGCATCGGTGGAAGTAAATATGGCTTTGTGATAGTGGATGATTACACTAGATACACATGGGTCTTCTTTCTTAGTGATAAAAGTGAAACTTTTGAGATCTTCAAAACTTTTGTCAAGAGATGTCAGAATGAGTTTGAAACAACAATCAAGAAAGTTAGAAGTGACAATGGGAGTGAATTTAAGAATACAAGAATTGATGAGTTGTGTGATGACTTTGGCATTAGACATCAATTCTCACCCAAGTATACTCCTCAATCAAATGGGATTGTTGAAAGGAAGAACAGAACTTTGATTGATATGGCAAGGTCTATGCTCAGTGAATACAATGTCAGTCATTCTTTTTGGGCCGAAGCTATCAATACGGCTTGCTATTGTAGCAACCGTCTCTATTGCCATGGCATGCTAGAGAAGACACCATATGAGCTATTAAATGGAAGAAAGCCAAATATCGCATACTTTAGAGTTTTTGGTTGCAAATGTTATATATTGAAGAAAGGTGCAAGATTGAGCAAATTTGAGAAGAAATGTGATGAAGGATTCTTACTTGGATATTCAACAACAAGCAAAGCATATAGAGTTTGGAACTTGGCTAGTGGTATTATGGAAGAAGTGCATGATGTTGAATTTGATGAAACTAAGGGCTCTCAAGAAGGAAATGAAAATCTTAATGATGTGAGAGGCACTCAATTGTCAAATGCAATGAAGAATATGGATATTGGTGATATTAGGCCAAGACAAGTGGATGATAATGAAGATGACCAAATGTTCTCCTCAAATGTGCAAGTTGATGCAAATCAAGCTAGTGGTTCTCATGATCAATCAAGTGCTAGTGAAGATCAACAAGCTAGTTCATCTCAACCAAGCAATCAAGTGCAAATCCTCCAACCAACCAATATTGCAAGAGATCATCCCATAGATCAAATTGTTGGGGATATTAGAAGTGGTGTGCAAACAAGATCAAGATTGGCATCATTTTGTGAGCATTTTTCTTTTGTGTCATCATTTGAGCCAACCAAGATAGAAGATGCATTGATGGATGTTGATTGGGTAAACTGCTATGCATGAAGAGCTAAACAACTTCACCCGCAACCAAGTTTGGGAACTTGTTGAGAGACCAAAGAACTACAATGTAATTGGAACCAAATGGGTATTTCGAAATAAGCAAGATCAAGATGGGATAGTAGTAAGAAACAAAGCAAGATTGGTAGCTCAAGGCTACACTCAAGTTGAAGGTCTTGATTTTGGAGAAACATATGCACCGGTTGCAAGAATGGAAGCAATTAGAATTCTATTGGCTTATGCATGTGCTCATAATATCAAGTTATATCAAATGGATGTCAAAAGTGCATTTCTCAATGGGTATATCAATGAGTTAGTATTTGTAGAACAACCTCCCGGTTTTGAAGATGACAAGAAGCCCAACCATGTTTACAAGCTCAAGAAGGCGTTGTATGGTTTGAAGCAAGCACCAAGAGCATGGTACGAGAGGTTGAGAGATTTCCTACTCTCTAAAGGGTTCAAGATGGGCAAGGTTGATACTACTCTCTTCACCAAGAAGATTGGCAAAGACTTGTTTGTGTTGCAAATATATGTTGATGATATTATTTTGGGTCAACCAACCAAGAGTTTTGTGAAGAGTTTGGGAATATGATGGCAAATGAGTTTGAGATGTCTATGATTGGAGAGCTTAGTTACTTCCTTGGTCTTCAAGTCAAGCAAATGAAGAAAGGTACTTTTGTGAGTCAAGGCAAGTACATCAAAGATATGCTTAAGAAGTTTGGTCTAGATGATGCAAAAGCTATTAGCACACCTATGGGAACAAATGGACATTTGGATAGTGATGCTAGTGGCAACATGGTGGATCAAAAGTTGTATCGGTCTATGATTGGAAGCTTACTTTATGTGACCGCTTCTAGGCCGGATGTGATGTTTAGTGTATGCATGTGTGCAAGATTTCAAGCTTCACCAAGAGAGGGTCACCTGAAGGCAACTAAAAGAATATTGAGATATTTGAAGCATACACCAAATGTTGGATTGTGGTATCCCAAGGGGTCAAACTTTGAGTTGATTGGATATTCGGACTCCGACTATGCAGGATGCAAAGTGGATAGAAAAAGCACATCGGGCACATGTCAATTACTTGGAAGATCACTTGTATCATGGTCATCGAAGAAGCAAAACAGTGTTGCACTTTCAACCGCCGAAGCAGAATACATATCCGCAGGAAGTTGTTGTGCTCAATTACTTTGGATGAAAGCAACTTTGGATGACTTTGGAATTAAATTCAAACAAGTACCATTGCTATGTGACAATGAGAGTGCAGTAAAGCTCACCAACAATCCAGTACAACATTCAAGAACAAAGCACATTGACATTCGCCATCACTTCATAAGAGACCATCAACAAAAGGGTGATATTTCAATTGAGAGTGTTGGTACCGATGATCAACTTGCCGATATATTCACCAAGCCACTTGATGAAAAGAGATTTTGCAAGCTAAGGAATGAATTGAATATACTTGATTTCTCAAATATGAGTTGATGCACCCTCCGTTATATGACATGCCTCTCCTTCAACAAAGCAAAGGTAAAATTGTGTGGCATGACATTCATTCTTGCTAAGGATATGTTTAGTGCATTTAGTCATTCCTTGCATCTTATAGGCTCATTCATGAAAATAAAATACTTTGGATGTACATATGGTACCACTATTGCTTCTATGTTTGATATGATCTAGTGGTAGCATATGACATGTTTATGGGCTTGTGAACCTAGTGTTTGATCTTGGAAACAAGCATTCAAGGGTTTAACCGACGTGAGTAAGATAACCATTGAAAGATGTGTGAAGAAGCTTACTCTAGAGCAAACCGTGTTAAATATCTTATGTTTGTTTGCTAGGTTGAACCAAACTTGATCACCTTTTTGTTTAACTTAACTCCTACTAAAATTGGTGTGCCTTTTATGGTACTTAATGACAAAGGGGGAGAAATGGTTAAGATAGATATATATAACAAAGGGAGGATCAATTAAAATTTGAGCACACAAGTAGGGGGAGCAAGCTCATGAACTTATTGTTGCATTTGAATGTGCATATTCATATGAGTGATTGCATTGCAAAAGTTTAAATTCAATACACATGCTTGTGTGATGTATGCTAGAAATAAATTTTGAATGATGATTTGTGCACTAGCATGCATAAGTGGTAGCTAGATGTAAGTTGCTTTTACAAGTGATACTAGATCCTTTCATATAATGTTGATCTCATGAGGTATCTAGTGTTTGTTTTTAAGTCTAGCTAACCATGGTGCTAAGGATGATGAAAATTGGCAACTCCGATTGGTATCACGCTTCAAAGGTCCATTCTTTACACCTTAGCATCATTTGATAGTATTACTCTCCCACATTTCATATCTATGCATATGTGCCGAACTTGAACCAAACACTATAGCACATATGTAGGGGGAGCTAATACTAGTAGAGGTGATTCAAATTTTCAAATATATATCTTTGTAAAAGGTTGTCATCAATTACCAAAAAGGGGGAGATTGAAAGTCCTTGTTTGGTTTTGGGTAATTGATGTCACCTAGTGTACTAACCATGTCATGAAGTGCTTATGAGCTAGGTTGGTACACACCATATGTGGGAGCTAAATGACGATCATGATATTGGTGGTGATGGCCAAAAGATAGATCAAGTGCCTCACATTTGGAAGACGAAGAAGAGAAAAGCAAAATCCTATGGAGATCAAGGCAAAGGTATAAATAGGAATTTTGTTTTGGCACTCAAGACACCATAGAGGGTGTGAGTGCGTTTAGGATAGATAGCCGTACTATTAAGAGGGGAATATCTCAGTGATCGCGGTTATCAAGTGCCACTAGGTGAATTCATACATGCATATGCATTAGGACCTAGTGTGCTAACTCGAATCCTTTGAAAATGATTGTGAAAATGCTAACACACTTGCACAAGATGATAAACACTTGGTGGTGTTAGCACATTTGCAAAGGAGAAGTTGTTGAAATAGTTTTGGATCAACTCAGAGATGAAAATGGGTTTTTCTGTGTGAAGCCGGTGGTACCGACCAGGAGGGGTCGGTGGTACCGCCCAAGGAGGCAGCGTGCAGACCTCTCTGTGATGGGGCGCTTTTGGCCTAGCGGTGGTACCGCCATTACCTCGGTAGTACCGCGCCCGGTACTACCGACCAAGGTCGGTGGTAGGCGAGTTTTCGCGAGGCTCTCTGTTGTTTTTGAAAATGGCTTGCCGGTAGTACCGCCATTACCTCGGTACTACCGCCCACGGTGGTACCGACACAAGGCGGTAGTGACTGGTTTTTTTTCGCAGAGCTCTCTGGTCGCGGCGTTTTTTGGCCTGGCGGTAGTACCGCCATCACATCGGTACTACCGACCTCGGAGGAACCGACCAGGGGTCGGTGGTTTGCCGAAATCAGCGGGATATGGGAAAACGGCTAGTTTGACTCTGTCGGTGGTACCGCCCAGGAGGGGTCGGTACTACCGACCAAGCGCAGAAAGATAGGGTTCGGGCCGCCGCCGCCCCTTCCCTATATATTGTACGTGGCCGCCTTTGGGGATACCTTCTTGACTCTCTGACTTCTTGAACATCCTCTTGAGTAAGATCTAATCCCTCCCTCCGATCTCTTTGCTTGTTAGTGCGAATCCAAGTGAGATCGAGAGATCCAAGTGCATTTGCTTGTGAGTTTGCATCTAGTGGCACTTGGCGATTGTGGTTGCTGCGGATATTCTTATTACTCTTGGTGGTTGCCGCCACCTAGACGGCTTGGAGCAGCGGAGGAGATTAGGCACGAGTGGTGATTGTTCGTGGCCATCTCACGGTGATTTGTAAGGGGTTCTTGTACCTTCCCCGGCGGAGCGCCAAAGGTAACTCTAGTGGATTGCTCGTAGCTTGTGGATCCCCATCTTGTGTTGGTTGTGCGGCACCCTATTGAGGGTTAGGCGTGTGATGCCTATTAGCGCGTGAACCTCCAAGTGGGTGTATCGCTACAACGGGGACGTAGCTTGCCGGCAAGCAAGTGAACCTCGGAGGAAAAATTATTGTGTCAACTTGTCTCCGTGGTATTCATTAATATTCATTTATTAATCTCTTGCCGGATCGGTATACACACTCCTATCTCTTGTACTTATTTTGTTACATTCTTGCAAGTATTATTTATATGTTGTTGCTATTCTAGTTTTCTATCTTGTGTAGTGATTCATATTGTGGATAGGTGGCTTGCACTTTTGTAGAGCTAGCGCTATCTTTGCTACGCCATTTAGTTGTATAACAAGTTTGTTTAAGTGTTGTTGTAGAATTTTTTATAGGCTATTCACCCCCCCCTCTAGCCATTTAGGACCTTTCAGGCATGTCAGAAGATTTAGCAACGAGGATCTCGTCATTTTTAGCGCGCGCCGGTTATTAAGGGAAGCTTGGAGCAGAAGGCGTCATATTTTAGATAGTTTCCTGATTTTGTCGTTGTAATCGTGTCCTTCTAGGACTCATAGGACACCAGGGTATAAATATAAACCCTGAGGCCATTGTAAAGACGTTCAACAATCAATACAACCAAACCGGCCCCGTGCCATCTTCGAGTCCAAGTCGTGTCGTCGTGTTCTTCGAGAGGAGTCATCGACCCGTCGACCTCCGTAAGTCCCGACAACCTTGCTATTATGTCTAGTATCGTGCGGCGGATTTAGGCATGATGCAAGTAGTCTCGTTTGTTGGTAATGGTCGTGCGGCAGATCATTACTCGATGATCGGGAAGTCTTAGTTTATGATAAGATTACGAGTAAGTACCGTGCGGCAGGCACTTACTTGGTAACCTTAGCATAAACAAGATAGTTATCGGCTCTATTAGGTTTGGCAAGATCTAATAGATTCATTAAGTTACCTTGTGTTGTACGTATTATAATGTGTATTTCGTTGTAACACTTTATTGCCCAATCTAGATCTTGCTCGGTTCGGCTTCATCTTGTATAAGATCTATCCTATCCTTTCATATTTATTTTTGTAAGGCCTTTATACGATAGATCTACTATTTGCAATAGCCGATTCGATCATATCTAGATTGCCACGTGGTGAGGGTTCATGCACGTTGAGTATGCTTGATCTATGATACAGCTAGGTGTCGTGCGGCAGGCGCAGGCTTTAGATTAGTTTAATTATGCTTGGTTTGTATGTTCAATCCCCATGGACCCCAGCTCGGTTGTACGATCGAGATTGGTTAAGCTTTAACTCATATTTAATACACCATGCAAGTACATTTTTCATGCAAACGTATTCGGCAACTCGTTATTCACGTAACTTCGTTCATATTGCCGAATAGTCTTTGAGCTTGTTGGCAGATAGCTTTCATAGCTATATGTCGTCGTAAGTGGCTTCAAGGCCGTATATTTTGGAACTGTCTGGTCACACCCGGCATGTTCCAGCTTTGTATTTAACAGTTTCTTTCCCTTGTTAGTTGCAGGGCAAACTGACTGGCACGCACCGGACTTCTGAGCACCCGGGCCACGTTCAAAGCTAGCTTTTTCGGCTTGCTGTGTGATTGGCACAGTGCGCCGCTTTTGGTGTCAACACCTGCAAAACAGAGTTAAACGTTCCCGACGTCTAATCTTGAATCGCAGAAAACATAATTTTCTCAGCCTTGTTTCACAAATCTAAATTCGACGAAACTGGCAAGAACGGTGAAAAACAGATGTAAAATTTTCTGTAGATCGATTTTCGTTTAAAGATCATCTCAATCCGAGGTCGTATGCAAAAGTTACGGCTGTTTTACCGAACAACGCTCTTTTGCAGATGCCGCGGTACATCTCATGCACCCGACTCTTGATCTAGATTCGATTCGATCAATCTGATTGATCTCCATGTTGCCATGGTTGGATTTACACGTATCACTTAACTCTGATGGCGGAATTCCGACCGGTAGGAGTAGATCGTTACATGACCAACACAGCAAGATCACGAATCAAGATCAGAGACTGATCTACAACCGTGCATATCTGTATATGCACACAACCGAATCTATAACGAGGCAGTAATGGCTCTGATACCACTGAAGGGTTATGGGGATGCTACTTTAGCCGAATGCTACCGTTGTGGTAGCCGGAAAACGGTTCCGCTACGTTAGCCGAACGCTCCTGCTGAGTTAGCCGAACGCAATAATTTTCGACCCCATAAACCAGGAACTGCTGCTAGTTATAGATCACGGGATTACCACTAGACGCGCAGATGCAGCGGAAGACGTCTCGGTGTAGACGTGCGCGTCGCAGCGATGCCGTGTAGATGTTCACGTCCGTCCTTCACGTCTCCACGTGCGGTTCGTCCTTGTGCTCCAGATGAAGCACCTCCGAGGTATCCCACACGTACAGGGAGGAAGCGTCACGCCTCCAGACTGCTAGGTCTGCAAGGAGCAATAGGCGCGGGCGTGGGGTGGGCGACGGCTGTCAACAATTGACGTGGTTTTAACCCTGGTCGTCCCACCCATCTTTATATAGGCGTCCCTAATGAGCCCACCGACCTAGAGGCCCATTAGTAAACCCTAATCCCAGTCTGACTCGAGTCCAACTCGAATCAGGCTTCCAGCCCCTTAAGCGTGCGACCCTATGGGTTCACGCACACATAGACACGGCCCGAGTACTCCTACTCGCCCGATAGTTGACAGCGGCCTCTAGCAAGATGTGTCAACTCCTATGTATACGCAAAGATCATATCTGACGAACCACCACGATCACATATACGTAATTCCCTTGCCACACAATATTTGGTCCAACTCATAGGTTAACATTTAACCTAAGCACGGCCATGCATTTTATGATCCAATCATATGAGTGGTCCAGTGATATCTCTCTCGCAAGGAGAGGGGCAAATCCCATCTTGATCGTCTATGTCTCACAGCATACTTCCTGACAAACCCGAAGACTATCTTTATAACTACTCTGTTACGAAGTAGCGTTTGATAGTCCCTAAGTAAGTCGATTCATATCTTGAGTACATACCACAATCTCAGGTCAAAGGATATAATGTATATGATGTGTAAAGAGATAATAATAACATCTCACGTTGGGTCAGTCCAGCCCCAGGTCATACATGTGCCCACATTATTAGTTTGACATCTCCATGTCTATGACTTGTGAAACATAGTCATCAACTAATACATGTGCTGATCTAATATTCATGTGTGTCCTCACATGAACTCCGATCAGGGACAACTATCGAATAACCATACAAGTAAAAGAGTCTCACAGACAATTCACATAATTGTCAATCAATACAAGTTGTCTTTAATGGATATTCAATGAACATATAATAAATCATGGATACAATAGAAATATCATCATCTCTATGATTACCTCTAGGGCATATTTCCAACACTTCTCATGCTTTGGTTGCCAAGTTTGCAGATACTATGAGCAGGGAATTTGAGATGAGCATGATGGGCGAGTTGACGTTTTTCCTTGGGTTGCAAATCAAGAAATCCCGAGAGGGAACGTTCGTGCACCAGGGCAAGTACACCAAGGACATATTAAATAAGTTTGATATGGGTGAGGCCTAGCCTCTTCCAACACCCATGTCGACCATGACGGCCCTGGATGCGGATAAGGATGGAGAAGCTGTGGACCAGAAGGAGTACCGGAGTATGATTGGGTCGCTGCTGTACCTGACGGCGACACACCCGGACATCCATTTCGCAGTGTGTCTTTGCGCACGTTTTCAGTCGTCGCCGCGCACCTCTCACCGTCAGGCGGTCAAGCGCATTATGAGGTACTTATGCTTCACACCTGAGTTTGGGATTTGGTATTCTGCTTCTTCCACCCTCTCCCTTTGTGGTTACTCGAATGTTGATTTTGCTGGTTGCCGACTTGAGTGCAAGTCCACTTCTAGGACTTGTCAGTTTTTGGGTTCTTCTCTTGTGTCTTGGTCTTCTCACAAGTAGTCTAGTGTCGCTCAGTCTACCACAGAGGCTGAATATGTTGCTGCGGCTAGCTGCTGTTCCCAGTTATTGTGGATGATGGCCACTTTGCGTGATTTTGGTTTGAGTTTTTCTCGAGTTCCATTGCTTTGTGACAGTACGCGTGTGATTAGCGTTGATAAGAACCCTGTGCTGCACTCTAAGACCAAACACATTGATGTGCACTTTCATTTCTTGTGAGACCACTATGAGAAGAGTGATATCGACCTTCACCATGTCGATACTCATCTTCAGTTGGCAGATATTTTCACCAAGCCCTTGGACCAATCAACTTTTGCCAAGTTGAGAGGTGAGCTTGGTGTGTGTTTCCCCTTTTAGTTGGGGGAAACATTTTGGTTCTTGTATCATAGTCTGACTTCTTTTGCTTTGTTTTTGTTTAGTTTCTGTTTTCCATCATATTTACATCTTTATCTTTTCAAGCTTCATGTCTATAATCTGTAGAATGAATCTATGCTCTGATTAGTGTATGCTCCGATGATACATGATGATGCTTGTAGCTTAGGCTCTTTTTGATCACTGATACATGTTGTGAGCTGAGCTACTTTTCAGAGCTGTGAATATGCTTAATTCAACTTCAAATTTGAAACATGTTCACCATTGATTCTGGCAACTAGCATGTGTAGAATGTGTTGAAGTCACTTGTGCTTTTCATATATGCTAGATTGCTATGTCTCTAGTTCTGAGTCTTTCACTTGCTTGGTATGTTCATAATCTGCTAAATTTGAACCAAGTCTAAGTAAATTGATAAGATCGAGATGGGATCACTTGACAGCACATCACGGTATCGAAATTGTTTCTCATTGCACATTGAGTTAAACTTGAGCCGTGTAGTGTAAGACCGAAACCGTTGCTTCAAGCTTCTGATTGCTTATGCATAGGCTTAGCTCGGTTGAAAAGTTAGGCAATGTCAAGTTTTCAACCTCTCGCAATCACATGCTGAAAATTTAAACTTGTGTAATCACTGCTGCAACTCTGATAAAATTTTGAAAACACAAGTCTATGTTTCATTCTATAGCATGATGATTGAACTTTGCTAGGGGTAGTTCACCTTGTATACATGATTAGCACTTGTGTAACTTCCTGTCTATACATGTTGGTGCTATTTTGATGGTGAAACCCTTTTCTGAATGACTTTAAAACTGCTCACTTTGCTCATATGTTTATATTTCGTATTTTGTGATCAGTTTGAGCCATTGCTGGCATTTGTGCTTGTTGTTGAGTAATTGGATCAGCACTCATTAGAGCATCTATTCACTCTATGGACTATATACCTGAAGCTGCTAACTTGCACTTGTCTCTCATATGCATTGTGCCTTGTTGTCTGCATTTTCAACTAAGGGGGAGAAATTTTGACAAATCATGTCCCTAGTTGTATGCACTATTGAAGGGGGAGTTCATGTTTAGGGGGAGTTTGCTCGGTTTCTGCTTTGACGAGCTGTTCAATTGGTTTGGAGCGACTTTCAGCCTATGTGGTTTTTCAATTGGATTGGAGCAGTTTTGGCTAGTTGTGTTGAGCCTTTGCCTCTTTCTGGAGGGACTAACCTGTCTTTGTCTCTTTTGCTCCGACTACCTTCTTGCTAGCGGTGTTGAGCCTGTTCTACCTATTCTTGAGGGCTAGCTTTGCTTTGCTTGGTTGCGTCGAGCCGTTGCCCATGTCTTTGGGAACCAAGTTGTCTCGCTCACTCCTTTCGACTTCTATTGGCTTTGCTTCGCTTTGGTCGTTTGGTTGAGTTCGCTTCCTCCTTCTTCTATCTTTCTTCTACCTTCATATGATTTGTGTTGGTAGTTGACAATGCACTCATCAAGGGGGAGATTGCGGATACGTGGGTGTATGCCGGATCTTAAGATGATGAGTGATTGTCAACTGGGATGATGCGCATGTTCTTTGGCTTGTGTTGTGCAGGTGTTGAGCACGGATACGGTGATCAAAGGCAAGGTGAAGGTCAAGTAGAGACGTGTCGTGCCGATGGACTCGGAGCGGTGAAGGGCGAACATGAGGCTTGGACTGACGGACTGGTGGCCTGAGGATTGGTCGTGGTGGCTGACAGTCTGGGATAGCGACAAGTGAAGACTTGCGTATGGACGGGGTGCACGGGCAGTGCATCCCCTCTACGGTTCGGTTTGGTGGTAGAGCCCCAGAAAACCACCGGGTGGACGGTTCCTAGGTTTGGGCCACAAAACCTGGGTGCAGCCGGTTTCCGAGTTTGGGCCACAAAACTCGGGCTGAGGACAGTTTCAAGGTTTGGGCCTCAGAACCTGAGCGCTGGCGGGTTTCTGAGTTTGGGCCACAAAACACAGGCGATGGATGACAGGTTTCCCGGTTTCTGCCTCAAAACCGGAGGGAGGTCCGTGAAAAGGACGAGCAGAGCAGTGGCGGCACGTGGTGGCAATCGGTGAGGTCGCGTCGAGGCGAAGCTACCAGTTGTGCGGGCGTGGCCGTCGGATCACCATCTACTTGAAGCTGGTCCAGAATAGCCTTAGGGTTTAGCTGGTTCGCTCTCTGTATCATTAGGGGTAGACTGGGAATAAAATTAGGATAAGTAGAGGGAGACACCCACCTCCCAAACTATCTCAGCCATTTGCTACTTTCACTTAGGGTTTCCGGCTCTCCCACATCCCTGCTGTAGCTACTGAGATCCGTAGAGACGGTGAACAATACCTCTGTGTATTTGCTTTTTGAGGAAACGAGACCGTAATCTCGTTGTCTCCTCGTGAGGAGAAGTTTCGGATGGAAATCGAGATTGAATCATGTTTTGAGCTGTGTTCTTCATGTTTTGCTTTTCGCTCTCTCGGTGATTCGCTTCATTCTCTTTCTCCAAGGAACGATTTTCGATTCCGTTTGAACTAAGTTGTTCTAGATCGTGAGGCGCATCTTTCCACCGAAGGAATTCACCTCTAACCTCACGAGCTAGTAGATCGATCGATTTTTCGTTTCGAATCGGTTTTGTCTCCCTTGCCCCGAATTCTTCCGATTCACCGATTTGGAGTTAGGTTCGAGCCATGATCTCTTAGGGGTAGCTCACTAACCTCCTTGGAACTCCTCATACCAAGTCTAAGCCTTAGAGCTTTTGATTCGGAGGAGATCAGGTTGAATCCGCGGAAGAACTATGCAGTTTTGGGGCATCGGACGCTGGACTCGGGGGCATCGGACGCTGAGTTTGTCACATCGGACGCTCAGGTGCCACGTGTTAAAGAACAACGTTTTTGAAGGAGCATCAGACGCTGACCATCGGACGCTCTGTTGCCATCGGACGCGTCCGAGGGTTGAACATCGGACGCGTCCGAGGGTTGAACATCGGACGCTGAACTGTCACTGTAGCCAGCGTCCGATGGCTATGCAGTGAGGTTCCAGATTGGGTCATTTTGCATCGGACGCTTCTAGTGCTTCTACATCGGACGGTGGCCAGCGTCCGATGCAGTGAGTATTGCACTGTTTCGTCCGCAGTTTGCTCGTTCGACTTCAGATTTGATTTTGGGTTTTTGCATTGGATTTTCGACTTCGTGCTCTACAGAAATCGGGCTTACCACTTTGCGAAATAGCCTTAGGGTTTAGCTGGTTCGCTCTCTGTATCATTAGGGGTAGAGTGGGAATAAAATTAGGATAAGTAGAGGGAGACACCCACCTCCCAAACTATCTCAGCCATTTGCTACTTTCACTTAGGGTTTCCTGCTCTCCCACATCCCTGCTGTAGCTACTAAGATCCGCAGAGACGGTGAACAATACATCTGTGTATTTGCTTTTTGAGGAAACGAGACTGTAATCTCGTTGTCTCCTCGCGTGGTGAAGTTTCGGATGGAAATCGAGATCGATTCATGTTTTGAGCTGTGTTCTTCATGTTTTGCTTTTCGCTCTCTCGGTGATTTGCTTTGTTCTCTTTCTCCAAGGAACAATTTTTTATTCCGTTTGAACTAAGTTGTTCTAGATCGTGAGGCGCATCTTTCCACCGAAGGAATTCACCTCTAACCTCACGAGCTAGTAGATCGATCGATTTTTCGTTTCGAATCGGTTTTGTCTCCCTTGCCCCGAATTCTTCCGATTCACCGATTTGGAGTTAGGTTCCAGCCATGATCTCTTAGGGGTAGCTCACTAACCTCCTTGGAACTCCTCATACCAAGTCTAAGCCTTAGAGCTTTTGATTCGGAGGAGATCAGGTTGAATCCGCGGAAGAACTGTGCAGTTTTGGGGCATCGGACGCTGGACTCGGGGGCATCGGACGCTGAGTTTGTCACATCGGACGCTCAGGTGCCACGTGTTAAAGAACAACGTTTTTGAAGGAGCATCGGACGCTGACCATCGGACGCTCTGTTGCCATCGGACGCGTCCGAGGGTTGAACATCGGACGCTGAACTGTCACTGTAGCCAGCGTCCGATGGCTATGCAGTGAGGTTCCAGATTGGGTCATTTTGCATCGGACGCTTCCAGGGCTTCTACATCGGACGCTGCCAGTGTCCGATGCAGTGAGTATTGCACTGTTTCGTCCGCAGTTTGCCCGTTCGACTTCATATTTGATTTTGGGTTTTTGCATTGGATTTCCGACTTTGTGCGCTACAAAAATCGGGCTTCCCGCTTTGCGAAATAGCCTTAGGGTTTAGCTGGTTCGCTCTCTGTATCATTAGGGGTAGAGTGGGAATAAAATTAGGATAAGTAGAGGGAGACACCCACCTCCCAAACTATCTCAGCCATTTGCTACTTTCACTTAGGGTTTCCTGCTCTCCCACATCCCTGCTGTAGCTACTGAGATTCGCAGAGACGGTGAACAATACATCTGTGTATTTGCTTTTTGAGGAAACGAGACTGTAATCTCGTTGTCTCCTCGTGTGGAGAAGTTTCGGTTGGAAATCGAGATCGATTCATGTTTTGAGCTGTGTTCTTCACGTTTTGCTTTTCGCTCTCTCGGTGATTCGCTTTGTTCTCTTTCTCCAAGGAACGATTTTTGATTCCGTTTGAACTAAGTTGTTCTAGATCGTGAGGCGCATCTTTCCATCGAAGGAATTCACCTCTAACATCACGAGCTAGTAGATCGATCGATTTTTTGTTTCGAATCGGTTTTGTCTCCCTTGCCCCGAATTCTTTCGATTCACCGATTTGGAGTTAGGTTCGAGCCATGATCTCTTAGGGGTAGCTCACTAACCTCCTTGGAACTCCTCATACCAAGTCTAAGCCTTAGAGCTTTTGATTCGGTGGAGATCGGGTTGAATCCGCGGAAGAACTGTGCAGTTTTGGGGGCATCGGACGCTGGACTCGGGGGCATCGGACGCTGAGTTCGTCACATCGGACGCTCCGGTGCCACGTGTTAAAGAACAACGTTTTTGAAGGAGCATCGGACGCTGACCATCGGACGCTCTGTTGCCATCGGACGCGTCCGAGGGTTGAACATCGGACGCTGAACTATCACTGTAGCCAGCGTCCGATGGCTACGCAGTGAGGTTCTAGATTGGGTCATTTTGCATCTGACGCGTCCGGTGCTTCTACATCGGACGCTGGCCAGCGTCCGATGCAGTGAGTTTTGCACTGTTTCGTCCGTAGTTTGCTCATTCGACTACGGATTTGATTTTGGGTTTTTGCATTGGATTTCCGACTTTGTGCTCTACAGAAATCGGGCTTCCCGCTTTGCGAAATAGCCTTAGGGTTTAGCTGGTTCGCTCTTTGTATCATTAGGGGTAGAGTGGGAATAAAATTAGGATAAGTAGAGGGAGACACCCACCTCCCAAACTATCTCAGCCATTTGCTACTTTCACTTAGGGTTTCCTGCTCTCCCACATCCCTGCTGTAGCTACTGAGATCCGTAGAGACGGTGAACAATACCTGTGTATTTGCTTTTTGAGGAAACGAGACCGTAATCTCGTTGTCTCCTCGTGTGGAGAAGTTTCGGCTGGAAATCGAGATCGATTCATGTTTTGAGCTGTGTTCTTCACGTTTTGCTTTTCGCTCTCTCGGTGATTCGCTTCGTTCTCTTTCTCCAAGGATCGATTTTCGATTCCGTTTGAACTAAGGTGTTCTAGATTGTGAGGCGCATCTTTCCACCGAAGGAATTCACATCTAACCTCACGAGCTAGTAGATCGATCGATTTTTCGTTTCGAATTGGTTTTGTCTCCCTTGCCCTGAATTCTTCCGATTCACCGATTTGGAGTTAGGTTCGAGCCATGATCTCTTAGGGGTAGCTCACTAACCTCCTTGGAACTCCTCATACCAAGTCTAAGCCTTAGAGCTTTTGATTCGGAGGAGATCGGGTTGAATCCGCGGAAGAACTGTGCAGTTTTGGGGGCATCGAACGCTGGACTCGGGGGCATCGGACGCTGAGTTCGTCACATCGGACGCTCAGGTGCCACGTGTTAAAGAACAACGTTTTTGAAGAAGCATCGGACGCTGACCATCGGACGCTCTGTTGCCATCGGACGCGTCCGAGGGTTGAACATCGGACGCTGAACTATCACTGTAGCCAGCGTTCGATGGCTATGCAGTGAGGTTCCAGATTGGGTCATTTTGCATCGGACGCGTCCGGTGCTTCTACAACGGACGCTGGCCAGCGTCCGATGCAGTGAGTTTTGCACTGTTTCATCCGCAGTTTGCTCGTTCGACTTCAGATTTGATTTTGGGTTTTTGCATTGGATTTCTGACTTTGTGCTCTACAGAAATCAGGCTTCCCGCTTTGCGAAATAGCCTTAGGGTTTTGCTGGTTCGCTCTCTGTATCATTAGGGGTAGAGTGGGAATAAAATTAGGATAAGTAGAGGGAGACACCCACCTCTCAAACTATCTCAGCCATTTGCTACTTTCACTTAGGGTTTACTGCTCTCCCACATCCCTGCTGTAGCTACTGAGATCCGCAGAGACGGTGAACAATACCTCTGTGTATTTGCTTTTTGAGGAAACGAGACCGTAATCTCGTTGTCTCTTCGCGTGGAGAAGTTTCGGCTGGAAATCGAGATCGATTCATGTTTTGAGCTGTGTTCTTCACGTTTTGCTTTTCGCTCTCTCGGTGATTCGCTTCGTTCTCTTTCTCCAAGGAACGATTTTCGATTGTGTTTGAACTAAGTTGTTCTAGATCGTGAGGCGCATCTTTCCACCGAAGGATTTCACCTCTAACCTCATGAGCTAGTAGATCGATCGATTTTTCGTTTCAAATCGGTTTTGTCTCCCTTGCCCCGAATTCTTCCGATTCACCGATTTGCAGTCATTAGAGCTTGGGAAGACGGTGACATGTGCATGTGGGGCTACACTACCGAGAGGTTCTGCCACACTAATAGTCCACTAAACTCAAGCAAGATTCATTAAATTATAGTAACTAATTTACCCTAGCAACCATCAAAATATTGGTCCAATTTTATTCATAAATGGCTAAGCACCATGGAAGAAAGAGAAAATCAAAACTATAATTAAGCACTAACTAACCACTAAAACTTCAAAAAAAAATTAAAATAACATTTTCTTACCTTCTGCAACCACTCCGCCAAAGTATTTGAGATTAAAACCTCCCCGTTTGAAACAATAATATGTGAAAGGTGCCCAAGGCCTCCCTTTTCTCCTTGGGCTATAGTAGTCATCTCGAAGAGGAAGAAGAGGGTGCAGCCTCTATACTGTAGGCATTAGTAGGGACGGCTGGTGATTGAACCGTTTCTGTAATTGAAACAACAGGGGCAGAGAGTGAGCCGCCCCTATAAATTGATCCATTTGTAGAGGCGGTTTGTAACACTAATCGTTCCTACTGTTCCATTTGAAGGGGTAGCTGACACAACAAGGCTCGAGCAACCCACTATACGGACGGCTATAAATAGTGTCATCTCTAAAAAATCCTCATGTTGCTACAAAGCATTTCTACAGTAGTGTGATGCGAGCGTAGCAAACAAACAAAGTGCATACCTTGATTATGAACAACATTAACCAGTAATCTCTAATCTAGAGGTCTATCGGTGAGGGGCGACCAGAGATTGATGCATCTATAGTAGCGCCAATAGATTAGATCTCATCAATTAATAAATTTATTTAAAATCTAGACATACCTTTGAATAGATACTATGTACGGTTAAGATTGAGATAGAACAACTGATCTAACAGAATAAGCCGTCAAAAATAGAGATTGAAAGTAAACAAGCTAAAAGGCGACTATTTGATATGGTATGATGCCGATCTATCTCAATCAGATAAATTGTGATAATATTATAATTAATGAATATTAATTATAATAAGATCGATACCTTGATGAACCACCCCAAAATAGCAAGATCGATGAACCATACTAATTTAGGTGCTTTCCGTAACTAGTGATATTGTATTAAACAAAGAATTATTTGACACAAGATCAATAACTATATGATCAAATATCAATACTCATAATAGATCAATCAACTGATGCAGCATTACAATTAATAGTATAAGTCATGACGGTACTCACAGACAAGCTAGAGCAACCCTGCTGGCTGAAGGACTCATCAAATTTACATTATTCCTACTCCTAGGGTTTGACATACCGAAAGTCGTATTGATTGGGAGATAAAAATTAATAAATGATGGGGATCATAAAGGGATGTCTACAGAAGGGACAAAGGAACAATTTATATGGATATTAGGTTTGCGAGTTCCTCGTGCAGTACTCAATGTAAACAAGTGAAAAGATCCTCGAAGTATGTAAAACTAGGCACAAATTATTTATTACCATTGTGTGGATATATATATTCATACTTTTATCCATTCATTAGAATTGAAGGTTGAATGGAGAAAGCAAAGGGTCATGCAAGATGACCAGCTCAAAGCAATTCATGAGTCACTGTCAGGATTTCTTACATATAATTTCATATACTAACTTCCTTATGCCGCGTGGATTCCCTGCACTCCGGATGCCCGTACGTGATTTTTGTTTTTTTAGATAACCTCAAATATTATATTAAGCATTGGAGTACAAGAGATTGGGTATGAAATACCCAATTACACGAAAGGCACCGCGAATCGCCGTGAAAGCAAAGACTACTTCTAGAGGTTCTAGCCCAGGAGCACAAACAGAACAAGGAATTTTAATTAGGATTTCTGCACTCGATACGCCCAAAAGTGGCGATGAGTCCTGAACGTGTCCCAAAAGGAACACGGTGAGCTCAGCACCGGTTATTGGAAACACTGACCATCGGGGGCCTCCCAAGCACACTAGCTGCAGAGGTTGAAAACTGAGCCGTAGATATAGAAGGAGCGACACCGGTCTCAGAAGAACACCTTTGGCGGAACATCGATGCAGATGGTTCATCGAAGCATGTATTATGGATTCCACTCTTGTAGGCGATAGAAATCTCTGAAAAGAAGCGAAGATGAAGCACAGATGCTGATCTTTGCGCGACATGAACCCACCGGCGACAAGGCGGTCGAGGCGCTTCCCGAAGAGGCTCCGCCGGGGAGCATGATCCCCAGAACGAAGGGCCCGAAGGTGGCGTGCAGGCCCAGGATCTTGCTGATGAAGCTGGCGGAGCCCGAGGTCGCTCTGTCGCTCGTGGAGTGGCGCGACTCCGTTGATGGCAGCGTCGGCTGCGGGACCACGACCGTGGCTACCAGAGCCGCCGATGGGAGACCCCTCCTCTGCACCGGATCTGCACCCGCCGACGCCGTAGCCAAGGCCGCCACGACCGCAGCGAACACCGATGCCCGCGACGCGCTTGGACATGGAGAGAAGGCACAAGATGCTGAGGCAGTGGTCGCACCAGTCCGGGAACCCGGGCCCCGAGGGGACGCCGAGGGCGAGCACGGAGCGGAGGTCAGCCGGGAATGAGAACCCGAGCTCGGCCTCCGCGCGGGCGCTCTTCGCGTCGGAGAGGCCCTGGAGGACGGCCACCCCTGCCTCGCGGAGGAGAGCGAGTACCCCCACCGCCACGCCATGGAAGGAGAGCAGCTCGTGGCTCGGCGACGCGGATGCCGACAAGGGCCCCGCGGCGGCGCGCATGGACAGGTGCCGCAGCACCGTGTTGTGCGCCACCAACGGGACCAGCCCCGCCATCTGGAGGTCCACGTCCACCATCGCTCGCAGATCCGCGTTCCTGCTCCCCGCGCGTCGCCTTCCTGCGGAGCAACGAGGCCGCCGTGAGGAGACCGCAGCGCCGGCCGGCCAAATCCGAAGCGAACCCTCACCGATCCGGCTGCTGGCAACCGGATCTAGGAGGAGGCAGCCGGAGACGGCCACTCCGAAGCCGGCGACGGGCAAGGAGGCGAAGGCCGCCATTATTGAAGAAGAAAAAAAGAAGAGAAACGCAAAAAGAAAGGAGGGAGAGGATGGAGAGGAGGGGGAGGGGGCCGGCTCGTCTGCCCATGCCGCCGACGAGGACGCCGGAGAGAGGGGCAGGTGGCCGGCGGGGCGGAAGAGGGAGGAGGTTAGAAGGAAGAAGGGAAAAACGGCATTCGCCTCTCCTCCTACGTACCAAACAAAAGTAAACTGGACGTATATTATATATTTCTGCCACGTGTGACTGCTGCTTGGACGCATGGCTCCTCCTAAAATGTCCTCCGTGTGCTAGCGTGGACTGTCTTTCCCGTGGATCAATTTGCCTCTAATTATTTTACTTCCTTCTCCTATTTGACCTTGCCCATGGTTCCAGCCTCGGTGCCGTCGCTCCGGCGTCCAGGCTTGCACAGGCCGCCGCTGCCGCTGCGGTAACCGCCTCCGTCGCTGCTGGCCTTTGGCCTCGCATGTGCCGCTGCCGCTATGGTGTCTGCCTCTGTCGCCTCTGCCGCCTGTTTCCCGTTCTGTCGTTGGGATCCACTTCCACGCGCGTGCATCCACGGTGTCTTCTTCTCCATTAATCCTCTGTTAGCTTACTACACTGCTCTTTCACTCTTGTGTTTACCTCATCTCCCCATCTTTGGATTTTTCTCTTCCTCGATTCCTCTGTATAATCTATAGGTTCAAGGAAGCTTTTTCAGTGGGTCTCCTGTTGGATCTGCTGCCCCTGATTGGACCACAAGGTCTACCCTTCAGGTTCATAACATGCTTCATCTCCCATTTTCCATTATTGTTTACAAATTGCAATTAATTAGGGTCATGCATTTTGGTCATTATTGTTCTATCGATTCACTGCAAAACCATTTTTTCTTCTTTGCCAAGAGTAGTACATAGAGAAACTATGTATGGGACAGAGTAAGGAAATCACGAACCATTTATACATTCATGGTGCAAGCACACCTATACCTACATTAGTGTGGACATACCAAGTTTATTAACTCTTGGTCCTAATCAATGGAAAGCTGCATAGATTATTAGAAGAGCAGAAATTTCTTTTTCATGGTAGAAAGGAATCAAAGCATGCATCATCGGTAACAACTATTTTTGCATTTAATTATCAAGATGCAACCAACAAGGCCATTTCAACCAAATCAAGTTTTTACCTTATATTCAGTAGTAGTTTGTCCCCTTCTTAGAGGATCTTGCATTTAAACATGGAATCTTTTCCTTGTGTTGCTGATTTCTGTTTTTTGTTTGGATACCTGTGTATTATTATAGTGGGGTTTTGTTTTTTCTTTGGTCTTTCAGTCTTTGCTTGGCCACTGTTCATCTGACTGAGGCCAAGGAAATGTTGCAATACAAGCAAGACTCCAATTCCAATTCCAAATTATAGAGAATTACAGACAAGAGGATCTGCCGTGGTCTCATCTGTGCATGGTATCCCATCTTCAGTAATCGTTATTTTCTTAGTTAGTTCATACTATTATTTAGAACCCGTGGTTCCAATTCTTTTAGCATGTGTACATCTCGGTGAGTTATTTTTGGATGATGGCTTCTCTTTTTTCTTGTTAGCCTTCATATAGAACTTTTTTGTAATTATGTATTCATTTTAGGAACCCTTTTGTGGAGTCACCAATGCAAATCAAGGTAGCTGAACTACTCCGGTCCCTTCCCTCTTGTGTATGGCAGCGATAAATATTTGATGTATGGCCTAAGGCTAATTTTGATTACTAGATATTTAGGCCTGCATATGAAAGATCTGTCATACTTCACAGAATTGTGAATGGAATGTTTCATAAAATTATTATTGGACTAGGTGACCTTGCACGAATGACTTAATGGGGAGATATCAGATTTGTTTTCATGCCTCTTGCCTTCTTACTAATGTCTTAAATCAAAAGCAAAACAGTCAGGTTTAATTGTAGATGCATATACGACACGTTGTTACTATTGTCCCATGAATTACGCTAACAACGGCGAGGCCAAACATATATGGCTGTCAAACACTGACATACCCAACACACACAGGCGCCACCACGTACAGGTACCAGGCACCAGCTGCACGCGCAGCAACGCGCGCGTAACGTCCTAGTATCACAAAGGCGCATACCACTATGATCCCGTTGACACAAAATCTCGGTCGATCAGTGCCAACATACTCGTGCGCACGGTCCTCAGAGGAGTACGGAGCAGGTCGTGACCTCCTGGACCTTCAGCAAGCGGTGGAGCCGATTCTGACTCCTGGACCTTCAGCAAGCGGTGGAGCCGATTCTGGACCTTCAGCAAGCGGTGGAGCCGATTCTCAGTAAAATCGACCTAGGGCGTGCCAGTCAATTTGACCTGTAATTGATAAGGAGAAAAGAGATCGTTAAATCATGGAACCTGCCGGTTTGATGCCAGACAGTTTCAAATTATACGGCTCTGATATAGCCATTTGTCTTTAGGACATTGACTACAAAGTCAACTCCCATGAAATTTCATGAAAAACATTGGAAAAAGTATAAGGCGTAACGGCTATGACATATGTATAAAAGAGTGTTTATATTAAACGAACAGCCGATAAACTTGAAAGACGTTAACAGAATAAAGATCTATATGTACGTTTAAGCGACGTGAAACCAACGTATCGACTAATTGTACGAGCAGTTCTATTCATTAACAGTGGGGTGTCTCCATACAGCCATAATAACAAATAGGTCGATAAAATAACTTAAACATCAACAGTGGTGTGTCTCCATGCAGCCATGATGATGGTCAAGCTAGATCACGTCTGATACAAAAAGTAGATCCGTTAATTCCAAGCCACTTAGAAGAACAAACTGGATCGGCTATTTTAGCCGATTCAGGGTCCATGAGTCACGAACAAGATCTATCCGTCAAAGCCATGATTTAAGCCAAGATAAACAGACTTAATCTATCATATATATCAGTGGGGTTCGGGAATACAACCGTAATAGATATGTTAGATCAAATCTATCTGCTTTTAGATCGGATCGTGACTTTATCGAATATCTTGAACGCACAACATGTAACAACCAAGATTGACGAAATAGTCGATGAAAGGGTTGAATCGACTATTTTCTCTATTGTAAGCGTGTAAACCTCAAAACAACCGAAACGAAGCATCTTTTAGGCTTGAACTACTTTGTCAATCTTGATTGGGCAAGATGTTGTTTAAAACATAAATGAACATATTAAAACATAGAACAACATCGATAACTTGATAAATCTACTAGCTTGCCAAGCCAGTAGAGCCGATAACTAGTCAAGATCGACTAAAGCAAGAGATTGATCAGAGTTAAGACAGTCTCACAAAAGATGAACTTAGACCGATAACTAGCCATGCCATAGCTTAATAAGAGTTTGGTCGATGCCAATGCAGCCTTATTACACGATGACACAAGCCATTGGTGAAACTTACAAGCAAACCAGAGGTTGGTCGATGCCGATGCAGCCCTGCCTGATTGAAGGTCTCACCGAGATCTACGTTACTCCTACTCCTAAGGTTTTGGCCGAGGGCCGATGTATTGATTGATTGAATGTCTTTACAAAAACTGGGCTTCTAACTATTTATAACCCGATTGACTCTTGACCTAACACGACTAAGTTATATAATAGGTAAAAACAAAGACGACCCAGACTTGAACTCCTTGGTTGAGCCCGACACGTCTTCGAAGCCCATCGTGTTGGTCCATATGAATCCTTGTGGTTATGCTTGACCCATATACGTTTCTTTATTTTCAGGCCGATCTTTTTCATAATAAATCAGTCGTTTATGTTTACAAAATAACAATCTTCTCGGTCCAAAATCTGGTGTAAACACATGCCCCCCAATTTTGGGATAAAATTTATTTTATTCCAAAAATGTCTTTTTTCTTTCCTCCGGGGTCTGATCGACTAACCTTGTCCCTTAACCGATCAACCGAGTCTTTCTCTCTTCTCGACACTGCAAACAGTCTGAACGACATCTTGACGATTAATGCAAGACGATTGCTCTTCTTTGGAAAACCGTGTTATGATTTAACATTCCACTCGAGTACTCTGCACACACGGTACGAAGTAGTATCTTTTTCTTTTCTGAGATTCAATTTTCTAATATAAATTTCCCCTTCGTCTCCATCTCCTACCACATTTGGAGCACATCTTCTTGCTTGCTTTTGCCTTCCGTTCAAAAACCCTCTTTCTTGCCAAAAAGCTTTGCCTTCCAAAAGCCCATCTCCTTCTCTTCCAATGGCAGACAACAACCGTGGGAAACGCCCTATGGAAGAAGAAGTGAACTCTCGCTATCACCCTCAACGCCGTATTAGGTATGTTTCCTTTATGCTTAATCGATTCCAATTCTTATCATTCCTCAAAGCTTGACTTGATTTCCTTCCTCTGCTTTCAACTAGGACCGACGAGGGTCCTCCCAATGCTGCTGCTGCCGTGGCACCTCCCCCTGGAATGGCGTCGGTCTCCAAAAACCCTTCTTCCAGCAGCTCCGAGTCGACGACCACTTGCCATTACCGTCAGATGACGGAAATGCGGAACCTTCACTTGGAGGCCACCATCAGGAACTGCCTCCTCGAAGACCACATCGCCCAACTCCAGAAGGCTTTGGAAGAGACAGATTCGAGGGCTTCTCGGGCGGTTCAACAGTGCGCAAAATCCGATGCGCGCGCCGCCAGTATTTCTCTTCTTCTGAAGAATTTTCATTTGATCAGATTTCCTCTCCTTAATCCCGACCTACCTCATTTACTCTACAGACCTGACCGTGCTCCTGGAGGCCCTCCAGGAGGCGGGGAACGAGGCGGCCGACTCTGTGAATGCCGCCGGTGACAGCGTCGCGGAGAGGATGACCAACATCCCCGCAAGGGTACATGAAGTTGCCTTCCATGTCGTCCGCCATGGCGCCGCCATGGCCCTCGGGGCTGCTGAGGCCTACACCAGCCAAGACCTGGGTGGCCTCGAGGTCACTCCAGAAATAAGCCACGCCATGGAAGTACACTTCAATGGTGTTGAAGGCGCAGCCGGGGAAATAGCAGAGTCTACCCCCTCTCTAATCATAGTGGACAAGGTCTTCGAGTAGTCTATCAGGGTCGAGTTTTTGTAAATAAACTTTTCTTGAATATAATGAAGTTTCTGCTCCTTTATGATCTCCCTGTGACAAGACCCATCGAGGTCTCTTAATTTTAATGATTCTTGATCTCATATTTTTTGGACTGAAGGCGATGCTTTGATTGCATCGGCTATTTTGTTCTAAAGGCGATATATCAGTATCGGCTATCAATCGGATATAAACATTGATATATTAGTTACTGACCAGATCAACTAGCTACAATTGATCCACCCAAATACTGGGGTAATATTTCTTAAAATATTTTCCGTTGACTGCCCTGAAGTATTCGATACCCTCTAGAGTTTCATAGAAATAAGCATTGCTAGGAGCACATCTGGTAATCCGATAGGGCCCTTCCCAATTTGGTGACCATTTACCGTATTTGCCATCCTTAGTTCCAATTGGTAAAATAACTTTCCAAACCAAGTCCCCTTCATCAAACCTTTTCTCTCTGACCTTTTGATTATAATATTTAGCCACCCTTAGCTTCTGAGCTCTGATGTTTTCCAAAGCTTTCAGCCGATGAAAGTGTAAATCATCAAGATTGTCCATCATGAGATGTTTATATTCATCGGTCTTTAGACTATTCTGTTGTGATACTCTTCTAGACCCTATATTGATTTCCCAAGGCAATACTGCTTCATGGCCGTAGACTAATTCATATGGTGAACATTTAGTCGCACCATGACATGCCATCCTGTAGGACCATAAAGTCTCACTGAGTACTAAATGCCATTTTTTCGGATGCTCCTTAACCTTCTTCTTGATAATTTTGATCAAAATCTGATTAGAAGCCTCAGCTTGTCCATTAGCTTGGGCATAATACGGAGATGAGTTGATCAACTTAAAACCTGTGCTAACAGCAAAATCCTCAAATTCTTTCGACACAAAAATCTTTCCTTAGTCTGTAGTAATGGTTTGAGGAACACCAAATCGATAAATAATATGCTCTTTGATGAACTCAATCACGGTAGCCGATGAAGCTTCTCTCAAAGGAATAGCTTCAACCCATTTGGTGAAATAGTCTGTTGCCACCAATACAAATTTGTGTCCCTTACTAGATGCTGGAAATATTTGGCCAATCAAATCTATTCCCCATCCCCTAAATGGTCATGGCTTTGTGATTGGATTCATGGCTGATGCCGGAGACTTCTGAACATTACTGAACCTTTGGCACTCCTGACATCCTTTATAATACTTAAAACAATCTTCCAAATGTTCGGCCAAAAATATCCCGCTCTTCTGATCATCCATTTCATTTTATGAGCAGACTGATGTGCACCACAAACTCCTTCGTGGATTTCTCCCATCAGAACTTTGGCCTCTTCTTGACTAATACATTTAAGGAGCACACCATCGATTGTTTTATGATAAAGTTGATCCTCAAGAAGGACAAACTTCGTAGCTTTATATCTCAATTTTCTGGATACCTGTCGTGATGGATTCTTCAAATATTCAATAATCTCAATTCTCCAATCATCACCATCGGCAACCTCATCACTTAGTATTTCAACAATTTGTCGATATCCAGAAGCACTTTGAGCTAAACGATTAGCCTCCTGATTCTGACATCTAGGAATATGCTTCATGACAATAGCAGAGAAAGAATCAAGCAATTCAAGGCACTTTTCACAATGCTTTCTCAGAATATCATCCTTGCATTTATATAGGCCGAGCAATTGATTAATCACCAATTGAGAATCCCCAAAAATTTCAATAGTCTCGGCCCCTACCTCACACAAAAGTTGAAGTCCTTTGAGAAGTGCTTCATACTCAGCTTGATTATTAGTGAAGGTTGGATCAATTGAGAAAGCAAACTCAAAACTTCCTCCCTGAGGAGAAACAAGAACAATACCAACGCCCCCACCTTGTTTGCAATTGGAACCATCAAAGAATAAAGCCCACGGGGTAAAGTCTAAAGTTTTAATCTCTTGTTTATGATGATGAGTAACAAAATCGGCTATTACCTGACCTTTAACCGCTTTAGCCGCCGATTCATACTTCAAGTCAAATTATGATAATGCAAGAATCCATTTTCCAATCCTCCCATTTAGTATAGGCATGGATAACATATGCTTGATCACATCAAACTTCGATACCACTGTGCACTCAGAAGACAATAGGTAATGTCGAAGCTTGGTACATGAGAAGTACAAACACAAGCATAATTTTTCAACAGGAGAATACCTTGTTTCCGGGTCAAGCAATCTTCTACTGAGATAGAAAACCACTCTCTCTTTTCCTTCAAACTCTTGCATTAAGGCCGACCCAATTGTATGATCATCGGCTGACACGTATAACTTGAAAGGTTTGTTCTTTTGAGGAGGAATCAAAACTGGTGGAGACTTCATATATTCTTTGATTTCATCGAATGCCTTCTGTTGCTCATCCCCCCATTTAAACTCTTGATCATCTTTCAACTTTAACAAAACTGAGAACGGTAAAATCCTGGCTGATAGATTTGAAACAAATCTCCTGATGAAATTAATTTTACCGATCAAAGATTGTAGTTGAGTTTTCGTGGTTGGTGGTACTGCTTTGTCAATGGCATCATAGCTCTTTTGGCCAACTTCAATTCCTTTTTCATGTACCATAAACCCCAAGAACTGACCAGCTGACACTCCAAATGCACACTTATGGGGATTCATCCTTAAGCCATGCTTCCTCGCGCATTCAAGAGTGTTTCTGAGATCTTTAAGATGCTTTTGATAATCTTTGGATTTTATCACCACATCATCAATATAAATCTCAACAATCCTGCCGATCAACTCATGAAAGATATAATTCATAGCCCTCTGATAAGTTGCACCGGCATTCTTAAGCCCAAAGGTCATGACTATCCACTCATATAAGCCTATAGCGCTTAGACATCTGAATACAGTATTATGTATATCTTCTTCAGCCATAAAAATTTGGTTATAACCAGCATTGCCATCCATAAAACTGATAACTTTATGTCCTGCTGCTGCATCGACTAACATATCTGCCACTGGCATTGGGTAGCCATCCATTGGAGTAGCTTTATTCAAACCCCTGAAGTCAATACAAACCCTCATTTTTCCGTTTTTCTTATATACAGGGACTACACTAGATATTCATTCAGCATATCTACATTGCCGAATGAAATTAGCCTCGTAAAGCCGAGTGATTTCTGTTTTCACATCAGCCATAACTTCTGATCTAATCCTTCTTGGGGCTTGTTTCACAGGCCGACTCCCATGTTTGATAGGCAGTCGATGTTCTACCAATGATCGATCAAGACCAGGCATTTCAGAATAATCCCAAGCAAAACATTCTTTGTATTCTTTCAATAATGCAATAAGTTCTTGCCTAAACTTGGGATCCAACTTGACACTAATGTATGTCAACCTCGGCTTATCACCATCTCCAATATCAACTGCTTCCAGCTCGTCAGCCGACGTGAAACCCTTGCCCATCTTACTCTCATCTTCGTTAACTGTATAATCCATTAAATATATTTTTTGAAGCCGACTGCTTGGATCGGCGGTTGACCTTCGTTAGTTGTTTTGAGAAAGTCCTCCTTATCGACTATCTATTTGACTTGCCAGACTTTGGGTTTCTTCTTCTGGTCTTCATCGTTTCTCAACCTTTGAACCCGTCGCTTCTGGCTTTTGGTCAAGCCACCAGGACACCATTGCCCCTCCTGCCAAGGATGATCATAATCGGCTAATCTTGCTCCAAGCTGATTATGAACACTTCTATTTTTTATGCGCCGATCTGTATTTTCGAATCTCAACCTTTCATGCACAGATCGGTGGTTGTCTCTCGACTGCCTATACTCTTGATATTGATCACTGCATTCTGGACAATTGCGAAGAGTAGGAAGTTTTAAGCCTTCATTCCAACAATGCCTGAAGAAAGGACAGTCCCAATGATTCTTTTCTTCATCCCTGATGTGCTTTCTTTCTTCACGAGACCTCCTATACTCTTCTTCTTCGAGCCACTCCTGATATTCTCGTTCATCCTATTCCCTTTGCATATGGCTCCTCTCCTTCTGACGTTGCCATTTGTTTAATAAAATTCTAACAGTTGGACGCCTCCTTGCTTCACCAGCCCTTGAAGTTTCAGGTTGATCATGTTGATCATTGTTTCCTTTCATCTTTTGATACTCTCTGGCCGTTAGTTGCTTCTTTGGATCAACTGTCCCAGCTGCCTTAGCTTTATCAGAAGTCAACACCCTGATTTCACTCCGAGGTGCTGGAGCCACCATGTTTTGTGGGAAAGGATGGTCGTTGATGCCCATGCCTTTGGCCTTTTCTAGGCCAATCCTCCCTTTAACGATTGTCCTCTGTATCATATCTCTGAAAACTCGACAATCATTAGTAGTATGGGTACCAGAATTATGAAATTTGCAGTACCTTTTATTTTTAAGCTCTTCGACCGACGGGATAACATGATTCCCAGTCAATTTAATTTGACCCTTCTCCAGTAAGTAGTCAAATATCTTGTCGGCCTTAGTGACGTCAAAGCTATATTTTACATCTTTCTCGGTACTTTTAACTTTTGCCCAAGGCATGTACTCGTTGTTTCTCCAAACCCAATCTACAGCAGCCACTTCTTCATCACTTTCATCTTCTGAATCATTGTCTTCCTCTTGCAAGAAAACACGACTCTCTGTATTGTAGGCTTTCTTAGGTTTAAAGACTTGATTGTACCGATTTTGGGAATCAATACCTGTTACCTTTTTAGCTAAATCGGCCATGTTGTTACAACCAAAGCCGATTCTCTCCCTGATAGCAGGTATCAATCCTCGAATTGCAATGCTGACCACCTCTGAATCTGGCAATGTCAAAGACTAGCATTGATTCTTCACCTCTCTGAACCTTTGGAGGTACTGGCATCCAGACTCATTATTCGTTTGCCTCGTATCAATTAAATTCACTAAGCCTTTCTCCAATACTCCAAAGCCAAAATACTTATGGAATTTATCTTCCAAATCATCCCAACTCTGAATGGAATTGGGTGGCAGAGATGAAAACCATGAAAAAGCCGAACCAGATAGAGAGAGAGGGAACATTCTGACTTTGAGTGCTTGTTCATCACCAATCTCTCCGAGATGGATTAGGAACTGGGTTATATGTTCCATGGTTGTCACTGAACCGGTTCCTGTGAACTTGACAAAATCAGGAATTCTATATCTCGGAGGAAGAACAACCTGATCAAACCATTCTGGATATGGCTTTTTATAACCAGTTACTGTAGATTTTGGCGTCAAGCCAAATTGCTTCTGAACCAGGTCAGTTACACGACTCATTAGTTGATCAATTTGATTCACCGGCTTTTGATAGCCGATGTTCTGCCCCCCCGAGGGTATTACTATTATATCCTGGGTTCTCTTGAGCATCCAAAGTATAGTAATCAGAGACATAATGATATCCCTGAGGTATATCACCAGGTGCCACGCCCCCTTGATACGGTGGTGCGTTGAAGTCTCTTGTGATACGCCTTGCATGAGGAGCTATTTTTGTAGCCGATGAGTACATGTTATTACTCATAATCGGCTGTTGCACTGGCTGCGGTGTCATGCCTCCAGGGTTAATCATCATCTGACCTCCATCGCCATTTGGGCCATTAATTTGGGGTCCAGTAGAAGTTCCAGCCCCTTGACGGTTTCCAATAGTATATGTTGGACCCCTTCTGTCACCACCCATGTTGAAAGCTTCTTTAATGGCGTTTGTGAGGTTGTTGAGAAAAACCTCATTATGATTTGTCAAGGTGGCAGACATTGCCTTGCCGATTATTTCTTGCATGGCATTGTGTTGGATCTGAACCATTGGATCAACATGACCGTCAAAGACCACTCTTGGAAGGTGAGTTTTCTGAACTATCTTCTTATCCCTAGTCCTGCTGAAGCTCAATAAGCACAAATGTCGATACTGATCAACAGTCTCGTCTATTAAGCGTTGACTTTCCTCCGGGAGGTCCTCCATTTTCACGTGCAGTACTTCTTCGTTGTCAAACGTCATGATTCAGACGATTGAGTCCCACCAGACGTGCCAAAAGAATGTGTTGACACAAAATCTCGATCGATCAGTGCCAACACACTCGTGGAGTACGGAGCAGGTCCTGACCTCCTGGACCTTCAGCAAGCGGTGGAGCCGATTCTCAGTAAAATTGACCTAGGGCGTGCCAGTCAATTTGACCTGTAATTGACAAGGAGAAAAGAGATCATTAAATCATGGAACCTGCCGGTTTGATGCCAGACAGTTCCAAATTATACGGCTCTGATATAGCCATTTGTCTTTAGGACATTGACTACAAAATCAACTCCCATGAAATTGCATGAAAAGCATTAGAAAAAGTATAAGGCGTAACGGCTATGACATATGTATAAAAGAGTGTTTATATTAAACGAACAGCCGATAAACTTGAAAGATGTTAACAGAATAAAGATCTATATGTACGTTTAAGCGACGTGAAACCAACGTATCGACTAATTGTACGAGCAGTTCTATTCATTAACAGTGGGGTGTCTCCATACAGCCATAATAACAAATAGGTCGATAAAATAACTTAAACATCAATAGTGGGGTGTCTCCATGCAGCCATGATGATGGTCAAGCTAGATCACGTCTCATACAAAAAGTAGATCCGTTAATTCCAAGCCACTTAAAAGAACACATTATGAAGAAAGCATAACTGGATCGGCTATTTTAGCCGATTCAGGGTCCATGAGGCACGAACAAGATCTATCCGTCAAAGCCATGATTTAAGCCAAGATAAACAGACTTAATCTATCATATATATCAGTGGGGGTCGGGAATACAGTCGTAATAGATATGTTAGATGAAATCTATCTGCTCTTAGATCGGATCGTGACTTTATCGAATATCTCGAACGCACAACATGTAACAACCAAGATTGACGAAATAGTCGATGAAAGGCTTGAATCGACTATTTTCTCTATTGTAAGCGTGTAAACCTCAAAACAACCGAAACGAAGCATCTTTTAGGCTTGAACTACTTTGTCAATCTTGATTGGGCAAGATGTTGTTTAAAACATAAATGAACATATTAAAACATAGAACAACATCGATAACTTGATAAATCTACTAGCTTGCCAAGCCAGTAGAGCCGATAACTAGTCAAGATCGACTAAAGCAAGAGATTGATCAGAGTCAAGACAGTCTCACAAAAGACGAACTTAGACCGATAACTAGCCATGTCATAGCTTAACAAGAGTTTGGTCAATGCCAATGCAGCCTTATTACACGATGACACAAGCCATTGGTGAAACTTACAAGCAAACCGGAGGTCGGTCGATGCCGATGCAGCCCTGCCTGATTGAAGGTATGCCGAGATCTACGTTACTCCTACTCCTAAGGTTTTGGCCGACGGCCGATGTATTGATTGATTGAATGTCTTTACAAAAACCAGGCTTCTAACTATTTATAACCCGATTGACTCCTGACCTAACACGATTAAGTTATATAATAGGTAAAAACAAAGACGACCCGGACTTGAACTCCTTGGTTGAGCCCGACACGTCCAAAATCTGGTGTAAACAGATCCTCAAGAATCGTTACCTAGTATTCATACTAGGCCTGAAGATTAGGATTAAATGGAATCCCAAGGACATGAATACAAAAACTTTTATCTCACTTTATGATGTACTTATTATTCCATGCATGTAAATTAAGTTTTCTCGGATTTGTATATATTTATAATTAGTTTCATACATTTTAGTGTGTTATTTATGTACAATTCTTAAATAGAACATGTTATATGTATGTATATATGGATGTATATTGGCAGCATAGAATTCATATACAAATAGCTAAATTAAAACAAAAATAATTGAATTAAAAAGAAGCCATAAAATAAAAAGGAAAGGAAAGAAAAATGAAACATCTTAATATATAAGAGTTGGTAACGTGCTTGAGCCGGAGAAAGGCTAGGGGCCATTTAGTCCCAGTTGGTAATAGAAACTGAGATTAGACAATCCTGGACATTGTGATAAAATTTGGAATGAAATTAAATAAAGATGATGTTGATAGCTTGCATGAAAAGGTTTGAACTTAGTGGGATGACATGACTATTAGTGGGGGATGATGTTGATTGCTAACAGATGACTTGCATGATGACAGAGATTTATAGTGAGAATAAATAATGACTTTATAATAGATATAACGAGCTTACAAAAAATGGCTGAGCAAGAAATTACTAATGTGGCCACGCTCGTCTCCCTTTGTTACTCTCTCCCTGATCTGTTTATTCAGCAGAAAGAAAACGAAAAATAAAGAACTAATTAATTAATTAAAGCTCGATCTACGAGACTGCCACGTAGTGCGCATCTCTCCGGCCTGCTAGTCCTAGGTCTTGACGTTGATGGTATGCTCCGATGCCGACGACGAAGTGTCGACGGTGATGGTTTGAACAGCAGGAGCTTTCATCGACGGGTGGGTTACGGTGAACTTATACTCGCCTAGGGGCAGATCGAGCTCGACCGCGCCGCTGTCGCCGGTGGTGGCGGAGGCGCGGTGCGTCTTCCACTCGGCGATGAGCTTGTCGACGAGGTCGCCGACGGGGAGGTTCTTAAAGTTGTTGTCGGTGAGGCACATGACGTAGCAGCCCTTGGCGTGCCAGGCGGCCCACATGACGATGCCGTCGACGTTGGGGTGGGCGAAGCCTTCCCTGAGCACCTGCTCCAGGTACTTGGGCTGGTTGGGGCTCTTGGCGACATCCACCTCGGTGAGCCACATGGGCAGCTTGAGCTTGGCGAGCGTGTCCAGCGCGCTCCTCATGTAGGGGATGTTGGGCGTGGTGAAGTGGCTCTCGAGGCCGACGCCGAGCTTGAGGCCGCCGTTGCCGGGGTAGCCGCGGATCTGGTTCATCTTGGCCACGTACTTGGCGGGCACGGGCATGGGGTCGCCGGGCTGCTCCAGCGTGTTGAACTCGTTCATGAAGAGGATGGCGTTGCGGTCCAGCTGCCCGACCTGCTGGTAGATCTGCGGCGACGCGTCGGGGCCCAGCTTGGTCTCGAAGAAGTTGAAGTGGAGGTTCTCGTTCACCACATCCCAGTGGATCACCTTGCCCGCGTAGCGCGACACGACGGACTTGAGCCGCTTCTGCATGGCCGCCTTGAGCTGCGCGAGGCCCAGGGGCCTCACCCACTGCATCTGCGAGTTCTGGTCGTCCCAGAACACGTTGTGCCCGCGCACCTTGATCCGGTACTTCTGCACCAGGCTCAGCATGGCGTCCGCCACGCGGTAGTCCTCGTGGTTCTGGGTCCACTCCGTGCTGTACCACTTCATCTCGTTCTCGAAGGTGGCCACGCTGAAGCGCGACGTGAACCACTTCTCGTACGCCGGGATGCCCAGGATCTCCTTGGTCACCGCGTTGCCGAACGGGAAGCCGAGGCGGAGGAGCTCGATGCTCACGTTGGCATGCGCCGCCGGCTGCTTGTCGTCGTCGGCGCCCAGCATGGCCACCACCTTGACGGTTCGTCGCCGGACCTTGTCGGCGGAGCGGCGGGTGTGAGCGTCCCACTCGTCGAAGGTGAAGGGCTGCAGCGACACGCTGTCCACCCAGATGTCCACAGGCGCGTAGCTCTGCATATGATATCATCAGGATATATATGCATCATCGTCATCAGTATATATATGCAATTCATCAATTACTAGTACTGTATGTATGAGCATGCATGCATCGATCGTGTACGTTGTTACCGACCTCAAAGTAGATCTCTGCGGGTCCTGAAGAGTAAGCGGTCATGCCTCCCTTGAGCATGCTCCAGCAGCCCGACCGGGCAACGATGGCACCAGCAATGACGCGCTCGCCGTTGGGGGACCTGATGACCGCCCTCACATGGGCCGACGTGCCATTCGACACCTGTAACCATGCTGCAGCAGATCGACGGAGTGCGTGTACAGGTTAGCAGCTTACGAAGGTGAACACGTACGGCGGGCACGTACAATATAAGTAGACAAGCAGCCCCAATTCATATATCAGACAGATCACGTCGTACCTGATAGCGTGTAGTGCCTGTCGCCCTGCATGTGGACTCTCTGGTAGACGCTGTGGGACGGTAGGAGCTCGCCACTGCTGGTCACGTAGCTTCCCGCCCCATGCACCACAGCAAACTTGTTGCCGGTCGGGGATCTGCTCACGCCAGCCTTGATGTTCCGGTATGTCGACCAGCCCATTAGCCCGCTATTGAACTCGCTGTTCTGGACAATGCCGCCCTTGTACAAGGGTTTCATTGGGTCGCCAAGGCACTGCGGATTATTCAATTTTTGACAAATGAGAACGGAAATACGTACATTCTTAATTATAATGTTATTTCGAACAAAACTTTACAGCACATCGATCACACGTACTGCATGCTTTTGCTGCACTACTCCTAGATATACATTATGTCTACGCTTTTACTACATATGTAGAAAAACAGCTAGTGTGATGACGATATAATTTAGAACCGAGGGAGACTATTTTGTTTTAAAACAAATTAATTTATAGGATTCCTTGCGGATTATTATTGACCACATTTGATCAATTGGACAGATTACGATGATAATTTTTCACAATTTGTAAATTCCTCGGTAGAATCCATATATAACGAGGGGTATATTAGGTGGGAGAAAGCGCTACACTATTTGTGATGAGTTGTCTCGAGAAGACTTGCCTCGATGCTTGCCGTGTGATCATATTCTACGGACAGGACCATGCTCCCTGCACCAAATTAATTAAGACAAAGAGGCGGAGATCAGCAAGTTACTCCAAGAAATAATAATGTACACCAGAAACAAGAGTGGATCGGAACACCAGAAACAATTTACACAGACGGATATCCACTACAACTGACTCTCAATAACCAACCTTGATAGAAAGCTACCAAAAACAACGAGAGTAACAGCTTCTCCGCAAGAACCCCCATTTTGTGTTCGTTTCACAGTCACTGTATTGGCAATATGATTTGCAAGAAGAGAGAAGCGAATATATTATATAGGCGCGCAAGCACAGTGTTAATGTGTGGTCTATCTGTTATGTTGAATCGGTATTACTCAGCGAAAGAAGTGGTAAAATCTGTGGACGAAGCTTGGTCAGGATATTTATTTATAGGCTTGTAGTGCATGAAAAGTTGTATATAGTACTATAACTAAAAGAGGTGCGTCCGTCTCCGTGCTGTAAAATATAATTGATCGGCTTAAGCCCTTAGGCTGCCGTAGACCACGTGTATATATTTTAAGAGACATATAAGGAACTTTCAGTACATAACTGAACCGAACCACACTAGGACATACGTCCTATTCAATTACAACACAGTGCTAGACTCCAATACTATTACGTATTTCTACAGTTCCCTCAATCACAACTTGCACAAGTTGAGATTGTTTCTAAATTCATGTAGCCTAGATACTGATTGTGGCTTTGTATAAATCCTTCAGCCACTTGATCATTACTGGCTTATGTGTTACACGTTCTCTAACAAAGTGATAGTCTACTACTATGTGTTTTGTTCGAGCATGGAATACTAGATTAGCAGATAGATAAGTGGCCTCAATATTGTCACATCAAAGAATGGCCACCTTTGGTTGAGGAACACTCAGTTCGTTAAGCAATGTTTGCACCCAAATAATCTCTGTCATTGCATTACCTAGAGCTTTATATTCTGCTTCAGTGCTAGACCTCGAGACCGATGGTTGTTTTCTAGCACTCCAGAATATGAGATTTGACCCAAAAAACAGCAAATCCTCTTGTAGCACTACTACACAAATAAACTTCCGAGACACTGGGCTTGAATTAACCGAGGCGCGGTTAATATTTACCGAGGCGGACATCCATTGTCTGCCTCCGTTAATCGATTAACCAATGTGGTTGTCTTAAGGCAACCGCCTCAGTTAATCAATTATTTTTCGAGGCGGTCGTTTTAAGCGTCCACCTAGGTAAATTCATTAACCGAGGCGAACATCTTAAGGTGTCCGTCTTATTAATGTATGCAACAAAAAAAATTCATAATTCTTTCATATGAACTTGGATGAAGACAAACTTTATATCAAAATTGTAGCCCTCGACGAGATCTACAACTTTGCAGTTGAAATTTTTTTGAATTAAAAATGTTTAGGGTTCTAAAATATGGTTATAAATTTTGAAATTTAAAATTTAAACTCATCAAACCATCTCATATGTTGACATGGTCTACACAAAAGTTATATTTCTCAATAGAATCTATAACTTTGTAGTTGTTTTTTTTAATTTGATGTTATTTAGAGTCCTAAATATGTGTTCAAAGGTTATAAATTTTAAAATTTAAAATTCTTAAACGATCTCAAATATTCACATAGTTAATACCAAAGTTGTAGTGACCGATCTAAGCTACATCTTTGATATTGACAAATTTTTATTTTAAAATCATCTAGAGTCTCAAACATGTGTTTGAAATTCACATGTTTTGAGACTTAACTTTTTAAAATTTTCAAACTATCTCTAATGCAGATACATTCTATACAAAGTTATAGTACTTGATAAGATTTAAAACTTTGTAGTTATAAGTTTTTTCACTTGAGTTTATTTAGTAGCCCAAATAATCAATATAAGATTGTGAAATATTGATATAAAACAATAACATATTATATATAGAGATGAATGAGTGTGAGGTGTACCGATAAAGACACAATAGTGTGAAGCCTGAGGTTGTGAGACTTCGATTCTCAGAAGTTGTAAGTTTTTAGGGTTTTTTTCTAGAGAACATTAACCGAGGCGGGCACCTTATAATCATTAACCGCCTCTGTTAATCATTAACCGAGATGGACACCTTGTACACGCCCGCCTCGGTTAATCGATTAACCGAGAAGGGCAAAGTAACCGTCTTGATCTGATTAACTGAGGCTTTCTCACCGAGGCAGTTGGAATGCCCGCATCAGAAGTTCATTTGTGTAGTAGCATAGATTTTTTGTCATCTAAACATCCTGCCCAATCATGATCAGAAAAAGCACTCATAACATTTGACTTGACTTAACAAATTTCAATGACATGTTCGTGTTGTTCAGGTACGACCAATCATAACTTTGAACCAGCTCATGGATTTTTCCTTTTATGAAATTGGTGCTAAGTGTGGTTTGTCATTCTTCTGTAGTGTTCTGAGTGTTGGCCGAATCCGCCACGGGCAACCATTCCCTCATGCACTAGTCACATGGGACATTTTGAGTAGGGTCATTATAATTTTATAAAGTTGGAGATGTATCATTGATATCTCACAGACACGTAGGACACATATGTCAATGACATGTGGGCCAGAATGACATATCTCCAATTTTGCAAAATTATAATGACAGTCTTCAAATTTTCTCTAGTCACAAATAGTTCTAAAGGAGCAGGTCTCATGCCCCCTCCCTCCCATGTTTTTTGCTAAAATATTCAAAGGTGCAAATGAGTAACCTTTAGGTGCACCTCCAATCCTCTTTAGTTTAAATATTTGTACTAAATAAGAGTATAAATATTTGAACTAAAGAGGGTTGAAGGTGCATCTAAGGATCACTGATTTGCACCCTTAAAAAAATTCTAGCAATTCCATGCGTATATGCTGATTTGGTTGAGAATCTTTTCACTTCATAGGTTCGAACAATGTTGTATGACCAGGCTGTTTTGGTTCTAAGAATAAAAGATAATAGTTATATACATACATTTATTATTTCACCACCTGAATTTGTTGCGATGCAGAGTTTAGTTAGTAGTACATGTTCACTTGCTTGTGATAGTTACTTATTTACCTCTTACTCACTTGGTAATTAGGTGAAAATAGACACACATATTTGCTACGTCCAGAATATAACTTTCTGAATTTATTATTTGACAATACAGCTTCTGAATAGTTTTAACATCTATGCTGTCTGTCTACTGTTACAGGTACATGGAACTGAAATTTTGGCGCTGGTTACTGGCTAGAATTTGGCACCGGTTGCTGGCATGTTTTAGTTGTGATTTTTATAGAAAAACATGGCTGGAACATTATTTATATACTCTGTTGTATGAGTTGGTTATAATTATAATATAATATTGTGCAATTGCTTATGTGGTCTATAACGTGTGATTCTTTTTTACTTGGGACAGCCCATGATATGGGCTTGGATTGATTTTCGGCCATAATGAAAAAGTCATTTTATAGCAAGACCAAAAAAATTGGGCCAATTGGGTTGAATATGGGCCCATTTTATGGCCCTGTTTAGTTGCAAAATTTTGCAAATTTTTTTACTGTAGCGTTTTCGTTGTTATTTGACAAATTTTGTCCAAATATGGACTACGTAGACTCCAAAGATTCATCTCGACATGTACATACTAAAAGTACAATTAGTTATTTTTTTTACCTACATTTCATTTTTTTTTGCATATATTTAAAGATTGATGTGACGGAGAATCTTGCCAATTTTGCAAAATTGAGGGAAAACTAAACAAGGCAATATGGGACTGACATGAATTGTCATGTCACCCGTTACTTCACCCGCCATATCATTTGTCATGTCATCGTACACGTGGCGTTATTTCTGTTTAATACGTTGTAACGAGTTTAGGGCCTGTTTGGGACAGCTCCACCAGTTCCAGATCCACCAAATCTACCTCCACTCAACGAAAAGTTTGCCAAACAGTCCGGCTCCACCAAATTCAAATTCACTAAAAAGGTAGATCTAGAGGCCAGATTCACCATTTTGGTGGATCTCCTCAATGGGTGCTCCACCAAACTGAAAATGGTGGAGTTGGAAGAAATTATCCACCACTGCCACTGATTACACAACATAACAGTTCGTTTCTATTTTTCTCCCTCTCCTTCGTCGTGCTTCGTTGCCCTCTGTTTCTTCTTCATCCGGCTGCTGCCCAGCGCCGGCCAAGGCCGGTGAGCCCTTCGTGGCCGCCCGCCCTCACTGCGGCCACGCCCGCCTCCACCACGGTCGTGCCCGCCCCCTCGGCGTCCGACGAGCCGCGCCGTGCGGCACTGCGCCAGCCAAGGCCGGCGAGCCCTTCGTGGCCGCGCCCGCGCCCGCCCCCACTGCGGTCGCACCCGCCCCCTCGGCGTCCGAGGAGCCGTGTCGCACGGCGTTGGGCCGGCCAAGGCCAGCGAGCCCTTCGTGGCCGCGCCCGCCCTCACTGCGGCCATGCCCGCCCGCTCGGCATCCGACGAGCCGCGTCGCGCGGCGCCCGCCCCCAACGCGGCCGGCGAGGTTGAAGCCGTGTGCCCGCCCCCAACGCGGTCGGCGAGGTTGAAGCCATCGGCCACGGTGCGTCTCGCCCAGCCGCGCGGATGTGCCTGATGCCGAGCCTGGCGGCAGCGGCGCCGTCTTGGGCCACGGTTGGAGGAACCGCTTCGACGACGGTGACGAGGACCCGGAGCTGCAGCACCGGAGCAGCAAGAAGAGCGCGCTGCAGGGGGACGGTGACGTGCGGGACGTCTTCAAGAAGTACATCCTCAGCTCCCCCGAGATGTGCACGGAGCAGATGCAGCAGCTGCGGATCGCCATGCAGGAGGAGGCCCTCTATTCAAAGGGCAAAATAGGTCATTCTAAACAAAATACCCTTGGTTGGATATGAATCTAGTTAGAAAGCCAAACAGTTTGATAGTGGATCTCAGAGACATTAGTGGAGCTGCTCCACGGTGAATTACAGATCTAGATTCATTTTTTTAGAGGAGGAGCTATCCCAAACATGCCCTTAGTCCTGTCACTATATTAATGATGGGAGAACTATTGTTACTGTATCAAGACGAAGTCATCTGGTCATTATAGAAGGTTAGTAGTGACTCACCTTCTGTGATGATAGCCATTTCATCACAGTTGGTAGACAATCACACAAAACAAAGTTTGATCGTCACAGAAACCTAGAATTCTTGTAGTGGTATGTTTTTGAGCAGCGACAACAAACTTTTTCTCATGACCTAGGATAGCTCTAGTCTTGACGACCGGTACATCCACTTGCACCTCTCCATATCAACAAAACTTTCCATATATGGAGAAAAGGACATAAACATATATAGCAGACTACAAAGAAAATTAGAGCACATATAGATGTGCATATTTTTCTCTCTCCTCTATGTGAAAACTAGATTTAGATCTAGATCTAAAGAGCACCCAAATGTTTAAAAAGAGAGCAAAGAAAGAGGTTTAGAGAGTCATATTTAGTCACCTGTGGACGCCCACTTTATACAATAACACTGTAAAAGTTCTCCTAAATGGATATTTTTAGGGTTTGAGACCTCAAAACTCGTCAAAAATAGATGTGAAACTGTGAGGAAGAAGTTGGGTGACGGTTGTGTATTTATAGCCTCTCAATGGCCAAGACGGGCAAATTACATATGACCGCCTCAGTTAATACCTGATTAACTGTGACGGTCATATTAGGACAATTGTCTCGCTAAATCTTTTAACTGAAGCAGGTGTTTTAAGGCAACCATTTCGGTTAATGAGCTATTAACCGAGACCGTCGCATGTAAGCGCCCACTTCGGTTAAAGTATGTACCGAGACGGTTTCACTCGCCCGCCTCGGTAAACTCTTAACCGAGGCAGCCGCCTTTTGCCTGCCTTGGTTATTCCATATGTGGTGTCTCATAAAATCAAATGTGCAGTAGTGTGCGAGCGTCTATCGGGAAGAAGAGGAAGTGCTCTCCCAAAAACCTAATTGCTTGCATACCCTCTCAATTATCCGTATATGCAGAGGATTAAGATAGGGAGACTCAGATACAACTTGTTCTGTTACTCCTACATTAATCGGCCCAAGTGATAAAACCAAGCCACGCCCGCATCACATCATGTAGTGGAGCGGTGACGACATGATAGAGCTTGGTGCAATGGCGCACACGCAAGACACCCTTAGCCTCTTATAACGTCTCTATATGTGTACGCGTACGCGTAGTTTGTTCATATAAGTTGAGCTAATAATAAATAGTCAAAATCTTATATAGGACTAATAAAACTATAATAAACCATGACATTTAATATTAATCTAGAATTTATTTGATTTATTAAATAAAATATGGGTCAAATCCATATATATCCAACCAGATGGCTGTGGTACTGAAGCATGCGTCATCATCCTTTGCATGGATAAGGTCTGCGCTGCCCGTTGCGAATCCTCGCCTGAACGCACCACGGCTAAAGCAAGGAGGCAAATCATGTACGCTTGTTTGCCACCATACGAGCGAGTAGCGCGACAAAAATCCGGCCTCGCTCTCACTATCAGTCCCAATTTTCCCCATGAAGTGACCCACGCGCACCACTCGTTTCTGTATAGCATCACTACTGTCTACTGCCATGCATGCCTGTCTCAAGTTATAAGGACGCAGAGAAACAAAGCTGAGGGAAGTTATTGTCAACAAAAAAACTGAGCAAAGTTTAGAGTGTGTGTGTGTGAATATATATATACTCGATTTTTTTCAAATCAACTTTGAATTTGGAACAGTAATATTGTCTGACAAAAAAACAGACAAGCGCTTTATTATAAGCAGACGTTTATCCTCCTTTCAAGGAAAAAAACAGACACACCAACGGGTATTCCGATCCATATATTGTGATGGTATAACCATGTTGAATTGTTGGCACTCTAGATTATGCGGATCGGATAACACGAAACACTATACATGTGGGTGCAACACCCCATTGTCATTCGATATGATCAACTGCATCAGCTCATTGTTGGACCGGACGATATTGTCAGCTTTGGGATCTCGCTTTGGCCTTTGCCGATAACGTAGCAATTAATAATGGAGAGAACAGCTAACCAAAAATGAGTTTTAGATGCAAATATATGAATATATCCATACCTTGTAACGGAATATACAACTTAATTACTGACCAGTTGCATGCTAATAATAATGAGCTTGCTATCACTACTATAAATGGGGTGTTTCACTATAGTTACAGTATTCATCCATCAGCGATATAACAGTGCCAGTTCGGGCTATACACGGTAGTGATAACCCACATGTACACAGGAAAAAGTTCATAACATCTTTATTATATATATGATACCATATGAAAATAAACTTTATACCAAAATGTAAAGCTGAATGAGATCTAAAACGTTACTTAATCTAAGTAGACATATTAAATGATTTTCATTGAAGACAAGGTTTGTGAGTTTTGATATAAGTAGACATATATGAGTTTTAATATAAGTATACAATACCAAATCTAATTATACATGTAAAGTTAAAGGAATAACATTAATTATATAGCCATCGGGGTTTTGTTAGCTGAAATGTAGTTAGTTGAGGGAACATAGAGGTGGTTCGTTCAAATCCCATAGAAATGCATATTTTCCTTTTTATTTTAATTTTCACTATATATATAGGCTCTAACTAGTGATAACATCACTACTGATTTTGTATAAAGACGAGCTACATATATGTTCTGATGCAAGCTATTCTACCATATTAAAGCACCAACTTCTTTGTTTGGTGTATAAAAAAACTTCCCCCGCTAAAATAGCCACCCTCCACACACTCCAAAAAATATAACCAGAAAAAAACTCCATAGAAATCAACCATCCAGATTAATTCTCAATCTTCTTCTCCTTACCCACTCAAATCCAATGACCAGAATTATATGTATAGTATTCTCTCATCTTTCATGCCTGCGCCTGCCCCCTACATTGGCGCCTACAGCCCACGGTTCGATTCCCACCTCTCACATTATTTTCCTTTTTTTCCTTTTCCTTTTTTTCTTCTTCCTTATCTTTTTCTTGTTTCTTGTTACCGGACGTGCAGCCACATCGTTTTCTATTTTTTATTTTCCTTTTTCCTTTTTTCTTTTTTGTTATCCTTTTGTTCTTCCTGGTTACCATACGTCACAGAACAGTATCGTGGCCCTGCGCTCGGTGACCTCGTGTCGTTAGTCCTAGCCTCGCCCCGAGCTCGTTGCCGGTGGCCTAGCCGCTCGCGTCGTTGCCCTGCGCCCGCACCGCCGTTGATCGCCCGTCTGCTCGTGATCTCGTATGCTCGCGCCACTCCTTCGCGACCTTAGGCCAACGCGTGATGGCAAGCCGGCAGGCCGACGCTCCCGCACGAGCTCGCCAGTATGGTGGCATGGCGAGCTCTCGCGGCTGCAGCAGGGCAGCCCCCAGAGCACGCGTCTAGGACCTCTGCGCGTCTCGCCACGGGCGGAGCTCGTCGGGGCCGGCACGACGATCGACGGTGCCAGGGGCGGAGCTCGTGCTCCCTTGGCCGCTAGCCGGGGGTGGAGCTAGCTGGGGCCAAGCACGATGGGGCAAAGGCGGAGCTCGTGCTCTCATGGCCGCGCGGTGCTTGTGGGCAAGGGCGGATATACCAATATGACGAGCTCTAGCATCCACCAGACCTCTCCGTCGCCAAGCCTTCGAATCTCAGCTCCCAATTTTTATTTTAATCTATGTTTATGATCAATTAGTAACAAAAAATTATCTTTTAAATATAATTAGAATGCTATTTGTGGCATTGTTTATGAATGTAGATATTATTATCTACTTTATATGATTGTAATTATGTCACATAAATCATCATTCAAATTTTGTTATAGGTGAATTTTTATCCACGATCTGCCACTACTTGTGGGTCTCGACCTCACCGGAACTCCCATCTCTGAGGCTCGTCGAACCTCGGCTGCCCAACCTCTAGCCCGCTGCCTCCGCTGCCTTCCACCGCGATCGATCTTGGCCTTGTCTCTTTTCTTCTCAGCATCGTTCTTCTTCCCTGGAGTGCTCGTTCGACTTGGACGTCCGTGAAATTTCTGGGAACGGGGACGCCCCGCATCTCAGCGAATATTCTGAGGTGAAATGTCATCACAAGACCAAGATCAACAATTATTCTAGAAAAATAGCTACAAATGACTTGCTACTCTGGATCCTCAAGTATAGCTGTATTTGGTAACATCTCAAAAAATATAACAAAAAAGGGTAAAATGAAAAATACGTGAACCCATGTAGAGCTTAATCATTGACAGAAGAGATTTTTCTAAAATTAAAGCTAATCTAAGCCGGGTGAAATAAAAATATCTAAACCGAATATTTTAATACAACATATATTATTTATGTCATGAGTTTAATCTTTACATATATGTGCTCAACTTTGACAAGACACAATTAACAAAAAATTTAAATTTAATAGAATTAACTTTAGATTTTAATGCAGCCCCGTAGCGTTAGCACGGGCAATATACTAGCCAAAAGCAACTCCAAGAGAGTTGGTAAAAATGGATGACTAAACTTATAATATAGCTAGTCTCTAAAATAAAAAAACTCTATAAAACAATAGAAAACTCCAACAGTTTTTCTATTATAGCAATACTAGATAGCTAGTGATGCATGCAAGCTATATTTACCATGCGAGATTTTAGGAATAGCAAACTTATTATTTTACAAAACAAGATAGCATAACTGTTGGAGTTCTCTAAAAATCTAAATATAGCATACTCCCTCCGTTTCAAAATAACGGTCGTTTTCGTTTCCCGAGAAACATCTTTGACTAAATATATATTAAAAATATTAATATTTATTATACATAGTTAGTATCATTAATCTAGTTGTTTAACAAAATTATTGGAGATACAAATGTTATATGTATTTGCTACAAATCGAGTTAAACTTGTGGCACGGAAATCGGAAATGACACTTAAATTGGAACAGAGGGAGTACAAAACAAAGGTAGCAAGTCTCTTGGAGATGCTCTAATAATAATAATAGTGCAATGAAATAAATAGTGCCATATTAAGGGTGCGTTTGGTTGGTGACCAGAACTTGCCACGCCACAGATTCGTCGTGCCACAGTTTTTCTGGCAGCCGTTTGGTTCACTGCCACAGCTATGGCACGCCACACTTTCTTAGCACCATGTCTCACACGTCATAGACTCATTTTCGTGCCAAAGTTTGCCAGAAGTGTGGCTTCGATTTTGTTCGCCACACTTTCTGTGGCAGCCACAGTTTGCCGAAGGTCAGGCGTGGCAAGTTCCGGTCACCAACCAAACGGACCCTAAGAGCATATACAACACACATCTAGAAGTCTGTCTACGTGATGCCGAGTTTTGTAGAAAGTCCCCACGAACACAGAGATGTGTCTGGCTCGTCGTCTCATAAGCCGATGACCTCGGCTCGTGCTCCGAGGTGTACTCACCGACCCTAAGGACGTCCACAATAGTGTTCAAATCGCTAGCTATTTAGTCTCTAAGAAGAATGCTATTGACTCTCAATGACAACTTGCAAATAGCTAGCTAGACGAGACATATAAATAAATACTATTTTGATGAGGCAACTTACAAAAGTAACACTCTTATTGGCTGAGAAGTCGCTAGCTATTTGATCTCTCTCCTCGATAGCCAATAAGAGTGCTACTTTTTTTATTATTTTTATATGTTATCTCGCTAGCTATTTGTAAAGTGCTATTGAGAGCCAATAGAATTCCTCCTAGCTAGTTACTCCCTCCATACCCATATTAGTTGACGTTAAGGACAGCCACACGGTCTTCAAAACACAACTTTGACCTCTTATTTTTATAAAAATATTTTTGGAAAAGTGATATATGTATACTTTTATGAAAGTATTCTTCAAGACAAATTTATTTATATAATTTTTATATTTGTAAACTTAGAAACTTAATAGTTATTGATGATTTATATTCCTAATACTTGACTCTAATCTTTTCTAAAACGTCAACTAATACGGGTATGAGAGCATCTCCAATTGTTTGGAATAAATGACTTGGAAAAAGTTGTCATTTAGCAACTTGCTAAAACTTTTGGCAAGTGAATTTTTGTTGTATCTCCAATAGTTTGGTAAATTGGGTTTGGTAAACATAGAAAAGTAGACCCACCTGATACCTGTCCAACTGATCCACGCTTCCTCTCGCGCAGCCTCGTACTGTTCCGCCCCCTTCTCTCCTGCCGCCGTTGTGTGTCCTTCTTCCTCTGGCCATCACCTCTGAACAAGGCGCATCAGAAGAACAACACCAGCAACTTGCCGGCCACCAATGATGATGAGCAATAATGACAACAACACCAGCAGCTTTCTTGCCACGAATCACGAACGAATTTCCACAGGTTTGCACAACAATGATGAGCAATGATGAGTACGTATCAGAAGAACAGCACCAGCGATTGATTTGCACAGAAGGTTTCAGCGCGGGAGGCGTGCGAAGTTTCCTGGCCAGCGCGGGAGATGGAACGCCGAAGAAAAAATCGCCGATTCCAAGTCGGCATCGCCGCGGAAATACCCACGCGCGGTTCACCTGGATAGCAAGTTGGTTACCAAACTATTGGACAAGAGTTTTGTTAGTTTTTGCCAAAAAAACAAGGATAGCAAAGTGTTTTTCCAAATAATTGGAGATGCTCTGAAGGGACTATTTGACAACCATTGGAGATGCTCTGAAGGGACTATTTGACAACCATTGCGGATAGCCTGATCTGCGTTCTATCGGCCGTCGTCTTCGGGTAAAGTATCGGGATCCGATCCGACATGCGCTAGAAGGCAAGAAGCGCGCCAGAATTGTGTGCTCTCGAACCGCCCCGCGAGCTATTCCTGCCGCCGCTCTGCACATCTGAGCTCGGAAGTGGCTGTGGGCTGTGGCAATGGATGGACCGCCGTGGATGATGGGAAGCCGTGCTCCTGGTCCTGGAGCGGATGTCCCGGTTGCCGCAACCTGCACGCGAGCGGCCTCCGCCCTGGCCACATGGCCACTGCGTGTGGGGCGCGTCGGCGAGCAAGGAGTCAAAGGATCCACTTGGTGTTACAGGAGCTTCTCAGCCACTGCGTGTTGAAGAAGGACGCTGGTGACCGGCGCACTCCTCTTGCTTTACCAGCTAGCATACTGCCACCTCTACTTTCCTAACCTCATGCGTCTCATCATCTGATTTACCCCAAAGAAGCACATCATGTTTTCATCTGAATGGCCTCGTGTCCGTTCTTTTGCTAAGTGTCACTGTCAGTGAAGGACCCAGAATACTAAAGCAAGGCGATCAGAGAGGGGTGAATGAGAACTTTAAATTTCTTCTTCGGAAACTTATCGCCGTTGTCCCAAGAATCAACCCCAAGTGCAAAACTAGAGCTCATTAGTGTCCACGAACCTAGAAGTAGGGTGGATGCTTTCTAGAAGCACAGCGAGACACTACACAAGTCTAGTAGCCTACCGCAAAAATCTCAAATCAAATCCAAAGTTGGACGAGCGAACAGCGAACGAAACAGTGCAAAACCTGCAGCATCGGACGCTGCCCTGCGTCCGATGTCCGAGCACCGGACGCGTCCGATGCAAAATGTGCAGTTCTGGAACCTTACTGCATGACCATCGGACGCTGCTACAGTGAAAGCTCAGCGTCCGATGTTTAGGCTCCGGCGCGTCCGATGGTCATCGGAGCGTCCGATGCCCCGCGTCCGATGCTCCTTTGAAAAACGCAGTTCTTGACACGTGGCGTCTGAGCGTCCGATGTGACGAACTCAGCGTCCGATGCCCCCGAGCCGAACGTCCGATGCCCCCGACAGCAGTGCTGTTCTTCGTCAATTCAAACCAATCTCCTCCGAATCAAAAACTCTAAAGCCAAGACTCGATCTGAGAGGTCACAAGGATGTTAGTGAGCTCCTACTAAGAGATCATGGCTCGAACCTAACTCTAAATCCGTGAATTGGAAGAATTGGGGGTAAAGGAGAGAAAACCGATCCAAATGCAAAAACCAACGGATCTACTTGTTCGTGAGGGTTGAGTTGAATTCCTTCAGTAGAAACGACCCCCTCACGATAAAGAACAAGTTGATTCAAACGGTTTTCCAAATGGAGCAACGTGGAAAGAGATCGATCGACGGGAAACTTGAGGTGAAAAGCGAAACGCGAAGAACAACACAAGAACGCGAATCACAACCTCAATAGCCAGCCGAAATTCGTCCCTACGAGGAGACAACGGGAATCCGGTCCCGTTTCCGCAAAATCCAAATACACAGAGGTATGATTAAACCGTCTCTGCGGATCTCAGTAGCTATAACAGGGATGTGGGCAACAGGAAACCCTAAAAAGAAAGTAGCAATGACTGAGATAGTCTGGAGGGATGGGTTGCCTCTCCTTATATAGCCTAATACAATTATTCCCCTTCTACCCCTACTGCTAATGAGCGAGCAGGCTAACCCTAAGGGTATTCCTGACCAACTCGAAGTTGATGGTGATCCGACGGCCACGCCCGCACAACTGGTAGCTTCGCCTCGACGCGACCTCACCGATTGCCGTCACGTGCCGCCACCGCTTTGCTCGTCCTTTTCACGGACCCCCCTGGTTTTGAGGCCGAAACCGGGAAACCTGGGCCATCCCCCGATTTTGAGGCGAAACCGGGAAACCTATCGTCTGTCGCCTGAGTTTTGTGGCCCAAACTCAGAAACCCTCCAGCACCCAGGTTTTGAGGACCAAACCTGGAAACCGTCCTCAGCCCGAGTTTTGTGGCCCAAACTCGGAAACCAGCCGCACCCAGGTTTTGAGGCCCAAACCTGGAAACCGTTCACTCGGTGGTTTTTCTGTGGCTCAACCACCAAACCGAGCCGTACCCAGGTTTTGAGGCTCAAACCTGGAAACCGTCCACTCGGTGGTTTTTCTGTGGCTCAACCACCAAACCGAGCCGTAGAGGGGATGCACCGCCCGTGCACCCCGTCCACCTGCAAGTCTTCACTTGTCGCTGTCCCAGGCTGTCAACCACCACGACCGATCCTCAGGTCACCGATCCCTCAGTCCAAGCCTCACGTCTGCCCTTCACCGCTCCGGGTCCATTGACACAACACGTCTCTACTTGACCTTCACCTTGCCTTTGATTACCGTCTCCGAGCTCGACACCTGCACAACACAAGCCAAAGAACATGCGCATCATCTCAGTTGACAATCACTCATTATCTCAAGATCCGGCATACACCCATGTATCCATAGTCAGATTATTTGTATTTTAACTAATTTTTTTATTGGTTTTTTAGTATTTTCATCTGAATTTAGATAGAAGATTGGGATCATCTGAAGAACACATATCTCAGTTAGGAAGCTTGTTGACGTCGGAAGTGATCCGAATCACACACCGGCAGGGCTAGAACGCCCGAAGAGGTTGCGATTCAACCTGATACAGCAGGAACCCCGACTAAACCGTCGAAAACCAATCTAGAGACCGGTTTGTATCGATCTAGGGTTTCAGGCTCCTGTGTTGATAACTCTAGAACTCCTCCCGGGAAGACCCGTCGGGGAGAAGCATGTAGAGGTTGTCCTAGGACCAGCAAGGCCGCCTAGGACGCCGTCGAGTCTCGCCGGGAGACGCACCAAACAACAGAGTAGAGGGAAAAAGGGGTAAAAGGGTAGTAGATTGATTTTGATCGATTGATGTCGGATGCCTCAATCGGCCATGATCCTCTCATATATATAGAGGGGGTTGGTCTTATCCAAATAGGAAACATCTTCAGATACGATCTCCAAGTTTCCTATCTGGACTCTGTCAATATATAGAATCCAATCCGGACGCAACAAGGTAACCCTAATCTCGTCGATTCCTTAGATCGACCAGATTGGTCTAAATCAGTCTTAATGGGCTTTATCAGCCCATACTGATCAACGAATCGTTGCCGGACTTAGCCTTCATCATAACCATAAGATCTCCCACCAACGCCACCTGGTCGGATACACACATTGACTGATCGGAAGTCAAAACTGATTAGGCCCATTTGACTTAGAACATCCGATCCGTCAAATATGAAATAATAGAAGACAAATTCGACTCTAATATTACAGGCCGAATACCTCTTCTGAATTTAATTTTACCTGTGACACTTTTGAGTGTCAACATATGCCCCCTGTTTTTAGGCGATCTTTAGCAAAACCTAAAAACAAACCGAATAACAACGATGTCCAACTCATCGGCTATTCGATAATTAAGGATAAATATTCTGATTATTTTTGTTCTAAGGGCGATACATGTATCGGCCATTGTTTAGAAGGCGCTCAGGCTTCTTGCCAAACACTTGGAAAATATTTTTTCAAATACCTCCCATTTTTTGCTCTTGGGAGACTTTCACCTTGTAACGTCTATAGCACATACGCATTCCCGAACACCACTTTGATCACTTTATAAGGACCCTCCCAGCTCGGCGACCACTTGCCAAACTTATTGCTCTTCGATCCAAGCGGTAATATAGTCTTCCACACTAATTCCCCCACTTGGAAGGATTTGCTTCTCACCTTTTTGTTGTAAGCTCTGGCAACCCGAGCTTTGTCTTTCTCCATCTCCTTAAGAGCCTTTAATCTCTTATCGGTCACTTCATCAATGTTATCCATCATGGCATCATGATACATAACAGCAGATAAATCATTCTGTCTAGCTAGTCTATATGCATACAGATTTACCTCGACGGGCAACACTGCTTCTTGCCCATATACCAGCTCGAAAGGAGTGACTTTTGTAGCACCATGCCTTGACACACGATGAGTCCATAAAGCCTCAGACAAAACTTCATGCCACCTCCTCGGGTTATCCTCAATCTTCTTTTTGATAAGCTTAATCAAAGTCTTGTTACTAGACTTAGCTTGGCCGTTAGCTTGAGCATAGTACGGAGATGAATTGAGCATCTTTATTTTGTATAATTCGGCAAAATCTCGCATTTTGTATAATTCGGCAAAATCTCGCACCTCTTTAGAAATAAAAGACGTTCCTTGATCTGTGGTTAATGTCTGAGGTATGCCGAATCTATGTATAATATGTTCAGTGATAAACTCAATTACCTCCTTATGCGTCATATTCTTCAAAGGCACCGCTTTAGTCCATTTAGTGAAGTAATCTGTAGCGACCAGAACAAAACGATGTCCCTTTGAAGATGGGGGATGAATTTGGCCAATGAAGTCTAGCCCCAAACAACGAAAAGGCCACAATTTGATAATAGGATGAAGCATAGCAGCAGGTGCAAGTTGTATGTTCCCAAACCGTTGACATTCTTCGCATCCTTTATAGTAACGAAAGCAATCGGCCATCATTGTGGGCCAATAAAACCCAGCTCTACGCAATAGCCATTTCATCTTTGGTGCCGATTGATGTGTACCACAAATACCTTCATGAACTTCTCCCATAGCCACCTTTGCTTGATCAGATCCCAAACACTTAAGTAACAAGTCTTCGGCAGTCCTTCGATAAAGCTCATCATTGTGTAGTACATATTTAAATGCACTCCGCCGAACACTTTGATCAACCTTGGTACTCGGATCGTTAAGATATTCCAGCAAGGGAGTCCTCCAATCTTCTAAATCAGTTCCACTCGCTTCAGACCGATTTAGAGTCCCTTTAGACAAATTAATCATTCCATGATCGACCAGGTCAATCGGACGAATTAACTGTCTTGATTCATAAGCAACCTGGTCGGCCATATTGTCTACAAGGTGATCGAACTGTTCTTAAAACAAACTGGTCGGCCATAGAAGCCGACAATATTTCTGCGCGTAGTTGCATCGGCATTATGTGAAAATTGCGTCTACTAACATTATAACCAGATGCTTGCTGAGCTAACATATTGGCTTTATGATTTTTATGCCTTGGTATATGCCGAATCTGGAATTCGGTAAAATGAGTAATGATATCAAGGCACATGTCAAGATAAACATTTAACGATCCCTCTAAACATTGAAAATTACCAGCAACTTGTTGTACTACTAGTAAGGAATCACCATAAGCTTCAACATGCTTAACCTCCATGGAACATAATATTTCTATACCGAATAAAAGAGCTTCATATTCGGCTTGATTATTAGTGCACAAGTAATCTAACTGACTCAGCATTTCAAACTTAGCACCGTTAGGAGAAATGATGACCACACCAACACCTTGGCCCTCCTTGCAAGCCGATCCATCAAAATAAAGTTTCCATGGAGTAAAAGGAAAATAACTGATCTCATATTCTAAACTAATATTATGCTCAACAATGAAATCAGCAAGAACTTGACCTTTTAAAGCTTTTAATGGTTCATAAGTCAAGTCAAACTCAATCAACGCGTACGCCCATTTACCAACCCTTCCTTTAAGGATTGACCGATATAACATGTGTTTAATTACATCGGCCTGGCATGCAACAACACATGTACTAGATAGCAAATAGTGTCTCATTTTAGTACAAACGTAGAACAAGGATAAACATAATTTTTCAACATGGGCGTACCTTGTCTCGGGATCAAGAAGACGACGACCAATATAAGCAATCACGTACTCTTTACCTTCATCTTCTTGTGTTAAGACAGCTCCAATAACCATCTCTTCGGCAGCGACATATAACCTAAAGGGAACTCCTCTCTTGGGCGCCCGAAGAACGGGTGGAGATGACAAATATTCCTTTATTTTCTCAAATGCTTCTTGTTGCTCTGCCCCCCAAGTGAACTCAGCTTCATCTTTTAATTTTAATATAGGGGTGAAAGGAATAATTTTCCCAGACAATTTGCAATAAACCTCCTCAAGTAGTTCACTTTTCCCAAGAACTTCTGTAAGTCCTTTTTGCATGTAGGCGCCTGAACTTTCTTGATCTTTTCTATCCTTTTAGGATCAATCTCTATGCCTTTGTCATGAATGATGAACCCTAAAAACTTCCCAGCCGACACATCGAAAGCACATTTTAGTGGATTCATCTTCAAACCAAAACGACGCATTCTCTCAAACGCGAGACGTAGATCGGCCAGATGAGACACATGGGCAGCCGATTTAATCACAATATCATCAATGTATACTTCCATGATTATCCCAATCAAATCATGAAAGATTAGATTCATAGCGCGTTGATAAATAGCACCTGCATTCTTCAAACCGAATGTCATCACGACCCACTCAAAAAGACCAACGAACCCAGGACAAATAAAAGCCGTTTTGGACATATCCTCTTCGGCCATGAATATCTGATTATAACCAGCGTTGCCATCAAGAAAACTGACAACCTGATGTCCTGAAACATCATTGATTAACATATCGGCTATAGGCATAGGATATTCATCTTTGGGAGTGGCTCTATTTAAATCTCTAAAATCAATGCAAACCCTAATTTTCCCAGTGTCTTTCTTCTCCACAGGCACGATATTAGAGACCCACTCAGCATACCTGCATGGCTGGATAAACCCCGCTTGTAATAACCAAATAATTTCCTCTTTAATCCGGTCATATATTGTAGAATTAAAACGGCGAGGATGCTGCTTGAATGGTCGGAACCCCGGCTTGATAGGAAGCCGATGCTCAACAAGTTCTCGGCTTAACCCAGGCATCTCCGTATAACTCCATGCAAAGCAATCAACATACTCCTTCAGAAGCGCAATTAACTTTATTTTATAATCAGCTTCAAGACTTTGATTTACAAAGGTTAGCCTAGGCATAGAACCATCTCCAATATCTACTTGCTCTAAAGGATCGGCCGACGTGAAACCTTGGCCCAACTTATTGAGCTCATCAAAATCATCAATAGCTTCACAAGCATCGGTCTTAAATGTCCGATATTGCTCAACACGATGTTTTAACCAATCAACATTAGCATCTATTAAATTACATGATAATGTTGAACCGATTGTCGGTCGGCTTTAAAGACACTGGTACGAAACCTTCCCTAGTAACACTAACAAACTGGAAATCAGAAAGATCCCGACCAGATAAACAAGCAATAGTGTCATGCCCCCCGAGTAAAGGAGCATCGGCCTTAGCTACATAGGCCGATGAATCTGAGTGCACCACCTCAACATCGTCTCCCACCCATTGAATGAGAAACTGATGTAAGCTAGAAGGTATGCACCGATTAGCATGAATCTAATCACGCCCAAGTATAAGATTATAGCTACCTTGTATGTCGGCAACGAAGAAGGCCGTGGCCAAAGTCTTGCTTCCAACGGTCAGCTCCATGGACGCAACTCCTTTGGCCGGAATAGGATCTCCCCTCCGACTCCAGTGATAGTCATATTAGTCTTGATCAACTCTTCGTCAGTGCCACCAAGCTTCTGATAAAGCGAGTAAGGCATCAAGTTCACAATCGCCCCGCTGTCGACCAGCATTTTGTGAACTGGTGTGCCATTGATGTGGCCTTTTATATGTAAAGGCTTGGGATGATTGACAGATTCCTCCGGTTTCTGGAACATGGCAGTCTGCATAGCGAAGTTGAACTCCGTTGCTGTCGAATCATCTCTGACCGCATAGTAGTCGGCTGACAAGTACACCACATTGACCTCCGCCCTTTTAGGGGAAGGTTCATAATCCACCATTTCCTCATCTGGTTCTTCAGGTAACTCTTCACTGGTCGCAGTAATACCAGTGGAGGAAACATGGTTACTAAGAAGCGAGGCTAACCCCACCGGCATATCAGGAACCGATTCAGTCCTAGATCCTGGTCGGGTCGGCTCAACTCTGGATCCAGTAGTAGACAATTTAACCTGCTCGACTGCTAAGCTGGTCAGCACCTGTCCTGAGGTGGTCGGATTGGTATCCAACCTGATTGGTTTCGAAGCCACTTTAGTAGATTCATTGTTCAGACTGGTCGGTTCAGAATCTGACTTATTTAGCTCTACAATTGTTATAGTCGGCTTTTGATTGCAAGCCGGCTTTTCACCTCCTTGCTTGCCCTGAGGGAAAATTGGATGTGTTGAGTTAAATATGTCTTCCCTCATTTTACCGAGCCGTTCTTTCCTCTGTTTGTTGCAGCGGGCCCTCTGCAGCTTTCTTCGCTGAGTTTTAGTCAAACTAGGAGGACACCATCTGGGCTGCATGTATTTGAGATCATGCTCAACAGGCTTTTCTACTTCTGTCTCAGCCGAAGTATCTTGAGCTACTGGGACCTCCTCAGCTGGTCCCTCAACCACCATCGACTCAGGTTCATTGGTAAGGGGAACTTCCATAGACCCGATCGTAATAGTGGACACAGGATCGGTCCTGCTCGGAGAAACGATGGTGACACTCTGCACCTTCTTAGGCACATAGACTTGTTGTGTCTGCGCTTTCCCCGTCTCCTGAGAGGTTAAGGTCCCTGATGCGATCAGCCGATTCTGATTTGAGTTACTAGAACCTGGCCGACCTACCAAGCGATCGAACACTGAGACCCTTGTAGGCTCATTGGTGGGCATTCCCCATCCTAGCTGATAATACATATGTGCCGACATAGGGTAGGGCACCCATACTCCTTGAGGACCCCATTGTGGTGGTGGCAATATAGGAGGGGCCCACTGATGGTAATAAGGGTCGATCTTTGGTGCTGGAGATGCTACCTGGGACACCATTATCTGTTTAGACTTTCCATCCTCACGCTTCAAAGGAGTAGACTCTCTCTTTTTTAAGGGTCGATTCTGAGAATCGACTTTTTGCTGCTTGTACTTAGCCATGAGTTTGTCAAAGGTGCACGGTTCCCTAGTAACTTTTCCCTTGTTTCTATCCGCGTTGGTCTTCCAAATGTCAATCTCGGGCTTCTGCAGGACAAATGTGCGTAGGACATGCACTCCGGAAGAGGTAGGGTCTTTAGAACCAGCTTGACCGACCATGTTAGTCGGCTTATTGCTTCCACTAGGGCCATGGGAAATTGGTTTGACCTGGTCGGCCTTTTGCTCCGACTGCACCGGTTGCTTTGAGGACGAACCAGATTGATCAGTCTGAGGACCCTACCTGGTCGGTCTCTGCTGCGCCGCCTTGGTCTCGAAATATCTTTGTTTATGCAGGTGTCGCGCTGACCCTGCAGTAATGATGAGCTTGCTTTTTCCATCATCACCCTTCTCGAGCACCACTTTGCGCCCCGAATCATTCTCAGTATTCGGTGTAACCCGTGGTTCGCCAATGACCACATTCTTTCCTCTGGTCGTATCGGCTTGCTCTGGACGAATCATAATGGCAAGATTCCCTGCTTCCACCATATGCACTGGAAAAGGAGTAGTACTGATCTGCATCTCAGTTAGACTCAATCGTCCTTCATTGAGGGCCGATTGGACCTGTCGACGGAAAACATTGCAGTCGTTAGTGGCATGAGAGAAAGAATTATGGAATTTGCAGTAAGCCCTCCTTTTCAGTTCGTCGGGTGATGGCAAAGTATAATTAATTTTAAGATAACCGAATTTAAGCAACTCATCAAATATTCGGTCACATTTAGAGAAATCAAAAGTAAATTTTACTTTCTCACCCCGATTCTTTTGAATCGGTTTAAGGGAAGGACAAGTGACTAGTTTATTTTGCGCTGGCCATAAAACTTTGGTAGCGTAACAATCTTTAGACTCATCATTGGAACTGTCGGAATTTATCTCGACAATATGCACGCCCGACCGATGAGTCTTATGAGGATCATAAGGTTCTTTAAAGCGCGATTCTATCGAAACGGCCTTCTGCAACAGTTGATTCACATTAAAGAAATCATGATGCTCAAGATCCTTGATCTCCCAATGCAGACCAGCAAGACATAAATCTGTTAGGTCTCTGTCGGAAATCCTTAGATGGAAACATCGGTTCTTAATCTCTTTAAAGCGCTTAAAGAAACTGGCCACATGCTCGCTACGTCCTTGTCGAACTGACGTAAGGTGTGATAATCTAATTTCTTGAACCCCGTCATAAAAGTGATTATGAAATTTTTCTTCTAACTCGGCCCAAGAATCTATTGTGCATTCTGGTAGTGATGTAAACCAGGCGAAAGTTGTACCAGTAAGAGATAAAGGAAAATGTCGTATATTCATAAAATCCAAAGTACTAGCTTCGCCCATTTGTGCGAGGAACATGCTGACATGTTCCATAGTTGTCTTACTACCGTCACCACTAAATTTATAAAAATCTGGAACCCTCCAACCGTCAGGTGCTTTCATGAAATCAAAACATGAAGGATACGGTTTTGAATATGTGGTCCTAGTAGGCTTAAATTGGACCCCTAAACTGGTCTCAAGAGACGTAGTTATTTCTTCTTTAAATCGATTTATGGCTCGTCCAAAATCGGTATCAGCAAGGTTAGGAGTGCCACTATGCATGGGGTTATGACTCGGGGACTTCGGTGGATTGGGCAACTACTGGTGGAGATGACAAATATTCCTTTATCTTTTCAAATGCTTCTTGTTGCTCTGTCCCCCAAGTGAACTCAGTTTCATCCTTTAGCTTTAATATAGAGGTAAAAGGAATAATTTTCCCAGACAAATTTGCAATGAATCTCCTCAAGTAGTTCACTTTTCCCAAGAACTTCTGCAAGTCCTATTTGCATGTAGGCGCCTAAACTTTCTTGATCTTTTTTATCCTTTTAGGATCAATCTCTATGCCTTTGTCGTGAATGATGAACCCTAAAAACTTCCCAGCTGATACACAAAAAACACATTTTAGTGGGTTCATCTTCAAACCATAGCGACGCATTCTCTCAAACGCTAAACGCAGATCGGCTAAATGAGATACATGAGCAGCCGATTTGATCACAATATCATCAATATATACTTCCATGATTATCCCAATCAAATCATGAAAGATCAGATTCATAGCGCGTTGATAGGTAGCACCTGCGTTCTTTAAACCAAATGTCATCACGACCCACTCAAAAAGACCAACAAACTCTGGACAAATGAAGGCCGTTTTGGACATATCCTCCTCGGCCATGAATATCTGATTATAACCAGCGTTGCCGTCAAGGAAACTGATAACCTGATGTCCTGAAGCGTCATTGATCAACATATCGGCTATAGGCATAGGATACTCATCTTTGGGAGTGGCTCTATTTAAATCTCTAAAATCAATGCAAACCCTAATTTTCCCAATGTCCTTTTTCTCCATAGGCACAATATTAGAGACCCACTCTGCATATCTTCATGGCTAGATAAACCCCGCTTGCAATAACCGATTAATTTCCTCTCTAATCCGGTCATATATTGTAGAATTAAAACGGCGAGGGTGTTGCTTTAATGGTCGGAACCCCGACTTAATAGGAAGCCGATGCTCAACAAGTTCTCGGCTTAACCCGGGCATCTCCGTATAACTCCATGCAAAGCAATCAACATACTCCTTTTGAAGCGCGATTAATTTTATTTTATAATCGGCTTCAAGATTTTGATTTACAAAGGTCGGCCTAGGTATAGAACCATCCCCAATATCTACTTGTTCTAAAGGGTCAGCCGACGTGAAACCTTGGCCCAACTTATTGAGCTCATCAAACTCATCAATAGCCTCACAAGTATCGGTCTTACAGGTCCGATATTGTTCAACACGATGTTTTAACCAATCAACATTAGCATCCATTAAATTACATGATAATGTTGAACAGATTGTCGGTCGGTTTTAAGGATACTGGTACGAAGCCTTCCCTAGTAACACTAACAAACTGGAAATCCGAAAGGTCCCGACCAGATAAACAAGCAATAGTATCATGCCCCCCGAGCAAAGGAGCATCGGCTGTAGCTACATAGGCCGATGAGTCTGAGTGTACCACCTCAACATCGTCCCCCACCCACTGAATGAGAAACTGATGTAGGCTAGAAGGTATACACCAATTAGCGTGAATCCAGTCACACCCAAGTATAAGGTTATAGATACCTTGTATGTCGGCGACGAAGAAAGCAGTGGCCAAAGTCTTGCTTTCAACGGTCAGCTCCATGGACGCAACTCCTTTGGCCAGAATAGGATCTCCTCCTCCGACTCCAGTGATAGTCATATTGGTCTTGATCAGCTCTTCATCAGTGCCACCAAGCTTCTGGTAAAGCGAGTATGGCATCAAGTTTACGATCGCCCCGCTGTCGACCAACATCTTGTGAACTGGTGCACCATTAATGTGACCTTTTATATGCAACAGCTTAAGATGATTGACAGATTCCTCCGGCTTCTGGAACACAGCAGTTTGTGTAGCGAAGTTGAATTCCGCCGCTATCGAATCATCTCCGACCACGTAGTAGTCGGCCGATAAGTAAACCACATTGACCTCCGCCCTCTCTGGGGGAAGGCTCATAATCCACCATCTCCTCATCTTGTTCTTCAGGTGATTTCTCACTGGTTCCGATAATAGCAGCGGAGGAAGTAGGGTCATTAACACACATGTCAGATTCCATTGGAGTACTAGGAACCAATCCGGTCTTGGAATCTGGTCGGGTCGGCTCAATCCCTAATTCAGCAGTGGCTGATCCGACTTGCTCGACCCCTAGACTGGTGAAAGCCCTAGTTTGGTTTTGGTTAATCGATGAAACCTATTTGGTCTAATCCTATCACTAAAGCATGTGTGTAGCTAATAAGAAAGGATTGTGACCAAGCCAAGTGGTGGAGCTAGCAAGATGGCAACCATAGAGGATAGTGTTGGCCACAAGCACTTAAGAGATCAAGTGCTCTACCTTTGGTGAATCAAGAGAAGAAGAGAAGAGATGGAGCAAAGAGGCCCGAAGGCAAAGGTATAACCTATAGGGCTCTTTGTTTTAGTGGTCAAGACACTTAGCGAGTGTGATCACATTTAGGATACATAGCCGTACTATTAAGAGGAGATTATTCATGGCTTATGTGGTGTTCAAGTGCCACTAGGTGTTCTCAAACATATCGATGCTTTAGACCTAGTGAGTGACTAACTAAACCCTTGGTTAATGCTTTGAAAAATGCTAACACACAAGCACAAGTGGTGAAACACTTTGGTGTTGGCACATGGGAGCAAGGGTAGAAGTTAGAGATGAAAAGATGTCAAGTTAGGGGCATCGGACGCTGGCGTCGACAGCATCGGACGCTGGCGGCGGCAGCATCGGACGCTGGCCGAGCGTCCGATGGCAAACCCTAACTACTGTCAGAAGTCGAGGTAGCATCGGACGCTGGCAACGGACGCAGGCGAAACACTGTTGCAGAGTCCGATGGTCATGACGTGGCGCGAGCTAGTTTTCCAGGGAGCATCGGACGCTGGCCTGCGTCCGATGCGTTTTCGCCCTCTCTGGAACCTCTCTGCATGGTCATCGGACGCTGGGGTTGAGCGTCCGATGTAAAGGTTCCGGCGCGCCCGATGTGGCGCCAAAATGAGCTGAAAAGAGTGAGCGGCATTGGAGCGTCCGATGCCACATTAACCAGCGCGGGAAAGAATATGACCGTTGGGATCTAACGGGCTGAATTCATAGCACGGGGACACGTGGTGCTCATCGGAGCATCGGACGCTGGGGCAGCGTCCGATGGCCCCGACACCGGCGCGTCCGATGGCTCTGTTTCGGGCCCAACGGCTAGGCCGACTTGTGTGGCCTATTTAAGGGGCTTGGCCGGCTTGCTAGGTTTCTCTCTTGCACATTTTGATTCCTAAGCATTCTAGTGAGCCTTGGCAAGCCTCCCAACTCATCTCCCAAGTTGATTTGATCAAACCAAGTGAGATTGAGTGATCTAGTGCGTGATTTGAAAGAGTTCAATCTAGTGGCACTAGTTCTTCGCATCGGCATTGAGTTTTCTTGTTACTCTTGGCATTTTCCGGTGCCTAGACGGCTTGGAGGTGTTTGAGGTGGTTTTGGCAAGAGAAGGAGATTGTTCTTGGCCACCACCGATCGAGATTGTGAGAGTTTTTGGAGCCTCACCTCGCCGGAGCGGCAAGAGGCATCCTTAGTGGATTGCTCGTGTCATTGAGCTACCTCACTAGTGGTAGATTCTTGTGGCGCTCTTTGTGAGCTTGGCTTTGCGCCGATTAGCCACCGGGTCACCTAGTGTTGGTCGACACAACGGGGAGTAGCGTGCCGGCAAGCACGTGAACCTCGGGATAAATCTTTGTCTCCCGAGTGCTTATTGTGGTTGTGTCCCATTCTCGGTGATTGGTTTTCATCTTCACATTTTTGGTGATTGGCTTCACAAGTGGGTTTCACCGGTGATTGGTTCTCTACGTGGCGATCCCGAAGGCTCGGTGAAACCCTCTCTACCTAGCTCATTTACTTTGTGTATTTACTTTGAGCTACTTTATTCGTGTAGACATCATCTCTTGTTGTATACCTTTTGTCACATACTTTGTGTAGCTAGTTGTCATTAGCTTGCTTAGTTTGTTTATTGCACTTACTTGTCTCATATACATTTCGTATATCATACTTGTGCTAGAGCTATATTGTTTTATTCCGCCTTTGTCATTAGCTCTAGTTGATTGTGTGACATAGAAATATTAGGTAGAATTGTTGGATAGGTGGCTTGCAACACACTATTAGGCTAGCGCAAAAAGCTTCGCCGTTTGTTATACTAATAGTGTTTGCCTAAGTGATTTTGTAGATTTTAAATTAGGCTATTCACCCCCCCTCTAGCCAATTTTGGACCTTTCAACTGGTATCAGAGCCGTGGTCACCGTTTGTTTGAGGCTTAACATCCTCCGGTGTTAAAATGGCTCAAATCAACTATATGGGGAAGCCACCACATTTTGACGGCACCAACTTCGATTGTTGGAAGAGGAAGATGTGTGCATTCACAAGAGGAATGAATAGAAAGATATGGGATGTGATTGAGCATGACTTTGTGGTAATTGATCCCACAAGTCCCACTCCTAGAGAAGAAGAGAAGCTTCAATGGAATGATGTGGCAATCAACTTGTTCTATGAAGCCTTTGACACAAAGGTGTTTGAGCAAGTCAAAGACCTTGAAAAGGCAAGTGAGATTTGGGAGAGATTGGAGGAGACCTATGAAGGCACCAAGGCGGTCAAGAGTGCCAAGCTATATATCCTCAAGGACAAGCTTGCTACCTTCAAGATGCAAGATGATGAGAGCATACCGGAGATGTTTCACCGGTTGCAAGTGATCATAAATGACTTGAAGGCTTTGGGAGAGAAAGTGGAGGACAAGGACTTTTCTCACAAGTTCTTGAGATGCTTACCACCAAGGTTTGACACTTTGGTGACCATCCTAGTGAGGGAAGGATTGGATACGGTAACCCCAAACCAAGTACTAGGTGATGTGGTCACTCAAGACACATACCGTGTGGAAAGGGATGGGGGAGCCCAAGAGGAAGAGAAGAAGAAGAAGACCATAGCATTCAAGGCATCATCTTCCAAGAGCAAGAGCAAGGGAAAAGCAAAGAAGGAAGAAAGTGATGATGAAGCAAACACAAGTTTGACTGAAATGGATGATGAGGAGATGGTTCTATTTGTGAAGAGATTTGGCAAATTCATGAAGAAGAAAGGCTATGGAGCAAGAAAGAGAAGAGATGGAATCAAAAGCACAACTAAAAGGTGCTATAGATGCAAGAGCAAGGATCACTTCATTGCGGATTGTCCACAATCTAGTGATGAAGATGATGATGACAAGAAGAACAAGAAGAAGAAAGACAAGAAAGAAAGAAAAGAAAAGAAAGAAAAGAAGATAGGAAAGAAGAAGGGTGGATCCTATGTCGTGACATGGGATAGTGATGCTTCCTCAAGCGATGATGATGATTCTAGTGATGATGAGAGGAAGACCACCAAGAAGAAGGCTATGGCTAGTCTTGCCATATCAAGCAAGCCTTCTATCTTCAACACTCCATCGACATTCTTCATGGCTAAGGCCACTAAGGTATCATTCGATGAGAGTGATAGTGAGAGTGAGAGTGATGATGATGAGGAGTACTCAAAGGAGGACCTCATGAGCATGCTACAAGATGCTCACTCTTACATTGAGACTAAGAGGAAGGAGTGCAAAGAGTTGCGCAAGGCCAACAAGGCTCTTGAGCAATCCTTTGATGAGCTCAAGTCTACTCATGAGAGGCTAGAGGAAGCCCATGAGAAGCTTGATCAAGCTCACACTAGGCTTAAGGAAGCCCACCCCTCCCTCCTTGATCAAAGTAAGATTGAGGATGTTGTAGAGACATGCAATGTAGGAGTAACTTGTGACATACTTGATGAATCATTTTATGCTCCTATTATTGTTGCTCCCATCAATGCATCATCATCATCTAGCTCAACTAAAATGCTTACTTCTACTACTTGTGATTCTTCATTAGTTGTAGAAAATGAGAACCTTAAAAACAAGGTTGTTGAGCTCACTCATGCCTTAGGCAATGCCTATGGTGGAGATGCCCGCTTGCTTAAGTGCTTGGGTAGCCAAAGGTGTCCACTCAACAAGGAGGGACTTGGCTATACCCCCAAGAAGGGCAAGGCGGCCTTTGCTCCTCACAAGACTAGTTTTGTGAAGAGCAATGGTCGGTATTGCTACAATTGCAAGCAATCCGGGCACAAGCAAAATTGTTTTAAAAAGAACAAGAACAAGAACATTGCTCATGTTTCATCTATTAGACTTGATTCTTGTTATATGCTTACAAAGGGCACTAATGGTGTGAAAGCTAAGTACATTGGTGCACCCATGGTTGGCCTAAAGAAGAAGGCAATTTGGGTGCCCAAGAGCTTGGTGACTAACCTTGGAGGACCCAAAAAGGTTTGGGTACCTAAAAAGAATTGATCTCTTTTGTAGGTGAACTATAAAGCGGGAGGAAGGCATTGGGTGCTTGATAGTGGGTGCACTCAACACATGACCGGAGATGGTAGAATGTTCAAATCAATCAACACTAGTGGCAATAATCATGCGGATGCTATCACATTTGGTGACAACAAGAAAGGCAAGGTCAAAGGTTTGGGCAAGATTGCAATATCCAATGACTTGAGTATCTCCAATGTGCTATTAGTGGAATCTCTCAACTTCAATCTATTGTCTGTGGCACAATTATGTGACTTGGGGTTCAAATGCATATTCGGTGTTGATGATGTGGAGATAGTGAGTGTTGATGGAAGTGACTTGGTGTTCAAAGGATTTAGATATGAGAACCTTTATTTGGTGGACTTTGATGCAAGTGAAGCTCAATTAACAACATGCTTATTCACCAAATCAAGTATGGGTTGGCTATGGCATAGACGCTTGGGACATGTTGGAATGAAGCAACTAAAGAGACTAGTAAAGCATGACATGGTGAGAGGGCTAAAAGATGTTTACTTTGAGAAGGACAAGCTTTGTAGTGCATGCCAAATGGGAAAGCAAGTTGGAAACACCCATCCAAACAAAGGAATGATGAGCACTACACATGCACTTGAGTTATTGCACATGGACTTGTTTGGACCAACTACATATGCAAGTATTGGGGGAAACAAGTATGGCTTTGTGATAGTGGATGACTATACAAGATACACATGAGTCTTCTTTCTCATTGACAAAAGTGAAGTGTTTGGCATATTCAAAACCTTTGTCAAGAAAAGCCAAAATGAGTTTGATAGAAGAATCAAGAAAGTGAGAAGTGACAATGGAAGTGAATTTAGAAACACAAGAGTTGATGAGCTATGTGATGATTTTGGAATCAAACATCAATTCTCGGCCAAGTATACTCCTCAATCCAATGGGATAGTTGAAAGGAAGAATAGGACACTCATTGATATGTCAAGATCCATGCTTAGTGAATACAATGTGAGTGATTCTTTTTGGGCCGAAGCAATCAACACGGCATGCTATTATAGCAACTAGCTCTATTGTCACCCTCTATTGAAGAAGACACCATATGAGCTCCTCAATGATAGAAAGCCCAACATTGCATATTTCCTGGTTTTTGGGTGCAAATGCTACATATTGAAGAAAGGCACAAGACTTGGCAAATTTGAGAAGAAGTGTGATGAAGGGTTCCTACTTGGTTACTCCACCACAAGCAAAGCATATAGAGTGTGGAATGACACAACAAGAATAGTTGAAGAAGTCCATGATGTTGAGTTTGATGAAACCAATGGCTCACATGAAGAACAAGATAATCTAGATGATGTGAGAGGAACACAATTGGTGGAAGCTATGAAAAACATGGACATTGGTGATATAAGGCCAAATCAAGTGATTGACATAGAAGATGACAAAGATCAAGTGCTCTCCCCTCCAACCATGCATGACAATGATGTTCCAAGCTCTAGTGGTTCCCAAGATCAACAAGATACTAGTGCAAGTGCTCAACCGCAACAAGTGCTTCAACCAACACATATTGCAAGAGATCATCCTTTGGATCAAATTGTTGGTGACATAAGAAGAGGTGTGCAAACAAGATCAATATTGGCATCCTTTTGTGAACACTACTCATTTGTATCATCCATTGAGCCAACCAAGATTGATGAAGCTTTGATGGATGTTGATTGGGTGAATGCAATGCATGAAGAGTTGAACAACTTCACCCGCAATGATGTTTGGGAGTTAGTGGAAAGACCAAAGAATACAAATGTGATTGGGACAAGATGGGTCTTCCGGAACAAGCAAGATGAAGATGGCATAGTTGTTAGAAACAAAGCAAGATTGGTTGCACAAGGGTACACTCAATTGGAAGGTATTGACTTTGGAGAAACCTATGCACCGGTTGCTAGATTGGAGGCCATAAGAATTCTACTTGCATATGCTTGTTCTCACAACATCAAGCTCTATCAAATGGATGTCAAGAGTGCATTTCTCAATGGATTCATCAATGAGCTAGTGTATGTTGAGCAACCTCCTGGATTCGAAGATTTGAAGAAACCCAACCATGTATACAAGCTCAAGAAAGCACTTTATGGGTTGAAGCAAGCACCAAGAGCATGGTATGAAAGATTGAGGGATTTCTTGCTATCGAAGGGTTTCAAGATGGGGAAGGTTGACACCACTCTCTTCACCAAGAAGATTGGAAGTGACTTGTTTGTGTTGCAAATCTATGTGGATGACATCATATTTGGATCAACCAACCAAGACTTTTGTGAAGAGTTTGGAGAGATGATGGCTAAGGAGTTTGAGATGTCTATGATTGGAGAACTAAGTTACTTCCTTGGTCTACAAATCAAGCAAATGAAGAAAGGCACATTTGTTAGTCAAGGCAAGTACATCAAGGACATGCTCAAGAAGTTTGGGTTAGATGAAGCAAAAACAATAACCACTCCAATGGGCACAAATGGACATTTGGATAGTGACTCTAGTGGTGACATGGTGGATCAAAAGTTATATCGGTCAATGATTGGAAGCCTACTCTATGTGACCGCATCAAGACCGGATGTCATGTTTAGTGTGTGCATGTGTGCAAGGTTCCAAGCTTCACCAAGAGAAAGTCATTTGAAGGCAACCAAAAGAATATTGAGATATTTGAAGCACCCTCCAAATGTTGGACTATGGTATCCCAAGGGCTCTCAATTTGAATTGATTGGATACTCAGATTCCGATTATGCGGGATGCAAGGTGGATAGGAAGAGCACATCGGGCACTTGTCAATTGCTTGGAAGATCACTTGTCTCATGGTCATCAAAGAAGCAAAATAGTGTTGCACTCTCTACCGCCGAAGCCGAATACATATCCGCGGGTAGTTGTTGTGCACAATTGCTATGGATGAAAGCAACATTGCAAGATTATGGAATCAAGTTTGGACAAGTCTCATTGCTATGTGATAATGAGAGCGCCGTCAAAATAGCCACCAACCCGGTTCAACATTCAAGAACAAAGCACATTGACATAAGGCATCACTTCATTAGAGATCATCAAGCAAAGAAAGACATATCTATTGAGAGTGTGGGCACCGATGATCAACTTGCTGATATCTTCACCAAGCCACTAGATGAGAGAAGGTTTTGCAAACTAAGGAATGAATTGAATATCCTAGACTTCTCCAACATGAGTTGAATGCACCCCCACTTATGACATGCCTCTCCTCCAAGCAAGCAAAGGTGAAATTGTTTGGCATGTGCATTCATTCTTATTAGGTTGTGATCTAGTTCATATAGCCATCATATTGCTTAATTAGGCTCATTCATGGTAAATCAAATGAATTTGAAGTATATATGGTACCACTATTGCTTCTATGCTTGACTTGATCTAGTGGTAGCATATAACTTGTTTGTGAGCTTGTAACTCTAGTGTTTGGTCTAGTAAGTGAGCAATGGGTGTTTAACCAACGTGAGTAAGATAACCATTGTATGATGTGTGAAGAAGCTTACTCTAGAGCAAACCGTGTTAGATATCCTATGCTCATGAGCTAGATTAAGCCATAACTTGACTTAATTTGATCCCCACATATGATGTTTGTCTCTTTTCCTTAAAACTTACCCCACTCTTTATGATAATTGGTGACAAAGGGGGAGAGAAAATGATGCAACAAAGATATGCTAGAAAGGGGGAGACAATAAAAGAATATAAGCTTCAAGTGGTTTAGTGGTCTCAAGTAGGATCGGAGCATACAAATAGGGGGAGCAAGCTCATAAACATAATTGTTGCATTTGAAATGTGCATATTCATATGTTTTGAAAGCAATGCATAAGCTATTTATTATTGATATTCATGCTTATGTGGTGAATGCTAGTGTTAGAACATGATTGATGATATGACTCACTAGCATGAATAGGATGATAACTAGACATACTTATATTTTTGTGTTTTTCAAGTAGCTCAAGAGCCTTATTATTATGTTGATCTCACGGGGTTCTTGAGGTTTGATGTATGTCTAGCGACAAATGATGCTAAGGATGGTTTAACATGTGCACTCCGATTGGTATCACGCTTCAAAGGTCCATTCTTATGCCTTAGCATCATCATTGGTAGTATTGCTCACCACATTTCATATCCATACATATGTGCAAATTTTAGAACCAAACTCTATAGCATATATGTAGGGGGAGCTAATACTATCAATGTGGTTACTCAAATTTAAATCACATATCTTTGTATAGGTTGTCATCAATTACCAAAAAGGGGGAGATTGAAAGCCCTAGTTTGGTTTTGGTTAATCGATGAAACCTATTTGGTCTAATCCTATCACTAAAGCATGTGTGTAGCTAATAAGAAAGGATTGTGACCAAGCCAAGTGGTGGAGCTAGCAAGATGGCAACCATAGAGGATGGTGTTGGCCACAAGCACTTAAGAGATCAAGTGCTCTACCTTTGGTGAATCAAGAGAAGAAGAGAAGAGATGGAGCAAAGAGGCCCGAAGGCAAAGGTATAACCTATAGGGCTCTTTGTTTTAGTGGTCAAGACACTTAGCGAGTGTGATCACATTTAGGATACATAGCCGTACTATTAAGAGGAGATTATTCACGGCTTATGCGGTGTTCAAGTGCCACTAGGTGTTCTCAAACATATCGATGCTTTAGACCTAGTGAGTGACTAACTAAACCCTTGGTAAATGCTTTGAAAAATGCTAACACACAAGCACAAGTGGTGAAACACTTTGGTGTTGGCACATGGGAGCAAGGGTAGAAGTTAGAGATGAAAAGATGTCAAGTTAGGGGCATCGGACGCTGGCGTCGGCAGCATCGGACGCTGGCGTCGGCCGCATCGAACGCTGGCCGAGCGTCCGTTGGCAAACCCTAACTACTGTCAGAAGTCGAGGTAGCATCGGAGCTGGCAACGGACGCAGGCGAAACACTGTTGCAGAGTCCGATGGTCATGACGTGGCGCGAGCTAGTTTTCCAGGGAGCATCAGACGCTGGCCTGCGTCCGATGCAGGACCATCGGACACGTCCGATGCGTTTTGGCCCTCTCTGGAACCTCTCTACATGGTCATCAGACGCTGGGGTTGAGCGTCCGATGTAAAGGTTCCGGCGCGCCCGATGTGGCGCCAAAATGAGCTGAAAAGAGTGAGCGGCATCGGAGGGTCCGATGCCTGGCATCGGCGCGTCCGATGCCACATTAACCAGCGCGGGAAAGAATATGACCGTTGGGATCTAACGGGCTGAATTCATAGCACGGGGACACGTGGTGCTCATCGGAGCATCGGACGCTGGGGCAGCGTCCGATGGCCCCGACACCGGCGCGTCCGATGGCTCTGTTTCGGGCCCAACGGCTAGGCCGACTTGTGTGGCCTATTTAAGGGGCTTGGCCGGCTTGCTAGGTTTCTCTCTTGCACATTTTGATTCCTAAGCATTCTAGTGAGCCTTGGCAAGCCTCCCAACTCATCTCCCAAGTTGATTTGATCAAACCAAGTGAGATTGAGTGATCTAGTGCGTGATTTGAAAGAGTTCAATCTAGTGGCACTAGTTCTTCGCATCGGCATTGAGTTTTCTTGTTACTCTTGGCATTTTCCGGTGCCTAGACGGCTTGGAGGTGTTTGAGGTGGTTTTGGCAAGAGAAGGAGATTGTTCTTGGCCACCACCGATCGAGATTGTGAGAGTTTTTGGAGCCTCACCTCGCCGGAGCGGCAAGAGGCATCCTTAGTGGATTGCTCGTGTCATTGAGCTACCTCACTAGTGGTAGATTCTTGTGGCGCTCTTTGTGAGCTTGGCTTTGCGCCGATTAGCCACCGGGTCACCTAGTGTTGGTCGACACAACGGGGAGTAGCGTGCCGGCAAGCACGTGAACCTCGGGATAAATCTTTGTCTCCCGAGTGCTTATTGTGGTTGTGTCCCATTCTCGGTGATTGGTTTTCATCTTCACATTTTTGGTGATTGGCTTCACAAGTGGGTTTCACCGGTGATTGGTTCTCTACGTGGCGATCCCGAAGGCTCGGTGAAACCCTCTCTACCTAGCTCATTTACTTTGTGTATTTACTTTGAGCTACTTTATTCGTGTAGACATCATCTCTTGTTGTATACCTTTTGTCACATACTTTGTGTAGCTAGTTGTCATTAGCTTGCTTAGTTTGTTTATTGCACTTACTTGTCTCATATACATTTCGTATATCATACTTGTGCTAGAGCTATATTGTTTTATTCCGCCTTTGTCATTAGCTCTAGTTGATTGTGTGACATAGAAATATTAGGTAGAATTGTTGAATAGGTGGCTTGCAACACACTATTAGGCTAGCGCAAAAAGCTTCGCCGTTTGTTATACTAATAGTGTTTGCCTAAGTGATTTTGTAGATTTTAAATTAGGCTATTCACCCCCCTCTAGCCAATTTTGGACCTTTCAACTGGTAGGCACCTGACCCGAGGTGGTCGGATTGGGGTCTGACCTGATTGGTTCCGAAGCCACTTCAGCAGATTCGGTGCCCAGGTTGGTCGACTCAGGATCCGACCTGTCCAGCTCTACAATTGTCAAAGTCGGCTTTTGGTTACAAGCCGGCTCTTCACTCACTCGCTTGCCCTGAGGGAAAACAGGATGTGTCGAGTTAAATATATCTTCCCTCATTTTCTCGAGCCGTTCCTGCCTCTGTTTGCTGCAGCGGGCCCTCTGCAGCTTCCTTCGCTGAGTCTTACTTAAACCAGGAGGTCACCACCTGGGCTGCATGTATTTGGGATCACGCTCAACAGGCTTTTCTACTTCTGCCCCGGTTGAAGTATTTTGAGTTTCCGGACCCTTTTCTGCAGTTGGTTCCTTGACTGCCATCGGCTCGGGTTCGTCGGCAAGAGGGACTTTCATAGATCCGATCGTAATAGTAGGTATAGGATCGGATCTGGTCGGAGAAGTAACGGGGGCACTTTGCATGTTCTTAGGTATATAGATTTGTCACACTTGCGCCTTCCCCATTTCCTGAGAGGTCAAAGTCCTTGACGTGATCAGCCGATTTTGATTTACGCCTCTAGAGCTTGGTCGATCACCTAAACGATCGAACACTGAGATCCTTGTGGGCTGACTGATAGGCATTCCCCATCCTAGTTGGTAGTACATATGTGCTGGCACAGGGTAAGGTACCCACACTCCTTGAGGACCCCATTGTGGCGGTGGTGAGATAGGAGGTGCCCATTGGTGCAGATATGGAACGACCTTCGGTGTTGGAGACACTGCCCGAGACACCACCATTTGCTTAGGCTTCTCATTCTCACACTTAGGGGGAGTAGACTCTCTTTTTTAAGGGCTGATTCTGAGAATCGGCCTTTGGCTGCTTGCACTTAGCCATGAGCCTATCAAAGGTGCATGGCTCCCTAGCAACTTTCCCCTTACTCCTATCTGCATTGGTCTTCCAAGTGCCAACCTCGGACTTCTGCAGGACAAATGTGCGTAGGACATGTACTTCGGAAGGGGTAGGGTCTTTAGAACCAGCTGGACCGACTGCATCAGTCGGCTTATTGCTTCCATTGGGGTCAGGAGAAACCTACTTGACCTGGTCGGCTTTCTGCTCCAACTACACTAGTTGTTTTGAAGATGAACCAGACTGGTCGATTTGAAGACCCAACCTGGTCAGTCTCTGTTGTGTCATCCTGGTCTCGAAATATCTTTGTTTATGCAAGTGTCGTGCTGACCCTGCAATAATGGTGAGCTTGCTTTTTCCATCATCACCTTTCTCGAGCACCACCTTGTGCCCCGAATCACTCTCAGTATTCGGTGTAACTCGTGGTTCGTCGATGATCACATTCTTTCCTCTGGTCGTATCGGCTTGCTCTGGACGAATCAGAACAACAGGATTCCCTGCTTCCACCATGTGCACTGGGAAAAGGGTAGTACTGATCTGCATCTCAGTTAGACTCAATCGTCCTTCGTTGAGGGTCGATTGGACCTATCGATGGAAAACATTGCAGTCATTAGTGGCGTGAGAGAAAGAATTATGGTATTTGCAGTAAGCCCTCCTTTTTAATTCATCGGGTGATGACAAAGTATAATTAATTTTGAGATAACCGAATTTAAGTAATTCATCAAATATTCGGTCACATTTAGAAAAATCAAAAGTAAACTTCACCTCCTCACCCCGATTCTTTTGAATCGGTTTAAGGGAAGGACATGTGACTAGTTTATTCTGCGTTGGCCATAAAATTTCGGTAGCGCAACAATCTTTAGACTCATCGTCGGAACTATCATAATTTATCTCGGCAATGTGCACGCCCAATCGATGAGTCTTATGAGGATCGTAAGGTTCTTTAAGGCGCGATTCTATGGAAACGGCCTTCTTCAACAGTTGATTTACACTAAAGAAATCATGATGCTCAAGTTTATCCTTGATCTCTCGACGTAGACCAGCTAGACATAGATCTGTTAGATCTCTGTCGGAAATCATCAAATGGAAACATCGGTTCTTAATTTCTTTAAAACGCTTAAAGAAGTCAACCACAGACTCGCTACGCCCTTGTCGAACCGACGTGAGGTGTGACAACCTAGTTTCTGGAACCCCGTCATAAAAGTGATTATGAAATTTTTCTTCTAACTCGGCCCAAGAACCTATGGTGCATTCTGGTAGTGACGTAAACCAGGCAAAAACCGTACCAGTTAAAGACAAAGGAAAATGTCGTACATTCATATAATCTAAGGTACTAGCTTCGCCCATTTGTGCAGGAACATGCTGACATGTTCCACAGTTGTTTTACTACCGTCATCGCTAAATTTATAAAAATCCGGTACCCTCCAACCATCAGGTGCTTTCATGAAATCAAAACACGAAGGGTACGGTTTCGAATAAGTGGTTCGGGTAGGCTTAAACTGGACCCCCAAGTTGGTCTCAAGAGACCTAGTTATTTCTTCCTTGAACCGATTAATGGCTCGTCCAAAATCGGTGTCAGCAAGGTTAGGAGTGCCACTATGCATGGGGTTATGGCTCGGAGACTTCGGTGGATTGGGCAACACTGTTCCCTGTCCTCTTGAAGTCCTGTTTGCCGCTGTACCCTGGTCGGTCTGTGCGGTCCGACCAGTGCCACAGTGGAGACTATTGGTATACATCGATGTACTAGCTTCACCGTGAGCGGTCCTGCCAGTATCGTTTCCTGATTGCGTTTGGCCAAACTCTGTGTGTGAGGTTTGGCCTTTGAAGAAATTAAAAGGCATACCGAACTGTGGTTGTCCGGTAGGGCGATCAGGTTCAACGGTCTTACCCTCTAGCTTATCCATGCGGTCACTAAGTAACTTAAACGAATGTTGAATAGTATTGGCAAGAGTTTTTGGTGTATCAACCAGCATCGCGGAATAATTAGCATGGGTAGGGTAAGAATCTTCCGGTACCTTGGTGTTTACCTTGTTAGTAGCGTCTTCAGCGGTTGTAGTTGACGTGGTAGGGATGACCTCGCTGAAGTCTGGTTCCTTGTCTTGAGTGACCCTGCCGTGCCGATCCTTCGAGCAGCTTTCCAGGAAAGCCTTCAAGACGGCGTCAAGCTTGGCCTGTGCTTGTTGCTTTAATTCGTCGGGGAGCTCGTCGATGCCCGCAGGACGGACGATGTTATCCTTATCAGTAGCACTGTCTTTGCCGCCCATGTTGGCAGTAGATGAAATCTCAATCTTCCCCAGCGGAGTCACCAAAAAGTGTGTTGATGTCGGAAGTGATCCGAATCAAACACCAGCAGGGCTAGAACGTCCGGAGAGGTTGTAGTTCAACCTGAAGCAGCAGAGATCGTGGCTAAGTCGATGAAAACCGATCTAGAGACCGGTTTAGATCGATCTATGGTTTTAGATCCTTGTGTTGATAACTCTAGAACTCCTCCCGGGAAGACCCGTTGGGGAGAAGCACGTAGAGGTTGTCCTAGGACCAGCAAGGCCGCCTAGAACGCCGTCGAGTCTCGCCGGGAGACGCGCCGAACAACAAGGTAAAGGGGAAAAAGAGTTCAAAAGGGTAGTAGATTGATTTTGATCGATTAGGGTTGGATGCCTCAATCGGCCATGATCCTCTCATATATATAGAGGGGGTTGATCTTATCCCAATAGGAAACATCTTCAGATACGATGTCTAAGTTTCCTATCCGGACTCTATCAACATATAAAATCCAATCCGGACATGACAAGGTAACCCTGATCTCGCCGATCCTTGGATCGACCAGATCGGTCTAATGGGCTTTATCAGCCTATACTGATCAACAAATCGTCCTTACAAGAGAAGGATCCACATATTGACTCAGCATTCATCACAACCATAAGGCCTCCGACCAGGGCCACCTGGTCGGACATAACCTGAGCGATCGGAAACCCAAAATGATCAGGCCCATTTAAACATCTGATCTCTCAAGAGACAAATTTGACCCTAATATTACAGGCCGAACACCTTTTTAAATTCATCTTTATCTGTGACATTTTTGAGTGTCAACACCAACATTGCTTAGTGCCTCGTTTTTGCCTTGAGTGTTAAATAAAAAACACTCGGCAAAAAAGCTTCTTTGCCGAGTGTTAAAGATAATTTTCAATTCAAATTTTGAAGCAGTAAATTAATCCAAATCAAAAAATTAACTACAAAGTTGTTTAAACCATCAATAATTGTGAACAAATTTATTTTAAGTTTGTCAAATGAAGGAATCACCAAAACAAAAATTGTTCATCTTGATGAGTTAAACAACTTTGTAGTCGAAAACTTTTTCATTTGGATTAATTTACAGCTTCAACATATGATTTAAAAATTGGCTTTGCCGAGTGTAAAAAAAAACACTCGGCAAAAAAAATTCTTTGCCGAGTGTTTTTATCTGGCACTCGGCAAAGAAGCTCTTTGCCTAGTGCCAAAAAAAAACACTCGGCAAAGATTGATTTTCCCCGTAGTGATTGGGATGATAGTGAGAAATAGAAACATATCAAACGTTATTATCGTCTTAATATTAGACATATACATGCATGCATATAGATAACAGCAGACCACATACGTGTGATACGTCGGGTTGGCTTGGTTTGGTTAGCATGTACACACTTAAATGCCGCCACAGTGGCGTGTCGGGCAACAACGCTGGCTGGCCGGCCTGAGTGGAGTGTGTGTGTATATAAGCATGTCTTTGTCGAGCATGCACGCCAAGCAGACAGATCATCGATCGACAAGGCGTGAGCCGTGAGCGAGCGAGCGAGCTATATAGGCCTGGTAGTGAGGGCGTGAGGCTGGCAGTTATTACCTCTGTATGTAGCCCGGAGACGACAGCCTGAGAGCTGAGAAGAAGATCATATATATCGAAGGGTACATACATACGGTGATGGATCGCATGGAAGAACTCGGCGGGACATGGCGGAAGGTGATGCCTTACATGGCCATGGTGTTTCTTCAGTTCGGCTTCGCGGGGATGTTCCTCATCTCCGTGGCGTCCCTGCGGCAGGGAATGAGCCACTATGTCCTAGTTGTCTACCGGAACGTAGCCGCAGCCATTGTTATGGCTCCGTTCGCGCTCTGGTTTGAGAGGTGATTATATATGGATCTATCATTCTGTCCTTGTTAATTATATGTTCTATATCTATGCTGCTCTGCTAGATTTTTTTTTTGCTAGGCCAATAGGCAAGATAAAATAAATAAATAATAATGGAGATGCACATCTACGTGCCTTCTCTCTAGTTGGCTCCGGGCAAAAGCAGAGTTTTCTCAAAATAAAAGAGAAGCAGAAACATCTCTTTATTATTAATTGAAGTGTCCACGATAAGTATAGTGTGAATTTCGTACTCCCTCGCTGAAAGGATCAATTCCTAGAATCCATGCTAACTATGACTAACTTTATAGAAAAAGAGTAATAACATCTATGATATAAAATAAAAATATTATGAAAATATATTATATGATATACTTAATGATACAAATTTGATATCATTAATCTTGATAGTTTTTTTCTACAAATTTGATTAATTTTATAAAGTTTGACTTAAGACAATTATAAAAATCTATTTATTCAGGAACAAAGAGAGTATAAGCAGGTAGAAACAAAAGTAGCTTTCGGTGTGTCAATGTTACTAAAAAGTTCATCCTATCGTTATAGCTAGAGTTATTGATTGATCGTATGGTTCAAAGAAGAAAAGGAAATAATGAAAGTTGTGTGACTAAAGTTGGATCGCAAAGCAAGAAAGCGACCTCGTGTTCATTATTAACAGTATACCGTCCTTTCTCGTGTCACAGGAAAACAAGGCCTAAAATGAGCCTATCGGTGTTCGTCAAGATCCTTGCTTTGGGACTACTCGAGTAACTTAACGATTAACACAATTACCCTTTTTATATGGATCTTTCAGTTTGTATAGTACATACTAATTTTTTTTATTAACACATATATGCATGTATACTTTCCTTTGAAAAATTACGTACTCAATTAAGGCCCGTGCTGGACCAAAACTTCATCTATATCGGAGTCAATAGCACATCAGCAAGCTTCGCCTCGGCGTTAACCAACATATTGCCAGCTCTAACTTTTGTAAATGCCATCATACTCAGGTGAAGAAGCTCTACACTACAATATATCTTTTATTTATAGATAGAAATGGTCCTACGTACTGAAAACTGAAAACTGAACATGCAATGATCGATTAATATAAACAAGGATGGAGAGAATAGAGATTAAGGAGCGACGGAGCCAGGCTAAGATTGCGGGCACGGCCATAACCGTCGCGGGTGCCTTGCTTATGATACTTTTCATGGGCCCCATCATCAACTTCCCATGGAGCAAGCACATCAACCACACATCCGACGACAGCGGTGGTGCCCACAACACCGGCGGCCACTGGCTCATGGGCACCTTCATGATCCTGTTAAGCTGCTTCTGCTGGTCTGCCTTCTTCATACTCCAAGTAAGTACTTAGTACTAATTACGTACTGTACTACCTAAAACTCCAGTCTCCAGGTCGATCTGTCCACCCCACTTACGTACTGTACGTAGTAATAATTATACTATACGTACGAAATTTTTCAGTCATATACGTTGAGGAGTTACCCATGTGGACTCTCCTTGACCACTCTGATATGCGCATTGGGCGCCGCGGAGAGCGGCGCGGTCGCCCTAGTCATGGAGCGTGACACTAAAGCTTGGTCCATCGGCTTTGACATGAGACTCTTCACGGCCGTCTACTCTGTAAGTACGTACGTACTTGATGTATGTATGTCGTTAATCTGCATGCCATGCATGTACGATTGATTAATTGACCGTGTATGATGAATGCTTGTGCCTCTGTTGCTGCAGGGAATAATGTGTTCGGGAGTTGCTTACTACGTGCAAGGGATAGTGATTAAGGAGAGGGGCCCAGTATTTGTGACTGCGTTTAGCCCACTCTGCATGATTATAGTCACTGTGCTAGGCTCCTTCATTCTTTCTGAGGTGGTAACTTTAGGAAGGTACATGTACATACACACACCCATGTCTGATCCAAGATTAACTACTGCTACTTATTTCATATTAATTAGTGCCTAATTTACAAGGACATAACAAACTGCAGCATTATATTGTTGTGATCCTCGACATGCATGTGTGTAGGCTGATTGGTGCGACAGTCATTGTTGTTGGCCTCTATTTGCTCATCTGGGGCAAGAACAAGGACCATCTAGAGTCTGTTGATAATAAGGAAAACAGTTTTGGGATTGGGAAGCACAAGACTTTTGAGCTACCGTGCTCAACTTCTGACGTTGACAAAACAAGCACTCTCGGCAGCATCTAGCAGCTACTTACTGAAGAGTATGTAAGGAACACACACAGCTTGAGTCGTGAACCTGCTGACATCGGTGCGTGTCCGTGTCCGTGTCCGTGTCCGTGTGTGTCTCTGCTGTCCTGCACTCCTGCTTCTCCTATCGCACCCATTGATAAAAAACTTAAAAGGCTAGCGGCCGGCCTAGCATGTAATCGCCTCATTGCAGTGAAAAATGTAATTTTAGCATATATGGTGTGTCCCGTTCTGCATATTTATGGTGAGGAACCATCAAATTTTAAGTGAAAAGAAATTGTTCTAGGATCTGCATATGAATCGTGCATCTGGCCATTTTTAATTTCAGGTTACGTTCTTCGTACCCGTTCCCGTACCGTGGAAACCATATATCCAGCGACGTTCAATAACGGTTCTCATAATAAGTTTCTAAAACGAGTCCGTAAGTCGGCCTCCTCACATATGCGGCCGCCGCAGCGACTCCCACCCGAGCGCCGCCGCCGTCCCTCCGCTGGTCCCCTTCTCTCCTCCCTTTGATATATCGTTAGAGGCCAGAGGGAGTGGAGATCTATTGTTTTTAATAATTTTCTCTAATGGATCGAGTTTTTAGGGTTTAAGTCTCTCCATAGCAAGTATTGTGGTATTAGAGATTTATCTTCTTCTTCTCTTCGGTGACGGTGAAGGGGAAAGATGAAATTGTCTTCTCTATGGCGGCTCCATTGAAGATGCGACAACTTCGGCGTTAGTATCTTCACCGACGTGACGACATGAAGACTTTTATTTCTGGACAGCGGCATCAAGACACGAAGATGATCTCGCTGCTATGGAATAATTTTCTCCTATCCTTTCTTCGTTTTGTTGTTGTTGAACCTGACCACGATGAAGGACTAGGGAGTACTACAGGAAAACCAATCTTTGCCGAGTGCCTCACACTTTGCCGAGTGTTTTTTTTCGGGCACTCGACAAAGAGCTTCTTTGCCGAGTGCCAAATAAAAACACTTGGCAAAGAAAAAACACTAGGCAAAGATTTTCTTTGCCGTGTGCAAAAAAAAAACACTCGGTAAAGAAATTCTTTGTCGAGTGTTTTTTCCGGGCAATTTCTTTGCCGAGTGTTTTTTTAGCACTTGGCAAAGAGCTCTTTGCCGAGTGTTTTTTTACACTCGGCAAAGCCAATTTTCAAATTACATTTTGAAGCAGTAAATTAGTCCAAATGAAAAAGTTTTCAACTACAAAGTTGTTTAACTTATCAAGATGAATAATTTTTGTTTTGGTGATTTCTTCATTTAACAAATTTAAAATAAATTTGTTACAAATCCTACATATCTTTCCGGTAGTTTATCAAACTACAAGAGTGATATATAATGTTTGTGAATAATATTAGAATGACAATGTCAGATGGGCAAACGGTGAAACATCCAAAATAAAATTTGTACATCTTGACAAGTTATGAAAGTTTGTAGTTGATAACTTTTTAATTTGAAGTAATCTAGTCATGCAAACCTACGTTCGAATTTGAAAAATTTAAAATTTAAATTTTTCAAAAGAGCTTGGATGGAGAAATGACCAAAAACAAAAGTTGTAGATCTCAAAAAGTTATGAAACTTTGTAGTTGATAGCTTTTTGATTTGAAATCATCTTGTCTTTCAAAACTATATTTGAATTTAAAAATTTTGAAATTTGATTTTTTTTTAAATACCTTACATGGAGAAATGGCCAAAATGAAAGTTGTAGATCTCTAAAAGTTATGAAACTTTGGAGTTGACAACTTTTTGATTTTGAAATCATCTTGTCAACGAAAACTACGTTTTAAATTATCAAATTTAAAATTCAAATTTTTATAAACGACCTCGGATGGAAAAACTACCGAAATAAAAGTTGTAGATCTCAAAAGTTAGAAAACTTTGTAGTTGACAACTTTTTGATTTGAATTTGTTTAGGGCCTCAAATAAGCACATTACACTCGGTTTAGTATAATATATGGGGAACCGAAACGGAGATGAAATGTATGAGGCATTACGTGAAAAATACCACACTTTGCTGCCTCTCCCCCGATTAAATAAAACTTTTTACCTACTTTTTGGGATTTTTTTTCGTTTTTTCTTTGCCGAGTGATTTTCTTTGCCGAGTGCGTCTTTGCCGAGTGCCCGATAAAAGGCACCCGACAAAGAGCCCTTGGCTTTGAGCCCTTTGCCGTTAGTTTCTTTGTCGAGTGTTCTTTGCCGAGTGTGGCACTCGGCAAAGCCTTTGCCGAGTGTATTTAAGGTTTTGCCGAGTGCCTCAAACACTCGGCAAAGAATTGATCTCTCATAGCGGAGAATAATTTTCAGATCAGTCTTCCTTATTCTTCGGTGACAAAAAGAAGAAAGAAGACACGTGGAAGAAGAAGTTTCTTAACTCTGTATATAGGAATGTTGACTGTCCGTTTGATATTTGTCTCAGGCTAAAACAACTGTTGCTGAGTATTTGCCTGTGCGATCATCCATACGAAGCGTCAAACATGTTTGGATTTGAGAGTTCGAGTCATTCACAGCGTGAGTACACAATATAGATGAAATTCATTTTCTGGAGACATGTTTTTTCTAGAGTACTTGTAATGTGATGATGTACCCAGTTATAATATAATACAATTCTTCTTTTGTCTAAAAAAAGTTTCTAAAACCAACATTAAACCGATTATAAAAATGTGACATTTGCATTGTCGGGCTTCTAACCGCCGTTCCAAAATCATTTCTAGAGTCTGTTGCGTTAAGAGACCGTTACTAGTAGAATACTGCTCATAGCTGGCACCCCCTATTCATAGCACATGCGGTTGTAGTTATCACGCGCCTGTGATATAAAAGGGGCAGTGAACAGTTGACAACCTCCAGTGGAAATACATTTGCACTAGCGGTTCGACTAAGCCAACTGCCAGTGTAAATGGACCATTTATACAAGCGATTGGCTAAGCCAACCGCTAGTGGAAATGTATTCACCATTTCCACTGGCGGTTGAGTTAAGACAACTGCTTGTGCTATCTCTGGTATAAATACCCTCTCTTCCTCCCCGAGCAGCACTTTTTCTCGCTGCCACCTTCCATTGGAGGCGATTTTGGAGGTCCAGATTTTACAAAATACAAGGGGAGAGGGTTTTGATCTTCATTTCTTGGAAGGAGATTAATAAGTAAGGTTAGTTTGTGTCCCTCTTGCCTCAATTTGCTCATTCTTGCTCAATTTGATGATTCACTTTTTAGATCTAGGGTTTCACCCATGAGTGAGAGAGAAGAATACCTAGGTTAATGAGTGAACTTGCTTAAGATGATTAAATAATGTCTCTCATCTATACTTCTTCGTGTTTACTTTTTAATTTAGTTTATGCATGATATCTTTCCTTGTTTCCATGTATAATGGTGTGTTCTTGAGTATTTATCTAGAGAGGGAAATGTAAGTTTTTATATAATATTTAGGTTTTTTGTTATGTTGTTTATTTCTCAATTTTTTTTTCACTATGTATTTATGTTTTATGAATATTGTGTTTTTTATTTAATAATGATACTTAGGTATTTCAAATTATGGTACTTAGTTTTTTTTACTTTAAACCCCAATAAACTCTAAACACTATCTAATAATAATTCCAAGCTAACCGCCTGTGTTATCTCTGGTATAAATACCCCCTCTTCCTCCCCGAGCAGCACTGTTTCTCGCCGCCACCTTCCATTGGAGGCGATTTTGGAGGTCCAGATTTTACAAAATACAAGGGAAGATATTTTGATCTTCATTTCTTGTAAGGAGATTAACAAGAAAGGTTAGTTTGTGTCCCTCTTGCCTCAATTTGCTCATTCTTGCTCAATTTGATGATTCACTTTTTAGATCTAGGGTTTCACCTAGCAAATATATAATCTCTAGATATGGTTACTTTTTTTACATTGATTTCAATTAATTTATTGTTTTTTATAGGTAATGATGGAGAGGTCATTCTGGATGTATAAGTTATCAAGACTAGATCCATTATACATACACGAGGTCCATAGGTTTATTGATGCCGCTAAGAACCATGCTCGGAGAACAAAGAAGACGCACATACATTGTCTGTGCATGGACTACAGAAATGTTATTGTATTTGATAACACTCAACAAATCCTTTCTCATCTGGTCCGCCGAGGATTTATGAATGATTACTTTATTTGGACAAAGCATGGAGAGGGTAGCTCTGCGCCTTATACAATTGGAAACCCTGCGAACATCGACGTCGATGGTGAAGATATGGTTGATGGTGGGTTTCAATTTGTACAGGAGACACAACAACGTGACGCCGAACATGTTGTGCCAAATGTTGGAGATCATGGTTTCGCAGGAGGAAATGAAGATGTCAGAACTAATGTGCTGCCAAATAATATGGCTGCGGAAGATGAAGAATTTCTAGAGGCAATGTTGCGTCGTCATGTGGAAGATCCATCAATGTTCTTCATGAAAGGTATGAAGACCTTGATGAAGGCAGTAGAAGAGCCTTTGTATGATGAGTCTAAGGGTTGCACCCAAGAGTTCACGACGCTGCGGTCTGTGCTTAAGTTGTTGGTGTGCAAAGCTAGGTATGGTCTTTCTGATGCTGGCTTCGATGAGTTATTGAGTATTATTGCAAACATGCTTCCTAAGGAGAACAAAGTGCCTGCTAACACATACTATGCCAAGAAGATAATCAGTCCACTGACGATGGGTGTTGAAAAGATCCACGCGTGCAGAAATCATTGTATCCTGTATCGAGGTGCTGATTATAAGGATTTGGATAGTTGTCCAAATTGTGGTGCAAGTAGATACAAGACGAATAAAGACTACAAAGAGGAAGAGTGTGCTGCCTCTGTGTGTAAAGAAACCAAGCGAAAGAGGACCCAACAAAAGACCCTAAAGAGTAGTTCAAAATCCACCAGCAAAGAAAAACAAGAAGTAGACTATTATGCGCAGAAAAAGATTCCTACTTTGGTGATGTGGTACCTACCTGTGGTCGATCGATTGAGGTGTTTGTTTGCTAACCCAGAGGATGCCAAACTTATGAGCTGGCATGCTTCTAATGACCAGAAAGACGATGGGAAGCTTTGGCACCCAGCCGATGGCCAGCAGTGGAAAGATTTCAATGAAAACCACATAGACGTTGCAAAGGAACCAAGAAATGTTAGGTTCGCATTGAGTACTGACGGAATGAATCCATTTGCCGAGAGGAGCAGCAAGCACAGTACATGGCCGGTGATCCTCACCATCTACATCCTTCCTCCATGGTTGATGCAGAAGCGAAAGTACCTTTTGCTAACCATCCTTATCTCTGGACCTACACAGCCTGGAGTTGACATGAATGTTTTCTTGGAGCCCTTAATGGAGGACATGAAGATATTGTGGGAAACAGGTGTTAAAATATTCGACGAGTACCGCAAAGAATCATTCACGCTGAGAGCAATTATCTTTGTTACGGTCAACGATTACCCTGCTCTCTTCACATTAACAAGGCAGTTTAAGGGAAAGGTTGGTTGTGTGGTATGCATAGATGAAACTGCTTACGTGTCCCTTAATGCATCTAAGAAGATAGTGTACATGAGACACAAATGCTTCTTATCGAAAGGACACAGGTACCGCCAGAAAAAGATGGATAAGTATTTCGACAATAGTCTTGAACTACAGTCTACTGCTCCATCAGGTAACAGTAAAGGCAAAAGAGTTTTCAACCTAGTCAGCAAACTCAATTTTGTTTTTGGGAAGAAGACAAAAGACGGAAAACCAAGAAATGATGTCAAACCAACTCCAGGGGCTACATTCAAGAAAAAGTCTATTTTCTTCGAGTATTTGTCATACTGGCCAGAGTTAGACGTTCGCCACGCAATCGATGGTATGCATGTCCAGAAGAATGTGTTTGAAAGCCTAATTGGAACCTTACTAGACATGAAGGGGAAGCAAAGGAAGGACTGAAATCACGCATGGACATGGTACAGTTAGACATAAAAAATGAACTTCACCCTGTGCTTCAAAAACATGGGAAGTACCACCTCCCGGCAGCAAGCTACAACCTCAACAATGAAGAAAAACATGCGATGTGTGTGTGGTTCAAGCATTTGAAAGTCCCATCTGGGTTCTGCTCTAGCATACGAAGTATTGTGTTAATGAAAGACCTTACACTCACCAACTACAACTCACATGATTGTCATGTCATGCTGACTACTTTCCTCCCTATTGCCATCAGGGCTATAAATCCAGTGTGGATCAAGGTTGCAGTCACACGGTTGTGCTACTTCTTCAACAGGATCTCACAAAAAGTGATTGACCGTGATGAGTTGGCGTCCCTTAAGGAATTCGCAGTGGAGACAGTGTCACAGTTTGAGATGTGTTTCCCCCCAGCATTCTTTGATATTATGGTTCACCGTGTGGTCCACTTGGTTCCACAAATAGAGGCTCTAGGTCCCATGTACTTGCATGAGATGTGGACATATGAGTGTTTCATGTCAATACTAAATGACTATGTATCAACTCGTGCTCGTCCTGAGGCGTCCATGGTAGAGGGGTACTTAACCGAAGAGACAATTGAGTCTGGAGGTCCTTTCTGCAACAAGGTCCTAAAAGAGCAGGTTGCAATAGGTTTACCTCCATCAAGACATGAGGGAGGCTGAATGGAAGAGGGAGGATGGGAAAGAAATCAATCGTCCCTCTTGATTACAATACAATCCTCGAGGCACATCACAACATCCTACATCAGCTCTCGATAATGGAGCATTGGATCAAGAAACACATTAATGAGCCTCACGAACATAATCATGGGTGCACAGATGATTGGTTAATGAAGGAACACAAAAAAGAGTTCACCTCATGGCTTCGGGAGCATGACATACCAGATGGGGAAACAATTGAGGAACGTACCATCAAGGTGTTGGCATCTGGACCATCACGCCAAGTCACGACATGGCAAACTTATGACATTAGTGGTCTCACGTTCTGTACCAAGTCCAAGGACAACAAGAGCATGGCACAGAATAGTGGTGTTCAATGCGAGGCCTTATACTCTGAAACTGGTAATGAGACTACATACTTTGACTTCGTTGAGGACATATGGGAACTTGACTATGGTTCATTTCGGATCCCTGTGTTTCGATGTCAATGGGTTGAAGACAGACATGTTACAGTGGACAACTATGGGGTCAGAGTTCTTGATCTAAGTAAGATTGGCTACAAAGATGATCCGTGGATAATGGCTAACCGTGTTGCACAGGTCTTCTATGCCGAACAGATCCTTTCTTGTAATGAGAAGAAAAGTACTGATAAGCCGATGCATGTAGTTTTTCCTGGAAAGCAACAAGCTATAGGAGTTGATGGTGTATCTGACCTGTATGAATTTAACGAGTTCAGCGATATGTCTCTCTTTATAGACGACCATCCAGTAAGGATAAGGAATGTTGAGCGAATCATCCCACAGAAATCATTGCCCTGGGTGTGACATGATGGAGAAGGAAGAATAGTAGCTACCTAGATTATTTTTGTTATTTGCCATGTGATCCATTTATGTAATCTTTATGCCACATTAGAGGTCATTAAGTGTGCCATATTTCATCTGCGAGTTTTCGGGCTTTTAAATTCCTATAACTTAAAAAATTCAGTAATTCACTAGTTTTTCAAAAAAAATCCTCAAATTTGGTGTGGTGGCATGTATTGGCCAACTAAACTCCAGGAAAAAGAATGAAATGATTTGAACAAAGTGACAACATAAATGCTTCACAAGTGGGCACATCTCTTAGAGAGTTTAAGTGAGTTTTACGGAAGATTGGAGTAGATGTGGAAAACGTGTGGTACAACAGTGTCAAATGAAGTAATGACCAAAACAAAAGTTGTAGATCATGGTGTCCCCTTCAACTTTGGTATTCAAAACTTTCTCATTAGAGGCAGTTTTAAATCCCTTCGCGCAACAAAACTCTCTCAAAATTTGAATTTCAAAACTTTGAACATAAAAAATGTAATAAATGAAGCACAAAATTTGTGGGCCAATATTTTTAACATGTAGATCTTTTATACAGAAACAACAAAAAATTTATAGAGAAACCATATCTGCAAATGCATTTTAAAAAAAATGGAAATTAGTTAATACAGGCGATGGTCAATACTGTCGATGATATAAAGGAAGGGGTACCCCAAAACCCCCGCATCGAAAAACAAACATAACTGGCATTCCATAAGCCACCAGGCCGAAAAACCCGTCAAAAGGAGACGGGCCATGGCGGCCCAACAACCTAAGATGAACCTCGAGACGACACGTTCTTTGCCTCGCCCGAGCCTCCAAAGCTAGGCCTTGGGCTAGCGCAACTTCTCCGCCTCGCCCGAGCCTCCGGAGCTAGGCCTCGGGCTAGCTCTCCCCCCGCGTCAAGCACTAAGGGAGAAGCCTCACCATACATCTCCAAAACTTCCACACGAAGGAAGTCGACTACCCCGTACCTACCACTTGTATGACTTTAGAAGCATTAATCGCGTCCCGTCCACTCCGGTCAAAGACCGTATGGCTACAGCAAAAGCGCACAGCTAACCGTACCCCGGTAAAATCAAGCTGCAGCCACCTTCCCCAAGAAATGGGCGCGTGTCGTGCGGAGAGACCGCTCCATACCATACATTGTATCTCGCCAAGGACGCTCCTCGAGGTATACGCAGCACCTCATCTCGCGTACGGACCAGGGCTCGACCCCTCCCGTCTGGCCTCGAGTTCCACCGTGGAGGTCTCGACCTGGCCCTCGAGCGCAAGGCTGCCAGGACGGGTCTGTACTCCAACAACTCCCGACGCGAGGTCTTCGCCCATACCGGCGCATGGGCGTCGTCCTTCTCCCCCGTCGCCAGGCACGTTGCTACATGGTGAGAAACGTCGCTACAACGGCACCGACATGACCGACATCGTCATCACCAATGTCATCAGTGACATGATCATCTACGACAGCCCTAGCACTGTGTAACCCGTGCCTCTTCGTCTATAAAAGAGGACACCGGGGTTTAGACTAAGGCAGGCGAGCAAGCAAGCAGAAAAGGCAGACACGGGCACCCAAGTCTCCGAGCTCTCCACATAGTCTAGGATTTAGCTCTCGAATCCTAGCTCCCATCTTCACACCCCCCATCCACTCTCACTTACGCTTGTATTTGCCCCTGTACAAGCACCTCGGTGCAGATAATACAAACTCCTCTCCCTGCTGGACGTAGGGCCTTCTTTTGCCCAAACCAGGATAAATCGCCTATGTACTTCTTGCATCACCATCCGGATCAGGGAACACGCGCACGCAAATTTACTCGTTGGTGTAGACCCCCGGGTCCGAAACACCGACAGTTGGCGCGCCAGGTAGGGGCATGCGTGTCTCCATCGACTTCCCGCAGTTCCGGATGGCAAATCCCCTGCCTGATGGTGACGCCTCCGCCCGACGCTGGAGGCACGGCTATTTCCCGAAGCAGCCGAGGGCTACTCGCCGAGGCTGGGGAGGCCTTCAAGGGCTCCACAGGTCCCCTGCGCGGGACATGGCTCCCCTCGAATCCCGCAGGGGAGCGATCAAGAAAACCACCGATAGTGAACACTTTCATTCACTGATGTTACGTCACCTCCTATTTTGCCTCCCCGCGCCGCTCTTCCTCTCTGTTCGCTGATGTTACGTCATGCGAAAAAAGGAGGTGGCCCCAGGAGGAGAAATAGGAGCCACGAGGAGGAGGCTGGCTCCGCTCTCACTAACGTCCTTCCAAGCTCGCTCGAGCCTGCCGACGACATGCATGCCGCCCAGAAATCAGCGTGGCTAGAAGAGGACGTTGAGTGGAATGGAACCAGCTGCCTCCCCCACGGGCTGCCACGGAAGGCGGAGGGGGTTGTCCGGGAAATCAGCAACCCAGAAATACCTCCCACGCTCCCGTGGCATGATCGGGCGAGCCAAAGAGCCCGCTAGTTCTTCACCTGAACTGCATCACCTTCTGCGTGCTGGTACTACAACTCCAGTACGCAGGGTTGTCGTTTCCTCCAAAGGATCGACAGAGAGCTGATACGCAGCAGGGCAAGGCAAGCCTGATAGCCCCACTTCTTCCTTCTTCCTCGAACAATGAGGAAATCATTCGTGGCAAAGGGTCCTCGTGACTCGTCGTCGTCGCTAAACTCATGCCTATTGCCTTCATCTTCCATCCATCGGCATGACGATGCGCGCACCACGTCTGGTTTTCCGACACGTTCAGGACCCCGCCCTGGAGAGGGCGTGCTGAACGAGTTGGAGAAGGAAAGGGAAAAGGCTGAGCCCACGGACGAAGCGAAGCATCAACCCTGATGATCCTTCGTCGTTCGCAAAGGAGATGGGATCTCATGGATTCAACACAGAATCCCTCCCTCTCTCTCCTTTGTGTACCCCAAAAAGAGTACCGCCAAAAAGGCGCCAGCAATGTATCCCTGTAATTTAGGAAGTGAAATAAAAGAACTCCCTTCGTTCCAAAGGGTTTTTTTACCGTTCGAACATCCACGAACAAGCACAGACTATGCGCCAACCCTCGAGAAAGAGTTTTCCCTGTAAAGAGCCCTCTCAGGGCGCTCCTTTGCCAAAAAGATCAAAGAGAGAATAGCATTCGCCCAGTTTGGCTTACAACGCCGACAGCTCACAAAGATACATTCAATCTTCTTTACCCACGATCGTCCTTAATAGTATAAACCTTTGAGAAATCTTAGACTAAAAGCCTCGTCATCACACCTATAGGCGTGATGCCTTTGTTCCCGAGCACAGAGGATAACGTCAACTGTGTCTCCTTAGGGAATCTGGTCGTGGTCCGGTTGCGATCGCCCCCAGGGGCTAGCAACACCCCCAGACTGAGCTAAGAACTCAGAATCGGACGGACTTCCTCGACGCTCAAACAAAGGCTAAAACAAACACAGGCGTGACGATAAGGCCACGGAAACGCTCATACTTCTCAGGGCGGCGGACGGTTGGGCATAAAACCAAGAAAAGCCCTGAAAGACAACGCGTTTGCGCGATAAAAAAAAAGGAAAGCCGTGACGGGGTCGACAAGATCACGTGACATGCTAATACGTGTTTTCGCAGGAAAAAGCGCCAGAGAACCCGAATCTTTGGCTGGATCTAGGCCAAGAATCTGCCGCACAAGGATTGCGCTAGTTTCGGGCCAAACCCTGACACCCTGACGGGGGCGAAGTACACCGAGACTTGTTTCATACCGGACAAACCAAGGCGCCCCACCAAAAAGACCGGCGGTTTCTCAAGGGCTCCCGCAGAAAGGTCTTGTCGATGCAGCATGAAGTCCGACGCCACGCTTCGCTGACCACCAGGGCTCTGACCCTCAAAAGAAGAGATAAGTATCGATTCGCCCCCCAAGAATCCCATAACAGTGTGAAAGCCTGCCGAAGCCTAGTAGTTTCATGGGCAAAACAGGACCTCCCCTCTCGAGGCCCCCCTCGGGTGCTAGTCTGGGAAGTCTTCCCCTAAAAATCCTAAAAAGCTCACACGAGCTCGACGTCGCTTTATTTTTTCCATACCCCGAGCGCGCTTCGCGACTAAGAGGAAAGCACCTCGAGCTCTTGAGGGTCAGGGGGATCAAGACAGAAGCTCACCTACGCCCCCGGGCTACGGTACCTCCACTCGTTTCCCCCGCAGAGGACACGAGTCTGTGTTAAAAACATAGTCGAAGCAGAACTCAGGCAAGGAAAACAAATACAAGATAACTCGAGCTTAAAAACGGCCAGCTTCTGGCCACCCTCACAACAAGCTTTCACATAAAAAGTTCTTGGGCCACGAATAGCCACGACATCTTAAAACCTCGATTAATTACATAAGTCCTTTTGTCCAGGTATGGCTCGAAGGCCTCAAGTTTCAGCGTTCCCTTGACCGTCACCACCCGGGTTCCCTTCAGCAACGTCGAGGCCGTAGTCCGACAGGTCACCAACACACTCCTCAACGCCAGGAGGGAGGTCCTTAGGCTCGAACAACTTCGCTAACACCATCCCAGGTCTCTCGGCTTCAGCAACGATGGCAAGGTGCTGCTCTTCGTTTTCATCATCAGTCTTGCTGATGTCAGAAACGAAGCCCTCGGAGACCAGTTCCATGTCATAAATATAGTCGGAGCGGACCACAGCCATCGCTCGCTTCACACCAAGGTGAAGCGCATCCCTAACATGGTCCCTCAAGGTGGCATCGAGATGGCTGAGCTGGTCAACAAGGCCATCTCCCCGCACCTTGTCATCGGCCTCGTCCGCAGGGTCGAGGCCCCACACGGAGCTCAGACCATTGATGGCCCCCCGAAGTCGGTTGGTCATGGCTGCCTCGGCACGAACCCCTTCTTGAAGCGTCAAATTAGCCGCCCTCGCGGTCGTCAGACTTTCGTCAAAGGCTGAAAGCAAGAACAAAGAGTCAGTTTCGGCTAGCGACCCTTCGGGGTCGAAGGAGTCAAAACCAAAGATAAAGCCTCACCAGCACAATGGGTTTGAAGGGCCGTATTACGATCTTCGGCCTCAACGAGCCTCTTATCAGCCTGGTTCAAAGCGCAGACCGCTTCCGTCGCCTTGACCCTCAGCTCCTCTATGTTCTTGCCAGCGGCCACGAGAGCAAGATCCTTCTCGATGAGGGTCACGTTCGACGCACGCAGCTCCGCGGATAGATTCCGGGCCCACGTCCTCTCCTCCCCAATCGAAACATTGAGGGCATCACAGGTGTTGGAGAGGTTGGACACGTCCTTCTTGAGGTCCTCGATCCGACTCTCGGCCCCACCAAGTTTGCCCTCAAGGTCAAAAACCTGCTTCGATCTCGAAGCAAGGTCCTCAAGAGCTTTTGCTTCCCTCGCCTTCGCTTTCGCGACCTCCTCTTTGGCCTTCCTCACCTCCTCCTCAGCTCGGGCCAAGGCTTCTTGCGCGGTCCAGCCAGCCTCGATTTGGCGTCCTACCTCCTCACGACCACCATGCGTCCGGTGGAGGAAGTAGGACTTTGTGTGGGACTGCCTCCTCAGATCCTGCAACGACAGATAGTCACCAAGCCGAGAGAGGAGACAAAGACGAATGCGTCTAGAGATTACCCACCGCCAGGCATCGACCGAAGTCTTCAGTGACGATCTCGTGAAGGACCGAAAGTGCTACCAGAAAGCGACCAGAGGGGTGGGGGGTGAATGGGAGCTTCAAATTTTCCTTTCGGAAACTTGTCGCCACTGTCCCAAGAATCAACCCCAAAGGCAAACCTAGAGCTTGTAAGTGTCCACGACCCTAGATGTAGGGTGGATGCTTCTGAGAAACACAGCGGGACACAATACAACCCTAGAAACCAAATGCAAAAGACGGAAACCAAATCCGACAACGGTTGAACGAACTGCGAACAAAAACCGCGCAAAGCAGCTCTGATCGGACTCACTGGTGCGTCCGGTCAGTAGGCACCGGACACGTCCAGTCAAGCAAAACCCAAATTGGGAGCTCTCTGTTTGTGACCGGACTCACTGTCCTCGAGCGTCCGGTCTCAACCTCAGAGTTCGGTCAGATCAGACAAAAACGAGGAACAGTGTGAACTGTGCGTCCGGTCAGTATCCAGGGGAGAGTCCGGTCAGCACGCAGGGAAGAATCGCGATGAACATTCAACGACCGGACTCTGGGAATGCGTCCGGTCAGCCAGAGCCAAGCGTCCGGTCACCCCGAAAGTCTACTGTTCGTCCACCGATTTGATTCAAACTTTCCCAAAACAAAACCTCTAGGGTTCAAACTTGGAGAGATGAGTCACACGGAGGATAGTGAGCTACCTCTAAGAGGTCATGGCTCGAACCTATCTCCAAATCGATGAATCGAAGAAATTCGGGGGAAGGGAGAAAAAATGTCACGAAAATGAAATCAACCCGATCTACTTGTTCGTGAGGAGTTAGATGAATTCCTTCGGTGGAAATGATCTCCTCACTAAAAAGAAAAAGTTGGTTCAAACGGATTTCGCAAAGACGCAGTAGAGAGGGAGATCGAGTGACGGGAAAAACGCGGAGAAATGAAGAACGCGAAGAACACGAACAAAACGCGAATCAAGTCATCGATCTGCAACCGTGTGGCTACCACACGCTACAACAGTGAGATTACGGTCTCACTTCCTCAAAATCTCACGAACATAGAGGTATGATTGTCTTCTTTGTGGATCTCAGTTCGCTACAGCAGAGGATGGGGAGAGCAGGAAAACCTAGAAGGCAAAGAGCAAATGACTGAGATGGGATATGAGGAGGGTGTCTCCCTCTACTTATCCTAATTATAATTCCTACTCTACCCCTCACTAATTACAGAGCGAGCCAGCTAAACCCTAGGGTTATTCTGGACCAACTCAAGGTAGATGGTGATCTGACGACCATGCCCGCACAACTAGTAGCGTTGCTTCGACGCAACCTCACCGATTGCCGCCACGTGCCGCCACCGCTCCGCTCGTCCTTTTCCCGGACTTCGCCCCCAGTTTTGAGGCCGAAACCGGGAAACCAGCCTTCATGACCAACCCCCGGTTTTGAGGCCCAAACCGGGAAACCAGCCGACCATCGCCTGAGTTTTGTGGCCCAAACTCAGAAACCCGCAGCACCCAGGTTTTGAGGCCCAAACCTAGAAACCGTCCTCAGCCCGAGTTTTGTGGCCCAAACTCGGAAACCATCAGCGCCCAGGTTTTGAGGCCCAAACCTGGAAACCGTCCACTCGGTGGTTTTTCTGTGGCTCAACCATCAAACCGAGCCATAGAGGGGATGCACCGCCCGTGCACCCCGTCCACCGACACGTGTCCCCAGGTCCTCGACCCAAGCAACACCATGCCCGCAAGTCTTCGCTCGTAGCTGTCCCAAGCTGCCAGCCACCACAGCTGATCCTCGGGCCACCGGTCCCTCAGTCCAAGCCTCACGTCTGTCCTTCGCCACTCTCGATCCATCGGCACGACACGTCTCTACTTGACCTTCACCTTGCCTTTGATCACTGTATCCGTGCTCGACACCTGCACAACACAAGCCAAAGAACATGCGCATTATCCCAGTTGACAATCACTCATCACTCAGAGACTCGGCATACACCCATGTATCCGCAATCTCCCCCTTGATGAGTGCATTGTCAACTACCAACACAAATCATAAATGGAATAGAGGAAGGAAGGAAGGAAGAAGGAGAGAGAACTCGACCAAATGACCCAAAAGCATATCAAAGCCGAAGAAGGTCTAGTGAAAAGAGCAAAACAACTTGTTTCCCAAAGACATGGGCAACGGCTCGACGCAACCAAGCAAAGCAAAGCTAGCCCTCAAGAAGAGGTAGAACAGGCTCAACACCGCTAGCGTAAAAGCTCGATACCAATTGAAAAATCAACTGAAATTCAAGCAAAACAGAGCTAGCCCTCAAGAAGAAGCAGAACGGGCTCAACACCGCTAGCGAGGAAGCTCGATACTAACTGAAGAAAGCTTGATACCAGCTGAAAAGCATAAAGACAAAGGTGCTAGTTCCTCAAAAAAAGAGGCAAAGGCTCAATGTTGACGGTCCTTAAACACCTGTTTTACCGTCAACATTTGACCCTAAAGTTCACCAAAAAGGCATGAAATGTAGTCAAATAGGTTTCAAACTAACCGAATTCCACATGTCCATAGAATTTTATTTGAATGCAGGATTTAAACCAAATTTGGACATTTGGACCCACCAGGAGCCAAGCCCACTCAGCAGGGCCCAAATGGGCCTAAGAGGGGTGGCGCCCGCCACCCCTAGGTGGCGCCCGCTAGCTCTAAGTGGTGCCCGCCACTTGGGTTGGCCCAAGTTGCAACCCCTGCCATGTCACCGATCCGTGTGACCTCCCCAGGGCCAAATCTTGGCCCTTGTTCACTAGGTCAGTGGCATCGGATGGCTCAGGAGAAAGTGGCGTGGATCAAGGCTGAATGTCGGTTGCTAGGACATGCAACCGACCTCCAAACTGCCTCGGACAACCACCTGGATGTCGTTGAAGCCAAGGCGGTGCATCCAACGGTGAGGGAGGTGGCGGCCGCCACCTAGGGCTGGCGCCCGCCACTAGGGTTAGCCCTAGGTCGGCTGGCTGCCCCCTATAAGAACCCCCCTCACTCATTTGGGCTATAAATACCCCCCTGAGGCACCTCTTCATTCATATCCCAAACATCATCCCTCATATTCCACACTTCCAAGAGAAGCAAAGCAAGAGAAGCAAGTGAGAGTTAGGTTAGAAGCTTAGAGAGCTTAGGCAAGTAGGTAGCTAGTAGAGCAAGGCATCTTCGCCCTCGTGGTAGCGCTGCTCAAGGGTTAGCTCAAGAGTAGAGGCGTGCGAGTGATCGGCTCTGGAGCTGGGAAGAGTCTTCCTTCTTCTCCAGTTCAGGTTTTGCTCTTGTTACTCAAGCACTTACTATATTCTAGTTCATCATTTCAAGTATTACTTTATTCTACTTATCAGTATTGAGTGGTATACTTGATTGATTGCTTGAGTGCCTAGCTATCCTACAGATCAATTCACTTAGCCATAGTAGTTAATCTCTAGTGAGCTTAGTGTTTGATCTTTGCCAATAGGTTGCTTAGTTAGTTTAGTGTTTATCTTATTAACTCAAGTGTTTGCTCTGACGTCTGCAAGGGTGTCTCTATTCAAAGCTAGGGTACAGATAATTAGAATATAATTAAGTGTGGTGCTTAGTTATAGACTTACCTTCAGATACGGCTGGACCCCCGGATAGCTGTGGTAGCAAGCAGGTGGTGACAGCCCTGTGCGCCTTGAATTCCACCACGTAGTTGGCCCAGTTTAACAGTAAGGCTCGTTGTGCTAGCGTTCAACCTAAGTAAGTGGTAAAGGCTAGTACGCCTCGATACTTGACAAGATAGGAATAAAACTTTACTTAACTTAGTTGCTTTATTGTCTTTTGCCTGCCTTGCTTCGAAACTATCTCGCTTCGTAGTTATCTTGCTTTGTAGTTATCTAGGATTAGTTATTAGTAGTTAGTAGTTTAGTTATTAGCTAGTTATCCTTATTTATCATAATCCCTCTATCTACCTATCTAGTTATCCACCTTACCTTAGCCATCCATTTCATCCTTACCTAGCCATCCATATATTCTTTCTAGCCTTCCATCCCTTCTCTTCCCTTCTCCCCTTTTCTCTTTTCTTATTTCTTCGACTCTCATCCCCTCCTTGACTCAACTCATACACCACCCTAGCCTTCCCTTGGGATCAAATAAATTGACACCTGGTACTCCCAGGCGAAGTGCTACTACGATAGTTCTGTGTGCTTGCAGAATCTCCTCCTGGTATATTGCAATCTCTCTAGTTAGCTCCTACTAGTGTCGGGATTGACAACCCCGCTTGGCATTAGTAGATAGCTGCTTTAGCTCCACTCCTTTAGGTATAGTGTCCGGTCTTGCTTCAAGCACTTCTGACGCCGTTGCCGGGGATAGACTCCATAGTCTACTCCTTGTAACAACGTTAGCAAGTGCCAACAAGCATTCCTGGGCCGTTACCGGGGATAGTTGCCGAGCACTATCTTTAGTGAAGCTAAGAACTACCAACACTCAACACAACTAGCTACCAAAAATGCTCCGAACCAACTGTTACCAGCTCGAAAACGCAGCAGCGAGCAAACTCCCCCTCGAATGGTGCACACAACCAGGAAATCTCCCCCTTAGTTCAACTCAGAAAGCACATGATTTGCAATATTTTCTCCCCCTTAGTTGAACATAGAGGGCACTCATGATTTGTCAATATTTTCTCCCCTTTAGTTGAAAATGCACTATCAAGAATCTCCCCTCCAAATGCATATGAGTCAAAATGCAAGTTAGCAGCTTCAGGAATAGAGTCAATAGAATGAAAAGATGCTCTACACAGTGCTGATCCGATGACTCAACAACATCCAGAACGAGCTAGCAAAGGCTCAAACTGATCACCAGATGCGAAATATGAACATGTGAGCAAAATGAGCAGTTCTTAGCCAAAAAGGTATTCACCATCAAAATAGCACCAAACATGTATAGACAGGAAGTCAAACAAATGCTAAACATGTATACAAGGTGAACTACCCCTAGCACAGTTCAATCATCATGCTATAGAATGAAACATAGACTTGTGTATCCAAATTTTATCGGAGTTGCAGCGGTTATAATACACAAGTTTAAATTTCAGCATATGATTGCGAGAGGTTGAAAGCTTGTCATTGCCTAACTTTTCAACTGTGCGAAGCCTATGCAGAAGCAATCAGAAGTTTAAAGCAACAGTTTCAGTCATACACTACACAGCTCAAGTTTAACTCAAGGTGCAATGAGAAACAGTCTCGAAACTGTGATGTGCCGACAAGCAGTCCCGTCTCGATCTTTCCAACTCACTTAACTTGGTTCAAATTTTATTTCAGAATATGAACATACCAAGCAAGTGAATGACTCAGAACTAGAGACATAGCAACCTAGCATATATGAAAAGCACGAGTGAATTCTACACATCCTACACATGCTAGTTGCATATCTTAATGGTGAAGGACCGAGAAGCACCTAGAAAGCGACCAGAGGGGGGGTGAATGGGAGCTCTAAATTTTCCTTACGGAAATCTCAAGCTACTGTCCCGAGAATTACCCCAAAAGCACACCCTAGAACTTGCTAGTGTCCACGACCCTAGATGTAGGGTGGATGCTTACTAGAAGCACAGCGGGACACTACACAATTCTAGAAAGCCAACGCAAAAGACAGAAACCAAATCCGACAACGAGCGAACGAATGGCGAACGAAACAGAGCAGTCACAGCAGCATCGGATGCTGGCGAGCATCCGATGCTCAAACACCTGCAGCGTCCGATGTAAACCGTGCCAGAACAAAACCTTACTGGACACGCATCGGAAGCTGCACCGGAAGCTGGCAGCGTCCGATGCCTAGCCAACGGACGCGTCCGATGAAAACAGTGCATCTCGGGAACCTTACTGTTCGGCCATCGGACGCTGTGAACAGTAACACCCCAGCGTCCGATGCAAAAGCTTCGGCGCGTCCGATGGACAACGGATGCGTCCGATGCCTAGAGTCCGATGCCACTCCAAGAACTGCGAAAGTGACACGCGTCACCGGAGCGTCCGATGCTATGAACCCTAGCGTCCGATGCTCCCGTGACGAGCGTCCGATGCCCCCGATGATGCACTGTTCTTCCGTGGATTCAACTCGATCTCCTCCGAATCAAAAGCTCTAGGGCTAGGATTCGATCTGAGGAGTCACAAGGATGTTAGTGAGCTACTCCTAAGAGATCATGGCTCGAACCTAACTCCAAATCGATGAATCGGAAGAAATCGAGGCAAGGGAGCAAGAGCTTGATCCAAAACAAAAATCGTTCGATCTCCTAGACCATGAGGTTTGAGATGAATTCCTTCAGTGGAAAGAAGTGCCTCATGATCTTGAACAATTTGGTTCAAACGGATTCGCAAAAGATGAACCGAGCAAAGAGATCAAGCGACGAGAAAATCGTGGAGAAAAAGGATTCCGCGAAGAACACAAAGAAAACGCGAATCACAGCCACGAACTCGAATTAAGGACGCAAATCAAGCCATCGATCTGTGCTCCAAGGTGAGGATACGGCCTCACTTCCTCAAATCAACAGTACACAGAGTGGAGTCTCTCTGCGGATCTCAACTAGCTAAAGCAGGGAACGGGAGAGCAGGAAACCCTAGCAAATGAAAGCACTAATTAAGATCAGGGAGGAGGGTGTCTCCCCTGACTACTTATACTATTCTAGTCTAAGTCTATTTCCTACTCTACCCCTCTCTAATCTAATTACAGAGCGAACCAGCTAAACCCTAAGGCTATTCTGGTCCAACCCGAAGTGGTAGGTAGATCCGACGGCCACGCCCGCGCAAGTCGTCTGCGTTGCCTCCACGCAACCTTCCGATTGCCGCCACGTGCCGCCCTCGCTCTGCACCCCCGGTTTTGAGGCCCAAACCGGGAAACCAGCCTTTTCCAATCAGCGCCTGGTTTTGAGGCCCAAACCGGGAAACCAGCCCACCAGCCTGAGTTTTGTGGCCCAAACTCAGAAACCCGCAGCGCCCGAGTTTTGAGGCCCAAACTCGGAAACCGGCCCATCGCCCGAGTTTTGTGACCAAACTCGGAAACCGTCCGCGCCCAGGTTTTGTGGCTCAACCTGGAAACCGAGCACCCAGGTTTTGAGGCCCAAACCTGGAAACCGTCCACCCGTTGGTTTTTCTCTGGCTCAACCAACAAACCGGAGCTGTAGAGGGGATGCACCGCCTGTGCACCCCGTCCACCGACACGTGTCCCCAGGTCCTCGACCCGAGCAACACCGTGCCCCGCACGTCTTCACTTGTCGCTGTCCCAGGCTGTCAGCCACCACAGCTGATCCTCAGGCACTCTGGTCCCTCAGTCCAAGCCTCACGTCTGCCCTTCACCGCTCGGTACATCGGCATGGCACGTCCGCCGCACGGCACGCCCATCCTTCACCGCACCCGGTCCGTCAGCACGACACGTCTCAACTTGACCTTCACCTTGCCCTCGATCACTGTCTCCGTGCTCGACACCTGCACAACACAAGCCAAAGAACCTGCGATCAAACCCGTTGACAATCACTCATCACTCAGAGACTCGGCATACACCCATGTATCCGCAAATGGTGAACAGTTTCAAGTTTTATGTTCATCAAGCAGGTTCACCATTCAAAAATAGCTCAGCTCACAACATGCATTAGTGATCAGAAAGAGCATAAGCTACAAGCATCATCATAAAACATCGGAGCATACACTACACAGAGCATAGTCACATTCTAAAGATTATATAAATGAAACTCTGAATGTAAATATGCAAGAAGAAATGCAAAGATGCATAACAATTGAAAAGAAAAGAGTCAGTTTATGATACAAGAGTCAAAATGTTTCCCCCATCTAAAAGGGGAAACACACACCAAGCTCACCTCTCAACCTAGCAAAAGTCGATTGGTCCAAAGGCTAAATGAAAATATCAGCCAACTGATGATGAGTATCGACATGGTGAAGGTCGATATCACCCTTCTCATAGTGGTCTCGCAGAAAATGAAAGCGCACATCAATGTGTTTGGTCTTAGAGTGCAGCACGGGGTTCTTAGCAACGCTAATAGCACTCGTGCTGTCACAAAGCAAAGGAACACGAGAAAAACTCAGACCAAAATCACGCAACGTGGCCATCATCCAAAGCAACTGGGAACAGCAGCTAGCCACAACAACATACTCAGCCTCCGTGGTAGACTGTGCGACACTAGACTGCTTGCGAGAAGACCACGATACAAGAGAAGAACCAATAAACGGACAAGTCCCAGAAGTGGACTTGCGATCAATACGACAACCAGCAAAAACAGCATCAGAATAACCGCAAAGGGAGAGGGTGGAGGAAGCAGAATACCAAATCCCAAACTCAGGAGTGAAGCATAAGTACCTCATAATGCGCTTGACTGCCTGACGGTGCGAGGTGCGCGGCGATGACTGAAATCGTGCGCAAAGACACACCGCGAACTGGATGTCTGGGCGTGTCGCCGTCAGGTACAACAGCGACCCGATCATACTCCGGTACTCCTTCTGGTCCACAGCTTCTCCATCCACATCCGCATCCAGGGCCGCCGTGGTCGGCATGGGTGTTGGAAGAGGCTTGGGCTCACCTATGTCGAACTTCTTCAGGATGTCCTTGGTGTACTTACCCTGGTGCACGAACGTTCCCTCTCGAGATTGCTTGATTTGCAACCCGAGGAAAAACGTCAACTCGCCCATCATGCTCATCTCAAACTCCCTGCTCATAGTGTCTGCAAACTTGGCAACCAAAGCGTGAGAAGAACCATCAAAAATGATATCATCCACGTAAATCTGGACCAAGAGAGTATCATTGCCTTGCTTGAGGAGAAAGATCGTTTTATCCACACATCCCATTTTAAAACCCTTAGCAAGCAAAAAGGTTTTCAACCTATCATACCAGGCTCTACGGGCTTGTTTCAAACCATATAAAGCTTTATGAAGTTTAAAAACATGGTTTGGAAACTTGGGATTTTCGAAACCGGGGGGTTGTCTTACATACACTTCCTCTTCTATGTAGCCATTTAAGAAGGCACTCTTGACATCCATTTGAAAAAGTTTAAACCCTTTGGATGCAGCAAAAGCCAAGAGTATCCTAATTGCCTCCAAACGAGCTACCGGAGCAAAAGTCTCCTCATAGTCTATCCCCTCCTTCTGACTATACCCCTGGGCTACAAGTCTGGCCTTGTTTCTCACAACATGGCCATCCTCTCCTTGTTTGTTTTTGAAAACCCATTTTGTCCCAATAGGGTGACACTCAGGAAGAGGTGGAACCAAAACCCAAACCCGATTTCTTTCAAAATTTTCTAACTCCTCATGCATGGCATTGACCCAATCTGGATCAGATAAAGCATGTCCAACATCTCGGGGTTCAAAATCAGCAACAAATGCAGAATGAGCAAAGTGAGAGATTTGTTGTGACCTTGACCGAGTGACACGTTCGCCGATGATGCCGATCATCTGTTGAGGCGGGTGTTGGCGCTGGATGTGTTGTGGCGCCTCTCGAGCTGAAGAAACCTCCCCCTCAACAGCAGCTGGTGCCTCCCCGGGTACAAGAGGTACTGCTCGGGGTGGCGGATCCCACGGCCCCCAAGTCGAAGAAGAGGGATCGGGGCCGTGAGTCGTAGTAGAAGCCGCTCTTTGCGGCACAACAGGTGGAGGTGGTGCTGGGTCGTCCATCCCTTCAGCACCCTCGTCCTCATCATCAAAGAGAGGTTCGCCAACCTCATGATCACCTGCACGCTCAAAACGAGAAGAAGGACAAACCATGGTCTCGTCGAAGGTGACATCTGATGTCTCCATGACTCGGTTAGTATCAAGGTTAAGTACACGATATGCGCGAGTTTGAGTGCCATAACCCAAAAATACACCGTCAGAAGAACGAGACTCAAACTTGTCCAAGTTGCCTTTCTTAAGTATGAAACAGTGGCAACCAAAAACTCAAAAATAACTCACCTTGGGCAGTTTTCCAAAACGCAACTCATAAGAAGTCTTTTTCAAGAAAGCTCGGAGAAAAATGCGATTGTAAATGTAGCATGCAGTGCTCATGGCTTCGGCCCAATATTGCCTAGGAGTCCTATGCTCATCGAGCATCGTCCTAGCCATCTCAACAAGGGTCCGATTCTTCCTCTCTACAACACCATTTTGAGAGGGTGTGTAGGGAGAAGAAAACTGATGCTCTAAACCCAAGGAGTTACAAAACTTCTCAAAATCCGAATTCTTGAATTCGGAACCATTATCACTCCTAATAGCTCGCATAGAGTTCAAAGGGAACTCGTTCTGAAGATGCAAAATCAGATTGCGAGCAAAAGAGAAAGTCTAGGTCTTCTCAGCTAAAAAGAAGACCCACGAATATCTCAAAAAGTCATCAACAACAACAGGCACATACCACTTCCCCCCAACCGAGCTCACCCGAGCCGGACCAATAAGGTCCATGTGCAAAAGCTCTCCAGGGCGCTTAGTCATGACCTGAGTCACTGGATGGTGGGGAGCGGCTACCATCTTCCCATGTCTACAAGAATGGCAAACAAGATCCTTCTCCATGGATAACTTGGGCAATCCTCGGATTAGTTCAAGTGAACTAAGTCTTGCAAGCAAGTCGAAGCTCAAATGTCCTAGTCTCCTATGCCACTTCCAAAGATCAGAGGAGGAGGGTCCAGCCAAAAGACAACGAGAAACTCCAAATGACTCCGAGAAGTTCGCACGAAAGACTTTCCCAAAGGGCGAAATCACACAAACAAGATTGCCCTGAGGATCCAAAATGCGACTGAGATTCGGCTTAAAACGAATCTCATAGTCATCATCGAAAAGTTGCGAAACAGAGAGAAGGTTAAAGTGCAAGTTAGAAACAAGAGCAACATCGCGCAACACAAAATGCTCATTAACTCGCACCGACCCACGAGACAACACTTTTCCTTTACTATTGTCGCTGAAGGTGATAAACTCCTTTCCGGCGACCAGACTAAGACTGGAGAACCACTTGGCGTTTCCGACCATGTGTCTCGAACAACCGGAATCCACCAACCAAACGTTCTCCAATCGTTTTACCTACATCAATAAAAAGACATAGGGTGAGCATACGGTCCAACACTGGGGTTAGTGAAGTAGGGAGAATACAAGTGTTGGGCCGGCTGCTCAAAAGAACGGTTAGGAGAAAAACCATTCCTAGCACGCCTACGGGAAGAGTGATCACCACGTAGAGGAAGCCGTGGTCCGCTAAGGGAGGAGCGTCCATCGCGATACTCAAAACGCAGTGGGGGAAAATGCTCAACTACAAAGCCACCGCCACGGGATCCAAAACCCACAACAGCAGGCTCCCGCCGGGCATGACCTCCTCACGGCCTAGGCCTAGGAACTTGAGGTTTTGGACCTCTAGGCCTAGCAGCATGCTTCTGAACATTCGGCACTTGTATATCATGTAAAGGATGGTACATGTCCGTGTTGTTCATCTCCTTTGCACGGCGCGCCTCTCTCTTGCGCCGAAAGCAAAACTCACTCAAGTGTCCATCTCTCCCACAGTGCTCACAATGGTACCTCACCGCTCTCAAAGGGGGTTGTTGGTACTCACGGTAGTGGGTGTGGATCACTTTGCCCTTCTGTGGCATAAGCTCCTCTTGGATGGGTGGCATTGTGTCTAGCTTGTTCTTGAGGTGGTTTGGTTTTGGAGCCCATGATTGTTTCTTGGGTGGAGCTCTCGGAGGTTCCACAAATACCCCATCCTTGGTGTTGGGCTTGAGAGGCTCTTTGGGTGGAATCTTGGTAAGCTGGGAGTAGTGGTGGAGTTGGGTTTCTCACATGGATTTAGACCACTCGACTCTCCAATCTTGCCAAAAGATGAAACATCAACACCCTGAGCAAAGCCTACACCTGGACCTCCAGCAGCACGCTTGAATTGGGAGATCATCATCCCAAGCTGCGGCTCACCACTAGACACCCATGACAAGATGGTCCTAAGGTATGTGTTTTCCTCCTCGGTTTGCATCTTGTCATGCTTCACATTCGCAATCTCCATATCCAAACCCTCGCAAAGAACACACCTAGCCACACAAGTGCTACCCGAGCTGGCCTCTTCAAGAGACACAATCTTGGCATTTTTCTCTGCCAACTCGGATTGCAAGCCCGCACAGGACTTGCACACACCAAGCACCGAAGATCTAGCTCTAAGCTCATCCACCTCTCCTACCAACACAGCATATTTACCTCTCAAAGTGAGAAGGTCAGTCATGTGTGTGGTGCACATCTCGCACTCACCCTCCTAAGAGACAACTACGGTGGACTTGGCAAACTCAAGCTCCTTCACCGTATCCTCCCACTTCTGCCTAAACTCCTTGCGCTCTCTAGCAGCACGCATAAGCAGCTTATCTTGACTAAGGAGAGCGGCAGTAAGTTTCTCGACCTCAGCAGAAAGCTCATCGGGGGTCAGAGATAACTGGGAGGTGTCGTCGTCATCGTCGTCGTTCTGAGGGATCTCCTCCAGCTCGCCGTCGACCTCCTTGCCGAGGGCCATGGTACAGAAACCCTCATTGTTGGCGAAGAAGCAGAGGCCGTTCAGCTTGTCCTCGATCCTCTTCTTCTTCTCGGACTCGTCGTCGCTCGAGGAAGCGGAGTCGTCATCCGAGTTGTCGACGTCACTGAGCGTGGCGAAGAATGCACGCTACTCAGCCTGGGCCTTCTCCAAGTACTTGGTCTTGATGTACTCCTTGTTGAAGCCGCCCTTCAACTTGTGCTTCGCGGGGACGTACTTCTCCTTGCGCTTGCCGGAGTCGTACTTGTGCCCATGATCCGCCTTGCCGAAGGTCTGCTTGTTCTTCTTCGGGCAATTGGCGATGAAGTGGTTGGGGTCGCCGCACTCTGTGACACCCTGAAAATCGCTTTTGAGAAAATAGAATTTAATATGAATTTGTTTATTTATTTTTCATGAAACATATAGGTCAAATAATAAATTTTGGTGAATTAATAAATTAAGTTGGGGCTTAGAAACATTTTTGTTGCATTCATGCTGGAGCATAATATTTTGTTTGAGTGTATGAGCAGTGCTGAGTGGTTTGAATTCAAATTAGATTTGAATAAGCAAGTTTTTCAAAAGAAACTAAAATGAAAAGGCTTTTCTTTTCCCCAAACCCCTCCTCTCACCCTTCTGGCCCAAGGCCGCAAGCGGCCCAGCCCGCAGCCACGTCTCTCTCCCCCTCTCCTCCCTTCCCGCCGCGCCCGATCGGACCAGCTGGCTCGCTCTGCGCCCGCCCCTCCCCTCTGCGCGGCCCGCTCCCTCTCCCCTCGCGCGCGCAGCGCAGCGGCCCAGTCGCCCGCACCGGCCCGCACGCTCGCCTGTGGCCCACACCCGCGCGCGCAGCGCCCGCCGCTCGGCCTCCCTCGCTGACGAACTGGCCCCGCGCGTCAGTCGCTTCCCCCTCGCCTGCCAAGCCGGGCCCGCCTGTTAGCGGCTGCCCCTTCTTCTTCCTCGCGCACTCGCTCAGTGCCCGCCACCGCCTCTCCTCTCGCCTCCCGAAACCGCCGCGGGAGTGGCCATAATGGCCACTCGGCTTCAATCAAACCCCCGGGGAAGTTCCCCCGACCCTTCGCCGCCTCGCCCGCACCCTATAAAGCCAAGGCCGAAGCCCCTGGCTCTCTCCCCTCGCCACCCCGCACACCCTCACCCCTCTGACGCCGTTGCCAAGCTTCGCCGGCCGCTTGAACACCTCTCCGAGCGCCCCTAGGTGACACCGCGGTCGCCCGAAGCACCCCGAGCTCTCCCTCTGCTGTTTTGCATGACCCTGAGCTCACCCGACCCTCTCTCTCTCTTGCAGATCACCGCCGTCGCTGTCCACCGCTGTGGTAAGCTCTCCGCCATAGCCGAGCCCGCCATCGTGCTCGTCGTTCCCTCCGCGTCACCCTGGTGTGACCCGCGTAGCCAGCCGAGGCCGGGAGTGTCCTCCGGAGGAGCTCCCGAGCGCCTGTTATGGCGCACCGCCGCACTCCGGCGACCCCGCCGCCGCCCGCCGCCGCCTCGTGTCGCTCAGAGCCCCCTGCGCCGTCCATCTGGCCACGGACGGCCAGGATTAGAAGTATACCCCACCGGGTCCACGGACCCATGGACCAGCAGCCCCGCCCGCGGTCCACGACCAGCGTGGTGGACCGAGCCAATCCCGCCGCGCCGCGTGGCGCCGCGTCAGCGCCCGCGCGGCAGCCGCTGCCTGTTTTGCAAAAAAGGCCCCTGTGCTTTTTGAAAATCAACCCGCAATCCAAGCTAGTTCAAAAGAGTTTCTTTTCAGTCCTGCTTTCTTACGGTTTAAACCCTGAGTTTTCTGGTTTTAGTGCCCGCCGTCCAGAGAACGCGTTTTCGCGTGTTAGCCCCCGCCGGCTACGTTTAATAGCGTTTAGGCCCTCGGTTTTCGTAGGCTAGCCCCTAGGAAAATGTTTTTATTTACAAAATAGCCCCTGAAACTTGTTTTCTTTATAACTTTCTCGTTTTAGATCCGATTAAAGTAATCTTTACGTTCATGTGATCGTATCGACGAGTAGAATAGTTTTATATATGTTTCTCTACCTATTTTTGATGCTTGGTGTACTGTTCTAATAGAAATATATTTTATTTGCATGTGATGATTGCAATGGATGCTTGTGTGGTGTCTTTTATCTCGTTTAGCGTTCAAGATTGATCAAGGTTATCAAGAAGAAGATCTCTGAAGAAGTGAGACCATCAACACAAGTTATTGGAAGGCAAGTATAACCTACGGTTTCCTTGTTACCTATTAACTGCAAGACTAAATATTCATTATGCATGTGTCATAACTTGATGAACCATAGGACAAACCTAGTTTCACTTGATCTTATCACCTTGTACCTATGGGAAGGTTTTGCATAATATGTATAGTATTGCTATGCGCTACTTAAGTGCTAAATGTTAATATTGATTAATGACTATGGAACAAATGTTAAAAGAGGCTTTTTAACCACATTTAGGGCACTGGAGCCTGGTGTTGCTCAGTGACCCACCCCAGGGACTATCTTTTAAAGCGGCCACCCGGGAGATTCCGTGCAACCTTGGGTATTATATGGCTCTGATCTTAGTTGTGTAACTAGACTTTCTCTAGCTTGTAGTAGATACCGAAAGGCGCTAGAGGGGAGCCTAGGCTTAGAATGGCTTCCTTGCCTGTCAAGATGTGTACTGGTCGGCTGTCAGGTGTGCCATCTTGAAGGGGGCCTCCATTCGCCTAGATGCTGAAACCTTGCGGCTACTACTTGTTAGGGTAGCTAGTGAAAGGCTACGTAGTGAAACCCTGCCGTACTTCCATAGAGGAGGTAATGTGGGATTGGCTCTCCCCGGCATATGGGAATCACGGCCTAAGGTGAAAGTGTACAACCTCTGCAGAGTGTAAACCTGATATATCAGCCGTGCTCATGGATACGAGCGGCTCGGATCCTTTTTAAGCAGTCCATGGTGGGGTATGTTGGTGGTTGGTTGGTTACCTCTTTTTAACATAATGATGATCATACACTTTGGGACAACAGGGATCATATACTTAGTAATGTAAGATAAATATAAAATATGTTCAATATAAAATGCTAACCGCAGTTAACCGAGTCAAGCCTTTGAGCCTTGCATCCCCGTAGTTGTACTTGCTGAGCATGGTGAGCTGACGCTTGTCGTTGGTTCACATAAAAATCCCGGATGGGTACCAGATGGTGGATTCAAGTGAAGAGTTACAGAAGATGTTCCAAGAGTTCTAGGCGGGTGTTCCCCCAGTCAACCGTCCCTGTGGAGTTTGGAGTCCCGAAGAGTAGTTTCCGCTCTGCTTTGTTTATATGTAAGTCTTAATGTAAATATGTTTCGCTATGTAATAAAGCATTGCCTTTGAGAAAATTCCATATTTTGGTACTATATGTGTCTTGTGGACTTCCTAGGCACACATATAGTTGGCACTTGGAATTCTTCGGAAATCCGGGTGTTACACACTCGAAACAGCCCGAGCGTCCTCCTCCGCGGCGACGGTTCATGCGGTTGTTGTGAAACCGCGAGAACCGGTTGGCAAGCAAAGCTAGCTCATCATCCCCCATGAACTCCAGCTGCTCCTCTGTGACAGAAAGAAGTGAAGAGAGTGCAAATCCTCTAGAGGGGTTACCAGAAGAGCCAGAAAGCAAAGACATCGATGGGCCAGAAGAATTTTCATAAGAAGCCCTCGCCATGGCATCAATCTCACTGGACTTGAGCTTACTGAAAAGCTCGTCGCACGTGAGGGTCTCATAGTTAGGTGATTCGATGATCGCCTGAACCTTTGAGTCCCACACCGACCGATCAAGAGTATGGAGTAGCTTGAGAGCTCTCTCATGATCGTCGAAAGGCAACAACTCCTTGTTAGCCCTCATCCTATTGACAATCACCTGAAAGCGAGCGAATAAACTTTCTATGCTCTCGCCAGGCATATGTCGAAAGTTCTCATACTCTCGCTTGAACGACTCATAGAGACGGGTTTTGACTTGAGTGGTTCCCTCATGGAAACACATGAGGGTAGCCCAAATCTCCTGAGCCGTAGCGAGGTGAGAAACGCGATCAAACTCACTCATGCTCAGGCATGAGAAAAGAGCATTACAGGCTCGGCTATTGGCATCATGCTCATCGATCTGATGCTGAGTGGCATGAGCAGCCAAGACCACGTAATCGACAGAGTTGCAAATATCCCAGATGGAAGCACCAAAACTCTGCAGATAGGCCGACATGCGTATCTTCCAATACGCATAGTTCGTCCCATCGAAGAACGACGGTTTGCCCACGCCGTGATCCATGTTGCCTTTTGTGGATCTGGAACCGGCTAAGGTGGAAGATCCTTAACCTGCTCCGATACCAATTGAAGGACTGAAAGTGCTACCAGAAAGCGACCAGAGGGGGGGTGAATGGGAGCTTCAAATTTTCCTTTCGGAAACTTGTTGCCACTGTCCCAAGAATCAACCCCAAAGGCAAACCTAGAGCTTGTAAGTGTCCACGACCCTAGATGTAGGGTGGATGCTTCTGAGAAACACAGCGGGACACAATACAACCATAGAAACCAAACGCAAAAGACGGAAACCAAATCCAACAACGGTCAAACGAACTGCAAACGAAAAACGCGCAAAGCAGCTCTGACCTAACTCACTGGTGCGTCCGGTCAGTAGGCACTGGACGCGTCCGGTCAAGCAAAACCCAAATTGGGAGCTCTCTGTTTGTGACCAGACTCACTGTCCTCGAGCGTACGATCTCAACCTCAGAGTTCGGTCAGATCAGACAAAAACGAGGAACAGTGTGAACTGTGCGTCCGGTCAGTATCCAGGGGAGAGTCCGGTCAGCACGCAGAGAAGAATCGCGATGAACATTCAACGACCAGACTCTGGGAGTGCGTCCGGTCAGCCAGAGCCAAGCGTCCGGTCACCCCGAAAGTCTACTGTTCGTCCACCGATTTGATTCAAACTTTCCCAAAACAAAACCTCTAGGGTTCAAACTTGGAGAGATGAGTCACACGAAGGATAGTGAGCTACCTCTAAGAGATCATGGCTCGAACCTATCTCCAAATCGATGAATCAAAGAAATTCGGGGGAAGGGAGAAAAAACGCCACGAAAATGAAATCAACCCGATCTCGTGAGGAGTTAGATGAATTCCTTCGGTGGAAATGATCTCCTCACTAAAAAGAACAAGTTGATTCAAACGGATTTTGCAAAGACGCAGTAGAGAGGGAGGTCGAGTGATGGGAAAAACACGGAGAAAAGAAGAACCCGAAGAACACGAACAAAACGCGAATCAAGTCATCGATCTGCAACCGTGTGGCTATCACATGCTACAACAGTGAGATTACGGTCTCACTTCCTCAAAATCTCACGAACACAGAGGTATGATTGTCTTCTCTGTGGATCTCAGTTCGCTACAGCAGAGGATGGGGTGAGCAGGAAAACCTAGAAGGCAAAGAGCAAATGACTGAGATGGGATGGGAGGAGGGTGTCTCCCTCTACTTATCCTAATTCTAATTCCTACTCTACCCCTCACTAATTACAGAGCGAACCAGCTAAACCCTAGGGTTATTCTGGACCAACTCAAGGTAGATGGTGATCCGACGGCCACGCTCGCACAACTAGTAGCGTTGCTTCGACGCAACCTCACCGATTGCCACCACGTGCCGCCACCGCTCCACTCGTCCTTTTCCCGGACTTCGCCCCCGGTTTTGAGGCCCAAACCGGGAAACCAGCCTTCACGACCAACCCCCGGTTTTGAGGCCCAAACCGGGAAACCAGCCGACCATCGCTTGAGTTTTGTGGCCCAAACTCAGAAACCCGCAGCACCCAGGTTTTGAGGCCCAAACCTGGAAACCGTCCTCAGCCCGAGTTTTATGGCCCAAACTCGGAAACCATCAGCGCCCAGGTTTTGAGGCCCAAACCTGGAAACCGTCCACTCGGTGGTTTTTCTGTGGCTCAACCACCAAACCGAGCCGTAGAGGGGATGCATCGCCCGTGCACCCCGTCCACCGACACGTGTCCCTAGGTCCTCGACCCAAGCAACACCATGCCCGCAAGTCTTCGCTCGTAGCTGTCCCAGGCTGCCAGCCACCACAGCTGATCCTCGGGCCACCGGTCCCTCAGTCCAAGCCTCACGTCCGTCCTTCACCACTCTCGGTCCATCGGCATGGCACATCTCTACTTGACCTTCACCTTGCCTTTGATCACTGTATCCGTGCTCGACACCTGCACAACACAAGCCAAAGAACATGCGCATTATCCTAGTTGACAATCACTCATCACTCAGAGACTCGGCATACACCCATGTATCCGCATCTCGCTGGCCATCTTCAGGGTCTGCGACATCCACGAACAATACATCTTCATGTCCTCCCAACGCGTCAGCTCGGCAGGGTCGTCCAACACGAGGGAAGGGCCCACTGAATCCTGAGGGTCCCAAAGCAATATGCACTCCTGACCCTAGTGCGGAAGGCACGTAGTGATCTCACGCACCTCGCCCCGGAAGCTCTCGGCCGACTCGCGTGAACCACCTTGCTGCTCCACCCGGTCGACCAGGGTAAAGTACGAAAGACTATCAGTCTCCCGAAGCTCCGTCTCAGGAGAAGACCTCCTCGGCATGCTAGAAACACCTCGAGCTCCCAACTCCCCAGCGACCACAAGGGCCATGCCCGCCTCTGGCCAGCGCCGCGTCGAGGAGCGCGAGATCAATGCCTCCCGTTGAGATTGGCTGGCCTCGGTCCCCACCATCTCCACATTCTCGAGCAGGCTCGGCGCTGACTGATCCACGTTCTGCTGACGGTGGGGCAAGACAAGGGCGTCCACCACTTTTGGTACCGCGGTCGGCTCTGGCGGCGGGCGGCTTAGGGCCGACGCAGCACTTTGTTGCTCCTGCTGTCCCTGCCACCGCTGCTCCTCTCACGGCCGAGGCTCGTTGGGCCTCTTCTCCTCCTCCTCTTTCCTCTTCCGCTCCACCTCGTGGACCCCCATGGGCAATTCCCCCGTCGACATCGCCGAACCACCCGCGGGCGGTAGCCCGGCGGTCACGCTCTCGACCCCAGCCCTACTCGGGGCCCATCCTGGGCCTACTCTCGGGGCGTCGGGGGTCGCCTCCTCAGGTCGAGGAAGGAGGCTCACACTCCGGCTCGAGCTAGAGCCCGCTAAGGCCAGGGCTTGAGACGTGATGGGCTGGGGAGCTGGCATCGAGGCAGCGCCGCCCCCGACGCTTGGCCTCGAGGAACGGGCGCCTGTAACCAGAGCAGCACCCATCAGCTTACCCCGAGCCATGACCTCTCGGGCCGCCACCGCCCAAGCCTGGGCGTGAGGAAGTAAGGAAACTCCGCCTCTGGTCGGGTCCGTTGCAATCTTGGCAGCCGCCTCCGCCTTAAGCCTCTTGGCGGGGGCAGGGTCCGTCGGCCCCACCTGTCGCTTTCCTCTCGGACAGCGAAAGACGAGCAAATCACGTGACCACCAGATCAAGTCGTAAAGATTAGAGGACAGCATGGGGCGCAAATACTTGCCCCCGGGGGAAAGCGATCTTCTTTCTGGAACCACTCGACCCACTCGGGGGCTTTGGGCCGCTCCTCCTTCCGTGCTCCCCTTAGGATCGGAGCCCTCGGACCGAGACCGAGGCGTCTGCGGCACCGAGTGGCTCCCTGGGGTCTTCTCGTAGCATTGGCCCTCACTCGAGCCGGACACTGTTTGCTCCCTCGACGTCATGGTCAAAGGCGGCGACGGACTACGATGACCTCGAGCCAAAGCCGATGACGCGCTGCTTCACGGCTGTCGAGACGACGAACCGCCTAGTTTCTTCCCCTTCGGGCACTCCAGGACATCCTCCTGCGCAGGGGGAATGTCAGCTCGCGGACTGAAGCCTAGTATGAGACTCAGACGTGCGTCCATCCCCTCGTTGTCATCATCGTCATCCTTAGTCGAGGTCTCTTTGTCGGATGACTCGCTCCCAGACAACCCAACGCGTCTTCGACTCGCCCGACGCTGTTCACGCTCTTGACGTAGGAGGTTCCTCTTCTTCTCCTTCGCCTTCCTCGTATCCTTTCTCGTTTTCTCTTTTCAAGCAGAGAAGCGTCTCACCTGTCGATCGACGTCGTCCTCCTTCACTAGGGGGCACCGAGGTCCGGTAATCGATTTTCCCCTACGAAAAAACGTGGGATAAGAGCAAGGACAGAAGGAAGAGGGAGGAAACCCGGGAGAAACAGCTCGAGGTGCTCACCAAGTCAGGGCAACCCTCATCCGGCAACATAGGGATGAGGTTGAGATTCTTCGGCTCGAAAGGTCCGGAAACTACGCCCCTCACCCTCGCCACGGCTTCGGCCTCGGGCAACGCCTCCTCAGACATACGACTCCTTTTCAACCGCTCGGGCTCGGCCCCAAGCCCCATCATGTCCAGCCGCAACGGACGAGCCATGAGCGGGAGCACCCTACGGCGCTGAAAGGCCCAGACTACGACCGCCGCTGACAGACCCGCGTCGCGAAGTTTCTTCATTGCATCTACGAGCGGCGCCAGTCGCGACTGCCGCTCCGTCACGACGCCATATGACCAGTGGGCTGGGTACTCCGAAAGGAGGCGCCCGGTGAATTTCGGAAGATACCCTTCGTCGTTCCGAAGGTAGAACCACTGAGAATCCCATTGAGCGTGATTGCTCATCAAATTGGTAGGGATGTACTCACGTGGAACGTCCAACTTTCCGGTCTTCAAGGCAAAATTGAGGCAGCCGACGCGGACGACCCTCCTCACGCCTTTACCCCCGGGGGCATTGAAATGATGCCCGCTAAAAAGATGAAGCCACAACTCCCAATGTGGCTCCATCCACAGGTACCCCTCACAGACTACTGCGAAGATGGCAGCCTGGGAAACCGCATTGGGCGAAAGATTGTGGAGCTCGACACCGTAATGATGAAGGAGCGCCCGCACGAACCGGCCCTGGGGCGACCCCAGCCCCAACCGGTGAAACTTCAGGAAGCTCACGACATAGCCCTTCGGTGGTTTGGGTTCCTGATCTGATGGCGGTGGCGCCAACCACTCCGGCTTCTCCTTAGAGGAGAGGGGGCAGAGAAGCCCCCCGTCGACCAGCTCCTACAGCCTCTCCGTCGTCACCAACGATGGGCGCCACTCATCAGCAGGGACCACCACCGTCGTCATCGCCGCAATATGGATCTACGCGGAGGACGAAGCGCCCGGGAAGTCTCTCTCTCTCTCTCCTTCCCTCTGCCCTCCTTTCGTGGGCAGAGGCAGGTGCTCAAGATCTCGATGAAGACGACGCAAAAACAGAGAGCGGAAAGGAGAAACGGTTCTTCTCGCTTCTCGTTCTTAAAAAAGCCGACGCACCGCGGAAGTGCCGCACGACGTAAAAGGAGAAATAACACGCATTCAATGCGTACACCTAAAGGTACGCAACGGACACACGCATCACGTCTTCCTCTCCCCCTGTTATCCGGGCCCGCTGTTGACACTGGTTATCTATTAAAATTAAAGGATAAATAAATATGAAAAGGGCATGAATTCAGTCACCAATAAAGGTTTAGGGTTCTAATTGACAATATTCCATGAGTTTTAGTGAATTGTGATTCTTCAGGGACTAAACCAGGAAACTAGTGTTGATTGCTTCCCCTAGAAGGAAACCGACGGGAGATAACGCAACCGCCACGTCAGGAAGTTTCTAGAAGACTCCAGAGGACACCAGAAGACACCAGGAGGTCGGGCACCGCGGGACCCTGCCAGGTGGGACCGACTGGTCCCACCATGAGACCGACCGGTCTCCCCCGGGCCCGCTGGCTTCCGTCTTCTGCAAGCTTCCTCCAGCGAACCCTAGGACTCATCTCCACCGTCCCTGAAGTCGGTTTGATCTAACGGCCGCGGTTGATCCCTCAGGGCTATATAAGCAGCCCCAGACCCCCCTCTCCAGGCATCTCCATCTTCATTATTCATCTCCACATCAGAAACTAGGGTTTCAATTAGAAGTAGAGGTCCCTCTAGATGAATCTCTTCTAGTTCATCAAGAATTAGATCTAGTTCATCTAGTTGTAATCAAGAGCCAGCTATCAAGTAGAAGACTAGTTACCCCTCTAGTTTCGGTTTAGAACCTAGTCTTATATTAGAACTAGAAGAAAGAGAGAGAGAGAGGGAGAGAGAGGAAGAGATCAAGAAGGAGCTCCGGCCTGTCGGATCCACTTCTTCATCTTGTACCTGTGGATTCAAGTTCTTCATCAACTTCAGCGATTATTTCGGTAATCAACGTCTATATTTAAGTTTGAGCTATTGTTCTTATTATTCTTAAAGATTTATGACTCTCTTTTGAGTACTTTAATTCTAGTCATTCTAGAGTTAGAGTAGTTGGATAGTGTAAGCGTGGTGCTTAGACTTGATAGCTCATATATGCCTCCTATAACGCCGGTAGTAGTGGTTGTTTGCAAGGGTGACTCTTATAGCTGTTGACGGTCCTTAAGTATCAATTATATCTATCAAATAAATAGAGAAAAGGATCCATATGAAATAAACACCCAGACTTAGGGTTTTATCTGACAGAATTCCACGAGTTTTGCTGTTTATCTATTTCTGCAGGGGGTTATCAGGAAATATGAAGGAAAGGCCCACATGTCGGGTTAATGACGGATAATTAACGTAACCCCCAATTTTCCTTAATGTGGAAGAGTCCAGAAGCCACGGGAACGAGCGGGAGGCCGAGCGGGCCCGGGGACAGGGCGCCCGCCCTCCCCCCTAGGGCGCCCGCCCTGCTGCTGCAGCCAATCAGGCTCCGCCTCGAGGATTATGCTCCACCGACCTAAAGGATTAAGGAAAACCGTCCGTTCAATGTCGGTTTGATCCAACGGCCCAGATTCACCCGAAAAGACTATATAAGCAAGGCCCTGGACCCTGGAGCAGGCACCTCTGTCTCATTATTCAGTTCCTAATTCAGTCATCAGGAGGAGAGAGTCTCTGATCAAGCCCTAGAGCCACCACATCAACTAGATCTCTAGTTTTAGCATAGCTACATAGGATTAGAACTAGAAGGAGTCAATCTTCGATTGGTTCCCGGATCTGTCAAGAGGATTCTTGGTAATTCCTCTCTTGTTCTTCAATTGTTCATCATTGTTCTTCAATATTATGAATACTACTTTGTTCTATTTCAATATATTGAATATGACTTTGCTCTACTTGATTATATTAGCAATTATATTGTTCTTAGTTTATCGTAGTTATATGCTTGGCATAGTTAGATTGGAATTATATACATGCCTAGGATCGTATAGCGTTTATCCATGTGCGCAGTGGGTGAATGATAAATATTGTGTAGACGTGGTGTCTATACCGTCTTTATCTGCGATTGCACCCTATATGCCGGATCGGTGGGTAGTTCGCGATAGTGACAGCTTCGTTGATTCTTATATAGTCCCCCTCTCGTGTATAGGGCAGGCAGAGCAACATTATTACAGGGGAGTGATTGCTATGTTCTTCATCTTCCTTGCTAATATTCACTATGCATGGGTGTAGTCTTTTCTCGCTATGATTGCCAAGTATAATTGCACTAACTATGATAATGCTAGACTTTATAGTTAATAATTACTTAGGGAATATCTTTGTAGTTCATCCTAATTCCATGCTAATGACTTGCTAGAATATCTGTTGAGGTGCTTATCATTATTATATGTGGCTAGTTATGCTGATCAGATTAATTATCCTTGTCACTATTCATATTTATCTATATTCTATGTGACATTTATCCCTGTATGATGAGATAGATAGATGCTCTATATTATACATGCAATGATAGACACTCAGTTCTATATTCTCATTCCACGATCAACTACGATGCTTAGAATCCCTTCCCAGTGGTAAAAATATAAATAACGATACCTGGAATACTTCCCGGTTAAAATGCTGCATCGGTATTAATCTGTGCGCTTGCAGATTCCCTTTATTTATTTATCTTGATGAGCAAATGCATATTTCAATACCGCGTCTCTCATGTCATGCTGGGGATGACAACTTGGCTTAAGTGGCATGAGGGATAGGTTTGGCATTTTTGGCGCCGTTATCAGAATTAGAGAATTAAGTCTACTTTTGGTAATGACGTTAAGAATGCCCAACAAGCATTTTTGGCGCCGTTGCCGGGGAAGGTTGATTTCTAAGTTGGAATGAATAAAGAACTTTGAGACATCATTCGCATCACTAATATATTCGAGCTTATCAATTCTCTCGTACAGTTTTACCCCTGCATTTTCCATTTTTTATTTTATTTCAGGGTGATGTATGAATAGAAGACATCTTCCAGACAACTTTGTTGACGACCCCGAAGCCTTATTCAGAAGAACAAGAGCCAAGCTCAAATCGTCAACACTTCAGCGCAAAACTTCATCCAAATCAGAAGACCGCCGAAGTTTCGTCCGGAACTTGTCAGCTGAATTCGAAGCTATGGCGAACAAGTCGATCCGCGAGTTCTCAGCTCCCACTACGGACAACATCCGCACTGGACCTGCTGTGGAGATCGACCGCAACTTCGAGCTCAAGCCTGGGCTCATCAACATGGTGCAAGCTAACCAGTTCTGTGGGAAGCCGCACGAGGATGCTAGTGCTCATCTTCAACACTTCCTGGAGATCTGCAGCACTTTCACCATGGCTGATGTTCCTAGAGACGCCATACTACTTCGCCTTTTCCCATTCTCACTGTTGGGGAGAGCGAAGCAGTGGTTCTACGCTACAAAGGAGAAGAATACTACGTGGGCACTCTGCTCCACGAACTTTCTAGCCAAGTTCTTTCCCATGGGCAAGACAAATGCTCTCCGTGGGAAGATTACAAGCTTTCAGCAACAGCACGATGAATCCGTTCCAGAAGCATGGGAGCGCTTTCAAGACTACATCCTAGAATGTCCCCATCATGGAATGGAGAGTTGGCTGCTGATGCAGACATTCTATCATGGGCTCGTCAATAGTGCCCGTGAGACCATGGATGCTGCAGCTGGAGGAGCATTCCTATCACTCACCATACCACAAGCCACAGCTCTTGTGGAGAAGATGGCGTCCAACCAAGGTTGGAATGAAGAGAGAACTCAGACCCGCAAGAGAGGTGGAGGTATGCATCAGCTCAAGGAGGTAGACATGCTGTCTGCCAAGCTAGACCTACTCATGAAGAAGCTCGATGACCGAGCTGGAGAGAAGAAGGAAGTAATGCACGTCTACGACTCCCACATGACTTGTGAGGAGTGTGGAGGTGTTGGACATTCGGGCAATCACTGTCCCGAGTTGCTAGAGGACGTGAACTACATCAACAACAACAACAATAACTACTACAACCGTCCTCAGCAGAATCAAGGTTGGAATCAACAAAGGCCTAACTACTCAGGTAATTACCAAGGTAATAATTCTTTCAGTAATAATAATTATCCACCTTTAAGAGAGTTAGTGTCTAATCAAGGAAAGCTAATGGATAACATGTCTAAGAAATTGGCATCTAATGATAAAATTCTAGAAAATATAAATAATAGAATGGATAATTTTTCTACTGCCATCAAGAATCAAATTAGCTTTAATAAAATGATTGAATCTCAATTGAATCAAATAGCTGCTGCTGTTCCTGCTACTAACCCCGGTATACCATCACAACCGGATGCATTAGAATCTGCAAATCTTGTAGACATATTTGATGCAGGAGATTACTGGAGTAACCCCATCATTGAGGTAAGTACTGAACTTCTGCCAGTCAAGAGAGGCGACCCAGGACGCCCCGTCATCCCGATCTCCATCGGCATGCGAGACTTCCCAGAAGCACTCTGTGACTTTGGCTCAAGCGTCAACATCATGCCCAGGGTACTCTACGAAAAACTCTTTTCACAACCATTATTAGAAACAACCATGTGTTTGCAGCTTGCAGATAGGACACTAAGTTACCCAAGAGGAATCTTGAAGAACATCTGTGTCCGAGTTGGTTCCTCGTACGCTCCAGCAGACTTCGTAGTAATAGAGACCGGTTCTGACGAGAGGGCTCCCGTCATCCTAGGGAGGCCATTCCTGAACACCACGGGAGCTGTCATCTACGCTAGTGCTGCCAAGATCAGTTTCCACATAAAGGGGAGGAAGGAAATGTTTTCCTTCAAGAACAAGACCGTACAAATCCTAGAGCAACCCCAATATGAACCAAGGAGGACCAACAAGAGGAACAAGAGCAAGAAGCAAGTGTGGACCGAATCAGTTAAGATGGTCACTGCCGTGCACAAAGGTCAAGATCGCCAACTCAAGTCACCATTCTTGGACAAGAAGGACGACCCAGGTATGCCAAGCATTTATTGCTCCATTAATGGGTACAACTTCTACAAGACACTGTGCGACACTGGGTCGGGCGTCAACATAATGGCCAAGGTCACCTATGAACTGCTGTTCGGAACCATGCCCTTGAAGCCGACATACATTCGTCTCCAGATGGCAGATCAGACATTCCGACAGGTTGAAGGTACAGTAACTGACGTCCCTGTCAAGATAGACGATCATTTTGTCCATACAGACTTTCAGGTTGTTGACATGGGAGAAGACGAGTATGATCCACCTATCATCCTTGGAAGACCGTTCCTCAGTACTGTCAAAGCAATCATCTACATTGGAACTGGAGAAGTCCACATGCACTTCCCCTCTGAGAAGGTACGCCTTTACTTTACTGACCCCAACTACGTATTTGAAGAATCTAAGCAGGTCAGGACAAGGAGAAGGAGGCGGAACCGCAACCAGAAGCAACCGGTCATCAAGGATGGATGGGCAGACTACGAAGGAGAAGTGGTAAGATCTGAGGACATACCACTCAATCAGCACTGTCTTGAAGAGACCGAAGCACCAAGACAAGTGTGGAAAGAAAAGACAGTTGAACACGAGGAGGAGGCGCTGCCGGAACCACCGACTACGCCATCCACTGACTCCCAAGACAACTGAGTACACATAGAGTCCCGTTCGGAGGACTTAAAAATGCCGGACGCCTTGCCAAGAGGTAACTTGGTAGTTATCCATTTCCCTTCTCAGATATTTACTTAATAGTTTGTTTAGTTAATCATATTCATGTTATCTTAGAAAGAAAATAAAAATGTTAAAAAAAACTCTAGAAGCCCCATGTGAGTATACGAGTGGCATAAAACCCATAAGTACATTCACTGTGGTGGCATAAAAAAATAAATAAATATTTTCTTCTGCTTTATAAAATGAAAACATAAAAATAATCAAGGAGGCTCAACATGATAAAGGCTAGATATTTATGCTAACACTTAATCAGTTCCACAAGCTTTGTTGTCTATTTGAGCTTCACAGAATCCAAGAGGACTAGCAGACGGAGGACATTCTAATCGCTGTCAGGGTGCTGCCGACTTTCAAATACACCTCCGCTATCTGCTAGCTACATCAAGAGAAACTACGTCAAGATCCAGCTTGGGGGAGAGCACCCCCGTTATCTCGCTAAGTATTTCTATATCTATCTTTATATTTATACTTATACTATATTAAAATAAAACGATGAAAAACCAAATAAAGATTTTGTGCTTATATATATATATATATCTATATCTTTTGCTTAGTGTGTTTAATAAATAAATAAAGTGGCTATGCTAAAATGAATCTAGATAATAAAACTCTAGCATGGATATGATGAATAGTTGCTCTGCCTAATTTCAATTAGAAGTTCTCTCTCTAGTTTAGACATAACTGTTATTATTTAAAAACTTACTCTAAACCTGAACTTGTGGGAAGAGAACTTGATCTAAAGTCTAAGTTGTTAACGGATATGATATGGAAAGGTCGAGCTGCTGTTTATCTATTCCTAGAGATGCTAGAATTCTGGAGAATTTTATCTTTGAAAATCTTTAAAATGCTACATGATGAGTTCCTTTATGATGAGAGTTTAAATTCCTACCACGGCCATACATACATGCTTGCTAGACTTTAAGCTATACATTTACTTTTTACTACTTATGAGCATTGAGTGTAGTCAAGCTGTGTAGACCCTTAGGAGCTTGTCATGTGGTTAAATCAAGATTCACTTGCACGTTCACTCATATATGCTGCTTCTACTTCGGAAGTACGCATCCACATACATCCATCCATTCCATCTCCAGATCCACATAAAATTATTCTACTCCTAACCCGGGAGAGAATAGTCAAAAACATTTTTCCTATTCCTGTTATTCCCTGTGAAATAAATGCTCAAGTTATTTTGGTTACTACCACTTGCTAAATTGTTCTAAGGAGATGAGTGCTCTATCCGAGGAAATAAAAAGGGGCAAGTGCCCGGAACCTCGAAAAGAAAAATATTACGAGGAAATAAAAAGGAGCAAGTGCTCGGAACCTCGATGAAAAAAAAAGTGAAAAAGTGTGAGAAGAGAGGTAAAAATGGACAAGTGTCCGACAGTAGAATTAGGGGTACAAGATACCCACCTGAGAGGAAAGAAAAAAAAATAATAAATAAAAATATAGAGCATCTCATCCTCCTCAAAGAGCACCAAAAGCAAGAAAGGTATGTATCCCCTCAAAAAGAGCAAAAGTAGAATTAGACACTCTCCACCATTATCACCATTATCACCATTATCACCATACACCATTCATTCACCACACATGCACATCTTGATTTGACTTATTGACTTGTTTCTCTGGATCCATGGTTTGACTATGCAATAAATGTCTTGTAAGTATGTATACCTTATCTCCCACCTATGAGCTCCAGATATCAAAAACCTTATTAGGATAGGTTGAGAGAGAAGGCAATGTTACTCTGCCTCATACCACAAATACTACATACTTTGCTTTGAGAGAAGGCAAACACCATTACTGCCTTGGTGAGGATCCAGAAATACCACAAATGAGAGACCTGAGAGAGTCATACAAGGAATCTCTGAGTTTTATTTGAAAATCTGCAAAAACTCCAGAGCTATAGCTGATCAAGAATAAGAGACATGGCGCTTGACTAGACTGTTCTATCTTTTAACCGCTCAAGACAAAGGTGACAGTTGCAAGCCCCATAGTGAAAGGTATAATGAGTAAGTTTTAAGTCTTGACAGTTTACTCTAACTCAGAGATAAGACTCTATTTGAAAGCATGTGTACCGTCAAAATTCAAAAGCATTCAGCAACTTCTGATCCATCACTGAGACTATCCTTGCTCAGGGACGAGCAAGAGGTAAGCTTGGGGGAGTTTGTTGACGGTCCTTAAGTATCAATTATATCTATCAAATAAATAGAGAAAAGGATCCATATGAAATAAACACCCAGACTTAGGGTTTTATCTGACAGAATTCCACGAGTTTTGCTGTTTATCTATTTCTGCAGGGGGTTATCAGGAAATATGAAGGAAAGGCCCACATGTCGGGTTAATGACGGATAATTAACGTAACCCCCAATTTTCCTTAATGTGGAAGAGTCCAGAAGCCACGGGAACGAGCGGGAGGCCGAGCGGGCCCGGGGACAGGGCGCCCGCCCTCCCCCCTAGGGCGCCCGCCCTGCTGCTGCAGCCAATCAGGCTCCGCCTCGAGGATTATGCTCCACCGACCTAAAGGATTAAGGAAAACCGTCCGTTCAATGTCGGTTTGATCCAACGGCCCAGATTCACCCGAAAAGACTATATAAGCAAGGCCCTGGACCCTGGAGCAGGCACCTCTGTCTCATTATTCAGTTCCTAATTCAGTCATCAGGAGGAGAGAGTCTCTGATCAAGCCCTAGAGCCACCACATCAACTAGATCTCTAGTTTTAGCATAGCTACATAGGATTAGAACTAGAAGGAGTCAATCTTCGATTGGTTCCCGGATCTGTCAAGAGGATTCTTGGTAATTCCTCTCTTGTTCTTCAATTGTTCATCATTGTTCTTCAATATTATGAATACTACTTTGTTCTATTTCAATATATTGAATATGACTTTGCTCTACTTGATTATATTAGCAATTATATTGTTCTTAGTTTATCGTAGTTATATGCTTGGCATAGTTAGATTGGAATTATATACATGCCTAGGATCGTATAGCGTTTATCCATGTGCGCAGTGGGTGAATGATAAATATTGTGTAGACGTGGTGTCTATACCGTCTTTATCTGCGATTGCACCCTATATGCCGGATCGGTGGGTAGTTCGCGATAGTGACAGCTTCGTTGATTCTTATATAGTCCCCCTCTCGTGTATAGGGCAGGCAGAGCAACATTATTACAGGGGAGTGATTGCTATGTTCTTCATCTTCCTTGCTAATATTCACTATGCATGGGTGTAGTCTTTTCTCGCTATGATTGCCAAGTATAATTGCACTAACTATGATAATGCTAGACTTTATAGTTAATAATTACTTAGGGAATATCTTTGTAGTTCATCCTAATTCCATGCTAATGACTTGCTAGAATATCTGTTGAGGTGCTTATCATTATTATATGTGGCTAGTTATGCTGATCAGATTAATTATCCTTGTCACTATTCATATTTATCTATATTCTATGTGACATTTATCCCTGTATGATGAGATAGATAGATGCTCTATATTATACATGCAATGATAGATACTCAGTTCTATATTCTCATTCCACGATCAACTACGATGCTTAGAATCCCTTCCCAGTGGTAAAAATATAAATAACGATACCTGGAATACTTCCCGGTTAAAATGCTGCATCGGTATTAATCTGTGCGCTTGCAGATTCCCTTTATTTATTTATCTTGATGAGCAAATGCATATTTCAATACCGCGTCTCTCATGTCATGCTGGGGATGACAACTTGGCTTAAGTGGCATGAGGGATAGGTTTGGCATTTTTGGCGCCGTTATCAGAATTAGAGAATTAAGTCTACTTTTGGTAATGACGTTAAGAATGCCCAACAATAGCCTTGTTGATTCTTCTATAGTCCACTTACCCGTGTGTAGGCTCGGTAGGATTATACATTTGCATAAAAGACTCATACTCTGTTTGTGACCTTTTATGGCAACTTCCCCACTAAGAATAATATAAACATATCACTCTTAAATTGGAATTAGACTGCCTTAATGATCGCCTCTATACTTCCAGATTCTCCGTCCTTGTTAGCTACTCAGGGGTTAGACTTTAAGACTTAATGCTATCCGTTCCTTTGGGTTCGATATTAAATCTGGGTTACTCCGGTGAAGTGCTACATCTGTAGATCTTATCTGTGCGCTTGCGGATAAAGTAGAGTGCGTTAATTTATACCAACAAGCATTTCTGGCGCCGTTGCCGGGGAACGGTAGATCATCTTAAGTCTTAGTCTAACCTTGTAATCATACTTTTATCTTTTCCTTTTTTGTCCCAGTCTTTTCATTATTTTTGTTTTCATTCTTATGAATGTTGTTTTTGAATTCCACTCTTATCTATCACTACCCCATGAGCAAGCTATAACCAGTAGAATCCTTATACCCCATCATAATACCTGGTTATGAGCTATGCCTACCTTTCTGCTGCACTGTCCTTGTAATGAGCATAGAAATATAATTATGAAAATATTCCTTCGGGTATTCTTGTCACTAACCTTTCCAGGTCTGGAGCAGAAAAGAACGAAGGAACAACAAACAAAAGGTATGTCCCACCAATCATCATGCAATATTGAATTACATTCATCCAATCTTCATTTGTGCAAAATCCAAGCTTGGGGAATAGACTTTCTAAGAATATTTCTTGCCATGTTGCTATGTTGGTTGTCCCTACCTTTAGGATACGCTCATATACTAATCATACTCTTTCATCACCATCTGAATAAATCACTACAATGCTTTCATGTTATCTTTATTTGCTATAGTATATACTTTGGATTTGAAGTATTATCATACACCTTTTAAATTAAGCATGGAGCTTAGTTTAGCTGTTTTCATGAATTAAAGTAAGACATGGTATCTGGTTGGATTCTTGAGCTAAAAGGTGTGCTGATTTTACCTCTAAAGGCTTTTAAATTAAGTATGGTGCTTAGGTTAAAATGCCTTCCTAGATCAAATTAGACATGGTGTCTAGGTTGATTTCTGAACTGATAGTATGCTATAGTAGATATTGGATATTTTGGACTAACCCCTGCAGAGAAACTTTCAATATCAATTTGGGAAAGTCCGGAGATGAACTCACACTGGAGATGAAGCAAGGCGTACAATGAACTTCAACAACTCTTGCACAACGAAGACTCAGCTCGTTCATCATAGATGAAAGAACTGTGAGTATCAAAGTTTATTTATTTTGTCTTCTACTATAAGTTATGCCTTGAATCATGCAGCCAACACATAAAATACTAGTCTATGTTAAAACAATCCTAAAAACATCTTTTTATTAGCATAGATGCAAAATACATATGTTGTGGACAACAACCCATGTTTTAAATTCTTGCAATCCTTCGGGTATATATCCACTAACGTTATGCAGGAGAGAGATTTTGTTCATCCATGGTTTGGTCTGAACACTGAAGATCCAAAACCCAAACCAAAGACACAAAAACCTACTCTCAGATCACAAATGGTGCTAGCCTAGCTTTGAGTCTTGCTTGGGTGCTGATGACAAACAGGATGCAACTTACCTCGTATAAGACAACTTATGCCTACAACCATCATTGTCCAAGACATCAAGACAAGAAGTGAGAAGTTATCCTCTTTTCTAATCAAGAGCTAGCTTGGGAGACAAGATGGTACCACTACAAGTTTGGGAGTCCATCTACATCACAAGCCAGCCTGGGAGAGACAATTCTGTTGTCTAGATGTGTTTCACAATCAAAGGGAGGAAGGAGAAACCCAACTTCAAACATATTGATCTCCTACTCACCACTTTGATCAGTACAAACCACTAGATGTTGTCCCAGTCGAGAAGAAGAATATGATCCACCACTCATTCTTGGAAGATCTCTTGAACACCATCAATGTTATCATCTTTGCCGGACCTGGAGAAGTCAACTTTTGGATCTTTCGCTGCATCTTCAACATCTACATCACTTATGAGCAGCCAAAGAGAACCAAGAGAAGACGTCGAAGGGAGAACCAACTGCCAAGAATTGAGGAGTGCATCATGAAGGATGAAGCCACTGCACCACAAGAGTTAGAAGATGAAGAGATTACCTGAGCTAGCAAATCAAGAAGAACAGCTGATATGATCTCCATCATCTAGACACTATTGAGAGAACAAGTCTCAGTTGTGACATTACAAGACAAAAGACTCTCATGGAGGCACTCGAGCAGCAGCTCTAAATTCAAGTCTCTTGCCAACCCAATGATTAAACAAAAACAAGAAAGGTTGACAAGAGAAGAATGCGGAACTGTCCCTACATCCTCATAGTACAGAATTAATACAAGAAAGAGAGAGGATCCTAGTCAGCATACTCGAGGAACAATGTGCCTTCACTGATAAGTCGACACATAGAAGGTCGATACTTATAAAGATGATTCCACTGTGATCTTCCTCCTCTCAAGCATATTGTGAGACAAACAAGAGAAGACAAGCCATTCATAAACAACAACCAGCTAGACAAGAGAAGCTTCCACAAGGTGGTTCAGCACAATCACTTTCCAATGACAAAGTAACATTTCAAGGTAAGTAACCATCACTTTAAAAGCTTCTTCTTGATTCTAGCATGAACATAAATAAAGAACTAAACATGTTTAAGTTGCACATCACTTGATCCAACCTAATCAACTCAACATGTTTAGTCCTTTGATCTTTGTTCCTAGCTTTACTCTCTTGAATCTCACTGTATTAACTAAATGAGCTAAAATGTTGTGCATCTAACCTTTGGAAGATCTCAATTATGAAAAGATCGACACTTTATGCATAGATTATCCTTCCTTGGGTTAAGTAAATTTGATCTATTAAATATTTTAAGATGCTACTTTCATGCTCATCCTCTAATCCTATCACTCATATTAAGATTGAAGAGAACACATAAACAAAAAGTTTATCTTGGGCAATGTGCCTAAGGTTAGAGGAGAATAAACAAAACTTTTGGTTCTGTTGGTGTTTTTCCACCAACAGAGCCCATGCACTTGATCTCTACCTAGTCTTTATGAGCAGGACACACTCTTGAGCAAAACATGGCGAAGTTTGTCACTCCCAAATTCTACAGAGTGATGGTCTTAGATCTACAAGAACATGCACACTGAGCAAGATGCAGCCAGCGTCCACAATTAACGCTTCACTTCAAACTACTGGACGAACAAATAACATGAGTGACACCATATCAAGAGGCATAAACAAGAAGGAAGACGTCGTAGTCAGAATTAGAGGTCATGAAGTCCCCACAGACTTCTTGATCCTCGACATGAGAAGACGATGATGTCCACCTCATCCTAGGAAGACCATTCCTCTACGCTACAAGTACAATCATCTACAAGAGGAAATCCATTTTTCACTTTCCTGGAGAAAAGGCACGATGCAACTTCATCAGCTACATGCCCAATGAAGCACCCAAGAAGAATAGAAGTGAAAGACACCGCTCTCAAAGCCAAAGAAGACAAACTATCAAGAATAGAGAGGCCAATCATGAAGAAGAAGCTATCAACACTGTCCCAGAAAAGAAAGGATAGAAACCTCAAGACAGTGAACCACAGGAAGTGAAGACTCCGACCAAGAAAGTATGGGAGAAAATGTCTGCACCTAAGAGGTACAATCAATAACAACTTTCCAAACGTCTGACATACCTTGGGAGGTCTGAACCAAGGGAAGGTCCGGTTCGTCGGACCTAAATATCCGAACCTTCGCCAAAAGTTAAAAACCGGTAGTTATCCTCGTATTTACATTCCTGCATACTTCTCATATTTAATTCTTAGTTAATCATCATCATATTTAATTCACAAACATTTTTATTTCTGCATTGCATTAGAAAAGAAAATAAAAATATTGCATTTGTTACACTACATCATAAACCATGAAGCCCCATGTGAATAATTCTATGGTGTGTAAAAACCCACAGGAATGTTCACTGTGGTGGCATAAAAATAATAAAAATAAATATGCATGCATTCATCCTATTGCATTTCCTCTTGCATCATAAAAATATAAAAATACAAAAATATTGAGAAAGAGATCTTACTGAAATTCTAGACAACTAAGGCTTGAGTGGCCAACCACTAATGCTTAATCTGTTCCACAAGTTTTGTTGCCTATTTGAGTTTCACAGGATTTAAAAGGCCAAGAAAAGCTGACAAGCAAGTGAATGCTTCATCCACTGTTGGAGCACTGTCTCAACAAACATCAACATCAATCAAAACTCTAATCGAGGAAGGACATATCCACTGCCAGTCTGCTACATTGCAAGATCGAACGACTACGTCAACATTAAGCTTGGGGGAAGGCACCCCCATGTATCCACGTAAGTATCTTTATCCTCTTAAGTTTTTCATTCTATAAATAAATTCAAAACACCAAAAATATATGAGCACATGAAGGCTCGCCCTTAAAAAGAAAAGAACAAAAATATGTGGGCACATGAATGCTCACCATTAATTAAAAAAGAAAAAAAATATATGAGCACATGAAGGCTCAACGCTATTAAGGGAACCAGCTTGGGGGAGACGCACCCCCGTTATCTTCGCGATTCAGGTATGTCTTTATTATCATTACTACTACTATTATTAGCTTTTATTTTATATCTTAAAATGTGTTAGATTAAATAAATAAAATAGTGTGTCTAGTTTGTTTTAAGAAGTTGATGACTAAAGAAGAACCCTCTCTCTCTAATCTTTTGCATGGAAATGATGAATAGTTGCTCTATCTAATTTCTTTCAAGTACCTAGTCTTCAAAGCATGAGTTCTCCTCATTAATAATGATGCCTTAAAATAAAATTAAATACATGGTTGGCAAATACTTAATCTAAGGTCTAGGTAATTGGGATATGACATGTGATGATCTGAGCTGCTATTAACTTGTTCTAAACAACACTAAAGTTCCAGAGATTTCTAAATATAAACATGACTAATAATTGCATTGAGTTAAATTAAGCTTTGTTGACCCTATGAGTAGTTTATCATACCATTGAATTGAGATCACTTACACATTTCATCCATCTTTCGCATAAATGCTCATAATTATCTGTTGCTACCCTCTCAGAAGTTTGTTGGAAGCATGTGGCTATTAAAAAAAACAAGAAGAAAAAAGAGAAGAAAAAAAGAGAGAGATCCGAGGAAATAAAAAGGGATAAGTGTCCGAAACCTCAAAAAGATAGATCCCGAGGAAATAAAAAGGGACAAGTGTCCGGAACCTCGAAGAAAAAAAATCAGAAAAATGGGCACGTGCCCGACAGTAGAATTAGCCTGATAGCCATATGTCTCTGATAGACCCAAGGGAGTGAATATATTCAAAAGAGCATCCGACTCCATTTTCCATACACATGCACTTCTTGATTCAATGGTTGGTTGACTTTCTCTTTGGATCCATTGTTTAATTTGACAACATATGTATTAATGCTTTTGAAAATTAATTAAAACTCCGGGATAAAGGTGAAGTGAAAGAACTAGAGACATAGTGCTTGATTTGATCGTTCAATCTCTCAATTACTCAAGATCTAAGGTAAAAGTAATAAGCCCCATGAAGAATAATATGATATGTTTCGGAGAACTTTTGTTTAACAGCAGGTATACTTGTTAGAAGTGAAGATATTGTAGCAACTCCTGATCCTTTGTTAATTCTTGGTTTTGCTCAGGGACTAGCAAAAGGTAAGCTTGGGGGAATTGTTGACACTGGTTATCTATTAAAATTAAAGGATAAATAAATATGAAAAGGGCTTGAATTCAGTCCCCAACAAAGGTTTAGGATTTTAATTGACAATATTCCATGAGTTTTGGTGAATTGTGATTCTGCAGGGACTAAACCAGGAAACCAGCGCTGATTGCTTCCCCTAGAAGGAAACCAACGGGAGATAACGCAACCGCCACGTCAGGAAGTTTCTAGAAGACTCCAGAGGACACCAGAAGACACCAGGAGGTCAGGCACCGCGGGACCCTGCCAGGTGGGACCGACCGGTCCCACCATGAGACCGACCGGTATCCCCCCGGGCCCGCTGGCTTCCGTCTTCTGCAAGCTTCCTCCACTGAACCCTAGGACTCATCTCCACCGTCCCTGAAGTCGGTTTGATCTAACGGTCGCGGTTGATCCCTCAGGGCTATATAAGCAGCCCCAGACCCCCCTCTCCAGGCATCTTCATCTTCATTATTCATCTCCACATCAGAAACTAGGGTTTCAATTAGAAGTAGAGGTCCCTCTAGATGAATCTCTTCTAGTTCATCTAGAATTAAATCTAGTTCATCTAGTTGTAATCAAGAGCCAGCTATTAAGTAGAAGACTAGTTACCCCTCTAGTTTAGGTTTAGAACCTAGTCTTATATTAGAACTAGAAGAAAGAGAGAGAGAGAGAGAGAGGAAGAGATCAAGAAGGAGCTCCAGCCTGTCGGATCCACTTCTTCATCTTGTACCTGTGGATTCAAGTTCTTCATCAACTTCAGCGATTATTTCGGTAATCAACGTCTATATTTAAGTTTGAGCTATTGTTCTTATTATTCTTAAAGATTTATGACTCTCTTTTGAGTACTTTAATTCTAGTCATTCTAGAGTTAGAGTAGTTGGATAGTGTAAGCGTGGTGCTTAGACTTGATAGCTCATATATGCCTCCTATAACGCCGGTAGTAGTGGTTGTTCGCAAGGGTGACTCTTATAGCCTTGTTGATTCTTCTATAGTCCACTTACCCGTGTGTAGGCTCGGTAGGATTATACATTTGCATAAAAGACTCATACTCTGTTTGTGAACTTTTATGGCAACTTCCCCACTAAGAATAATATAAACATATCACTCTTAAATTGGAATTAGACCGCCTTAATGATCCCCTCTATACTTCCAGATTCTCCGTCCTTGTTAGCTACTCAGGGGTTAGACTTTAAGACTTAATGCTATCCGTTCCTTTGGGTTCGATATTAAAACTGGGTTACTCCGGTGAAGTGCTACATCGGTAGATCTTACCTGTGCGCTTGCGGATAAAGTAGAGTGCGTTAATTTATACCAACACCCGCCACGGCCACCGTGTCACATCAACCTCCGCCTAGAAAGGCGCGTCCAACGGGCGAACAAAGTCGTTTCCATGGAGGATTCTTCCATAAGAAGCCAAAGAGGCCCCGGCCTGTATAAAAAATCTCGAGATAACGAAGGCTGGCCTCCGAGGGGCCCAAATAGCTGATCTCGAGTAACTGAGTCAGGGACGCAAAGGGGGAGCTCGCCCAGAGCTAGGCTCGAGAAAGAAATCTCGAGGCCCCTAACGCGTATCCAAGGTGAGGCAAATTGATCGTCGTGGGATCTCCTCGCGGAGAGGCATCGAGCCGCCAGCCCCCATCGAACGGGGCTGGTACCCGGGCATCAAGACGCCTCGCTTCAATGAGATCGCCTCCGGGCCACAGTCAACCCCTATCGAACGGGGCATGAGCTCTCACTTGGATCGCCCTGTTAACAGCTCACCGAGGACGTTGAGATTCTGCCCCACCGGGGGTAGTACGACGCTTCTCACCTCACACCCAATCAGAAGGGCTCGCGGGAAGGATGCCGGAGCCAACAAAACCCTGAATCGCATAAAGGCTCAGGGGCTCGATTGTGCCCAGCACCCCTCGACGAAAGAGGGTCGAGACTGACCAAGGGGTAAACGGCTCAAGGCCTTTTATGGCTGAAAAGCCATCACTCAATTCCATCTGACAAAACCTTGCAGGAATATCGACCGCACCCATCATCAGGCGTGACGCGTGCATTATGTCCTCGGCCTTAACAAGATGTCCCACTACGCTGTTGGTAGTTCTTAGCTTCACTAAAGATAGAGCTAGGCAACTACCCCCGGTAACGGCCCAGAAATGCTTGTTGACACTAGCCCACGTCGTTACTAGGAGCAGACTATGGAATCTATTCCAGGCAACGGTGTCAGAAGTGCTTGAAGCAAGTCTGGTCACTATACCTAAAGGAGCGAAGCTAAAGCAGCTATTTACTAATGCCAAGCGGAGTTGTCAATCCCGACATTAGTAGGAGCTAGCTAGAGAGATTGCAATCTACCAAGAGGAGATTCTGCAAGTGCACAGAACTATCGTAGTAGCACTTCGCCTGGGAGTACCAGGTGTCGATTTATTTGATCCCAAGGGAAGGCTAGGGTGGTGTATGAGTCGAGTCAAGGAGGGGATGAGAGTCGAAGAAAAGAGGAAAGGGAAAAGGAGAGAAGGGAGAAGAGAGGACGGAAGGCTAGAAAGAATATGTGGGTGGATATGTAAGGATGAAATGGATGGCTAAGGAAAGGTGGATGGATAGGTAGATAAGGGGTAACTAAAGGATAACTAACTAATTACTAACTACTATCTACTAACTACTCCTAGATAACCACAGAGCAAGATAACTATGAAGCAAGATAGTTACAAAGCAAGGCAGGCAAAAGTCAATAAAGCAACTAAGTTGAGTATAGTTCTATTCCTATCTTGTCAAGTATCGAGGCGTACTTGCCCTTACCACTTACTTAGGTTGAACGCTAGCACAATGAGCCTTACTGTTAAACTGGGCCAACTACGTGGTGGAATTCATGGCGCACAGGGCTGTCACCACCTGCTTGCTACCACAGCTATCCGAGGGTCCAGCCGTATCTGAAGGTAAGTCTATAACTAAGCACCACGCTTAACTATATTCTAACTATCTCTATCCTAGCTTTGAATAGAGACACCCTTGCGGACGTCAGAGCAAATACTTGACTTAATAAGATAAAGACTAAACTAACTAAGCAACCTATTGGCAAAGATCAAACACTAAGCTCACTAGAGATTAACTACTATGGCTAAGTGAATTGAACTGTAGGATAGCTAGGTCACACTCAAGGTACTTGATAAAGTAATGCTGTAAGTAATGCTTAAAGTAATACTGCGATAAAGATAAATGTACCTGAGATACAAGAGAGCAAACCAGACCAGAGACGCCGGGAAATCAACCGACCTCCGATGTCAGTCGCTCGCACCCGCTTTTCTCTTAGCAAGCTCTATGCTCCTTTTACCAAGAACTTAGGCTGAGCTGTGCTAAACTAAGAGCCGCGCTGTAGCGAGGGCACTAGAGCTATACTCTCTCTACTAGCTAACCTACTTGCCTAAGCTCTCTGAGCTTCTAACCTAACTCTCTGCTTCTCTTGCTTGTGTGTTGCTTCTCTTCGTGTCTACTGGATGGTACTAGGATATGAATGAAGTGATGCCTCGGGGGGGTATTTATAGCCTTGTGGAGTGAGGGGGGTACTTATAGGGGGCAGCCAACCGACCTAGGGTTAGGTCAGGTGGCGGGCGCCACCCCCTACTGGCGGCCGCCAGTCCCCTGGCCGTTGGATGCATCATCACTGATCCTACGGCCTCCAGGTGGTTGTCCAAGGCGGTTTGGAGGTCGGTTGCATGTCCTAGCAACCGACTTAGGTCATGATCCACGCCACTCCCCTCCGTAGCCCTCCGATCAAACCGACCTAGTGACCAAGGGCCAAGATTTGGCCTTGGGGTGGTCACATGGATCAGTGACGTGGCAGGGGGGATGGTTTGGGCCAACCCAAGTGGCGGACGCCACCCCCCTAGGCCCATTTGAACCCTGCTGAGTGGGTTTGGCCTCTGGTGGTTCAAATGTCCAAATTTGGTCCAAATTTCTGCATTCAAATAAAAATCTATGGACATGTGGAATTTGGTTAGTTTGAAACCTATTTGACTACATTTCATGCCTTTTTGGTGAATTTTAGGGTAAAATGTTGATGGTAAAACAGGTGTTTAAGGACCATCAACAAGCTCCCCCAAGCTAACCTGTTGCTCATCCTCGAGCAACAATGCGGTTTAAGCATTGAGCATGAAATGGATAGCAACTTAAGATGTCTGCAAGTGTATATTGTATAGTGAGAAATAACTTAGCATATATCATTAATCATAGCAATGTGGGGCTTATAGCTTTTCACTTCAAACATGCAAGAGTGAAGTAAAGCAGTAGATAGGAAACTTTTATCTTGCTTAGGTTTGACTAGGATTCTGTCTGGAGGTTTTTCAAGGTTTTCAAAAGATAACGACTTGCTTAAGTCCTCCAAGATTCACTCAATCACTCAATGGTGTTTAAATCCTCACTTAGGCCAAAATGTAGCCTCTCCTATTTCTAAAGAATGATATGTGGAGTTATAGGTAGGCTAAGAACCATGAGCAAATTGCTTGATGTTTATTGCTAAGCTAGACACTCAGATCATAAGGAGCAGCAAATCATAAAAATTGATCAAGATGTGCATGTGTGGTTATGTGGAAGTGTATAGAGAGATATTTCATAATCCTTCCTAGTTAATTTCTGGGGTCTAGAGCTAATGATAATTCTCTCTCTTTTTTTTGGATACATAGTGAGTAGACAAAAGATGTGTCCTCACATTTTCTTAGGACATAGTCCTCTTTTGAGCTACTTTGCTCACTTTTTTTTCAGGACATAGTCCTTTCTTGAGCTACTTTGCTCATTTTTCTCTCTCTCTCTCTCTTTAGCTCTAGATTTCCCCAGATATCTATAGGAAAGGATTTCAGAAATGAAAAAGGGGGAAGAGGGGGAAATGCTTATTCCCAGTGTAGGAATACCATAAGGCTAGCAATGGGATGTTTGACAAGGTTTTGCATATCTCCGGTGTAGAGAATAAGCAATTTATTTGGTGGTTGCAAACTTCCAAAGTGGAGAGTAGGCAATTTATGGTGGGTGTGTGTGAATCTTGATTCAAAAGATATGATAAGCTTCTCTACTAAGATCTATGAGGTCTAACAAAGCTCAACACAGACAAAGCTCTTTGTGGTTTTGACTAATGACTAACAAATATTTGGCTGGTGGTGGGATGGGATAAAATCCAGGAGGAACTTTTAGCAAGGTTTTCATGATTTTTAAAAGAAACCCTCCAGATTAGGTCCTAATTTCACCTTAGCAAGTTTAAAGAATTACTCCATTTCTTACTAACTTTACTCACTAAGCATGATTTCAGTTAAAACATGTGCAACCCACAAAAGCTACAACTTAGATAAGACTAGTCATTCAAACCATAACAATAGCATTTGCATGACATATTTCAAATCTTATTCAGGTTTCAACTTGTTTAAGCAGATTTTATCAATTTTATTCATGGAGTGGTTATTTAGGCAAGCATGTGATATTCAAAAGATATAGAATTTAAGAACTGAATGTAAAGTGTAGGCTTTGAGACATACCTTATTGGAGCGGGAGTCTCCCCCAAGCTGGCTTCTTGCTTGGTGAAGGGCCTTCATCTTTCTCGGTCGGAGCTCTTGTTCTCATTTTATTAAAAGAGAAACTATCTAATATTGTGTAAAGGGAAACTATCCTATTTTATAATTCTAGCTAAGTTAACATATACCTATGCAAATAACTAATGATAACTGGTGATATTTTTTTTAGTTACATGTATGACATATGTTATTTATTCGAAAAAGGGAAAATTGAAGGGAAAAATTAAAAGTAAAACCATACCTTAGGTCCATGGAGTTTCATCCTTATCGGGTGGATCTTCTTCCTTGGGCACTTCTTCTCTTAGTACTCCATCTGGTTCTTCTTCTTTTGGCACCTCTCCTTTGTCATGTGAATTACACAACTCAGGAGAAGGTGGTTCTTCCTTTATGTTCCACCTTGTTCTTAGGCGCCTCTTCTTGGTACGAACGGGTTTTGCTACCTGCATGTTAGCGGCATATGCGGGACCACGGGAAAAAGAGAATATTTCCTTCCTCCCTCCTAATGTCATTTGCATTTTACCACTTCCCACATATATGCAAGCATCAACAGTGTTCAAGAAGGGTCTACCTAAGATTAGAGGTACATCTTTCCTATTTCCCATATCTAATACTATGAAATCAGCAGGAACATAGGAACCTCTAATATGAATAGGTAAATCATTAACTATTCCTTCTACATAGCAAGTGGATTGATCAGCTAGCACAACATAGGCAGATGTGGATGACATGGGTGGAAAGAATGAGTTTTCATAAAAATCTTTAGATAAAATGTTCACACTCGATCCTAAATCACACATGGCATTTTTAAAGACTTCACTAAAGATTGAGCATCTAATTATGGGACTACTAGGATCACCCTTTTTAACAGTCATGGTTTGATCCTCATAATAGTTAAAATGTTTTATTTCAACCAAATTTGCAGTTTCCATGTCAGGTTTAGCAGGAATTTTGCCAGTTTCAAAAGATGGTATGATAGCAGCAAGTTGAGCTAATTGGGTTTCTAACATCGTATTAAAGCTAAGTTGATTTTTCAGAGCAGATGAGAAATCTTCCAATTTAGCATTTATATTCTCAAGGGTTTTATCATTCGACATTAATTTCTTATTCAAAAATTCAGTAGTTCTACCTTGAGAGTAGACTAGATTCTTTAAGAATGAGAAATCATCAGAATTATGAAAATTGCGGATACATGGGTGTATGCCGGGTCTCTGAGTGATGAGTGATTGTCAACTGGATTGATCGCATGTTCTTTGGCTTGTGTTGTGCAGGTGTCGAGCACGGAGACAGTGATCGAGGGCAAGGTGAAGGTCAAGTTGAGACGTGCCGTGCTGACGGACCGGGTGCGGTGAAGGATGGGCGTGCCGTGCGGCGGATGTGCCATGCCGATGTACCGAGCGGTGAAGGGCGGACGTGAGGCTTGGACTGAGGGACTTGAGTGCCTGAGGATCAGCTGTGGTGGCTGGCAGCCTGGGACAACGATGAGCGAAGACTTGCGGGGCACGGTGTTGCTCGGGTCGAGGACCGGGGGACACGTGTCGGTGGAAGGGGTGCACATGCGGTGCATCCCCTCTACAGCTCCGGTTTGTTGGTTGAGCCAGAGAAAAACCAACGGGTGGTCGGTTTCCAGGTTGAGCCACAAAACCTGGGTGCAGACGGTTTCCGAGTTTGGCCACAAAACTCGGGCGATGGGCCGGTTTCCGAGTTTGGGCCTCAAAACTCGGGCTCTACGGGTTTCTGAGTTTGGGCCACAAAACTCAGGCTGGAGGCTGGTTTCCCGGTTTGGGCCTCAAAACCGGGGGTTGCTGGAAAAGGCTGGTTTCCCGGTTTGGGCCACAAAACCGGGGGTGCAGAGCGAGGGCGGCACGTGGCGGCAATCGGAAGGTTGCGTGGAGGCAACGCGGACGACTTGTGCGGGCATGGCCGTTGGATCTACCTACCACTTGAGTTGGTCCAGAATAACCCTAGGGTTTAGCTGGTTCGCTCTGTAATTAGATTAGAGAGGGGTAGAGTAGGAAATAGACTTAGACTAGAATAGGTTAAGTAGTCGGGGAGACACCCTCCTCCCCCTATCTCAGTTTTAGCCATCTCATTTGCTTCCTGCACTTAGGGTTTCCTGCTCTCCCATCCCCTGCTGTAGCTGAGATCCGCAGAGAGACTTGCAACTCTGTGTACTTGTTGATTTGAGGAAAGGAGGCCGTATCCTCCTTGTCGTAGCGTGTGTTTGCGCTTCGGCTTGCAATTCGTGGCTGTGATTTCCGTTGTGTTCGTGTTCTTCGCGGAATTCTTTTTCTCCACGATTTTCTCGTCGCTTGATCTCTTTGCTCGGTTCATCTTTTGCAATTCCGTTTGAACCAAGTTGTTCTAGATCGTGGGGCACTTCTTTCCACTGAAGGAATCAACCTCTAACCCCACGATCTAGGAGATCAATCGATTTTTTGTTTCGGGTCAAGTTTTCTCTTTTCCCCTGAAATTCTTCGATTCACCGATTTGGAGATAGGTTCGAGCCATGATCTCTTAGAGATAGCTCACTATACTCCTTGTGACTCATCTCACCAAGTTTGATCCCTAGAGAAATTGTTTTAGGTGAGATTGAGACAAATCGGTTGACAAACGGGACTGCTGTGCTCTGACCGGACGCTGGCATCGGGCCGACCGGACGCTGACCAAGTGCGTCCGGTCGTTGAATGCTCAGCGAGTCTCCCTGCAGCTCGACCGGACGCTCTGATTGTTGAGTGACCGGACTCACCGGTGCTACTGTTCCCGTGTTTTGTCTCTGTGTGATCGGACGCAGGAGAACCGACCGGACGCTCCCCTGGCCAGAGTCCGGTCAGTTCCAGAGAGCTCCCAGATCAGATTTTGAGCGACCGGACGCGTCCGGTCCCTGCTGACCGGACGCAGGCCAGAGTCCGGTCACTGCTGTTTCGCGCTGTTTCATTCGCGGTTCACTCGTTTGTTGACGGATTCGAGTTCCGTCTTTTGCGTTGGCTTTCTAGAGTTGTGTAGTGTCCCGCTGTGCTTCTCGGAAGCATCCACCCTACATCTAGGGTCGTGGACATTAGCAAGCTCTAAGGTTCGCTCTTAGGGTTGAGTTTGGGACAGTGGCATCTATTTTCCGAAAGGAAATTTTGAAGCTCCCATTCACCCCCCCTCTGGTCGCTTTCGGATAGCTTCTCGGTCCTTCAAAAATTAGAGCGGGAGAATGAATTGTTACCTTGAGAGTTTGCAGGCTGATTCCATCCTTGATTCTGTTGACGGAAACCGTTGTTGTTGTTGATGAAGTTCAAATCTTCATGTAGCTCGGGGCAGTGGCTCCCAGAATGTTCGGTTTCTCCACAGACTTCACAAGTCATGTAGGATTCCAGAGATTGGACACTCTCTTGTTGGTTCATCTTCTCACAGCTGTCCAGCTTCTTTGCCAGCAGGTCCATCTTGGCCACGATCATGTCGGCGTCCTTAAGGGAATGCATACCTCGCTTACGGGGCTGTAGTCTCTCATCATTCCATCCTTGGTTCGACACCATCTTCTCTATGAGAGCCTTAGCATCTGCAACATTCAGAGAAAAGAATGCACCGCCGGCGGCGGCATCCAAATGGCTTCTAGAGAGAGGGGTTTGGCCATGGTAGAAGTTCTGGATCAATAGCCAGTCCTCCATACCATGGTGCGGACAAGCAGCGACATACTCTTGCAACCTCTCCCAAGCCTCGGGAATAGATTCCTCGGCTTGTTGCGTAAAGCTGGAGATTTTGTTGCGCAGAGCATTCGTCTTGCCCAACGGAAAGAATTTGACGAGAAAAGCATTGGAACACTTGTCCCATGTGTCTACAGCGTTGCGATCGGTATAGAACCATTGCTTCGCTTTTCCTAGCAAAGAGAAAGGAAAGAGACGAAGACGGATGGCTTCTTGGGTTATCCCCTTAATGGTGAAGGTGCCGCAAATCTCCAAAAATTGTTGGAGGTGAGCATTGGCATCCTCATGAGCTTTGCCACAGAACGAGCTAGCTTGGACCATCGTGATCAGAGCCGGTTTCAACTCAAAATTGAGGTTGGCATCAATCACGTCTGGTCCTATCGCTACATTAGCGGCAGAAGGAGCAGAAAATTCACGAATGGTCTTGTTGGCCATCGTGAAGATAGAACGAGATAAGAAAGAAAGAAGTTGAAGAAGATGAAGGAAAAAGATAAGAAGAACTAAAGAAAGAAAGAAGGGGGTAAGATGGGATTCGCTAAGCGGGAGCTTAAGTGAAGATAAATTCGACACGGACTCAACCGATACACCGATTGCCTTCCCCGGCAACGGCGCCAGAAATGCTTGTTGGTAGTTATTAGCTTCACTAAAGATAGAGCTAGGCAACTACCCCTGGTAACAGCCCAGAAATGCTTGTTGGTAGTTCTTAGCTTCACTAAAGATAGAGCTAGGCAACTACCCCCGGTAACGGCCCAGAAATGCTTGTTGACACTAGCCCACGTCGTTACTAGGAGCAGACTATGGAATCTATTCCAGGCAACGGTGTCAGAAGTGCTTGAAGCAAGTACGGGCACTATACCTAAAGGAGTGAAGCTAAAGCAGCTATCTACTAATGCCAAGCGGGGTTGTCAATCCCGACACTAGTAGGAGCTAGCTAGAGAGATTGCAATCTACCAAGAGGAGATTCTGCAAGTGCACAGAACTATCGTAGTAGCACTTCGCCTGGAAGTACTAGGTGTCGATTTATTTGATCCCAAGGGAAGGCTAGGGTGGTGTATGAGTCGAGTCAAGGAGGGGATGAGAGTCGAAGGAAAGAGGAAAAGGAAAAGGAGAGAAGGGAGAAGAGGGGATGGAAGGCTAGAAAGAATATGTGGGTGGATAGGTAAGGATGAAATGGATGGCTAAGGTAAGGTGGATGGATAGGTAGATAAGGGGTAACTAAAGGATAACTAACTAATTACTATCTACTATCTACTAACTACTCCTAGATAACCACAGAGCAAGATAACTACGAAGCAAGATAGTTACGAAGCAAGGCAGGCAAAAGTCAATAAAGCAACTAAGTTGAGTATAGTTTTATTCCTATCTTGTCAAGTATCGAGGCGTACTAGCCCTTGCCAATTACTTAGGTTGAACGCTAGCACAACGAGCCTTACTGTTAAACTGGGCCAACTACGTGGTGGAATTCAAGGCGCACAGGGCTGTCACCACCTCCTTGTTACCACAGCTATCCGGGGGTCCAGCCGTATCTAAAGGTAAGTCTATAACTAAGCACCACGCTTAACTATATTCTAACTATCTCTATCCTAGCTTTGAATAGAGACACCCTTGCGGACGTCAGAGCAAATACTTGACTTAATAAGATAAACACTAAACTAACTAAGCAACCTATTGGCAAAGATCAAACACTAAGCTCACTAAAGATTAACTACTATGGCTAAGTGAATTGAACTATAGGATAGCTAGGTCACACTCAAGGTACTTGATAAAGTAATACTGTAAGTAATACTGAAAGTAATGCTTAAAGTAATACTGCGATAAAGATAAATGTACCTGAGATACAAGAGAGCAAACCAGACCAGAGACGCCGGGAAATCAACCGACCTCCGATGCCAGTCGCTCGCACCCTCTTCTCTCTTAGCAAGCTCTACGCTCCTTTTACCAAGAACTTAGGCTGAGCTGTGATAAACTAAGAGCCGCGCTGTAGCGAGGGCACTAGAGCTATACTCTCTCTACTAGCTAACCTACTTGCCTAATCTCTCTGAGCTTCTAACCTAACTCTCTGCTTCTCTTGCTTGTGTGTTGCTTCTCTTCGTGTCTACTGGATGGTACGAATGAAGTGTTGCCACCAGGGGGGTATTTATAGCCTTGTGGAGTGAGGGGGGTACTTATAGGAGGCAGCCAACTGACCTAGGGCTAACCCTAGTGGCGGGCGCCAGCCCTAGGTGGCAGCCGCCACCTCCATCACCGTTGGATGCACCGCCTTGGCTTCAACAGCATCCAGGAGCTCCAGAGAAGCGGTTGGTAGGTCGGTTGCATGTCCAAGTAACCGCCATTCGGCCTTGATCCACGCCACTCACTCCTGAGCCGTCCGATGCCACTGACCTAGTGACCAAGGGCCAAGATTTGGCCTTGGGATGGTCACACGGATCAGTGACGTGGCAAAGGGGGAGAGTTGGGCCTCTCCATGTGGCGGGCGCCACATTTAGGTGGCGGGCGCCACCTCTGGTTGGCAGGCGCCACCCCACTCGGGCCCAAATGGGTCCTGGTGAGTGGGCTCGTCTCAAGGTGGGTCCATTCTCCAAATTTGGTCCAAATCCTGCATTCAAATAAAAATCTATGGACATGTGGAATTTGGTTAGTTTGAAACCTATTTGACTACATTTCATGCCTTTTTGGTGAACTTTAGGGTAAAATGTTGATGGTAAAACAGGTGTTTAAGGACCATCAACACCCCCGCGGGGAACGCTCGCGCGTCCCCCACGGAAAGAGTCTCGGGATACCCCACGCTCCCGATTTCATGATCCCCGGCTCAAGCGCTAGCGCTCGAAGCCGAGGCTCGGGGGCTACTGTCGATGATATAAAGGAAGGGGTACCCCAAAACCTCCGCTTTGAAAAACAAACATAACTGGCATTCCATAAGCCACCAGGCCAAAAAGCCCGTCAAAAGGAGACGGGCCATGGCTGCCCAACAACCTAAGAACCTCGAGATGGCACGTTCTCCGCCTCGCCCGAGCCTCCAGAGCTAGGCCTATGGCAAACTTCTCCGCCTCGCCCGAGCCTCCAGAGGTAGGCCTCGGGCTAGCGCAACTTCTCCGCCTTGCCCGAGCCTCCAGAGCTAGGCCTCGGGCTAGTGCAACTTCTCCGCCTCGCCCGAGCCTCCGGAGCTAGGCCTCGGGCTAGCTCTCCCCCCGCGTCAAGCACTAAGGGAGAAGCCTCGCCATACATCTCCAAAACTTCCACACGAAGGAAGTCGACTACCCCGTACCTACCACTTGTACGACTTTAGAAGCATTAATCGCGTCCCGTCCACTCCGGTCAAAGACCGTATGGCTACAGCAAAAGCGCACAGCTAACTGTACCCCGGTAAAATCAAGCTGCAGCCACCTTCCCCAAGAAATGGGCACGTCGTGCGGAGCGACCGCTCCATACCATACACTTTATCTCGCCAAGGACGCCCCTCGAGGTATACGCAACACCTCATCTCGCGTACGGACCAGGGCTCGACCCCTCCCGTCTGGCCTCGAGTTCCACCGTGGAGGTCTTGACCTGGCCCTCGAGCGCAAGGTTGCCAGGACGGGTCTGTACTCCAACAACTCCCGACGCGAGGTCTTCACCCATACCGGCGCATGGGCGTCGTCCTCCCCCCCCCCCCCCCCCGTCGCCAGGCACGTCGCCACAGGATGAGAAACGTCGCTACAGCGGCACCGGCATGACCAGCATCGTCATCACCAACGTCATCAGTGACATCATCATCTACGACAGCCCTAGCACTGTGTAATCCGTGTCTCTTCGTCTATAAAAGAGGACACCGGGGTTTAGACTAAGGCAGGCGAGCAAGCAAGCAGAAAAGGCAGACACGAGCACCCAAGTCTCCGAGCTCTCCACCATAGTCTAGGATTTAGCTCTCGAATCCTAGCTCCCATCTTCACACCCCCCATCCACTCTCACTTACGCTTGTATTTGCCCCTGTACAAGCACCTCGGTGCAAGATAATACAAACTCCTCTCCCTGCTAGACGTAGGGCCTTCTTTTGCCCGAACTAGGATAAATCGCCTGTGTACTTCTTGCATCACCATCCGGATCAGGGAACACGCGCACGCAAATTCACTCGTTGGTGTAGACCCCCGGGTCCGAAACACCGACAAATACCAACCGCCTGTAGAAACCATTTCTACAGGCGGTCGATATTGACCACCGCCTGTAGAAATGGGCTCTCTATATAGGTCAACTCATCGCCCCGAAAATTTCTATGTCCTGGCGCCAGTTCATTTCAAAGAGAGACGCCGACAGGCTGCCGAAATTTTCCGCCGCCGCTTCATCGTCGCGCCACCGTCCCCTCTCTGCTGCGCTCGCCGTCGCAGTCACCATTGTGAGTCCTCTCCTCCTCCTCCTCCTCCTCCTCCTCCTCCTCCTCGTCCTCCCTCTCTCTCTGCGCATTCGTCGGCGGCGACGCGCGCGGTGGCGGGAATGGCATGGCTCGCGGCCACCGCCGGCTCCATCCATCCGGTGGATGGTGGCCGCGGGCATGTGGCACGGTGGACGCCGTCTGTCGGTGTTTGTTAACCGACAACTCATCTTGAGTAATCTCAGACAATTTGTTCGGTGGGGATCGGCGTTCGTAGGACTCAGCGAGTACACAGGGACAGCGATTTATACTGGTTCAGGCCGCTGAATAGCGTAATACCTTACGTCCAGTGCGGCGTGTGCCTTGTGCATGATTATGATTTAATGTTCCCTTCTCGGAGCTCGCACCTGCTTCCCCTTATATATCCGGGTGAAGCATAGCGCAGACCGAGTCCTAGTTGGTTACATCAGAGGAGTCATATTCTAATTACAAGACTTCCTTTAAGAACTCAACTAGATTACAAAAAGAGTCCCAATCCTAATACGCTTCGTATCAAGTCTTCGGATCTCAATACCGTCCGGGATTAGTCGGAGGAATCATCTTCTGATGATATCTCTGACATCCTGGTCCGTCAACCCCCGAGCTCTTCATCATTTTCTCAGATCATTATCTTCTGGATTCTCTTTGAGAATCTCCGAGTAATATCTTGGGAAATCTTGAAGTGCTCCATAGGTAAAGAACTTCCATGGCGTGCACTTTTTCCTAAAAAGTGCACCCATAGGGTGTAGCCACCGAGCCTCTTGTTATTTATAATAACTTTGAGGATCTTTTGAGCCTTTTCCAAGTAAATCTTTGGGTAAGAAAAAACATTTTCTTTATAGATTATACCCTGCAGCCCCCGAGCCTGAGTTCTGAGTACTTTAGTAGTTGGCACTTTTTTTGGCACTTGGGATCTTCAGAAATATATGATCAGATAATCTATCAAAGAAAATGAAGAGTCGAAACATGACACCAAATCGTTGCTTAAATTGTCCGAGTAATAAATATTCAGCTTCAGGTGGGTAATGTTTTCAACAAACATCCCATATCACCCCCCACTAAATAAAAATTACCATGGGGCCAACGATAATTGACCGGTGACTGTTCCAGCTGTGTGTAATAATGATGTTTGTCGTTTTCTGCAACTGCAAACTTCGTCGTCTTCCTCTTGAAGTGCGCATGAGAATCAATCACCAGTGTCAAGCTTCACATGTGGCACAGTGCATAGGTTGAATTATTGGTCCGTCAATCACTTTCGTCCATGAACATAGTCTATAGACCAAGAGGATCCGTCTATAAATACCCTGCCTGGGAAGCAAGGAGTTCATATCCTTTAGGAGTATAGAACTTCTCTTAGTCCCATGAAGTTTATAGTAGTGATAGCGGGGATGGCCGAGCCCCCGGGTGTCTTCCTTCTGTAGATTAGATGAGGTACCCAGAAGAACTCTTGTGAAGGGACCATCCGCAAGGGTGGTTTCCAAGTGGTCGCGAGCAGAGGTATACAGAGGTGCGCCTAGAAGAACTCTTGTGACTACCACTCGTAGATAACCTCGGAGTCACAGGTTGTCAAAAGGCGGCGAGTGTGATGGTCTTCCCCGGAGTTCCTTGAGCATTGGGGTAGTGCCTAAAACTCACCTTGGGAAGCACTGAAAAGGCTCATGTGTCTACCCAAGGTTCTGTGTCTGCTTTACTGCGTCTCACTGAACCCAGTCCTTGGTGCATTAGGCATCAAGACTTTGTACCTTGATTACACTAGAGTAGCATTTTACATCCTGATTGTACTTCTGCTGATAATCGTTGTATCTCAAGATGTTGTCGTATATCTCTGTTGTAATTCCGAGTAATAATAAATAAAATCCGGGTACTTGGAATATTTTCCATGTCCTCTGTCTTGTTATCCGAGTACTAAATGTGTCTTGTGAAAGAAGGAAGCTTGTCTGTTTAGCTGGAGCTGACGACGTTTGTAGCGCTTTCTCACCCGTTAGGGTTTTGAACAGTCTCTTGACGTCGTTTGTGAAAGATGAACGGTTGCCAAAACAGATCTATAATAAGCCACGTCGGGCTGTATGTCCCTTACGCTTTCATCAAGCCATTGCCTTCAGAGTTAAAAATCCCCTAGCGAACCATTAGTTGATGCGTAGAAAGTCTCTCGTTATCAACATGGGTCCCAAGAGACAAGTCGTTGGTGATAAGAAGAAGGTTAGGATCACCACCACCGGAAAGCTGAAGCATCCCAATCCCCCAACTGACATATTGGCATGGAAAAAACCAGACACCATCTTGTCAGAGTTGGCATCCTTGGCGCAACAAGGATTACTTCGAGCACAACCGCTTGATGGATGGAGAGTGCCCACCGATCACCGCGCTCCTGCCCCCAACACTACTGAAATAGTGATGTTCAAGTCCTTTGTTGAGCGGGGATTAGGGCTTCCTGCTTCTGACTTTTTCCGTGGATTGCTACACTATTATGGTTTGACTCTCAACCATATCACTCCCAATGCCTGCTTCCACATTGCAATTTTTACCCATCTGTGTGAAGCTTTTCTGGGTATCTACCCTTCCTTTACTCTCTTCCGCTATTTCTTCTGGGTGAAGTGTCAACCCAGTGATGCTAGTGTAGAGGTAGTCGGTGGTGCTAGCATCCAGTTAAGGTTAGAGGTAGCTAGTAAGTACATAGCTGTAGATTTGTCGGATTCTGTCAAAGACTGGGCTTCCGGCTGGTTTTATATGGCAAACCCTCCGTCGGCGCTTCGTCGTCACGACGGGTGGCCTCCGCAAAAGTGCCGTGAGTGGAGAGACAAGATTAGTGCCGAAGAATTAGAGGCTATCCGGCCTCTTATTGATTCCATAGAGGCATTAAAGCATGACGGCTTGACCGGGTACTCCGTCGTCCAAGATTTTGTTGTGCGACGCATCCATCCTCTGCAACAGGGAGCCAATTTTGGCTTCGAGTATCTGGGTAAGAATGACCCGGGACGTCATGCCGTCGAACAGTTGTCAGACTGTGAAGTCTTATGGAGGGTGAACCAGCTTCTTAAGAGTCGTGAACACCTTGCTCCAGTGGTGACAACATTCTCCGCCATTAATCCTCCGCCTCAGGTAAATATATGATTTACCATGTCTTCGAAGTTCTGAATAAATATCCTTCTGATCTGACTGAATGTTCTTCTTTTTTAGGGCCAAGGGAGAGATGACAATGATTGTCCTCCCCTACCGCCAGCAAATGAAGAAGGTGGAGCCATAGTTTTGGAGGGTCCTATCCGAAGTGAGGATCTTCCCAACAAACCGAGCTCTCCTGAAGATCTTGACTGGCTTGACACAGATTCAACTGACTCTGATGTCATGCTTATAGACCCGGAAGCTGAGGGTAGCCGGAAAAGGTCGCCGACTCCACTTCAAGACGTCGGGGACACTATCCCAAAGAAGGCTCGCACTGGTAGGCGCCGTGCTGTTCGAAAAGTACTTTTGTCACCTGCTCTGGCTGAAAAGCACTGTAATATGGGTGCTCTTGGTAAGGGGAAACCCGAGTACTCTATAGTCCTTTTGTATCTGGATTTTGATAAACTCTTGTCTTATATATGGCGATGTACCAGATGCTGAGACAACTCAAGGGACTTCAAGTGATGTAATCCATGAGGAAACTCTGGTTCCGGATCCACTTCTGAAACAGCCTCTCTTGAAGTTGCCGAAGCCATTGAAGCTCGTGAAGTAAGTTTTCAGTTTTTGTAGAGTGTTCACAGATTGCTGATACTAACATGAGTATTCGTCTGTTTGTAGGAAAATGAAACCAGACGCAACAACCTCGAGTATCGTTCCTGATTCCTAGGCGGTAGAGGAGTCAGGGTCGCTGGCCAAGGATGATTCCAGCGTGCCGCCAACTTTTAGCCAGGTAGATCCGCTGCCTGGCTCCTCTCCGTCCATGTCTCGGGCCGATGCGGCTCCTGATTCGGATGTTCTCCCATTGCCTCAGGTTGGTTGGCCATTCTCCATCTTTCGTTCTCCTGCTTAGCTGGAGTTTGACCGGGTATTCAATGACTGGTTTTTCCGTACGCGACAGCCGGATGAACCAACCCTGGACGTGGTCTTGGCGGATATCCGTATAGAAGATTCATCTCGTCATCATGGAGGGTCTGTAGATGTCCCCGAATCCTCACGCCAGGGGGCGACTCTCGACGTATCCGGGTATGACCAGGACCTCACCCGGTTGAAGGAGCTGAGTGATCAAGTGAGGGCTCCTGTTGAAGCTCTTCACCAATTTGTTGAGGTAAGATTCTCAATTTCTTCTTATCCTACTGTAGTCACGTCCGAGTACTCACAGTAGTGTTTTTATGTAGGCCTTTGACTTCAAGGTTAGGGATCAGGTCACCCGGATCTGCCAGGAGATGTCCCATGAGAACCAAAAGCTCCGGGACTATATTGCCCAGGACCAAATCAGTCAAAAGGTAGCCACCCAGCTTCTGCATAACCGCATCAATGAACTCCAAGGCAACCTCAAGGAGGTGGTCGCGGATCGTGATGCTGCAAACGACCGTGAGGTTGGGCTGATAGCTAAGGCTGCCTCTATGGAGGAGAAGATGAAGGAGCTGAAGAAGGCTTCCAAAAAGCAGCTTGAAGGTAAACCTTTAGTTTTCTGTGTCAGTCGATTCCATAGTGTCAATCTGATTATATGATAGCCGACTGATATTTATGTAGATGCGAATAAGCTAGCTTCTGGGTGGCAGAGCGCATTCAACCAGAAGCAGGCGGAGCTTGAGGAGGTATTTGCTAATGCGCAAAGTACTCTTCAGGAAGCCAAATTGATGCGTGAGGGTGCTGACCGGGACCTTCTGCGGGCTCTGAAGTCTACGAAGGAGTCGCGGGAGGCCCTCGAGTCTTTGCAAGCTTCTCTGAAGGCCTTGGAGCATGCCGTCGAGCCCATCCTGAACATGATTCCGGCGCCAGAAGGAGTTGAGGAGTCTTTGATTGATCGGGCCAAGGCTGCGCCTGGGCGGCTGGCTCAATATATCAAAGATATGTCAATTTCTGTGGTGCAAGGTCTGATGGCGACGCTGCGGTTGCATCTGTCGTGTTTCGACCTGTCTGCTTTAATGACCCTCCCTGAAGGCAAAGGCGACGAGGACCTTGCAGCGACGCAAGAGGAGGTGAAGACCGCGGCGGAGGAGTACTCGCAGATTCTAGATCTTGTAGAGTAATTTAGTCTCCTTAGTCTTTCCAGCGCGGCTTGTATCCCCTGCAAACGATTATTATGAAATATCAAAAATATTGGTTACTTTTGAATCTCATGGATTTCATATATGATCAACTCCTTATTGCGAGAAATTTCTTCGGCAATAGGTTGATTTTACTTTATGTGGATGTATGACCAGGCGTCTGATTAGACGAGTCTATCCGAGTGCTCTCTAGCACTTTTATAGTGGGTCGTACGACTTTGTTTCTCTAGTGATTGTGTAGAGAACTTGGTCTTGCCCGAGTACTACTCTTAGTACCCTTGTTCAAGGGATAATTCTGATTAGGCACCTCTTGAAGGACCGTAACCGTGGTTCCTTCTGGGTGGATCATATCCTCTTGATGATCGCAGCTTGGGTGCGAAGGTAGATGGACCTCTGTCCGGTAAATATGTAACAGGGTGGGTACTATTTCACCTTGTTATGCCTTATAGAAACTAGTATCTACTACGGCAGATACCATATTCACTATAGGCTGATAGCCGGGTGTTAAGCCGTAGTACCTTGTGAGTTGTATTGAGCTCGAAGCTCGTAACTCAAATATGGTTACCGCTGAACCAATCCGTCCGAGTAATATTAAATATTAGTCGGTGGTAAACCCTGCTATTGCAGAGATTTTTATGTGACTGATTAGTCGTGATGAGATGTAGAAAAAGTCTGGATAATTTTTAAAGTTCTTGTTTCTGATGAACTCCAAACTTTATTAATATCCGACTAATAAATACAAATGCCCTGAGTCAGAATTGCAGCGTAATCCTTAAGTATGGAATTTCTTCAAGTGCTCAATATTCCATGAATTTGGCAGTGGAGATCCATCTTCAGTGACTAACTCAAATGACTCGGGTCTTGTTACTTTGGATACAATGTAAGGTCCTTCCCATGGACTCATAAGCTTGTGGCGCCCTGTAGTATTCTGAATTTTCTTCAGGACTAGGTCGCCTACTTGAAAAGTGCGGTGATGGATGTTCTTGTTGTAGTAGCGCCTCATCCCTTGAAGGTACCTTGCTGACTGAAAGAGTGCGGTTAATCGGGCTTCTTCGAGGCTGTCGACTTCTAGCCGCCTAGTATCATCAGCTTCGCCTTCGTTATACTGCTCTGTTCGTGGGGCGTTCCAGATTATGTCAGCCGGGAGGATCGCTTCAGTGCCATATACTAGGAAGAAAGGAGTTTGGCCTGTTGCTCGACTTCGTTGTGTCCGTAGCCCCCAGACTACTTTGGGCAGTTCTTCGACCCACTTTCCGCCGTGATCTTTTAGGAGGTCAAATAGTCTTGGTCTTAACCCTACAAGAATCAGGGCATTTGCTCGTTCAACTTGGCCGTTGGACTATGGATGGGCCACTAATGCATAGTCTATCTTGATTCCACAGTCGCTGGCCCATGACTTGAATTCAGTAGCCGTGAAAGGGGACCCAAGATCAGTGATGATTCTGTGCGGCATCCCAAAGCGGTGAAAGATGCTCCGCATGAATTGTACTGATTTGGATGCATTGAACTTGATCAAGGGCATGTACTCGATCCACTTTGTGAATTTGTCGATTGCGACGTAGATGTACTCGAATCCGCCTGGAGCACGCTTAAGAGGACCCACCATGTCAAGTCCCCAGCATGAGAAAGGCCAGGATGGAGGAATACATATCACTTCATGTGCAGGTACATGCTGCTGCTTGGCAAAGAACTGGCATGATTGACAGCGACGGACTAAGTCTTCTGCGTCTTTCAAGGCTGAGGGCCAATAGTACCCTAATCTGAAGATTTTTCCGACTAGAGTCCTTGAAGCTGCGTGGTTACCGCAACACCCAGAGTGAACTTCATTTAATATTTCCCTGCCTTCTTCTGGTGAGATGCATTTGAGGAGGATTCCTGATGAAGCTCCGCGTCGATACAGCTTGTCGCCGACTAAAACATAGTTTTTGCTACGTCTGGTGACTTGCTCTGCGGCAGTTTTATCACTTGGCAGTTTATGCTCTTTGAAGTAGTCAATGAAGACTTGTGTCCAGTCGGGTGCTAGCGTTAGAACCGCGATGGATGGTGCAGACTCAGCCTCTTCCTTCTCTTGGATTGACGGCTTGGATAATTCATGTACAAAGGTACCACTAGGGACCAAGGCTCTATAGGATCCTAATTTTGCTAGGATGTCTGCTGCCACATTGAGGTCCTGAGTAATATAAATGAGTTCTAGCCCAAAAAAGTGTTTTTCCAGCTTGCCGACTTCTGCGCAATAAGCGTTCATTGTTTCCTTTGTGCAATCCCAGTCTTTGTTGACTTGGTGAATTACTACGGAAGAATTGCCATAGACTAGGAGTCGCTTGATGCCCAGTGCGACTGCTAGCTTAAGTCCATGGAGTAGTGCTTCATATTCTGCTTCATTGTTGGTAGCGGGCCACAATATCTGCAGAACGTACTTGAGCTGCTCTCCGGCGGGTGATACTAGAAGTACTCCGGCTCCTGCTCCTCCGAGTTTTAGGGACCCATCGAACTACATCTTCCAGTGGTCAGGAATAGCGTTGTCTTGGGTCTGCTATATCTCTGTCCACTCAGCGACGAAATCAGCTAGGGCCTGTGACTTGATTGTTTTCCTCGGAGTGAACTTGATGTTGAGTGCTCCCAGTTCAACTGCCCACTTGGAAATTCTCCCAGTGGCGTCATGATTATGGAGGATTTCTCTCAGAGGAAAATCTGTGACGACTATAATCTCATGAGCTTCGAAGTAATGTCGTAGCTTTCTTGAAGATATGAGTAGAGCATAGAGTAATTTTTGCACTTGTGGGTATCTGACCTTCGAATCGGAGAGTACCTCGCTAATGTAGTACACTGGTTGCTGGGTGTGGTAGATATGCTTGTCATCATTGCGCTCAACCACGATTGTTGTGCTTACAACGTGTGTGGTAGCTGCGATATAAAGCATCATCGACTCCTTGGGTTTTGGTGGTGTCAGTATAGGTGAATTGGTTAGGTATCCTTTGAGTTGTTCAAAGGCCCTGTCCGCTTCTTCCGTCCACTGAAATTTATCGCCAGCCTTGAGTAATTTGAAGAAAGGTAATCCCTTTTCTCCTAGCCGTGAGATAAATCTATTTAGTGCAGCCATGCACCCGGTGAGCTTCTGAACATCCCTGACTGAGGTAGGTGGTTTCATGTTGAAGATAGCTGTGATTTGTTTTTGGCTAGCCTCGATGCCCCGATGGCTGACAAGAAAACCAAGTAATTGTCCCGAAGGTACTCCGAAGACGCATTTTGTAGGATTGAGTCTCCATTGGTATGCGCGTAGTCGGTTGAAAGTTTCCTCTAGGTCTGATTTCAGAGTAGTCGGATCCTTTGTCTTTATGACCACATCATCAACATAAGCTTCTGCGTTTCGGCCAATCTGGTCACCCAAACAATCTTGAATGGCTCGTTGATAAGTGGCTCCTGCATTCTTTAACCCAAAGGACATGGTTTTATAACAGTAGGCGCCGAAAGGAGTTATAAACGATGTCTTGGTTTGGTCTTCTTCCTTGAGGGCAATCTGATGGTACCCAGAATAGCAATCCAAAAAGGATAAAAGAGCGGAGCCTGCGGTGGCATCAACTATTTGATCTATCCTTGGTAATCCGAAAGGATCTTTTGGACAGTGTTTGTTGAGGTCTGTGTAGTCAACACACATGCGCCACTCGGCAGAGTTCTTTTTCTTGACTAGCACTGGGTTAGCTAACCACTCGGGGTGGAGGATTTCTCTGATGAATCCAGCTTCTAGTAGTTTGGCTATTTCCTTCTTGATTGCCTCTTTTTTCTCTGGTAAAAATCGTGGTAGTCTTTGCTTGATAGGTCTGGACCCTTATTTTAGCTCCAGTTTATGCTCAACCAAGTTCCTTGGGACTCCTGGCATATCAGCCGGTTTCCAAGCAAATATTTCTATGTTTGCTCTAAGGAACTTGGTGAGCGCGAATTCCTATTCTTCAAATAGGTGACCGCTGATCACTGCCGTCTTGGAGGAGTCACCGGTTTCTAGGTCAATATGTTTTGTAGAGACTACTGTTGATGGTTGGATAGTACCCGCCTTCTTGGTTGGGATTTCTGAATCTCTAGGCTTGGTATTATGCACCATCTGAGCGAGTTCTTATAACTCCCGGGTGAGTTGAGCTTTTTCAGCGATCTGGACAGCCTCAGTGTCGCAATCAAATGATCACTTCAAGTCACCTCTGAAAGTTAGGATTCCTTTAGGACCCGGCATCTTTAGGAGACGGTACGGGTAGTGAGGTACTGCCATAAACTTGGCGATGGCTGGTCGTCCAAATATGGCGTGGTAAGATGACTCAAAGTCGGCTACCTCGAAACTGATGTACTCAGTCCGATAGTTGATCTGAGTTCCAAAAGTTATGGGTAATATGATTCTTCCGAGTGGTACAGCCGCCTTTCCGGGTACTATGCCGTAGAAGGGGGCACTTGATGGTGTGAGTTGTGTTGCGAGATCCAGATTCATCTTGCATAGGGTGCTTGCGAAAATGACGTTTAGTCCTGCCCCTCCGTCGATGAGTACTCTGCTCAATGTAAACCCAGCGACCGTGGGATCCAGGACTAGCGGGTAGTGCCCTGTGTTGGAGACGCTGGTCCATTGGTCTGCTCGGGAGAAGCTGATCGGGTGCTCAGACCAGTCAAGGTACCTGGGAGTCGCTGGTTCTGTAGACATGATCTCCCGTAGTGAAAGCTTCTGGAGCCTCTTACTGTCGCTGGTAGTTACTCCACCGAAAATGACATTGATAGTCCCTTTGGGGTGTTGGAAACCACTAGTGTCTTGTGGAGGGTCCTCAGCTTTCTTCTTGCCTTTGTCCGTCTTGTTTTTGTTGAAGTCGGAGTTCAGGCCTCGCTCCTTGAGTTGTCGACAGTGCCTTGCCTGATGTCCGGCTTTCGGATGAAAGGGGCACGGTCCGTCGAGTAAGTCATCAAAGGTAAATGGCTTGTTCCCCTTCTTCTGAGGCTCCATGGCAGCAACAGTATTGTCTCCTGCCCTTTTCCGGGTGTTTTGCTGCGATGTCTGGTTGCCTCTCTGGTTGTTCCCTCGATCACTCTGCGTGTTTCTATCGGGGAAACGCTCCTGTGTACGTTCTTCTGTCGCCATCATGGAGTTTACGGCCCGATGGAACTCGTCAGCGGTGGTCGGGTCCTGCTTGATGAAATCTTTGTAATTGTACCTTTCGCAGATGTCATTGCCAAAGAAGTCAATTACTTCTCTGTCTGTGATGTCGGATAGTGTGGAGCGGATCTCTGAGAAATGCCTATAGTATTCCCGCATTGATTCGTTTTTCTGTTGCTTGCAGGTTCTGAGCTTAGTCCGGGGGTCTGATCTCTCTGGGACACCCGCAAAGTTTTCGATGAAGATGCGATGGAGTTGCTCCCAGGAGTCGATGGACTCGGGTTTAAGCCTGTCGAACCAAGCAAGCGGCATTATTTCTAAAGCCATTGGGAGATAGAGTGCCTTGACGTCGTTGCTTCCACCGGCCAGCTCAACTGCTTAAGCGTATAGCCTGAGCCATCGTTTAGGTTCTGTCTTCCCGTCGTACTTTGAATAGTTTCCGGGTTTGAATTTTGGCGGGAACGGGACTGCTCCTAGCCTTTGGGAGAAGCAGGGGAAGCGATCAATTGCGTCGGATGCTGCGACTGCGATTCCTCTGTATGAAGATTTGGCTCCTCCCTCAGCTTGGTCGGGTACCCGGTGGCCCAGACGACTCCTTACTGGGATTCGACCGAGTCGCTCTTGAACAGGCCGCCTCTGGCTAGGGTGAGAGGAAGCTTGCTCGTCAGCTAGAGACTCGAGGTTCCGTCCCCGAAGTTGTAGCACGGTAGTCTGAAGCATGACCAATCGTCGCTCTTTCTCAGGGTTGCGATTGTCTTTGGCTCCCATCTCTATGGCTAGGGCCATGATGTTCTGGTAGGGTGTCTGGAAAAACCTTGTGACCAGCGACTCTCATAAACTCGGGCTCGAGGTTGCGGGAGCAATCGGCTCGTCGGCGATTGTGATCGTTTTGTGATTGATGCTCCTGATCATGTTGGGCACGAGCATGATTTTCCGCGTCCAATTCTAGGCGTCTCCGAGTGTTATATTCTTTGAGTCGTACATTATAGCGGTCGACTGCCTCCTTGCGGTGATTTGTGCGCCTTCTGCGAGCTTCTTTTGCTTGATTCTTTCTAATTCTCTGAGCTTTTAAGGACTCGGTTTCTGCGGGTCCTTCAGGATCATTGTCAGATATCATACTTGGAGTTTCGTCATCTTGGAAGACATCTGGAGGGGTCGGTGGTCGTAGAGATGACTGATGCCCCGCCATGAAGACTTCACGGGTGTAGCCTTGGATTATTGATCCTGGCGTGACCGACTCCAAGGTAGAAGTGCTGGAGATTAGTTCTGTTGAGGTGTCGAGTTCCTCAAGGGGGAGCTGATGTCCGTGTTGATATGGAAGCTGCTGATCAATTGTGCCAACCAGCCTGGCCAGAGCTGGATGTATTGGCTAATGGACGATGTTTCCCTCCTTGGTAGAGCTGAAGACGAGTCCTTGCTGAGCTCCCATCAAAGGTATCTATTGATGCTCTTTGAATCTTGAGTCAGTTAGGTCTTGGAGGTTTCGAGCTGAATTCCGTAGCCCGAAGGTGATGCCATGTCTGATCTTCGAGTCCTTTTCGTTCTCAAAGTTTGAGTTCGAGTAGGATTCGGGCACTTCAGATTGGTTCTCGGAATCTTGTGGGTCTTGGACTGCAAGATTTGCTAGGTTCTGGGTGAGATCATCCATCTTTGGTGTGGCTTGCACTTCTGGATCAGTGTGAAGTTGTCGATGCAGCTTTCCTTGATCATCCGCGACGCAAGTCCATGAACCAAAAACAAAAATTGATCCCGCCGAGAACATGTTGTCGTGGTTCACCGGGCTCTTGGTCGTCGAATCGTCGAAAGCCCCTACCTGGCGCGCCAGCTGTCGGTGTTTGTTAACCGGCAACTCGTCTTGAGTAATCTCAGACGATTTGTTCGGTGGGGATCGGCGTTCGTAGGACTCGGCGAGTACACAGGGACAGCGATTTATACTGGTTCAGGCCGCTGAATAGCGTAATACCTTACGTCCAGTGCGGCGTGTGCCTTGTGTATGATTATGATTTAATGTTCCCTTCTCGGAGCTCGCACCTGCTTCCCCTTATATATCCGGGTGAAGCATAGCACAGACCGAGTCCTAGTTGGTTACATCAGAGGAGTCCTATTCTAATTACAAGACTTCCTTTAAGAACTCAACTAGATTAAAAAAAGAGTCTCAATCCTAATACGCTTCGTATCAAGTCTTCGGATCTCAATACCGTCCGGGATTAGTCAGAGGAATCATCTTCTGATGATATCTCTGACATCCTGGTCCGTCACCGCCGCAGTGCGCCCGCGCGGCGGTGGGGGCACTGCAACGGCTGGTGTGGTTGCGGCGGGCGGCGGCCGCGCGCGTGGAAGCCGAGGAGGGAGAGGAGGGGAATGGGCCAGGGAGTGGACCGGAGAGGGAGAGAGGGAGAGGAGGGGCATGGCCGGGAGTTGGGCTGATTTTTTTTCTTTTTTCTTTTATACAATCATTCTAAAATTCATATCCTGAGAAATATTGGTCCAAAAATAATGAAATAAATTTTGTTTTATTTCCCTCGACAAGATATATACATAAATAAATGAAAATAAATTTTATTTTGTTTCTCTCGTGAAATATATATTTAAAATGATTTAAGTTGAATATATGCCTCATAGTTTGTTTAATACATAGATAATTCTAGGAATACGATGTTTTTTCTTTTTTTTTCTTTTATAAAATCATTCAGTTTGTCGCAACTTCTTCATACCATAGCTAGATCTCCTTGTGATATTATTATATATTTATGTCAGTTTGTCGCGATGAGTTATCCGCGCAAGGACCAAGCACCAGGATCTGAACATACGGAACAAGCCCCAGAGTCCAACCCCATGACGAAAGAGGCTCCATGACGAAAGAAGTGACCCACCAAACAGGCAAAGTCCTGGGGTCGTCCGACCCCACGGAGAAGGTAGAAGGGACCCACTAAACGGCTAAAGCCACAGGGGACGAAACTCCGGAATATGAAAGTGTTAGCGATGATACAGAGCATTCCGAAGTGAGGAAGACTCGTCGTGAATTAGAACGTGACCCTGATTATAATCCACAAGCCGATGAGGTAATCCTTATCTATTATTACATGATTTGGATCTATAATGTTTGTATGTAATTACATGATTTCGATCCATAATGTCTATATATAAACGTGTCTATACGATTCACAATGTCTATACTCAAGAGGCAATGTCTCAAATGCAAGAACTGATTTGGCAACACGAAGTGGCACAAGCCGAAGATGCACCGGAACCGACCACGACGACGAGCACTGAGAGATCAAGGAAAGAAAGCGGAGCAATTTGAAATGAGGCGAGAGAGGATTAAACAAGTTTCAAGACATTTGTGACTAATATTTTTGTGTTTTAAAATGCGAGAAAAATTATCAAGATTGTACTTTGTCATATTATTGACGTCATTGACATAAATTAAGGATGCCGCAGTTATAAAATAAATCAGAGTTCCTAAAGCAGAGAGAATATAAATAGATATATAGCATTTTTTATCTTTGTTTTCTATGAATGCATTTGATAGTTTATTTTTCTCTCGTTGCAACGCACGGGCATATTTACTAGTAAGTTTCTAGAACGAGTCCGTTAGTCGGACTCCTCGGATACGAACAAGATTGACTTCTGATTTGGTTGGAGTAGTTTTCAGCCCATGGGGTGCTAAAGGGTTCTGCTGTTCTGGTTTTGCCTGTACGTGAGTGCTGAAGTCCATCGCTCGAGTTCACTAGGGTATCATTGCCGCCACGGCTTCACACATGCATCGGCACCGCCGCAGCTGCAAGTACTCGAAGTCCAAATCGCAAGATCTCCAGAGGGCGCCGCTCTCCAAGATGTGTGGTGCTTTCTCTCATACCCCTTCCCCCTTTCCTTCATCTTCTCTTTTTCTGAATCTTGCTTTCGAAAGAAACGAAACCAAGGATCCCTAACCACCTCCATCGTACGTGTCCGCAGGTGCCTCTCCAAGAAGAGAGAGATCAATTGCAGCGCGAGGCGCAGGAGCATCTACTTCTCCCTGTCCGGCTTCCTCGCTATGTTGGCTTCCATCCTTGCAAGTAATCTCTCCCTCTCTCTCTCTCACTTATTTGATCTCTGCAAATTTGGCCTTGATGATAGAGCGTGCTGGGTGGAGACGCGTGCAAATTTAGGTGACCCTTTCTTTTGCCCTTATCAGCCGGCTTATTAGCCACACTTCAGCTTATTTTCTCTCACAGAACACTATTTAAAACAGTCAAAATCAACCGTAAAAATGATCAACCAAACAGCCGAAATCAGCCGTAAAAATAAACAGTCGAACAGACAAACAGCCGTAAAGAAGAGCAGATTTTTTAATTTATTTTTCATACAAGACACCTCTGCTTCATAGAGCTAGTTCTGTGGTGCTGATAGAGCTGCGTGTGGCCTTGAAAGGAGATTTTTTTAATTTATTTTTTATACAAGATACCTCTGCTAATATATATTATAAGTCCGCTTGGCAGGTTCAGATTTCTCCAAATATATCTGAAAAAATTGCTCTATAGGGGAACTAAGTCATGGCGCCACTTCACCGGCTGCTCCATCAGCTGATCCAAATTTCTTTTCTTGTCTTGCCTCTCTATACCCAACATGTAAGCACACTAACCTGTAACCAAAATCTGATTCGGTCAGATTACAAATTTCTAAATTTAGGCATGTTTATACACCTAGGTCCCACTTTGTCATGCTACTCTTGCTAGTGATTAGTCTGTGTTAATATTTTTTTGAGTTTACTGTAACGCTGAGCAAAAACAACTTTATGTTAATAATTTTGTGAAAGTGATCTTCTTGAAGTCCAGGTCTCTTAAAATAACTGTTCATCTCAGACACATCAACCATGTCTGCACATACCTCAGAAAGTTCAGGTACTCAAGACTTATCTCTTTCATCTCATTTACAACCTCATTGAAGGTCAAAGGTATGGCAATACTGTGAGCCAAATCTGGTGGTTGTAAATGATAACTTAAAGGTTTTGTATATGTATTGTGGGCTTCATTTAAGTACTAAAGCTGATACCAGTAGCCTTAGAACTCATATCTCAGTGTATTGCGCTGTTATTAATGATGCTTCTAGAAGAGAATTCATAACAACAATGAAGAAACAACCATCAGAGAGCTTTGTGTTTGATGCTCAACAATCTCGTGAGCGTATGATTGAGCATATAGTACATGCTGAAATCCTATTTAACAAATTTGAGGACCCATACTTTAAGTGATGGATGAAAACAGTGAATCTGAATTACCATTGTGTGGGGCATCAAACTATCCACAATGATAGTTTGAAGAAGTATGAGAAAATGAAAAGGGGTCTTCATATTGAACTTGGTAGCCTAAACTCTTGTGTGTGCCTCACGTCTGACTTATGGACGTCAGTTCAAAACTTAGGTTACATGGTTGTAACATCACATTACATCAATGCTGATTTCAAATCGAAGAAAAAGATTTTATGTTTTAAGGAAGTTAAGTACCCACATACTGGAATTGCCATTGAAGAAGCCCTTATAAGTTGCCTAACAGAATGGGGCATAAGGAGACAAGGTGTTTACTTTGACGATGGATAATGCGGGTAACAACAATAGAGCATGCGAGTTTTTGTACAATATCACAAGAATGAGTTTGTCGGTGTTTCGAAAACGGGGAGTCCTAACACCAGCGCGTAAATTTGTTTCTATGTGGCCCTGGCTCCGAGTGGTGATGCAAGAAGAACACAAGGAGTTTATACTAGTTCGGGCGAACGGAGGCCCTACGTCCAGTGAGGTGGGAGAGGTCGTGTTATCTTGCATCGGGGTGCTCGTAGTAGGGGTACAAGCTGGTGAGAGAGGGCGCTGGACCCAAGTCTCGTGAGAACGAAGGAGGAGTAGCAGCTAGGATGTTGCTAGCATGCGTGTGTGTCTTGTTTATTGCCTGCGATAGCTTGGTGGCTGTTCGCTTCTACCTGCCCTAAGGCGTCCCAGACCCCTCCTTTTATAGCCTCAAGGAGGCTCACGGAGTTACATTGAAGGAGCTATGGCGATGCTCTTATTTTAGTCTAAAGGGTGGAGGTGAGCTTCTGTTACTCTACTATAACAGCATGGCCGTCGTCCTCGTCGTCATGGCCGCGCACACCCACACTACAAGAATTCCTGGATTGTGTGACGAATAGAATCTGTCATATAAAGAACAAAAATTGTCATAAAAAGTACTTTATGACAAAAACAGGGTCGTCACAAAAGGACCGTCATAAAAAGTATTATGACGAACTTACAAACCACCGTCATAAAATATTTATGACGGTCACTTGACAATCGTCACATAATGTTACTTTTAGTGACGAACCTAATCGTCACATAACCTCGGTCAACGCGTCACATAATGTCATGAGCCGTCACAAAATGGCGGTAGAAGGTGTTGGTTAGTATCCTTTTTGTGACGACCGTGGACGTCATATATTAATTTGTTACATTTGACTTTCGTCTTGTTTTGGATGTCGCCGGAGACATGTTGTGACGACCAGTGGTGTCATACTATATTACATGACAATTAAACTATGTCATGTTTTGTATGGTGCATGAGACATGTTGAGACGACTGTACCTCATCACAAAAATGTTGTTGCATTCAATGACGAATGCACACAAATCACTGATCTGTCACAAAAATGTCGTTGCATTCAATGACGAATGCACGCATGAATATAAATATATATACCAGAATCAGACTCCATCATCCAGCAATATATATCAGTTGGCATCATACACCGCACCGCCTTCACAACTCATAAGTCATTCAGAACTGAGCCAAGCCATCATACACATAATATGCGTACATTCCAAATGATAACAAGTTTAACATGTTCTTCCAACTTCAAACTCCACACAGTTCAACCACACAATACAGGTTGAAGCATATCAACATAGTTCTGACTTGACACCACACCACACCAGATAGAGAAGAGTTTGTTGTTCCAACAGAGACAAGCTAAGGCATAGACATTACCTTCATCAATCTCTCTGAAGTTTCAGCATAGCTCGCAGTAGTGCATTGTTCTCTTCAAACTTGATATTCATCCTCTTGACCTCTTCTTGGGTCTGGCGCAACAAAGATTGGTTTTCATCAAGAGAGGCCTGCTGAGCTCGAAGTTGTGCTTGCAACTCTTCCTGCTTCCTAGCAGCTTCCTCTCTTTCCGCTTGGAGTGTTGCCTCAAATTGAGCTTGCAGGCGGGCTTCTACTGCAGCTGTTGTGGATCAGGCAACCTTCTGCGCTTTGGTGACACCAATGTTTGGAAGGAAGGTCGAGGAACTGCTGATCTAGCTGATACTATCAGCAACAATCTTGGATGGAGACTTTGCTGGTTCTCCTTCTTCTGGTTCTCTTGCCTTCTTTGCAAGCATTTGTGCCTACATAAAATGATTACACTTCAAAATAATGCCATACAACAGGGTTCAACATGCTTGAATTTGAGTAGTCCATTTATGCAATAATTTTGAACTTACATATAATTCATCTGCAAGTGGAGTACGACCATTTTGTGGACTGTTCATACATTCTCCAAAGAAATCAATAGGATCTGGCTCCATGTTGTTGTACTTTCCCCTCTGCAGCATGTAAACAAACAATGATTTCTAAGAAGGTAAAGTGAGAGGTGGACAAACATGGCATTATTTGTACATGTGAACAGCAGGATCCCACACTATGTACGCACTACATCACCACAAATCCATCATTTACTATAACACATGCATGTAATAATTTTCACAAAAATAGCAGATCCTACAAATGCAAGCAGTAAGCAACAACAGGATCATCTGAACAAAGCATAGGGCACAACTCAGTCTGAGCTTGAAAAGCAGAGGACAACACAGAAATAATTGGAGCATGTGGTAACTTCACATTTCAGAAGTACTAGGTAACTACTATGCTACAAATGTCCTATTTTTGAAGTTAATTGTACAAAAGATATAGTTTACGTACCAGACTATATCGATGGGCAATGTAGGACCTAGATCCAATCCTTTGGTGAAGCTGCACTAGCCCCCAGTTAACTTTATTCTTTTCACATTTCTCATGTACCACAATTGCAATACAATATTTTCATTTACATGGACATAGTTTAAATTGCATATTAACAAACACAGATAATGCATGGCATTGACCTGATTCTTTGGATCACACCAGTACTCTACTAGCTTGGCCCACTTTGCTTTCTTCATCTTAGGTGGAGGTGGTTTGTTCAACATCTGTTCTAATTCAGTGATGGGTCGAAGTACTTCCTTTTAAGGTTGTACCTCTGCTGTCGTACTCCCCTCTTAACTATATCTGTGCATGCAGATTTGCTTGGTCCCTCTTCATCAACTTCCACATCTAACCTTGTCTACAGCCACACAAATGAGTTATTAGACACAATTTTATGCATGGGAGTAGAGTAATGGAAGAAAGTACTCAGATTCAAATAGCTTTCTCACCACCACTTTGTCAAGCACTTTCTGTACTTGTGAAGGCCCCTCATCTTTTTCATAAAGCTTCCAAGAGGTGTAGATAGGCAGTTGGTCCCCAAGGGCAACACCAGTTTCTGATGCAAGCTTTGCAGCCTGAAGTGGGATATCAGGTCTCCTCTTCCCTTCAGCCACTCGGATAGGCAGCTTATTCCCTTTCTTCATAAGCCTCTCTAAGCCAGAACCAATGGTTTTCTTTCGGACTTCCTTGCGGCGCATTGCATTGGCAAACAATAATAAAAGTGTGTTCATATAGCAGTAACAAATGTAGATATGTAATGAAGGAAATAATGCTTAGACAATGTGTTTACCTAGAACCAAGCCATCATCTTCTTCTTGTCCTTCAATTAGATGGCCCTCTAAATTTTTAGGATCAAGAAGGTCAGCGGACTCATTTATGTCATTGCTTTGCCTAGAGCTTAGTCCACCTGGCGAGGTGTCACTAGGTGTTGGTTGGGTGACACTAGTTGTGGGAGTAGGTTCCCGAGTAGATGTAGGAGTAGTATGCTCATTGGCCGCATCAGGCGGTGATGTGGCTGAAATGATACGGTTGGTTCTAGGACTGTTGAGTATAGGGTTTCCACCAGGCACAGACCAAGCTGCAGATGCCTTGGTGAGTTTAGTAGGACTATGCACTGTGCTTGTAATAGGGGCAGACATGGCTGGACTAGTTGTAATTGGCGCAGACATGGTGTGGCTGGTTCTGCTGTTTTGTGGATTACTAGGCACTGTGGTAGTAGTTTGAGTGGTATGAGTCTGGCTGACACTTGTACTGAGTTGGGCTTGCAGTTCGGTGGCACTGCGAACGCCAGGACTACGTTTAGGGATGGCCTTTGAAGGATTCTTAGGAGGCAAGGGGTGTCTCTCTCTAGGTGGTGGACGACCTATTGGGGAAGGCATGGTTGCTTGGGCTCTAGTTATTCTTGATGGCGTTAGCGGTGGTGGCTGGGTGGCAGCCATTGCCCTCGCCTTTTTCTTCTTCTGAGGGCGAGTTCCTGGAACCATCTCTGCTACCTACCAAGACAACAAATGAATGTTATAAGTTATATAAGACAGAACTATGAGATAGAATAGATGAGTACAATGAAGTACATGTTTGAAGTAAGCTGGTTAGAAACTTGTTAATTGGTCAACTAATGCATCTCACCTCATTGGTGACCCCATCATTATTGAGGTCATCAGAATCATCGTCACTGTCAAAGAGCTTATCTATGTCAGATGATGGATCATAATCGATGTCAGAATCTGGTTTGTCAGATACTACTCTCTTCCGTGAGACCTTTTCCTTTTTTGCGAAAACATCACTAACCTCCAGAGCTAACATAGGAATACCAAGAGAGAGAAAATGTTCCTGAATATTCTTTACTCTCTCATCCCTCTCCTGCTCATACTTTGTTTTTCTCATTCTTCTATTACTTAGTATGAGCAAACGCAGGAAGAGCAGAAACTGATTTCAGTTTCTGTAAATAAGTAGAAGGAAAAACTAACATATTAGTATGTTTTACATGGTACAAAGTATGGAAAATAACACACAAATGGTCTAAAAAGGAACAATATATGACCATAAATAGATGATGTAGCAAATCATGCATTACTACTATCAAATTATGGAAGAGATGAATCACACAATCATGCATTACTAGTAAACATAAATGCAAGGCCCTACACAATTTCTTGTAGCAAATGAAGTCCACCAAGCACTCAAATACATAAGGCTACCTCTTATCTAGTGAAGTAACTAAAACTAGATACTCAACTGCTCTAGATCAACACCAAACTAGGCAAGAGAGATTCTCGCACTAACCAGCTGTTGTAGCTAGGCCCACAACTTGGGTTCTAGATGAACCAATCGCAACGAGCATGTCTAGGTTAGTACTGCCAGGGGGTTGAGGAGGACGACGAGGAAACAGAGTACCTTTGGAGTTGGTGGAAGCAGAGCTGAGGGAGAATGGCGTCGGGGCGCTGCTGAGGAGGGACCCCGGGATGCCTGTGTCTTGCGTTATGGCTCCGGCGGGGAGCAGCTGAGTGAGGCCAAGATGTTGGCGTCCTGAGCTACGGCTTTGGCCTCCGTGTTGGTGGTGGCGCCGGCCTTCGTATTGATGGTGGCGCCTCCCTCTGGCTTGGTGGTGGCAGCTCCCTCCGGCTTGGTGGTGGCGCCTCCCTCCGGCTAAGTTCCAGGGAGGCAGGAGGATCCCATTCTCGGCGGGATTGGTGGATCCGGCGGTGTGGAGGTGCAGCGGCGGGATGGTGGATGCGGCAGTGCGGAGGGGCAGCGGCAGGGTGGGTGGATGCGGCGGCAGATGCGGCTAGGTCTAGGGTTTCAAGAGGGAGGGAACTGTAGGTGTGGTTTCAAGACGGCGGATGTAGCTGGCGCGGGAGAAGAGGATAAGGTAGGGCGGGGGGTAGTGTTGGGCCCATCTGTCGGTGGTCGTGGCCTTGGTGGGAGAGGGGCTGGTTTTGGTACTGAAATTTTGGTCTGGCGCGTGGGCCCCTGATGTCAGTGATATAATTAGTAGTATTAGAATTTGTTAACACAATTTTGGGGTAGCAGATGATTTCAAATTGAAATTTGGTTGAAACAAAGTTGTTGCACACATCGAGATCTACCTTCTTTATATTTGTCATTTTTTCATTTGACAATGTTTGGAGAGTTCAAATTTTTAATTTCATAATTTTTAAACTACAATCAAAAAATTAAGGTACTAAATAATTTGAAATGACAAAGTGATGAATACAAAGATTGATCTACTCATTCATATCTACATTTGATATTTAGGGCTTTTGTGCATCCAAGAAAGTGATGATAACTTTGTTCTCAAATTCTACTCATCCTTCTTATAATCTCCTCAACTATGAGATGAATGAGTAAACTTTGAGAACAAAGTTACCATCACTTTCTCGGATGCACAAAAGCCCTAAATATCAAATGTAGATATGAATGAGTAGATCAACCTTTGTATTCATGAGTTTTTTGTTTGAAATCATTTTGGGTTCCAAAATGTGGTCCAAAATTGGTACTTTTTGAAATAAAAAAATAGATTCATTCAAAATTTCTATGAATGGAAAAAAATCCAAAACCAATACAATATATTGATACATCATAATTTTAGAAAATTTTAGGAAAAAAATCATCCCATTCCGACTAAGTATGTGTGAGATAAACTAGTTACAATATTTTGCTAAGATTTAAAAGAAAAAATGTTGATTAGAACATGAAATCGCTGATAGTGGCCAAACTAGCTGTTGGGCCATCTGTCATTGAAAAACCCCTCACTCACATCCTCACTCGTAGGTCCCCGTGGCCAACACTTAGCATTTGTGGCCAGCACTTAGCACTCTCGCAGGGTCCCGTGGTCAGCTCCTCACTCGCCGGCCACACGAGCTACTCCCTCACCGGAGAGCCCTACATCCTCGCCGACCGGCCACCACAGCCATCGCTCCCTCACCAAAGAGCCCTACATCCTCGCTCCCTCAACCTCAACTGCTCCATCGACGGCCACCCTCATCCCACCTGCTCCTTTGCGTTGAGGCCACACCCGCCGGCCGGCCACCGCACAGTTGTTGCCTCACCAGCGAGCCCAGGTGGTTGCTCGTCCCGCCGAGCTCCCTCGCCCCACCGCCACCAGCAGGCTCACGTGGCCATCCCACCTTCATCCTAACAGATCTAGCAGAGGTGGGCAGGGCTCGATGTTGGCCAGGACTCCTTCCCGGCTGTCCCCACCTCCTCTGCCGACGCCGACTCTTCCAGGGATGGACTCTCCAACGGCAGCGGCTCCACCTCCAGTGACTCTGTAAGTATCGCCTTTTCAATTTTGTAGTTGATGCACTAGCTAGGATGATTGAATCCCTAGGGCTTTTGTATCATTTGCTGAAATTATTATGTTAGATAGATGAGACTAATCCCTAGGTTGATGCCATGTATCTTAAACTTATTTGCATCTATTTTCAACTATGTCCTTGTACCTTGAACTTATTTGTCTCTGTTTTCAACCCTGCTTTAATGACTTATCATTTAATTATGTGCACTGCGTACTCTACTGCTTTCTGCATGTACTATTTCATAATTATCATAGCTATGGATGTTGTGGATGATTTTGATATCTTTGGGGGAAGAGGACATAGTGGGTGCTGCCCAAGCTGTCCCAGATGTTGTGGAGGTTGCACCACCATCCCAACACAATAGTGTTGCACCAAGACTGACATAGATGATTTGAAACAACTCCCTTTTTGATATATATCTATCTACTAATGAAATCAATTTGTTTTTAGTTCAGTGGGTGGTCATGGGTACAGTTAGCTGAACATTAGTATACCATGCCTAGTTGTTTCAGTGTTTGAGAAATTGATGTTGATTGCTTGTTTTCATGATTCATAGATTCCAGTTGATCAAATTATCTCTAAATTATTCATTCTGCAAAGTCAGATGTTGTACATTGCTCATATGCAGTACTATGTTCAGAATTTGGTTGTGAGTCGCCAAATGCTCATGAGCGTGATCAAGGACGTGATGTTACCCCTGAAGCAAGACATCACTAATCTGGGCTATAAGATCGACAGCCTCACTGAACTGGTCAAGGATAACGTCTACAAGAAGAAGATGAACCTCTTTGGTGAGGATCTAGAGGCCGTCAAAGCCAGGTTGGACAAGTTGGATGACTTGTTCAAGAAGACCAAGTGATGATGACATGTGTAGCTAGGCTAGCTGATAGCTAGGCTGACTTTTGGAAGCCCAAGTGGGCACTGATGATGATGATGAATGCTTTTAGTGTTGTTGTGGTTATGGACACCAATGTTAGTAAGGAAGTGGACGTGTATTAGTATGTATGCTAGCTACCATATATATATGCTAGCTTGTGGCTTGAACTGCATCTCTGCATGCCTTTATATATGAATCTCTAATGTTGCTCCTATGAGTCCCTTGTCATATGTATAATGTTTTTATGAAACATGTTGTTCAAAGTTTTACTTCCTATTTATTATGCCACAAAAGAGATTCGAAATGGCAAAGTTCCCCTCCCCTTGATCCTATTTATTATGCCACAAAAGAGATTCGAAATGGCCAAGTCCCCCTCCCCTTGATCTGTTTATTAAGACCGAAGCTCAAATAGTGACGTAGGGGACCATCGTGTCTACATTAACAAACGGTGACCTAGAAAAAAGGTCACAAAAACCCACTTCATGTCGTCATATAAAGATAGTCGTCGCTCGCTTACCTGCGGCTACCATTTTGTGACGATAATAGCTAACTTAATGTGACAATCCTAAAAGGATCGTCATAAATAGTTAAGAGCCTAATGAGTTTATGACGACACCAATTTTATCGTCATATTATGATACAATATATGATGATATCTATCATCGTCACGAGGACAACTGTCATCAAAAACAGATTTTTTGTAGTGCCGGCACTGTGGCAGTGCAGCGTCAAGTCCCTTCACCCCGCCTTTCTCGGGCAAATAAATGGCGCGAGTCCCAAACCACGTCTTGGCCCATATGGCATGGGCTGGCAGAGTCATAAGTGGCCCAGGATTCGTGGGTCCTTGTTGTACCTTGTACTTGTCATTTTACGCCAAAGCTTCCAGTCGAAGGGTTGGTCCTCATCCGAGGCCTGAGCGCGAGGCCTCGGGCGAGTCGAAGGGCAAAGCTTGGGCGAAAGAGAAAAGACCACCCGAGGCCAAAGTACGAGGGCTCAGGCGAGGCGGAAAAGACCGCCCAAGGCCCAAGCACGAGGGCTCAGGCGAGGCGGAAAAGACCGCCCGAGGCCTAAGCACGAGGGCTCGGGCGAGGCGGAGAAAACCGCCCGTGGCCGGAGAACGAGGGCTCGGGCGAGGCGGAGAAAACCGCCCGAGGCCTAAGCACTAGGGCTCGGGCGAAGCGAAGAATGAATCTATCCCCCGAGGCTTGGGCGCGGGGGCCTCGGGGGGTGGAGCGAGCCGCGGTATTCCCTAGCCCGCAAGGCAACTGACACAGAGTCTTTGTGTATGCAGTACTGTGGCCAGATTCGCTGGGTTTGAATCATCGCCGGGTTCTTCTTTTGAGGAGCCTGCGATGAGTGATCAATGTTGAGTCGTGGCAGGGTGTCTACATTACCAGTGGCCTGAAAAGACCTCTCGGAGAACGCAGTTATTAGGCCGCGAGTACCTGCGGTGAGGCGCTCTGGATTACCCAGTCCGTCCCGGGTCTTCACGGTGGCGCGGATAAGGAGGTGGACCGGCAACCCTTCGTCCTTTGTTGAAGTATGGCGCGTATGTCTGGTCACGTCACCGCCCTTGTACGGGATGATGTCTGGCCAGGCTTACGTGGGAAGCTGGGGTGCCTTGGCATTTTTCGCCCTAGCCCCGGGTCTCGGTTCACCCTTCGGCCGGGCTGACTTGCCGTCGATCCTATTTGAGTGATGGGTCGTTACCTCCGGCGGGGATCCCCTGTGTGGCCGAGCGTGGGCCGGGATCACCCTCCGGACCGGACTTTGCTTTTGTTGGGCCGTTCGGGGCACCCCTTATTTTGGTACACGACAGTAGCCCCCGAGCCTCTGCGGGAGTGCTGGCATTCCCTCAGAGGTTCAGTCGTTGCTTGGTGGTCATCGTCGGGATCCTTGTTGAAGTCTGGGTGGTTCTTATTCCGGGGGGTGCGCGCGAGCGCACCTGCCGGGTGTAGCCCCCGAGGCCTTGGTGGATTTTTGAAAATCCGTCGAGGCCTGGAGATGCGCGTGTCAACGTGTGGTACGTGCTTGCGGTATTGCGGGCGGTCAATGACGGAGGAGCCGATCTTTCGACTTCTCTGTATTAATGGTTGGTCCTATAGTAGACCACAATCATCTGCGAGCGCATTTTCCCAGGGGTCCGTCCATTGCGCACAACAGTTGAGGAGTCGCGCGGCGTCTCGACTTCTCCTGGGGAATCGCAAGGGCCGCGCCCCGGCGGGTGCCGGAGGCCGGCTCCTCCTGTTATAAATATGGAACATGGACTCAGCCTTCGGCCAGCCCAACCTGTCTCCTTTGTCACCGTTCCAAGCTAATTTTCTGGTCCTCGACATGGATCACAAAAAGCGTGTCGCCGATGAGCAGATGAAGTCGGGGAGGCCGGGGCAACGTCGCCATATCCCCGGGTTTGTTCGCTTCCTTTCTTTTGTCGTGATCTTGCATTCACGTCCTGATCGTCCTTTCTATGTGCTCCTCAGGGTCATCTCGACGTTGAGGTCGATCCCGCTTCGCCGTCCGGCCTCCTCCTCGGCCCCTCCGTCGGTCCGTGACCTGGAGGACACAGTCACGACCACGTCGGTGGCACTGGATGCCGCCGAGGAGGAGGCCGCGGATCTCCGCGGCCAACTGGCAGACGCGGACGGTCGTGTCGCCGAGTTGGAGGCTGAGCTCCAGGTTCTCCGTCCGGTCGCCGAGGCAGCCGTGGAGTTCGTGCGCGCCCGAGGCTACAGCCTCATAGAGCGTCTCCAGGACGTGCCCGAACGCGTCCGGGCCTCGGTGGAGCGTGGTGTTCACCGGGGGGCTGCGGTGGCCCTTGCCGGGGCTCAGGTCCGCGTCAGACGTGACCTGCGCCTGTTCGCGGGGTTCCCGGAGGGAACCGAGGCCACAGACTTCGAGGAGCTCATCGATCAGTTCGATGATGTTGCCGAGGCCGTGCTTGTCGAGGTTCCTGTGGAACAAGTTATTCGGGAGTCTCGGTTGGAGGTATCGGGGTTGAGGCCCCGATTCCTCCTTTGTAAAAATTTGAATCACTTATGCTTTTGTTCTTCGGTCGTCGAGCCTCCCTGCGTCTCTTTTGATTTGTGTGGATGGATAGCAGCTCGAACGAGGCCGATCGTGTTTTTAGAACTAGGGCGTTTTGCTTCCTAGGCGCCCCCGAGTTCGTTCGCTGAGGCCTGAGGGGTCAGATCTTCTTGTGTTTGCTTGCAAGAGAGCCCCCTAGGATGGCTAGGGTTTTTGTTTTGCCTGAAAGGCTCTTGGTACGTGGCCTGGTTAGTGATCCCCGGGATTCAGGGGAGTGGGCCCCTTTTGGAGCTTCTTGCCGTCAAGGCGGAGGTGTCACCGATCATTAGGTTGGCACCGCTCAGGCGCCCTTCTGCCTTAGGAACTTTTTTCGGCAGAGCTCTCCCCCTCTTTGTGGGGGTTTTTCGATGGCCACTGCCTCGGCGCGTGACTTCTCGTTCCGCGGCGCGGGGGCCTGAAGGCGCGATCCATCATGCCGGGATGTTCCTCACTCTGAGACGTGTTCCTGTAAAAAAAGGTGAATTAGCATGTTATAGGGTGGTTCTTTTTAGAGTTCTTCGTGCCTTTTCATTTTTTAGTTAAAAAGGTTATCATGCGAGCGCTACACCCCAGCCCTCGCATCGCGGATTCGTTCTGTCTTTTCGCGTCACCTCTCATTGCCTTGAGGGGCAAGGGTGAGGGTGTAGAGGCGTGCATACTCCCATCGTTACGCCCATGCTTGCCTAGCCGCTTGCTTGGACTCCGAGGGACTCGGTCTACCGCTCGCACTCTGGTTCAACTGGGGGATCGGTGCCGTTAGCCATCGGGAGCGTTGGCTACCGAGTCCCGACCAGTTTCCTCAGAGGGCACGGTTGGTGACGTTGTTCCCCGGGCGCGAAAGCAAGGGTGTGTCGAACACAAGCGAGTCGATAGGGTTTTTTTTAGTTTTCACAAAATGTTGTCTTCCTCCCTATTACTAAAGCAAAAGAACAGTTTTTAGGGCGAAAGAAACATAGCTTCTTTTATGCGGGGCGGATCGTTGTTGCTGTATTCTTTTTTGACGAAGCCGTCCTTCGGCGATCGCGTCCTTCTCGTGGCGGCCCGTTAGAAGCCTTGGTCTTCTGACAGGGCGCCTTGGTGAAGAAAACTCTGAGGGAGTCTGCACTCGGAGTATTGGCCCGAGGCCTAGCGAATGCCGCGCTCACCTGAGGCTTATCTTGAAAGCCTCAGTTTGAACAGAGTTTGATGCCCGGGATGATTTTGTCTCACCCTTTCGGGCGCTTAGATCGGTGGCTCGATTTTTGTCGCCTTCGCTTAGCGAGTCAAAGTGATTTTTGTGGCTTTGTTTAGCAATGCCTTTTTTGGAAAGAAGGGAGCTCTTTTATTTCCTTTCTCAGGTTACAGAGGTACAAAGCCAGCGTTCTCATGTTGGACGCTAGAAGTACATGAAGGTGAGAAAGAGAAGGATTCGGTGGGACCCCGGGGTTGAATCCATGAGATCCCAACTCCCCTAGGATAGACAGCGGCTCATCAGGGTTGATGCATGTCCCTTTCTTGGGCTCGCCCCCTTCTCTTCCCTTCTCCAACTCGTTCAGCACGCCCTCTCCAAGGCGGTGCCCTGAATGTGTCGGAGGGCCATAGGCGGCGTACACGTCGTCGTGGCAAGTGAAGACGATGGGTACGAGTACGAGTCCAGTGATGGCGATGAGTCCATGGGGGCCTTAGTACTGCCACAAATGATTTCCTCATTGCCCGAGGAAGGGAAGAGACGGGGCTGCCAGGCTTGCCCTGCTGCGCTCCACCTTTCTGGCGATCCCAGTAAGGGTGGTGACCCCGAGAACTAGAGTTGTAGCACCAGCTCGTCGGAAGAGACGCAGGCCAAGTGAAGAACTTGCCAGTAGCAGCGAGTTCTTCGGCTCGCCCGATTGAGCCGCTGAGGGCGTGGGAGGTGTTTTCGGATTGTTGACTCTCCGAGAAGCCTCTTCATCCCACTGCGGCCGCCCGTGGGGGGAGGCAGCTGGTTCCATTCCACTAAACATCCTCTTTTGCCACGCTGATTTCCGGCAGACGAGCATGTCGTCGGCAGGCTCAGTGAGCTCAGAGGTGGGTCTAGTGGGTTTGGCTCCAGCCTTCCCCCGTGCACCTTGTTTCTTCTCCTTGGCTTGGCTCCTCTCCGATTAATGTAACATCAGCGAACGGAGAGGCCAGCCAGGGCGAGGAGGCGAAACGAGGCATGACGTAACATCAGCGAATGAATGTGTTCGCTAATGGAGACCCTTCTCGGACCTTTCGCAGGGCCCAGAAGGGGGCAAGAGTCACGTCGGGGACATGCAGAGCCTCCGAGCTCCCCTTTAGGTGTGGTGTGTAGCCTCTGACGGTGTCGGGGACATGTCGAGCCCCCGAGTCTTTCTTTTTGCGGAGAGGGGTCTTCCCGGTGGCGTTTTTCTCACTCGGAGTCGAGTATGGATGTGGCTACCACACAGAAGAGGCCCCTACCTGGCGCACCAACTGTCAGTGTTTCAGAAATGGGGGGTCCTAACTGTAACACCCCCGGTGTTAAGCAATCCCTAAATGCATAATTTGGCATAGCATAAGCATAGCATCTCATCATTTCATGTGCATATGTTTGTTGAAGTGCTTAAGTCCTTGTTTGGTCTCTAGTGTAACCTTGTTATGCTTTCTATTTCTGACCAAGTGCCTTATAACAAAGTTGTAGATCTTGATGAAAGGAACAACTTTGCTTTTAAGCACTTTCTCAGAAAAAGCTTTTAAAATATGATTCCTTGCATTAGAAAATTTGATCAGAGGCAAAATTCTTTTAAACAACAGAATTTGGACTTGAGCCTTAAGGATGATTTGTTCCTTACAAAATTCTGAGCAACTTTGCTTTTAGGACCTTTTCCTAATTCGGTCTAGTTTAGGAGTTATAGAGCATCAAAGTTTGTAACCAAACTTCATTAGTTTAACCCTAGTGGGCCCGGCCTGTCAGTCTCTTCTTCTTCTTTCCCCCGCGCCGCCGCTCCCTCCGCGCCGACCAAATCCGCCCGCAGCCGCGAGACCGCCTCGCCGGCCGGCCAAACCACCGGCACCGCCGCCCGTGGTTTGCGCCCCGAACTCGCCACGTCGCTCCGGCGCTCGGTGCATGCTCGCCGCGTGGAGCGCGACGCCTGACGCCGCCGCGTCCGGTCGGGAGCTCCCCCGACGGGAACCGGCCAGGTGCAATGCACCTAGCACTTCGTTCCTTTTGCCTTCGCTCCGCCCCACGCTCGCAAGCCAGGAGAGCCTCCTTCGCTCGCTCTCTCCCTCGCTCCACTCCACTCCATCTTCACCCGACCAGAGCTCCGCCGCCGCCCGCCGAACCTCGGCGAGCAATTACTCGCTACTCACCGCACCACCGTTCGATTCCTCCCGCCAGTTTCTCCGCCGCGACCTCCTCTTTCTTCGGCAAGGGTTGGTTTTCGCATCCTTCCTCTCTAGCCGCCGGAACAGCGGACGCCATTCTCGAGCTTCCGCCATGGCCGCCACCGTGACCTTCACGTGGACCGGTCATCTCCGGCCAAGCTATCCCGAGCCGAGCCATGTTCTAGTCTTCTCTACCGCTGTAGTTGCTTAGGTTTCAATGGAGACCTCTCTGCCGCCATGTTTCAGCCGGAACCGAGCCGCGTCACCGCCGTGTCCGCCATGGACCACCGCCGTGCATCGCTCCGGGCAATGCCGGGGATGCCGAAGCCCGAGAGTTGCTCCAATAGGTTGCTTATGACTTGCTTGGGCTAGTGTTAATCTCGCCGAGTCGCAAGCCGCCGGGAAGAGTTCCGCCGCCGAGTCGCAGAGCCGCCGCTCCGCCATGGCCGCCGTCGAGCTTGCTCCGGTATTCCTCTGGCTCAGCGAGTCGGTTAGTCGTGTTCGCCTCGCAAACCCGCACCCAGTGATGGTCTCAGTGTCACCGGAAGCGTCGCCGTCGACGAGCTAGGGCCGGTCAGCGACCACGGCGCAATTCTCCGCCGTTGACTGCCGAGCCTGGCCTCGCGCAGTAGCTTGCCGAGCCTGGCCTCGGTAGTTTAGTCGCCTGTCTAGTAAGCCTCGGCTGCGTCGTGCAAGCCTCGGTCGAGTCGAGCCAAGTCAAGTGCGCCGAGCCATCGCCTCGAGCCTCGGCAGAGTCAGTTAGCCTCGGCCGAATCGGATAGTGTGTCAAGCCTCGGCCGAATCGTTGAGTGTGTCTGAGCCTCGGCCGAATCGGTAAGTGTGTTTGAGCCTCGGCTGGGTCACGCCGAGTGTTCCGAAGCCTTCGCCTCGAGCCTCGGCAGAGTCACGCCGGGTGTGCCGAAGCCGTGTCTTGTGCCTCGGCCGAAGTCCGTAGCGTATAGGATTGAGTTTTCCTTTTTAATGTGTTTTGCAGAATCCATGTAAAGGCTTCAAAAATTCCTACAAGGCTCATTTTAAGTCCAAATCTGGTGAAACAAAATTTTGTTGTGTTAAGCATGATTAGATCTATCTGTGAAAGTATGTTAATTGCATTGTTGGTAATACTTTTATGTGTAGATTTATTTAAAGTAGAGAAGTGCTGATAACTTAGAAAATGCATAACTAATTATGTATAAGTCAGAAAAATGTGATTCCAGTTTTGTTAGGTTTGTATGGATGTGTAGTTTCAGAGAAAATATAATATGAGGTTGTTCTGTGAATTAATTTGACTGTAGCTTTAAAATGGTTAAATGCTGCTTTCTTGTTTAATTTGTAGGAATTAAAATATGTGAAGTTTGCACTTGGTAATTTTTGCTGACTGCTCTTGTGCTAGGGAGTTCAGTAGAAAAATAAGAAACCTGTTGTTGGACACTTTTTGCTAGGGTGTGTAGTTCAAAGCACCTTTCCATGAGAGAATTTGTCTTTTTCATAGAGAATGGAGTTTAAGTCCAAATGGGATGAAACTTGGACCAGGGACTAGATTACATATTGTTAACTTCAGTAATTTCTGTAGATTTTTCTGAAGCTATCTAAGATGGGTTGCTGTTATAGGCTAGTTCTATTAGATTTATTTCAGCAAGTAATTAGAGGGTAATAAACTCATTAAGTATACTTTGATGTGGTGACAACATAGCTTAACAAGTTGAATATGGGAAGGTAAGCAGTTGAGTAGCAGTAGATGACATGTGCTTATCTTCTGGAATGCCTTGTTCCATGTTGCATTCCCATGCACCCCGCATGCATTCGCGTTATTTATTCATGTTATGCATCATGCAGGATCGGTAGTGGAAGTTCAGGATCCGACGCCGGAAGAGCCGTGCCAGGAGGAGACGCCGGAGGAAAGGGTTCCAGAAGGAGACGCTGAGGACCTACCGGAGTGCCGTGATCACCGCGCCGCCGACTTCGAGCAAGGCAAGCCCCGGAGCATTCTAACTCCTACGATTTGCAATTGTTTTCTAATTAACCTGATGATGAATGTTGCATTAGGTTATAGGATTTGGTTGCTACCGTTGATGCATTATTACTTATCCTTGTCCACCTGCAATATATCTTGATATCCCTGTTTAGGTCTAGGCTCGTTATATGCTTAGCCCTGCTTAGATCGGTAAAAGTCGGGTGATTTCCTGTCTCCCGCAGTAGGTGGATACTGATCATGTTTAGCCTGTGCTATCATGAGATAACCATGTGATAATTAATCTGAGACGAAGGCGGGATGTAAGAGCAGCAGAACATGGGTTCTGTGTGCTAGTAGTCTCCCGTCTGTGTCGCCTAGGACCCGTTCGGGAATGTAACTTCAGTCAATTTGAACGCGTCGATCACTTAACGGAGCAGGTGTGGGTGCCTCCCGTGAAGCCGAGTAAGGTTATTCGAGCCGGTGATGGAGATGTTGACGCCTAACACCCAGGGCCTCAGCTGTACCGTGGGCAACTATTCTGATCGACCTGGCATGGTCCGAGGGCAGGCAGGGCCTGATCGACCTGGCATGACCGTGGGCAGTTAATAGCTTGAGCGACCTGGCACTGAGATAACCCCCGGTGTAGAAGGGCCCATGGCCGTACCGCGCATTGTGTTCTCGAATCTCCTGAGTGGCAGCTTACGACTGCCGTGGCTGGATGTGTCGGGCGAGTGTGAGACATTTTATCCCCAGCTGGGTAGGAATCGATTATAATCGCCATCGCTCCTGGACAGTGAGCAGTTGACTCTAGATCATCTCCCGTAGAAACTTATGGAACTAAAATGGTTATGGAATCTGAAAGGCTATTGATGAAATAGTCACTCTTGATTGATTAATTAGCAAGTGCTTGTTTAGTACAGGTGCAAACCTAGTAAGGTAGAATTAATGACTAAAAGCAACTGCAAATCCCTTAAACTGAGTTTATTTACTAAAGCTTTCATGCAAAGGAGTATGTACAGCCAACCCCACCTATATAGCCTACATGATCCTTGGAGTCTCATTATTTTTGGTTCTGGCGGGTAAGTCTAGCTGAGTACCTTCTTGTACTCAGGGTTTTATTCCCTTGTTGTTTGTTGACGGTCCTTAAGTATCAATTATATCTATCAAATAAATAGAGAAAAGGATCTAAATGAAACCAACACCCAGACTTAGGGTTTTATCTGACAGAATTCCACGAGTTTTGCTGTTTATCTATTTCTGCAGGGGGTTATCAGGAAATATGAAGGAAAGGCCCACATGTCGGGTTAATGACGGATAATTAACGTAACCCCCAATTTTCCTTAATGTGGAAGAGTCCAGAAGCCACGGGAACGAGCGGGAGGCCGAGCGGGCCCGGGGACAGGGCGCCCGCCCTCCCCCCTAGGGCGCCCGCCCTGCTGCTGCAGCCAATCAGGCTCCGCCTCGAGGATTATGCTCCACCGACCTAAAGGATTAAGGAAAACCGTCCGTTCAATGTCGGTTTGATCCAACGGCCCAGATTCACCCGAAAAGACTATATAAGCAAGGCCCTGGACCCTGGAGCAGGCACCTCTGTCTCATTATTCAGTTCCTAATTCAGTCATCAGGAGGAGAGAGTCTCTGATCAAGCCCTAGAGCCACCACATCAACTAGATCTCTAGTTTTAGCATAGCTACATAGGATTAGAACTAAAAGGAGTCAATCTTCGATTGGTTCCCGGATCTGTCAAGAGGATTCTTGGTAATTCCTCTCTTGTTCTTCAATTGTTCATCATTGTTCTTCAATATTATGAATACTACTTTGTTCTATTTCAATATATTGAATATGACTTTGCTCTACTTGATTATATTAGCAATTATATTGTTCTTAGTTTATCGTAGTTATATGCTTGGCATAGTTAGATTGGAATTATATACATGCCTAGGATCGTATAGCGTTTATCCATGTGCGCAGTGGGTGAATGATAAATATTGTGTAGACGTGGTGTCTATACCGTCTTTATCTGCGATTGCACCCTATATGCCGGATCGGTGGGTAGTTCGCGATAGTGACAGCTTCGTTGATTCTTATATAGTCCCCCTCTCGTGTATAGGGCAGGCAGAGCAACATTATTACAGGGGAGTGATTGCTATGTTCTTCATCTTCCTTGCTAATATTCACTATGCATGGGTGTAGTCTTTTCTCGCTATGATTGCCAAGTATAATTGCACTAACTATGATAATGCTAGACTTTATAGTTAATAATTACTTAGGGAATATCTTTGTAGTTCATCCTAATTCCATGCTAATGACTTGCTAGAATATCTGTTGAGGTGCTTATCATTATTATATGTGGCTAGTTATGCTGATCAGATTAATTATCCTTGTCACTATTCATATTTATCTATATTCTATGTGACATTTATCCCTGTATGATGAGATAGATAGATGCTCTATATTATACATGCAATGATAGATACTCAGTTCTATATTCTCATTCCACGATCAACTACGATGCTTAGAATCCCTTCCCAGTGGTAAAAATATAAATAACGATACCTGGAATACTTCCCGGTTAAAATGCTGCATCGGTATTAATCTGTGCGCTTGCAGATTCCCTTTATTTATTTATCTTGATGAGCAATTGCATATTTCAATACCGCGTCTCTCATGTCATGCTGGGGATGACAACTTGGCTTAAGTGGCATGAGGGATAGGTTTGGCATTTTTGGCGCCGTTATCAGAATTAGAGAATTAAGTCTACTTTTGGTAATGACGTTAAGAATGCCCAACAAGCATTTTTGGCGCCGTTGCCGGGGAAGGTTGATTTCTAAGTTGGAATGAATAAAGAACTTTGAGACATCATTCGCATCACTAATATATTCGAGCTTATCAATTCTCTCGTACAGTTTTACCCCTGCATTTTCCATTTTTTATTTTTCAGGGTGATGTATGAATAGAAGACATCTTCCAGACAACTTTGTTGACGACCCCGAAGCCTTATTCAGAAGAACAAGAGCCAAGCTCAAATCGTCAACACTTCAGCGCAAAACTTCATCCAAATCAGAAGACCGCCGAAGTTTCGTCCGGAACTTGTCAGCTGAATTCGAAGCTATGGCGAACAAGTCGATCCGCGAGTTCTCAGCTCCCACTACGGACAACATCCGCACTGGACCTGCTGTGGAGATCGACCGCAACTTCGAGCTCAAGCCTGGGCTCATCAACATGGTGCAAGCTAACCAGTTCTGTGGGAAGCCGCACGAGGATGCTAGTGCTCATCTTCAACACTTCCTGGAGATCTGCAGCACTTTCACCATGGCTGATGTTCCTAGAGACGCCATACTACTTCGCCTTTTCCCATTCTCACTGTTGGGGAGAGCGAAGCAGTGGTTCTACGCTACAAAGGAGAAGAATACTACGTGGGCACTCTGCTCCACGAACTTTCTAGCCAAGTTCTTTCCCATGGGCAAGACAAATGCTCTCCGTGGGAAGATTACAAGCTTTCAGCAACAGCACGATGAATCCGTTCCAGAAGCATGGGAGCGCTTTCAAGACTACATCCTAGAATGTCCCCATCATGGAATGGAGAGCTGGTTGCTGATGCAGACATTCTATCATGGGCTCGTCAATAGTGCCCGTGAGACCATGGATGCTGCAGCTGGAGGAGCATTCCTATCACTCACCATACCACAAGCCACAGCTCTTGTGGAGAAGATGGCGTCCAACCAAGGTTGGAATGAAGAGAGAACTCAGACCCGCAAGAGAGGTGGAGGTATGCATCAGCTCAAGGAGGTAGACATGCTGTCTGCCAAGCTAGACCTACTCATGAAGAAGCTCGATGACCGAGCTGGAGAGAAGAAGGAAGTAATGCACGTCTACGACTCCCACATGACTTGTGAGGAGTGTGGAGGTGTTGGACATTCGGGCAATCACTGTCCCGAGTTGCTAGAGGACGTGAACTACATCAACAACAACAACAATAACTACTACAACCGTCCTCAGCAGAATCAAGGTTGGAATCAACAAAGGCCTAACTACTCAGGTAATTACCAAGGTAATAATTCTTTCAGTAATAATAATTATCCACCTTTAAGAGAGTTAGTGTCTAATCAAGGAAAGCTAATGGATAACATGTCTAAGAAATTGGCATCTAATGATAAAATTCTAGAAAATATAAATAATAGAATGGATAATTTTTCTACTGCCATCAAGAATCAAATTAGCTTTAATAAAATGATTGAATCTCAATTGAATCAAATAGCTGCTGCTGCTCCTGCTACTAACCCCGGTATACCATCACAACCGGATGCATTAGAATCTGCAAATCTTGTAGACATATTTGATGCAGGAGATTACTGGAGTAACCCCATCATTGAGGTAAGTACTGAACTTCTGCCAGTCAAGAGAGGCGACCCAGGACGCCCCGTCATCCCGATCTCCATCGGCATGCGAGACTTCCCAGAAGCACTCTGTGACTTTGGCTCAAGCGTCAACATCATGCCCAGGGTACTCTACGAAAAACTCTTTTCACAACCATTATTAGAAACAACCATGTGTTTGCAGCTTGCAGATAGGACACTAAGTTACCCAAGAGGAATCTTGAAGAACATCTGTGTCCGAGTTGGTTCCTCGTACGCTCCAGCAGACTTCGTAGTAATAGAGACCGGTTCTGACGAGAGGGCTCCCGTCATCCTAGGGAGGCCATTCCTGAACACCACGGGAGCTGTCATCTATGCTAGTGCTGCTAAGATCAGTTTCCACATAAAGGGGAGGAAGGAAATGTTTTCCTTCAAGAACAAGACCGTACAAATCCTAGAGGAACCCCAATATGAACCAAGGAGGACCAACAAGAGGAACAAGAGCAAGAAGCAAGTGTGGACCGAATCAGTTAAGATGGTCACTGCCGTGCACAAAGGTCAAGATCGCCAACTCAAGTCACCATTCTTGGACAAGAAGGACGACCCAGGTATGCCAAGCATTTATTGCTCCATTAATGGGTACAACTTCTACAAGACACTATGCGACACTGGGTCGGGCGTCAACATAATGGCCAAGGTCACCTATGAACTGCTGTTCGGAACCATGCCCTTGAAGCCGACATACATTCGTCTCCAGATGGCAGATCAGACATTCCGACAGGTTGAAGGTACAGTAACTGACGTCCCTGTCAAGATAGACGATCATTTTGTCCATACAGACTTTCAGGTTGTTGACATGGGAGAAGACGAGTATGATCCACCTATCATCCTTGGAAGACCGTTCCTCAGTACTGTCAATCATCTACATTGGAACTGGAGAAGTCCACATGCACTTCCCCTCTGAGAAGGTACGCCTTTACTTTACTGACCCCAACTACGTATTTGAAGAATCTAAGCAGGTCAGGACAAGGAGAAGGAGGCGGAACCGCAACCAGAAGCAACCGGTCATCAAGGATGGATGGGCAGACTACGAAGGAGAAGTGGTAAGATCTGAGGACATACCACTCAATCAGCACTGTCTTGAAGAGACCGAAGCACCAAGACAAGTGTGGAAAGAAAAGACAGTTGAACACGAGGAGGAGGCGCTGCCGGAACCACCGACTACGCCATCCACTGACTCCCAAGACAACTGAGTACACATAGAGTCCCGTTCGGAGGACTTAAAAATGCCGGACGCCTTGCCAAGAGGTAACTTGGTAGTTATCCATTTCCCTTCTCAGATATTTACTTAATAGTTTGTTTAGTTAATCATATTCATGTTATCTTAGAAAGAAAATAAAAATGTTAAAAAAAACTCTAGAAGCCCCATGTGAGTATACGAGTGGCATAAAACCCATAAGTACATTCACTGTGGTGGCATAAAAAAATAAATAAATATTTTCTTCTGCTTTATAAAATGAAAACATAAAAATAATCAAGGAGGCTCAACATGATAAAGGCTAGATATTTATGCTAACACTTAATCAGTTCCACAAGCTTTGTTGTCTATTTGAGCTTCACAGAATCCAAGAGGACTAGCAGACGGAGGACATTCTAATCGCTGTCAGGGTGCTGCCGACTTTCAAATACACCTCCGCTATCTGCTAGCTACATCAAGAGAAACTACGTCAAGATCCAGCTTGGGGGAGAGCACCCCCGTTATCTCGCTAAGTATTTCTATATCTATCTTTATATTTATACTTATACTATATTAAAATAAAACGATGAAAAACCAAATAAAGATTTTGTGCTTATATATATATATATATCTATATCTTTTGCTTAGTGTGTTTAATAAATAAATAAAGTGGCTATGCTAAAATGAATCTAGATAATAAAACTCTAGCATGGATATGATGAATAGTTGCTCTGCCTAATTTCAATTAGAAGTTCTCTCTCTAGTTTAGACATAACTGTTATTATTTAAAAGCTTACTCTAAACCTGAACTTGTGGGAAGAGAACTTGATCTAAAGTCTAAGTTGTTAACGGATATGATATGGAAAGGTCGAGCTGCTGTTTATCTATTCCTAGAGATGCTAGAATTCTGGAGAATTTTATCTTTGAAAATCTTTAAAATGCTACATGATGAGTTCCTTTATGATGAGAGTTTAAATTCCTACCACGGCCATACATACATGCTTGCTAGACTTTAAGCTATACATTTACTTTTTACTACTTATGAGCATTGAGTGTAGTCAAGCTGTGTAGACCCTTAGGAGCTTGTCATGTGGTTAAATCAAGATTCACTTGCACGTTCACTCATATATGCTGCTTCTACTCCGGAAGTACGCATCCACATACATCCATTCCCATCTCCAGATCCACACAAAATTATTCTACTCCTAACCCGGGAGAGAATAGCCAAAAACATTTTCCTATTTCCTGTTATTCCCTGTGAAATAAATGCTCAAGTTATTTTGGTTACTACCACTTGCTAAATTGTTCTAAGGAGATGAGTGCTCTATCCGAGGAAATAAAAAGGGGCAAGTGCCCGGAACCTCGAAAAGAAAAATATTACGAGGAAATAAAAAGGAGCAAGTGCTCGGAACCTCGATGAAAAAAAAAAAGTGAAAAAGTGTGAGAAGAGAGGTAAAAATGGACAAGTGTCCGACAGTAGAATTAGGGGTACAAGATACCCACCTGAGAGGAAAGAAAAAAAAAATAATAAATAAAAATATAGAGCATCTCATCCTCCTCAAAGAGCACCAAAAGCAAGAAAGGTATGTATCCCCTCAAAAAGAGCAAAAGTAGAATTAGACACTCTCCACCATTATCACCATTATCACCATTATCACCATACACCATTCATTCACCACACATGCACATCTTGATTTGACTTATTGACTTGTTTCTCTGGATCCATGGTTTGACTATGCAATAAATGTCTTGTAAGTATGTATACCTTATCTCCCACCTATGAGCTCCAGATATCAAAAACCTTATTAGGATAGGTTGAGAGAGAAGGCAATATCACTCTGCCTTATACCACAAATACTACATACTTTGCTTTGAGAGAAGGCAAACACCATTACTGCCTTGGTGAGGATCCAGAAATACCACAAATGAGAGACCTGAGAGAGTCATACAAGGAATCTCTGAGTTTTATTTGAAAATCTGCAAAAACTCCAGAGCTATAGCTGATCAAGAATAAGAGACATGGCGCTTGACTAGACTGTTCTATCTTTTAACCGCTCAAGACAAAGGTGACAGTTGCAAGCCCCATAGTGAAAGGCACAATGAGTAAGTTTTAAGTCTTGACAGTTTACTCTAACTCAGAGATAAGACTCTATTTGAAAGCATGTGTACCGTCAAAATTCAAAAGCATTCAGCAACTTCTGATCCATCACTGAGACTATCCTTGCTCAGGGACGAGCAAGAGGTAAGCTTGGGGGAGTTTGTTGACGGTCCTTAAGTATCAATTATATCTATCAAATAAATAGAGAAAAGGATCTAAATGAAACCAACACCCAGACTTAGGGTTTTATCTGACAGAATTCCACGAGTTTTGCTGTTTATCTATTTCTGCAGGGGGTTATCAGGAAATATGAAGGAAAGGCCCACATGTCGGGTTAATGACGGATAATTAACGTAACCCCCAATTTTCCTTAATGTGGAAGAGTCCAGAAGCCACGGGAACGAGCGGGAGGCCGAGCGGGCCCGGGGACAGGGCGCCCGCCCTCCCCCCTAGGGCGCCCGCCCTGCTGCTGCAGCCAATCAGGCTCCGCCTCGAGGATTATGCTCCACCGACCTAAAGGATTAAGGAAAACCGTCCGTTCAATGTCGGTTTGATCCAACGGCCCAGATTCACCCGAAAAGACTATATAAGCAAGGCCCTGGACCCTGGAGCAGGCACCTCTGTCTCATTATTCAGTTCCTAATTCAGTCATCAGGAGGAGAGAGTCTCTGATCAAGCCCTAGAGCCACCACATCAACTAGATCTCTAGTTTTAGCATAGCTACATAGGATTAGAACTAAAAGGAGTCAATCTTCGATTGGTTCCCGGATCTGTCAAGAGGATTCTTGGTAATTCCTCTCTTGTTCTTCAATTGTTCATCATTGTTCTTCAATATTATGAATACTACTTTGTTCTATTTCAATATATTGAATATGACTTTGCTCTACTTGATTATATTAGCAATTATATTGTTCTTAGTTTATCGTAGTTATATGCTTGGCATAGTTAGATTGGAATTATATACATGCCTAGGATCGTATAGCGTTTATCCATGTGCGCAGTGGGTGAATGATAAATATTGTGTAGACGTGGTGTCTATACCGTCTTTATCTGCGATTGCACCCTATATGCCGGATCGGTGGGTAGTTCGCGATAGTGACAGCTTCGTTGATTCTTATATAGTCCCCCTCTCGTGTATAGGGCAGGCAGAGCAACATTATTACAGGGGAGTGATTGCTATGTTCTTCATCTTCCTTGCTAATATTCACTATGCATGGGTGTAGTCTTTTCTCGCTATGATTGCCAAGTATAATTGCACTAACTATGATAATGCTAGACTTTATAGTTAATAATTACTTAGGGAATATCTTTGTAGTTCATCCTAATTCCATGCTAATGACTTGCTAGAATATCTGTTGAGGTGCTTATCATTATTATATGTGGCTAGTTATGCTGATCAGATTAATTATCCTTGTCACTATTCATATTTATCTATATTCTATGTGACATTTATCCCTGTATGATGAGATAGATAGATGCTCTATATTATACATGCAATGATAGATACTCAGTTCTATATTCTCATTCCACGATCAACTACGATGCTTAGAATCCCTTCCCAGTGGTAAAAATATAAATAACGATACCTGGAATACTTCCCGGTTAAAATGCTGCATCGGTATTAATCTGTGCGCTTGCAGATTCCCTTTATTTATTTATCTTGATGAGCAATTGCATATTTCAATACCGCGTCTCTCATGTCATGCTGGGGATGACAACTTGGCTTAAGTGGCATGAGGGATAGGTTTGGCATTTTTGGCGCCGTTATCAGAATTAGAGAATTAAGTCTACTTTTGGTAATGACGTTAAGAATGCCCAACATTGTTGCAGATGGCCAGTGCTTTTATGGTTACTGCGAGAACTGCTTGTACCCGGTAACGGGCGATGACTAGACCAAGGGCATGGTCACCACTTATCTCGTCTGTTGCTTTTGTGGACCCGGTTAACTGATGGCACCGTATTTGAACACCTTAAATTTGTGTTTCAAAACTATGTTGCTTCCGCTTTGAATTCAAAAACTATGGTCTGTAATAACTATCGAACTCCGATGTAATTTGAACTATGTGCAACTGTGATGTAACCTGTGAGCATGTTCGCCGAATGAGTACGATCTTGGCTGGATGTCGTTGAATGATTTGAAATCCTCGAGATTTCCGGACTACCGGATTTGTACGAGCTTAAGTACTTGATGATCTTTGCGCGAGCGGAGGTTTTCAGTGCTTAATCTGGTGCAAATTGGTCGGTTCTGTTACAGCTGGCATCGGAGCAAGTTCAGCGTTACTGTTCACAGGTGTATTTTAAAAAAAACAGTATTTTGCAAAGAATAAAGCTGTATTTGCCAACTTGTAGTTATATTAGGATTTGGAAAACCCTAAGAAATTAAGCTAAGGTGTGCCAGTGACCAAGTCCTTATGCCCAATAGGAATTTAGGTGGCTATTTAAGTACTAACTTGGGGGTTGTGCATCATATTTAAATTCTGTTATTTCTGTCGTCCATACGGCAAGGATGAAATTGTATGGATGCTATTCTTCGGAATGGTAATGTATGGATCAATTGCCTCTACGCCAAAGGTAATCAGGGAGTTGTGAGTGCGTGACCAAACAAACGTTGGTCTAGGGGTGTGCTAGTTTGGTATTGGAATATATACATGTTACACACAGGTATATGTGAAGGTACTTAATTGTGGGAGTAATAATTTCTGATGGGTGCATATACTACTTACGTGTATACCGGGTGTACACCTAAGTTAGTATTAGATTTAATTTTCAGCAATGCATGATATACATACTGTGGGCAGGGCTGAAATGGTTTTTCTGCAGGTACGCTAACTTGCGAACGTGTAGTACGCTAGTTAACGCTATGAGTGAACATTGTATGCCACCGTCTAGCCGATAGATTGTTAGGCAGTGAGGACGTATGTTATGCTCATGCATCATGATCATACAAATCCTGCATTAATCTTACTTCCTTCCTTATGTTATCTGTCCCATTTCTTAAATAAAAGTTGTTCTCAAACTAATAAAAATCTATGTGGGTACACTTCTTACAGATGGCACGTACCAAGCGCACTGCTCGCAAGTCCACGGGAGGCAAGAGGCCTAACTACATGTTGGGGCCATGGACCGATGAGGGATCAGAGGACTTTCTAGAGGAGTTTGGGATGCCCACTATTCTTTGGAGAGTTCTGCACCTGGTGGGATATCAGGAGGGCCAGGAGCCACAGTACGACTGGCACCGTGTGCAGTTGTCAGAGGATCGCCACGTGTACACGGTGGAGGTCGACGTGCCTAGCCGTGAGGACCAGGATCACGTCTGGTGCCGTCGGGTGTTTGCCTTGCAGGGGAGGACCCCCTGGGATGCAGCCAACCAGGTTGCTTATACCGTTCTTCGGGACATCATGGAGGACCATCCGGAGGTGGTTGCCCAGGCTACTGCTAGTATCTTCCCGACAGCGGATCCGTATCTTTCGGTGTGGCGTCAGCCAGGAGCTACTATTTTGGAGGGTAGTTCGCTTGAGAGGGAGCATTGTGCCGGACCAGCAGGGAGTGCCATGGCTGCAATTATGGCTACTTATGGCTGCTTATCCCGCAGCTATGAGCAGTTGGACCATGTTCTTAGCGAGGAGATTGCAGCGCAGCATCGCCGTCAGGAGGAGCACACTACGGAGATAGACCTCCTCACTACACAGCTAGCTCAGTTGACAGTAGAGAGAGACCAGGCACTTCAGAGGGAGCAGGAGACTGCTCATCAGCTTGCCATTCAGCAGGGGTCGACTACTTTCTTGGCCTCGGTCATGAGGGAGACTGAGGAGGCACTTCGAGGAGTTTGCGTTGAGGGTATTCGTGTTTCAGAGGAGAACAGGCTGCTGAGGTTGCGAGTAGGAGACCTGGAGCTCCAACTCCATCACCTGCAGGACTACAACGACCGTCTGCATGAGGAGATCCACCGCAGGGAGAATGAGAGGAACCCCATCCTTCCCCAGGAGGATCCAGAGCCGAGTAGTTCTTCCAGTAGTTCTTCAGATATGTCTAGTGAGGACGGTGACGTTGGTGAGATCGCTAGAGAGTAGTTTAGATCGTATGCTTAGCACCTAGAGCTCTTTGTGTTGTAGTGGCCCGATCTTTTGTTGTTATGTGCTAGATGTAAGCATGAGTATGGACCTATGTGATGTGATGTAAGACTTTGAAAAGTCCCATATGTTTGGGCAAGACTATGGATGTTTTATGTTGACTATTGCATGATATGGACTAAGCGATCTTATTATGTGTTGATGCGATGTGGATTGAAATTTATTATACCTCTGTGATTGTTTGGTGAATTTGTTGTCCGAATAATTCCAGTGGGTATGATTTATTGTTCTCTACAATATTGCAACTACGCCTAATGGTCACTTATTATCGTATATGCAGATGACGACAACTCGTAGTGGGGCAGGCGGTAGTGGTGGACATGAGGACCCCAGAGAAAACCGCAATCCACCACCTCCTCCACCACCCACGGCTGAGCAGCTTTTTGCTCAATTTCTTGGAAGTCAGCGCAATATTGAAGCTTTGCTGAGAGAGAACTTGGCGCAGGGACACCAACGCCAAGAGTCAAACCAGTATAGTTCTTTCAAGGATTTCCTGGATACCAAACCGCCTATCTTCAAGGAAGCTACAGAACCGTTGGAGGCAGAAGAATGGCTGCATACTCTGGAGCAGAAGTTCCGTTTGCTTAGGCTCACAGAAGAGCTTAAAGCAGAATATGCTGCACACCAGTTGCAGGGACCAGCCGGGATTTGGTGGGGACATCATCGTACCACCTATCCTGCCAATGTTCCTATCACTTGGAGAGTGTTTACTGCTGCTGTTCGAGGTCATTACATTCCGCCGGGTTTGACCCAGATGAAAGTGGCAGAGTTCATGAATCTGACTCAAGGAACTCGGTCTATCACAGAGTATCATTATCTGTTCAACTCATTGGCTCGCTATGTCCCAGACTTCGTTGACACAGATGCCAAGAAGATTGCTAGTTTCAAGAGAGGCTTGAACACTAAAATGGGAAAGTCAGTGGGTACATCTTCTCGTACCAATTTCAATGACTTCCTAAGTGACTGTCTGATTCAAGAGAATCATAACAACAAGCATGCTGCTAACAAGGCCCGGAAGAGAACCTTTGAATCAGGATCATCACAACCCAGAGGACCACCAGCTCAGCGAAATCAGTATCGACCACCAGCACCTGGGGCACGTTTTAGGCCGCCACAGAAAAAGAATCAGCCACAAGCTCAGCGCAATCAGAAGCCATACAAGATAGCCACTGCTCAGGCTCGTGGAGGTCAAGGCAGTTCTTCAGGAAGTAAACCTATAGTTCGGGGACCATGCTACAATTGCAACCAAGAGGGGCACTTCGCAAGATACTGTCCCTACCCAAAGAAGCAACAGGCCAATTTCCCCGCACGCTTGCACAACATGACCGCTGAAGAAGCTCGTGCTGGAGAACCCGTGACTGCTGGTATGTGTCTTGTTAATCATCATCCTGCAGTTGTTTTATTTGATACTGGATCATCGCATTCTTTTATGAGCAAGGCATTTGCACAAAAGCATAATCAAGAAATCTCTGAAATGGATTATGGGTTTTGCGTGAGCTCCGTAGGGAGTAGCGTGTTGTCTAGACAGATGGTGTGTAATGTGACCATCGACATTGGAGGGCATAAGTTTGGAGCCAATCTAGTGGTTTTACCAGGGCTAAGTATGGATGTAGTTTTAGGCATGAGTTGGATGACCATGTGGAATGCGGTATTAGACACTGCAGACAGAACTCTTACCTTATCTGATAGTCGGACAGGTAACAAGCTTCGCGTATCTCTTCCTCGAGGTACCGATCTTGTTGACTTATCTTGTAATCTTGCTATAGAAGATCTCTCCAAAATTCCAGTTGTTAGGGATTTTCCGGACGTTTTTCCAGATGAGTTACCAGGGTTACCACCAAAGAGAGCAGTAGAGTTTGCTATTGAGTTGTTACCAGGGACTGCACCGATCTCGAGAAGACCTTATCGTATGCCGCCCAATGAGTTAGCTGAACTCAAGACGCAAATCAAGGAACTCTTGGACAAGGGATTCATTCAACCTAGTGTGTCAGAATGGGGTTGCCCAGCTCTGTTTGTCAAGAAGAAGGATAAGTCTTTGCGCATGTGTGTGGATTATCGTCCACTTAATGCCGTGACTGTTAAGAATAAGTACCCTTTGCCTAGGATAGATATTCTTTTTGATCAGTTATCGAGGGCCAAGGTGTTTTCTAAGATTGATCTAAGGTCAGGGTATCATCAGATTCGATTCAGACCACAGGATATTCCAAAGACCGCTTTCTCAACCAGATATGGGTTATATGAGTATCTTGTCATGTCCTTTGGATTAACAAATGCTCCAGCATACTTCATGAGTCTGATGAACTCTGTGTTCATGCCAGAATTGGACAAATTCGTGGTAGTGTTCATTGATGATATCTTGGTTTACTCAGAAAATGCAGAAGATCACGCGGAACATTTGAGAGTTGTCTTATCTAGACTTAGGGAACACAAGCTCTATGCTAAGTTCAGTAAGTGTGAATTTTGGTTGAAGAAGGTACAATTTCTTGGTCATATTCTGTCAGAAAAAGGAATTTCGGTTGATCCTAGTAAAGTACAAGAAGTAATGGATTGGGAAGCTCCAACTTCAGTTGGTGAGATTCGAAGTTTTCTTGGTTTAGCAGGGTATTACCGCCGTTTTATTCCAGATTTCTCCAAGATTGCAAAGCCAATGACTAGTTTGTTGCAAAAGAATCAGAAGTTTGAATGGACAGAGGAGTGCGAAACTGCTTTCCGTGCCTTGCGGAAACTGTTGACCACTGCTCCTGTCTTAGCTCAACCAGATATCGAGAAACCATTTGATGTCTTCTGTGATGCATCGAAAGTTGGTTTAGGTTGTGTTCTTATGCAAGAGGGTAGAGTGATCGCTTATGCTTCTCGGCAATTGCGAAAGCATGAAGTGAATTATCCGACCCATGATTTGGAATTAGCTGCAGTTGTACATGCTTTGAAGATTTGGAGACACTATTTGCTTGGAAATGTCTGTAATATGTACACAGATCACAAGAGTCTCAAATATATCTTCACTCAACCAGAATTGAATATGAGGCAAAGAAGATGGCTGGAATTGATTAAGGATTATAATCTTCAGATTCACTATCATCCAGGCAAGGCGAATGTTGTGGCCGATGCTCTAAGTCGGAAATCGCACTGTAATGCTATGAAGCTTCTACCAGAAGATGAGTTTAGCTTAACACATGCTGCAGTGCTACATGATTTAGAGTTGCGCAATGCATTAGTTGACCAAATCATAGAAGGCCAGAAAACCGATAAGGGGATCTATCATATTAAGGAAAGGCTTAAGGATGAAAAAGAGGACGATAAGCATTTTCGAGTTGACGAAAATGGAGTTCTATGGTTTAACCAGCGATTAGTGGTGCCTAAGGATAGAGAACTCAGAAATCGGATCATGGATGAAGCACATTTGTCTAAATTATCTATTCATCCTGGAAGTACAAAAATGTATCAAGATTTACGTCCAAGATTTTGGTGGACCAAAATGAAGAAGGAAATTGCCGCATATGTAGCCAGATGCGACACGTGTTGTCGAGTAAAAGCTATTCATTTGAAACCAGCTGGAATGCTTCAGCCATTAGCTATACCTGAATGGAAGTGGGAAGAAGTCAGTATGGATTTCATCGTTGGTTTACCCACGACTCAGAAGGGTAACGATTCAATTTGGGTAATCGTGGATCGTCTCACCAAGACTGCACATTTTATTCCAGTCAAAACCAGCTACAAAGCACCGGATTATGCTGAAATCTACGTAAGTCAGGTTGTTCGACTTCATGGTATACCGAAAGTTATAGTCTCTGATCGCGGACCACAGTTTACTGCACCTTTTTGGGAAAAGTTGCAGAAGGAGTTAGGCACGAATTTAGTCCGAAGCTCAGCATACCATCCGCAAACGTCAGGGCAGACAGAGAGAGTGAATCAAGTATTAGAGGATATGTTAAGAGCCTGTGTTTTATCAGCAAAAGGTTCTTGGGAGAAATGGTTACCATTGGCAGAGTTTGCTTATAACAACAGTTATCAAGAAAGTATACAGATGGCTCCTTTTGAAGCTTTGTATGGTAGAAGATGCAGATCACCGATAAACTGGGTAGAACCAGGGGAACGTCGGTACTATGGTGTTGACTTTGTAAAAGAAGCAGAAGAACAAGTTAGAATGATTCAGCAACATATTGCGTCTGCACAATCTCGTCAGAAAAGCTATGCTGATAAGCGAAGAAAACCGCTTGAGTTCAATGTTGGTGACTATGTCTATTTGAAGGTTTCACCAATGAAGGGTGTAAAACGTTTTGGAGTTAAGAGGAAGTTAGCACCAAGATTTGTGGGACCCTATCGGATAGTGCAAAGGAGGGGAGAAGTGGCTTATCGATTGCAGCTACCAGAACATTTAAAGGCTATTTTCCCAGTGTTCCATGTCTCTCAACTAAAGAAATGTCTTCGAGTACCAGAAGAAGAGGTACAACCGGCTAATATCAAGTTACAGTCTGATCTCACTTACTCAATTACACCATGTCGAGTGATCGATGAGAAAGAAAGGGTAACTCGCGGAAGAATCGTAAAACAATATAAGGTATCTTGGAGTGAGCAAGATGATCGGGATGCTACCTGGGAGACGGATGACTATCTAAAGGCAGTATATCCACAATTTTATAAGAAATGGTTCGTAATCCAAATCTCGGGACGAGATTTCTTTTAAGGAGGGGAGGGCTGTAACACCCCCGGTGTTAAGCAATCCCTAAATGCATAATTTGGCATAGCATAAGCATAGCATCTCATCATTTCATGTGCATATGTTTGTTGAAGTGCTTAAGTCCTTGTTTGGTCTCTAGTGTAACCTTGTTATGCTTTCTGTTTCTGACCAAGTGCCTTATAACAAAGTTGTAGATCTTGATGAAAGGAACAACTTTGCTTTTAAGCACTTTCTCAGAAAAAGCTTTAAAATATGATTCCTTGCATTAGAAAATTTGATCAGAGGCAAAATTCTTTTAAACAACACAATTTGGACTTGAGCCTTAAGGATGATTTGTTCCTTACAAAATTCTGAGCAACTTTGCTTTTAAGACCTTTTCCTAATTCGGTATAGTTTAGGAGTTATAGAGCATCAAAGTTTGTAACCAAACTTCATTAGTTTAACCCTAGTGGGCCCGGCCTGTCAGTCTCTTCTTCTTCTTTCCCCCGCGCCGCCGCTCCCTCCGCGCCGACCAAATCCGCCCGCAGCCGCGAGACCGCCTCGCCGGCCGGCCAAACCACCGGCACCGCCGCCCGTGGTTTGCGCCCGAACTCGCCACGTCGCTCCGGCGCTCGGTGCATGCTCGCCGCGTGGAGCGCGACGCCTGACGCCGCCGCGTCCGGTCGGGAGCTCCCCCGACGGGAACCGGCCATGTGCAGTGCACCTAGCACTTCGTTCCTTTTGCCTTCGCTCCGCCCCGCGCTCGCAAGCCAGGAGAGCCTTCTTCGCTCGCTCTCTCCCTCGCTCCACTCCACTCCATCTTCACCCGACCAGAGCTCCGCCGCCGCCCGCCGAACCTCGGCGAGCGATTACTCGCTACTCACCGCACCACCGTTCGATTCCTCCCGCCAGTTTCTCCGCCGCGACCTCCTCTTTCTTCGGCAAGGGTTGGTTTTCGCATCCTTCCTCTCTAGCCGCCGGAACAGCGGACGCCATTCTCGAGCTTCCGCCATGGCCGCCACCGTGACCTTCACGTGGACCGGTCATCTCCGGCCAAGCTATCCCGAGCCGAGCCATGTTCTAGTCTTCTCTACCACTGTAGTTGCTTAGGTTTCAATGGAGACCTCTCTGCCGCCATGTTTCAGCCGGAACCGAGCCGCGTCACCGCCGTGTCCGCCATGGACCACCGCCGTGCATCGCTCCGGGCAATGCCGGGGATGCCGAAGCCCGAGAGTTGCTCCAATAGGTTGCTTATGACTTGCTTGGGCTAGTGTTAATCTCGCCGAGTCGCAAGCCGCCGGGAAGAGTTCCGCCGCCGAGTCGCAGAGCCGCCGCTCCGCCATGGCCGCCGTCGAGCTTGCTCCGGTATTCCTCTGGCTCAGCGAGTCGGTTAGTCGTGTTCGCCTCGCAAACCCGCACCCAGTGATGGTCTCAGTGTCACCGGAAGCGTCGCCGTCGACGAGCTAGGGCCGGTCAGCGACCACGGCGCAATTCTCCGCCGTTGACTGCCGAGCCTGGCCTCGCGCAGTAGCTTGCCGAGCCTGGCCTCGGTAGTTTAGTCGCCTGTTTAGTAAGCCTCGGCTGCGTCGTGCAAGCCTCGGTCGAGTCGAGCCAAGTCAAGTGTGCCGAGCCGTCGCCTCGAGCCTCGGCAGAGTCAGTTAGCCTCGGCCGAATCGGATAGTGTGTCGAGCCTCGGCCGAATTGTTGAGTGTGTCTGAGCCTCGGCCGAATCGGTAAGTGTGTTTGAGCCTCGGCTGGGTCACGCCGAGTGTTCCGAAGCCTTCGCCTCGAGCCTCGGCAGAGTCACGCTGGGTGTGCCGAAGCTGTGTCTTGTGCCTCGGCCGAAGTCCGTAGCGTATAGGATTGAGTTTTCCTTTTTAATGTGTTTTGCAGAATCCATGTAAAGGCTTCAAAAATTCCTACAAGGCTCATTTTAAGTCCAAATCTGGTGAAACAAAATTTTGTTGTGTTAAGCATGATTAGATCTATCTGTGAAAGTATGTTAATTGCATTGTTGGTAATACTTTTATGTGTAGATTTATTTAAAGTAGAGAAGTGCTGATAACTTAGAAAATGCATAACTAATTATGTATAAGTCAGAAAAATGTGATTCCAGTTTTGTTAGGTTTGTATGGATGTGTAGTTTCAGAGAAAATATAATATGAGGCTGTTCTGTGAATTAATTTGACTGTAGCTTTAAAATGGTTAAATGCTGCTTTCTTGTTTAATTTGTAGGAATTAAAATATGTGAAGTTTGCACTTGGTAATTTTTGCTGACTGCTCTTGTGCTAGGGAGTTCAGTAGAAAAATAAGAAACCTGTTGTTGGACACTTTTTGCTAGGGTGTGTAGTTCAAAGCACCTTTCCATGAGAGAATTTGTCTTTTTCATAGAGAATGGAGTTTAAGTCCAAATGGGATGAAACTTGGACCAGGGACTAGATTACATATTGTTAACTTCAGTAATTTCTGTAGATTTTTCTGAAGCTATCTAAGATGGGTTGCTGTTATAGGCTAGTTCTATTAGATTTATTTCAGCAAGTAATTAGAGGGTAATAAACTCATTAAGTATACTTTGATGTGGTGACAACATAGCTTAACAAGTTGAATATGGGAAGGTAAGCAGTTGAGTAGCAGTAGATGACATGTGCTTATCTTCTGGAATGCCTTGTTCCATGTTGCATTCCCATGCACCCCGCATGCATTCGCGTTATTTATTCATGTTATGCATCATGCAGGATCGGTAGTGGAAGTTCAGGATCCGACGCCGGAAGAGCCGTGCCAGGAGGAGACGCCGGAGGAAAGGGTTCCAGAAGGAGACGCTGAGGACCTACCGGAGTGCCGTGATCACCGCGCCGCCGACTTCGAGCAAGGCAAGCCCCGGAGCATTCTAACTCCTACGATTTGCAATTGTTTTCTAATTAACCTGATGATGAATGTTGCATTAGGTTATAGGATTTGGTTGCTACCGTTGATGCATTATTACTTATCCTTGTCCACCTGCAATATATCTTGATATCCCTGTTTAGGTCTAGGCTCGTTATATGCTTAGCCCTGCTTAGATCGGTAAAAGTCGGGTGATTTCCTGTCTCCCGCAGTAGGTGGATACTGATCATGTTTAGCCTGTGCTATCATGAGATAACCATGTGATAATTAATCTGAGACGAAGGCGGGATGTAAGAGCAGCAGAACATGGGTTCTGTGTGCTAGTAGTCTCCCGTCTGTGTCGCCTAGGACCCGTTCGGGAATGTAACTTCAGTCAATTTGAACGCGTCGATCACTTAACGGAGCAGGTGTGGGTGCCTCCCGTGAAGCCGAGTAAGGTTATTCGAGCCGGTGATGGAGATGTTGACGCCTAACACCCAGGGCCTCAGCTGTACCGTGGGCAACTATTCTGATCGACCTGGCATGGTCCGAGGGCAGGCAGGGCCTGATCGACCTGGCATGTGTTGACGGTCCTTAAGTATCAATTATATCTATCAAATAAATAGAGAAAAGGATCTAAATGAAACCAACACCCAGACTTAGGGTTTTATCTGACAGAATTCCACGAGTTTTGCTGTTTATCTATTTCTGCAGGGGGTTATCAGGAAATATGAAGGAAAGGCCCACATGTCGGGTTAATGACGGATAATTAACGTAACCCCCAATTTTCCTTAATGTGGAAGAGTCCAGAAGCCACGGGAACGAGCGGGAGGCCGAGCGGGCCCGGGGACAGGGCGCCCGCCCTCCCCCCTAGGGCGCCCGCCCTGCTGCTGCAGCCAATCAGGCTCCGCCTCGAGGATTATGCTCCACCGACCTAAAGGATTAAGGAAAACCGTCCGTTCAATGTCGGTTTGATCCAACGGCCCAGATTCACCCGAAAAGACTATATAAGCAAGGCCCTGGACCCTGGAGCAGGCACCTCTGTCTCATTATTCAGTTCCTAATTCAGTCATCAGGAGGAGAGAGTCTCTGATCAAGCCCTAGAGCCACCACATCAACTAGATCTCTAGTTTCAGCATAGCTACATAGGATTAGAACTAGAAGGAGTCAATCTTCGATTGGTTCCCGGATCTGTCAAGAGGATTCTTGGTAATTCCTCTCTTGTTCTTCAATTGTTCATCATTGTTCTTCAATATTATGAATACTACTTTGTTCTATTTCAATATATTGAATATGACTTTGCTCTACTTGATTATATTAGCAATTATATTGTTCTTAGTTTATCGTAGTTATATGCTTGGCATAGTTAGATTGGAATTATATACATGCCTAGGATCGTATAGCGTTTATCCATGTGCGCAGTGGGTGAATGATAAATATTGTGTAGACGTGGTGTCTATACCGTCTTTATCTGCGATTGCACCCTATATGCCGGATCGGTGGGTAGTTCGCGATAGTGACAGCTTCGTTGATTCTTATATAGTCCCCCTCTCGTGTATAGGGCAGGCAGAGCAACATTATTACAGGGGAGTGATTGCTATGTTCTTCATCTTCCTTGCTAATATTCACTATGCATGGGTGTAGTCTTTTCTCGCTATGATTGCCAAGTATAATTGCACTAACTATGATAATGCTAGACTTTATAGTTAATAATTACTTAGGGAATATCTTTGTAGTTCATCCTAATTCCATGCTAATGACTTGCTAGAATATCTGTTGAGGTGCTTATCATTATTATATGTGGCTAGTTATGCTGATCAGATTAATTATCCTTGTCACTATTCATATTTATCTATATTCTATGTGACATTTATCCCTGTATGATGAGATAGATAGATGCTCTATATTATACATGCAATGATAGATACTCAGTTCTATATTCTCATTCCACGATCAACTACGATGCTTAGAATCCCTTCCCAGTGGTAAAAATATAAATAACGATACCTGGAATACTTCCCGGTTAAAATGCTGCATCGGTATTAATCTGTGCGCTTGCAGATTCCCTTTATTTATTTATCTTGATGAGCAAATGCATATTTCAATACCGCGTCTCTCATGTCATGCTGGGGATGACAACTTGGCTTAAGTGGCATGAGGGATAGGTTTGGCATTTTTGGCGCCATTATCAGAATTAGAGAATTAAGTCTACTTTTGGTAATGACGTTAAGAATGCCCAACAAGCATTTTTGGCGCCGTTGCCGGGGAAGGTTGATTTCTAAGTTGGAATGAATAAAGAACTTTGAGACATCATTCGCATCACTAATATATTCGAGCTTATCAATTCTCTCGTACAGTTTTACCCCTGCATTTTCCATTTTTTATTTTATTTCAGGGTGATGTATGAATAGAAGACATCTTCCAGACAACTTTGTTGACGACCCCGAAGCCTTATTCAGAAGAACAAGAGCCAAGCTCAAATCGTCAACACTTCAGCGCAAAACTTCATCCAAATCAGAAGACCGCCGAAGTTTCGTCCGGAACTTGTCAGCTGAATTCGAAGCTATGGCGAACAAGTCGATCCGCGAGTTCTCAGCTCCCACTACGGACAACATCCGCACTGGACCTGCTGTGGAGATCGACCGCAACTTCGAGCTCAAGCCTGGGCTCATCAACATGGTGCAAGCTAACCAGTTCTGTGGGAAGCCGCACGAGGATGCTAGTGCTCATCTTCAACACTTCCTGGAGATCTGCAGCACTTTCACCATGGCTGATGTTCCTAGAGACGCCATACTACTTCGCCTTTTCCCATTCTCACTGTTGGGGAGAGCGAAGCAGTGGTTCTACGCTACAAAGGAGAAGAATACTACGTGGGCACTCTGCTCCACGAACTTTCTAGCCAAGTTCTTTCCCATGGGCAAGACAAATGCTCTCCGTGGGAAGATTACAAGCTTTCAGCAACAGCACGATGAATCCGTTCCAGAAGCATGGGAGCGCTTTCAAGACTACATCCTAGAATGTCCCCATCATGGAATGGAGAGCTGGTTGCTGATGCAGACATTCTATCATGGGCTCGTCAATAGTGCCCGTGAGACCATGGATGCTGCAGCTGGAGGAGCATTCCTATCACTCACCATACCACAAGCCACAGCTCTTGTGGAGAAGATGGCGTCCAACCAAGGTTGGAATGAAGAGAGAACTCAGACCCGCAAGAGAGGTGGAGGTATGCATCAGCTCAAGGAGGTAGACATGCTGTCTGCCAAGCTAGACCTACTCATGAAGAAGCTCGATGACCGAGCTGGAGAGAAGAAGGAAGTAATGCACGTCTACGACTCCCACATGACTTGTGAGGAGTGTGGAGGTGTTGGACATTCGGGCAATCACTGTCCCGAGTTGCTAGAGGACGTGAACTACATCAACAACAACAACAATAACTACTACAACCGTCCTCAGCAGAATCAAGGTTGGAATCAACAAAGGCCTAACTACTCAGGTAATTACCAAGGTAATAATTCTTTCAGTAATAATAATTATCCACCTTTAAGAGAGTTAGTGTCTAATCAAGGAAAGCTAATGGATAACATGTCTAAGAAATTGGCATCTAATGATAAAATTCTAGAAAATATAAATAATAGAATGGATAATTTTTCTACTGCCATCAAGAATCAAATTAGCTTTAATAAAATGATTGAATCTCAATTGAATCAAATAGCTGCTGCTGTTCCTGCTACTAACCCCGGTATACCATCACAACCGGATGCATTAGAATCTGCAAATCTTGTAGACATATTTGATGCAGGAGATTACTGGAGTAACCCCATCATTGAGGTAAGTACTGAACTTCTGCCAGTCAAGAGAGGCGACCCAGGACGCCCCGTCATCCCGATCTCCATCGGCATGCGAGACTTCCCAGAAGCACTCTGTGACTTTGGCTCAAGCGTCAACATCATGCCCAGGGTACTCTACGAAAAACTCTTTTCACAACCATTATTAGAAACAACCATGTGTTTGCAGCTTGCAGATAGGACACTAAGTTACCCAAGAGGAATCTTGAAGAACATCTGTGTCCGAGTTGGTTCCTCGTACGCTCCAGCAGACTTCGTAGTAATAGAGACCGGTTCTGACGAGAGGGCTCCCGTCATCCTAGGGAGGCCATTCCTGAACACCACGGGAGCTGTTATCTATGCTAGTGCTGCCAAGATCAGTTTCCACATAAAGGGGAGGAAGGAAATGTTTTCCTTCAAGAACAAGACCGTACAAATCCTAGAGCAACCCCAATATGAACCAAGGAGGACCAACAAGAGGAACAAGAGCAAGAAGCAAGTGTGGACCGAATCAGTTAAGATGGTCACTGCCGTGCACAAAGGTCAAGATCGCCAACTCAAGTCACCATTCTTGGACAAGAAGGACGACCCAGGTATGCCAAGCATTTATTGCTCCATTAATGGGTACAACTTCTACAAGACACTATGCGACACTGGGTCGGGCGTCAACATAATGGCCAAGGTCACCTATGAACTGCTGTTCGGAACCATGCCCTTGAAGCCGACATACATTCGTCTCCAGATGGCAGATCAGACATTCCGACAGGTTGAAGGTACAGTAACTGACGTCCCTGTCAAGATAGACGATCATTTTGTCCATACAGACTTTCAGGTTGTTGACATGGGAGAAGACGAGTATGATCCACCTATCATCCTTGGAAGACCGTTCCTCAGTACTGTCAAAGCAATCATCTACATTGGAACTGGAGAAGTCCACATGCACTTCCCCTCTGAGAAGGTACGCCTTTACTTTACTGACCCCAACTACGTATTTGAAGAATCTAAGCAGGTCAGGACAAGGAGAAGGAGGCGGAACCGCAACCAGAAGCAACCGGTCATCAAGGATGGATGGGCAGACTACGAAGGAGAAGTGGTAAGATCTGAGGACATACCACTCAATCAGCACTGTCTTGAAGAAACCGAAGCACCAAGACAAGTGTGGAAAGAAAAGACAGTTGAACACGAGGAGGAGGCGCTGCCGGAACCACCGACTACGCCATCCACTGACTCCCAAGACAACTGAGTACACATAGAGTCCCGTTCGGAGGACTTAAAAATGCCGGACGCCTTGCCAAGAGGTAACTTGGTAGTTATCCATTTCCCTTCTCGGATATTTACTTAATAGTTTGTTTAGTTAATCATATTCATGTTATCTTAGAAAGAAAATAAAAATGTTAAAAAAAACTCTAGAAGCCCCATGTGAGTATACGAGTGGCATAAAACCCATAAGTACATTCACTGTGGTGGCATAAAAAAATAAATAAATATTTTCTTCTGCTTTATAAAATGAAAACATAAAAATAATCAAGGAGGCTCAACATGATAAAGGCTAGATATTTATGCTAACACTTAATCAGTTCCACAAGCTTTGTTGTCTATTTGAGCTTCACAGAATCCAAGAGGACTAGCAGACGGAGGACATTCTAATCGCTGTCAGGGTGCTGCCGACTTTCAAATACACCTCCGCTATCTGCTAGCTACATCAAGAGAAACTACGTCAAGATCCAGCTTGGGGGAGAGCACCCCCGTTATCTCGCTAAGTATTTCTATATCTATCTTTATATTTATACTTATACTATATTAAAATAAAACGATGAAAAACCAAATAAAGATTTTGTGCTTATATATATATATATATCTATATCTTTTGCTTAGTGTGTTTAATAAATAAATAAAGTGGCTATGCTAAAATGAATCTAGATAATAAAACTCTAGCATGGATATGATGAATAGTTGCTCTGCCTAATTTCAATTAGAAGTTCTCTCTCTAGTTTAGACATAACTGTTATTATTTAAAAGCTTACTCTAAACCTGAACTTGTGGGAAGAGAACTTGATCTAAAGTCTAAGTTGTTAACGGATATGATATGGAAAGGTCGAGCTGCTGTTTATCTATTCCTAGAGATGCTAGAATTCTGGAGAATTTTATCTTTGAAAATCTTTAAAATGCTACATGATGAGTTCCTTTATGATGAGAGTTTAAATTCCTACCACGGCCATACATACATGCTTGCTAGACTTTAAGCTATACATTTACTTTTTACTACTTATGAGCATTGAGTGTAGTCAAGCTGTGTAGACCCTTAGGAGCTTGTCATGTGGTTAAATCAAGATTCACTTGCACGTTCACTCATATATGCTGCTTCTACTCCGGAAGTACGCATCCACATACATCCATTCCCATCTCCAGATCCACACAAAATTATTCTACTCCTAACCCGGGAGAGAATAGTCAAAAACATTTTTCCTATTCCTGTTATTCCCTGTGAAATAAATGCTCAAGTTATTTTGGTTACTACCACTTGCTAAATTGTTCTAAGGAGATGAGTGCTCTATCCGAGGAAATAAAAAGGGGCAAGTGCCCGGAACCTCGAAAAGAAAAATATTACGAGGAAATAAAAAGGAGCAAGTGCTCGGAACCTCGATGAAAAAAAAAGTGAAAAAGTGTGAGAAGAGAGGTAAAAATGGACAAGTGTCCGACAGTAGAATTAGGGGTACAAGATACCCACCTGAGAGGAAAGAAAAAAAAATAATAAATAAAAATATAGAGCATCTCATCCTCCTCAAAGAGCACCAAAAGCAAGAAAGGTATGTATCCCCTCAAAAAGAGCAAAAGTAGAATTAGACACTCTCCACCATTATCACCATTATCACCATTATCACCATACACCATTCATTCACCACACATGCACATCTTGATTTGACTTATTGACTTGTTTCTCTGGATCCATGGTTTGACTATGCAATAAATGTCTTGTAAGTATGTATACCTTATCTCCCACCTATGAGCTCCAGATATCAAAAACCTTATTAGGATAGGTTGAGAGAGAAGGCAATATCACTCTGCCTTATACCACAAATACTACATACTTTGCTTTGAGAGAAGGCAAACACCATTACTGCCTTGGTGAAGATCCAGAAATACCACAAATGAGAGACCTGAGAGAGTCATACAAGGAATCTCTGAGTTTTATTTGAAAATCTGCAAAAACTCCAGAGCTATAGCTGATCAAGAATAAGAGACATGGCGCTTGACTAGACTGTTCTATCTTTTAACCGCTCAAGACAAAGGTGACAGTTGCAAGCCCCATAGTGAAAGGCACAATGAGTAAGTTTTAAGTCTTGACAGTTTACTCTAACTCAGAGATAAGACTCTATTTGAAAGCATGTGTACCGTCAAAATTCAAAAGCATTCAGCAACTTCTGATCCATCACTGAGACTATCCTTGCTCAGGGACGAGCAAGAGGTAAGCTTGGGGGAGTTTGTTGACGGTCCTTAAGTATCAATTATATCTATCAAATAAATAGAGAAAAGGATCTAAATGAAACCAACACCCAGACTTAGGGTTTTATCTGACAGAATTCCACGAGTTTTGCTGTTTATCTATTTCTGCAGGGGGTTATCAGGAAATATGAAGGAAAGGCCCACATGTCGGGTTAATGACGGATAATTAACGTAACCCCCAATTTTCCTTAATGTGGAAGAGTCCAGAAGCCACGGGAACGAGCGGGAGGCCGAGCGGGCCCGGGGGACAGGGCGCCCGCCCTCCCCCCTAGGGCGCCCGCCCTGCTGCTGCAGCCAATCAGGCTCCGCCTCGAGGATTATGCTCCACCGACCTAAAGGATTAAGGAAAACCGTCCGTTCAATGTCGGTTTGATCCAACGGCCCAGATTCACCCGAAAAGACTATATAAGCAAGGCCCTGGACCCTGGAGCAGGCACCTCTGTCTCATTATTCAGTTCCTAATTCAGTCATCAGGAGGAGAGAGTCTCTGATCAAGCCCTAGAGCCACCACATCAACTAGATCTCTAGTTTCAGCATAGCTACATAGGATTAGAACTAGAAGGAGTCAATCTTCGATTGGTTCCCGGATCTGTCAAGAGGATTCTTGGTAATTCCTCTCTTGTTCTTCAATTGTTCATCATTGTTCTTCAATATTATGAATACTACTTTGTTCTATTTCAATATATTGAATATGACTTTGCTCTACTTGATTATATTAGCAATTATATTGTTCTTAGTTTATCGTAGTTATATGCTTGGCATAGTTAGATTGGAATTATATACATGCCTAGGATCGTATAGCGTTTATCCATGTGCGCAGTGGGTGAATGATAAATATTGTGTAGACGTGGTGTCTATACCGTCTTTATCTGCGATTGCACCCTATATGCCGGATCGGTGGGTAGTTCGCGATAGTGACAGCTTCGTTGATTCTTATATAGTCCCCCTCTCGTGTATAGGGCAGGCAGAGCAACATTATTACAGGGGAGTGATTGCTATGTTCTTCATCTTCCTTGCTAATATTCACTATGCATGGGTGTAGTCTTTTCTCGCTATGATTGCCAAGTATAATTGCACTAACTATGATAATGCTAGACTTTATAGTTAATAATTACTTAGGGAATATCTTTGTAGTTCATCCTAATTCCATGCTAATGACTTGCTAGAATATCTGTTGAGGTGCTTATCATTATTATATGTGGCTAGTTATGCTGATCAGATTAATTATCCTTGTCACTATTCATATTTATCTATATTCTATGTGACATTTATCCCTGTATGATGAGATAGATAGATGCTCTATATTATACATGCAATGATAGATACTCAGTTCTATATTCTCATTCCACGATCAACTACGATGCTTAGAATCCCTTCCCAGTGGTAAAAATATAAATAACGATACCTGGAATACTTCCCGGTTAAAATGCTGCATCGGTATTAATCTGTGCGCTTGCAGATTCCCTTTATTTATTTATCTTGATGAGCAAATGCATATTTCAATACCGCGTCTCTCATGTCATGCTGGGGATGACAACTTGGCTTAAGTGGCATGAGGGATAGGTTTGGCATTTTTGGCGCCGTTATCAGAATTAGAGAATTAAGTCTACTTTTGGTAATGACGTTAAGAATGCCCAACAGCATGACCGTGGGCAGTTAATAGCTTGAGCGACCTGGCACTGAGATAACCCCCGGTGTAGAAGGGCCCATGGCCGTACCGCGCATTGTGTTCTCGAATCTCCTGAGTGGCAGCTTACGACTGCCGTGGCTGGATGTGTCGGGCGAGTGTGAGACATTTTATCCCCAGCTGGGTAGGAATCGATTATAATCGTCATCGCTCCTGGACAGTGAGCAGTTGACTCTAGATCATCTCCCGTAGAAACTTATGGAACTAAAATGGTTATGGAATCTGAAAGGCTATTGATGAAATAGTCACTCTTGATTGATTAATTAGCAAGTGCTTGTTTAGTACAGGTGCAAACCTAGTAAGGTAGAATTAATGACTAAAAGCAACTGCAAATCCCTTAAACTGAGTTTATTTACTAAAGCTTTCATGCAAAGGAGTATGTACAGCCAACCCCACCTATATAGCCTACATGATCCTTGGAGTCTCATTATTTTTGGTTCTGACGGGTAAGTCTAGCTGAGTACCTTCTTGTACTCAGGGTTTTATTCCCTTGTTGTTGCAGATGGCCAGTGCTTTTATGGTTACTGCGAGAACTGCTTGTACCCGGTAACGGGCGATGACTAGACCAAGGGCATGGTCACCACTTATCTCGTCTGTTGCTTTTGTGGACCCGGTTAACTGATGGCACCGTATTTGAACACCTTAAATTTGTGTTTCAAAACTATGTTGCTTCCGCTTTGAATTTAAAAACTATGGTCTGTAATAACTATCGAACTCCGATGTAATTTGAACTATGTGCAACTGTGATGTAACCTGTGAGCATGTTCGCCGAATGAGTACGATCTTGGCTGGATGTCGTTGAATGATTTGAAATCCTCGAGATTTCCGGACTACCGGATTTGTACGAGCTTAAGTACTTGACGATCTTTGCGCGAGCGGAGGTTTTCAGTGCTTAATCTGGTGCAAATTGGTCGGTTCTGTTACACTAACACCGATGAGTAAATTTGTTTCTGTGTGGCCTTGGCTTCGGGTGGTGATGCAAGAAGAACACAAGGAGTTTATACTGGTTCGGGCGAACAGAGGCCCTCCGTACATCCAGTGAGGTGGGAGAGGTCGTGTTATCTTGCACCAGGGTGCTCGTAGTAGAGGTACAAGCTGGTGAGAGAGGGCGCTGGACCCAAGTCTCGTGAGAACGAAGGAGGAGGAGTAGCAGCTGGGATGTTGCTAGTGTGTGTGTGTGTGTTGTTTATTGCCTGCGATGGCTTGGTGGTTGTTCAATTCTACCTGCCCTAAGGCGTCCACAGGCCCCTCCTTTTATAGCCTCAAGGAGGGTCATGGAGTTACATTGAAGGAGCTATGGTGATGCTCTTATTTTAGTCTAAAGGGTGGAGGTGAGCTACTGTGACTCTACTGTAACGGCATGGCCGCCGTCCTCATCGTTGTGGTCGCGCACGCTCGGCACTGTGGTGGTGCAGTGTCAAGTCCCTTCACCCCGCCTTTCTCGGGCGAAGAGACGGTGCGAGTCCCATACCACGTCTTGGCCCATACGGCATGGGCAGTCATGAGTGGCCCAGAATTCGCGGGTCCTTGTTGTACCTTGTACTTGTCGTTTTACGCCAAAGCTTCCGGTCGAAGGGTTGGTCCTCATCCCAGGCCTGAGCGTGAGGCCTCGGACGAGTCGAAGGGCGAAGCTCGGGCAAAACAGAAAAGACCACCCGAGGCCAAAGCACGAGGGCTCGGGCGAGGCGGAAAAGACCGCCCGAGGCCCAGGCACGGGGGCTCGGGAGAGGCGGAAAAGACCGCCCGAGGCCTAAGCACGAGGGCTCGGGCGAGGCGGAGAAAACCGCCCGAGGCCTGAGCACGAGGGCTCGGTCGAGGCGGAGAAAACCGCCCGAGGCCTAAGCACTAGGGCTCGGGCGAAGCGGAGAACGAATCTATCCCCCGAGGCCCGGGCACGGGGGCCTCGGGGGGTGAAGCGAGCCGCGATATTCCCTAGCCCGCGAGGCAACTGGCAGAGAGTCTTTGTGTATGTGGTACTGTGGCCAGATTCGCTGGGTTTGAATCACCGTCAGGTCCTTCTTTTGAGGAGCCTGCGATGAGTGATCAATGCTGAGTCGTGGCACGGTGTCTGCATTACCAGTGGCCTGAAAAGACCTCTCGGAGAACGCAGATATTAGGCTGCCAGTCCCTGCGGTGAGACACTCCGGATTACCCGGTCTGTCCCGGGTCTTCGCGGTGGCGTGGATAAGGAGGTGGACCGGCAGCCCTTCGTCCTTTGTTGAAGTATGGTTGTTGACATCTCTTAGCATCACTTCAGATAGCGGCGCCAGAAATGTAGGTAGACAAATCTAACAACATTACCCTTAACGCTAGGCTGTCACCACTAGCAGCGACACTAGAGACGTGGATGGTATTTATGATCTTGCCCTTATAAAATATGAAATGAGATTATCTGCAAGCGCACAGATAAAATACATCCAATGTAGCATTTCACCAAGGAGAGTTTCCTAGGTATCATTATTTATAATGGAGGAATACATATCATGAGTTAACCGGCAGGAGATACGTGTCTACAACTATGACACACATGTATGATTATGATAAGAGTTCAACTAGATCTATACTCAACACAGGAATAAATCATAAATGATAAATAAGATAAATGTAATAGAACAAAGTAAACCTTATAAAAGAGTTCCAATCGTAGCCAAATCTAGAAAGAGGCATATTAACTTCCTAATATGGTTCTAACTATAGGTCATAGACTACGTCAATTAGTGCAATTATGTTTAGCAATCACGGTTAGAATAACTTATATTTATACACAGGAGACATCACGCATAGAGGATCAGATCCAGAGTTTATCCCCTCCGGGTGACCAGGTCTTACTTGTCCTACATTCGGGGAGTGGACTACAAAGGACTCAACGAGGCTATAAGAGTCACCGTTGCGATCTACCACTTGTTGGCCCAGAATATAGGGTGCATACGCAGGTAAACAACGTATAAGCACCATGCTTACACAATGTTGACCACTCACCCCGCGATCGACAGAATGAGCGCTATACGAACAAGAGCATAAACATAAAGATACCCTAGCTATGCTAGACATATAATCAAAGTAGATGATGTACATTATAATTATGAACACGAAATAGTAACAAGTCATGACAGGTATCAACTAGAACACAAACTAGAAGATGAATAAGAACTAGATGAAAAATTAGAAATAGATCAGAACATAGAGATGAACTAGAGAGGTAATTAGAACTAGATTTAGAACACAGAGATGAACTAGATGTTGGGTATTTTAAACGCACACAGAAAAATCCGCAAGCGCATGGATACCGATGTAGCTTTCACCCGAGAGTATTCCAGGGTATCGATTTCCACGGGGAACGTGAAGTGTACTAGAAGAATTAAGAACGTCCAAGAAAAGAATGGTAATATGGGTAGAGAGAGATATAGGGTTTTCTAAGCGGGTCTATTTAATCAAAGGCTTACTATACTTTACTTACTTCGGAGCAACAGTACCTTTTCGATTCTCGAAAAAGACTGGGAAAAGGGTAATCGGGAGAAGGCTGTCAAAAAGCTCTACGAAAACACCAATCCTAACGTGGTGGATTATAACAATCTACAAAGTTGTCACCCCTGTAGCTACCACAACTATCCAGAGGATTGGGCGCAAACTCAGGTAAACCCTAGTCTAGACACCAAGTCTACACTAACGCTTACTACTCTAATTACTGCAGATAACTAGAGCACTCAATACGAGCGGAGATCTAGTAAATAAAATAAAGCAAGAACTGAAGTTAAATATAATACTTAGAAATATTAAATGAAGAACCTGGAGATTACTTGAAGACGAACCAGATGCTGCACCAATACAATGTCCAGGAAGATCCGACAGATCCGGCTCCTCCTCATCTCTCTCCTTCTCCTCTCTCTAATCCAATCTCTAATTACAACTAGATGAACTAGACAACTAGAACAAGAACTAGAACTTGAAGAACTAGAACTAGATCTAATTCTAGATGAACTAGAAGAGATTCATCTAGAGGGACCTCTACTTTAAATTGAAACCCTAGTTTCTGATGTGGAGATGAATAATGAAGATGGAGATGCCTGGAGAGGGGGGTCTGGGGCTGCTTATATAGCCCGAGGTGGAGTAGGGGGCAAGGAATCACCATGTCATCGATCCGCGTCACGTTTATCGCCCACCGTTGGATCAAACCGACTTCAGGGACGGTGGAGATGCATCCTAGGAGGCGGTGGAAGAAGGTTCCAGAAGGCGGAGGTGAAACGGACTCTGTGGCCGACCGGTCAGTCTGGCCTAGTGGGCCCACGTGGTGGGCCGCCTCGTGGTGTCTTGTAGATCCTTCTTTTACAGATTTCATCGCGAAATTAATATCTTTTCATCCGGGACTCCGAATATAGCAAATGATATGTCTGTTTCGATCATCTCGACGAGCTCTTCGCAATGGTGCACTCTAATTCATCACTTGAGATACTTTTATATGGTGAAATATTGATATCCTACAAAACAAGTGAGAGCACCAAAACTCATGGAACTTGTTAGTTTCAAACCCTACAACTATGCTTTGTAATTCATTTAGTGTCATTTCATGCAATAGTTGATGGTTAATTATGAGCATTAATGAGCGTCAACAAGTTCCCCCAAGCTTAACCTTTGCTAGTCCCGAGCAAAGCCAAACTCAACGGTGGATCAGGAGTTGCTACCATATCTTCACTTTCAACAAGTACACAAACATTCAAATAGAAGTTCTCGTATGGAATAGGAAAAAGTATCATATTATTCATCACATGGCTTAGTACTTTACCTTGAATCCTAAGTAATTGAAAGATAGAATGGTCAAATCAAGCACTATGTCTCTAGTTCTTTCACTTCACTATTATTCCGGAGTTTTATGAATTTTTAGAAAAGATTAATGACATATGTTGTCAAATGAAACAATGGATCCAAAGAGAAAGTCAACCACACCATTGAATCGAGAAGTGCATGTGTATGGAGAATGGAGTCGGATGCTCTTTTGAATATATATCACTCTCTTCTGTCTATCAGAGACACATGGCTATCAGGCTAATTCTACTATCGGGCACGTGCCCATTTTTTTAATATATTTTTTTTCTTTCTCGAGGTTCCGGACACTTGTCCCTTTTTATTTCCTCGGGATCTTTCTTTTTGAGGTTTCGGACACTTGTCCATTTTTATTTCCTCGGATTTTTTCAATAACCACATGCTTCCAACAAACTTTTGAGAAGATTGGAACAAATAATCATGAGCATTTATGTGGAAAACGGATGGAATGTGTAAGTGATCTCAATTCAATAGCATGATAACTTCTCATAGGGTCAACAAAGCTTAATTTAACTCAATGTAATTATTAGTCATATTAATATTGGAAACTCTCCAGAACTCTAGTGTTGTTTTAGAACAAGATAACAGTAGCTCAGATCATCACATATCATATCTGTCAATTACCTAGACTCTGGATCAAGCATTTACTACCCATATATTTAATTTCATTTTTAAGCATCATTATTAATCAGGAGAACTCATGCTTTAAAGGCTAGGTACTTGGAGAAAATTAGATAGAGCAACTATTCATCATTTCCATGTAAAAGATTAGAGAGAGAGTTCTTCTTTTATTATTAACTTCTTAAAATAAACTAAGCAAACTTAACATAGTATTTATTTAACCTAACACACTATTTATTTAACCTAACACACTCACTATAAATAACTAAGATAGTGAATAAGATATACCTGGATTACGAAGATAACGGGGTGCGTCTCCCCCAAGCCGGTTCCCTTAATAACGTTGAGCCTTCATGTGCCCATATATTTTTATCTCTTTTTTAATTAATGGTGAGCCTTCATGTGCCCACATATTTTTTATTCTTTTCTTTTTAGGGGTGAGCCTTCATGTGCTCACATATTTTTGGTGTTTTGAATTTATTTATAGAATAAAAAACTTAAGAGGATAAAGATACTTACGTGGATACAAGGGGTGCCTTCCCCCAAGCTGAATGTTGACGTAGTCGTTCGATCTTGTAATGTAGCAGACTGACAGTGGATATGTGTTTCCTCTATTGGAGCTTTGATTGATGTTGATGGTTGTGGAACAGTGCTCCAACAGTGGATAGAACATCCACTTGCTCGTCAGCTTTTCTTGGTCTTTTAATCCTGAGACTCAAATAGACAACAAGACTTGTGGAACAGATTAAGCGTTATTGGTTGGCCACTTAGGCCTTAGTTGTCTAGAATTTCAGTAAGATCTCTTTCTCAATATTTTTGTATTTTATATTTTTATGATGCAAGAGAAAATGCACAGGATGAATTCATGCATATTTATTTTTATTATTTTTATGCCACCACGATGAACATTCCCGTGGGTTTTTACACACCATCGAATTATTCACATGGGGCTTCATAGTTTATGATGTAGTGTAACAAATGCAATATTTTTATTTTCCTTTCTAATGCAATGCAAAAATTAAAATATTTGTGAATTAAATATGATGATGCAATGATTAACTAAGAATTAAATATGAGAAATATGCAGGAAAATAAATATGAGGATAACTACCAATTTTTACCTTTTGGCGAAGGTTCGGATATTTAGGTCCGACGAACCGGACCTTCCCTTGGTTCAGACCTCCCAAGGTATGTCCGACGTTTGGAAAGTTGTTATTGATTGTACCTCTGAGGTGCAGACTTTTTCTTCCATACTTTCTTGGTCTGAGTCTTCACTTCCTGTGGTTCACTGTCTTGAGGTTTTTCTTCTTTCTTTTCTCGGACAGTGTCGATAGCTTCTTCGTGATTGGCCTCTCTATTGTTGATAGTTTGTCTTCTTTGGCATTGAGAGCGGCATCTTTCACTTCTGTTCTTCTTAGGTGCTTCATTCCTTCTTGTTTATACCTCTTGATATGGTGTCACTCATGTTATTTGTTCGTCCAGTAGTTTGAAATGAAGCGTTAATTGTGGACGCTGGCAGCATCATGCTTAGTGTGCATGTTCTTGTAGATCTAGGACCTTCACTCTATAGAATTTGGGAGTGACAAACTTCTCCATGTTTTGCTTAAGAGTGTGTCCTGCTCATAAAGACAAGGTAGAGATCAAGTGCATGGGCTCTGTTGGTGGAAAAACACCAACAAAACCAAAAGTTTTGTTTATTCCCCTCTAACCTTAGGCACATTGCATAAGACAAACTTGTTGTTTATGTGTCCTCTTCAATCTTAACATGAGTGATAGGATCAGAGGATGAGCATGAAAGTAGCATCTTAAAATATTTAACATATCAGATTGTTTAACCCAAGGAAGGATAATCTATGCATAATGTGTTGATATTTTCATGATTGTGATATATCATCTTCCAAAGGTTAGATGCATAACATTTTAGCTCATTGGTTAAGAGAGTAAAGCTAGGAACAAAGAGTAAAGAACTGAACATGTTGAGTTGATTAGGTTGGATCAATTAATGTGCTACTAAAACATGTTTGGTTCTTATTTATGCACATACCAGAATTAAGGAGAAGCTTTTAAAGTGATGGTCACATACCTTGAGATGTTACCTTTATCATTGAAGAGTGATGTGGCGAACCACCTTGTGGAAGCTTCTCTTGTCTGGCTGGTTGTTCTTCATGAATAGCTTGTCTTCTCTTGCTTATCTCATAGTGAACCTGAGTGATGGGAGCTTGAGAGGAGGAAGGTATAGTAGAATCATCTTTAGAGGGATCAACCTTCCTTCTCTGTGTGTCAACCTATCAGTGAAGATGTGTTGTTCCTCCCACGATGGTCTTTATCTTCTTGTGACCCAGCTCAGACTTGTTCACCTACTTTCATGGAGTGAGTGCTTTGATTGTAGATATTGTTTTGTGGCACTCATCTTTTGTCTTGTTCCATGGATCACATTTCTCCATGATCAGTGAGTTGTGTCTCCCTTGCGCAAGTTGTTGAAGTTCATGTGTCTTTTCATCTCCAGTGTGAGTTTATCTCAGGACTTTCCCAAATTGATATTGAAAGTTTTCCTACAGGGGTTAATCCAACAAAATATCCAGCATCCATTATAGTATACTATTGGCTCAAAAATCAACCTAGACACCACGTCTAATTTGATCTAGGAAGGCATTTTAACCTAAGCACCGTACTTAATTTAAAAGCCTTTAGAGGTAAAATCAGGACACCTTTTAGCTCAAGAATCAAACCAGACACCATGTCTTACTTTAATTCATGAAAAATAGTTTAAACTAAGCACCATGCCTAATTTAAACGGTGTATGAGAATACTTCAAAACCAAAGCATATACTATAGCAAATGAAGGTAGCATTAAAGCATTAAAGAGATTTACTCAAATGGTGATGAGAGAGCATGATTAGTGTATAGCACATGAGCATGTCTTAAAGGTAGGGACAACCAACATAGCAACATGACAAGAGTTGTTCTTAAGTGTTTCCCCAAGCTTGGATTTTGCAAAAAAATCAAGATTAGATGAATGTAATTCAATGTTGCATGATGATTGGTTGGACATACCTTGTGTTTGTCATTCCTTCGAACTTTTCGCTACAGACCTGCAAAGGTTAGTGACAAGAATACCCGAAGGAATATTTTAACAATTATATCCTTATGCTCATTACACAAAGGCAGTGTAGTAGGAGAGTGAACACTGATCTAAAAAGTGTTTGTTTTAGGACACTGAGCTTGTCTTTGGGAAACTTTCAGAATGAGATTTGGTGAAGTGGTTTCCCCTCCAACGCCAACTTAAGAGCACAATAAAATCTACAAAATTTGTGATAAACATATGCATCGACAACCACCCTTTTAAAGTTTTTGTAAACAGAAAGTGTGAGGGGGTTGAAAATCTCGAGTGTGGCAATGTTAGACAGACCACTTGAATCAGGAGATGTCTCATATGAGCATAGATTTAAAGAGGTGTTTATGAAGTAGCTTCCATGCTCTTTGATATCGTCTTCCTCATTTTCAGAGAAGAACACCGAAGGATAGGGTTCATCATTTTCTAAAGTGTGGGGTGTTTTCTCTATGGGTGGTTCTACAACAACCAAATTATTAGAAGGATTTGAAGGAATTTCAAATTTGGTTGTGTGTTCCTCCTCATGTTGGTCGGGGTTGAGCTCGACTTCTTCTTCTGGGAATTCGTCAAAAATGCCAGTGTAAGGAGTGTCTTCAAGGATTTTATTTAGGATGTCTCCTTGTTCACTAACAAGTTTATGTGAGAATGATCCTCCAAAAGCTAAATCGAGATGTAGAGCAGCTTCCTTGTTAAGACCACAATAAAAGTGAAAGTGTAGCACATGGTCTGGCAAGGAAAGGTTTGGGCTAGAATTGGTAAGGTGTTTGAACCTAGCCCAAGCTGCTCCTAGCGTCTCCTTCTCTTTTTGTTTGAATGTAAGAATTTCGATTCTAAGATCAGAGATTCAAAAAAGAGGGAAGAAAGCAAGACAAAAGTTGTCCCGAAGTTCATCCCAATTTCCATTTACGCCCCTTACAGAATGATTATACCATTTTCTCACTCTTCCTAAAAGGGAGAACGGGAATAATTTCCATTTAATTGTCTCTTGTGTCATGCGAGCAATAGTCTGACAAGAACACAACTGCTCAAATTCCCTAAGGTGGGTGTATGGATCTTTGTCTTTTGACCCAGAGAAGGATTTCTCCCAAACCATGGCTATAAGAGCAGGGCGAAGCTCATAGCCATCTATAAGAATGGGGTGTGATGATGGTGGAGGCTCCAACAAGTCGCCCTTTGGAGCAAAGTATTTTAAGATAGGAGTGAAATCCATGTGGTAAGAAGTGTGGTGGTGAGGTAAATGTAGTGGAAAAAGGAAAAGGTGGTAAAAGAAAAGAAACACGGACAATCCTGGTTCGATTCTAGAAAAGCTACCGTTCCCCGACAACGGCGCCAGAAAGCTTGTTGGGTATTTTAAACGCACACAGAAAAATCCGCAAGCGCACGGATACCGATGTAGCTTTCACCCGAGAGTATTCCAGGGTATCAATTTCCATGGGGAACGTGAAGTGTACTAGAAGAATTAAGAACGTCCAAGAAAAGAATGGTAATATGGGTAGAGAGAGATATAGGGTTTTCTAAGCGGGTCTATTTAATCAAAGGCTTACTATACTTTACTTACTTCGGAGCAATAGTACCTTTCCGATTCTCGAAAAAGACTGGGAAAAGGGTAATCGGGAGAAGGCTGCCAAAAAGCTCTACGAAAACACCAATCCTAACGTGGTGGATTATAACAATCTACAAAGCTGTCACCCCTGTAGCTACCACAACTATCCGGAGGATTGGGCGCAAACTCAGGTAAACCCTAGTCTAGACACCAAGTCTACACTAACGCTTACTACTCTAATTACTGTAGATAACTAGAGCACTCAATACGAGCGGAGATCCAGTAAATAAAATAAAGCAAGAACTGAAGTTAAATATAATACTTAGAAATAGTAAATGAAGAACCTGGAGATTACTTGAAGACGAACCAGATGCTGCACCAATACAATGTCGAGGAAGATCCGACAGATCCGGCTCCTCCTCAGCTCCCTCCTTCTCCTCTCTCTAATCCAATCTCTAATTACAACTAGATGAACTAGACAACTAGAACAAGAACTAGAACTTGAAGAACTAGAACTAGATCTAATTCTAGATGAACTAGAAGAGATTCATCTAGAGGGACCTCTACTTTAAATTGAAACCCTAGTTTCTGATGTGGAGATGAATAATGAAGATGGAGATGCCTGGAGAGGGGGGTCTGGGGCTGCTTATATAGCCCGAGGTGGAGTAGGGGGCAAGGAATCGTCATGTCATCGATCCGTGTCACGTTTATCGCCCACCGTTGGATCAAACCGACTTCAGGGACTGTGGAGATGCATCCTAGGAGGCGGTGGAAGAAGGTTCCAGAAGGCGGAGGCAAAATGGACTACGTGGCCGACCGGTCGGTCTCCAAGTGGGACCGGTCGGTCTGGCCTAGTGGGCCCACGTGGTGGGCCGCCTCGTGGTGTCTTCTGGTGTCTTCTAGATCCTTCTTTTGCAGATTTCGTCGCGAAATTAATATCTTTTCATCCGGGACTCTGAATATAGCAAATGATATGTCTGTTTCGATCATCTCGACGAGCTCTTCGCAATGGTGCACTCCAATTCATCACTTGAGATACTTTTATATGGTGAAATATTGATATCCTACAAAACAAGTGAGAGCACCAAAACTCGTGGAACTTGTTAGGTTCAAACCCTACAACTATGCTTTGTAATTCATTTAGTGTCATTTCATGCAATAGTTGATGGTTAATTATGAGCATTAGTGAGCGTCAACACTAGAAAGATTAGAATATGAACTAGAACACAATTAGAACACAAGATAATGAACTAGAAGACAATTAGACAATTACAAGAACAATGTTGATACAAGAGAGAAGACAAGGCTAATTACCTAGCTCCTCTTGACTAGATCTGGAATCCGAGCTTCCCTCGACTCTTCTAATTCTATTCTAGCTATGCCCTTGGATGGTGGAGCTCCTGGTTGTCTAGACTATCTCTAAACTAATTGATTGATCTATGAAGCAATGAACTGGTTGTTGATCTGATGATGTCTTCAGGAGGGGGTCTGGGGTTTCTTATATAGCCCGGTGGGATGAACCGCAGCCCTCGGATCAAACCGACCTTGAACAATGGTTGAGATACATCGAATAGGTCGATTAGGTCACGCTCCACGAAGATGGGCCCTAGAGGAGGCAGGCCCAGGCCGGCCGGCCTGGGGGTGGGGCCGGCCGGCCCCACCTGGTAGCCCCCAGGTGGTTGCTTCGTCGTGAAGTCTTCTGGGACCTTTCTTCTTCGTCTTGAGTCCTTGTTCGGTTGGTTTGCGCAACGAGTCGTGGCGTGGATGGATTCCTTGTCGTCTTCTTCCTGTCTGGTCCCTAGATATTTCTGGTATTCTGTAGCTGTTGGAATCTTGTCTGTTACACCCCTGATCTTTGTATGGATAAGGCTTCTAGAGGGTTCCAGAGTCTTCCTGGTCGTATTCATCGAGGACTCTTGCTCCGGGACTCCAAATATGGCAAGTGGCATGTCCGTTGCGATCGTCTTGACGAGCTCATCACACTGGTGTGTTCTGATTATTCACTTGAGATACTTTCTTATGATGAAATATTGAATATCCTGCAAAACAAGTGAGAACTATACAACTCGTGGAACTTGTTAGAATCAAACCCTATAGCTACGCTCTTTGGATCATTGCGGGTCATTTATGAGGTTAGTTGACGGTTTAAAATAGGAGTTATCTACCATCAACAATGGTGCGTACATCTGGTCACGGCACCGCCCTTGTACGGGATGATGCCTAGCCAGGCTTGCGTGGGAAGCTGGGGTGCCTTGGCATTTTCCGCCCTAGCCCCAGGTCTCGATTCACCCTTGGGTCGGGCTGACTTGCCGTCGAGCCTATTCGAGTGACGGGCCGTTACCTCCGACGGGGATCCCCTGTGTGGCCGAGCGTGGGCCGGGATCGCCCTCTGGATCGGGCTTTGCTTTTGTTGGGCTGTTCGGGGCACCCCTTATTTTGGTACCCGACAGAGTTGTTGTTAGAGGGTGCACTTTTTCATGTAAGATGTTGTGCACATATCTTGAATATCTTGATTCAAAATGGTATGGACATAATTCATGATGCAATAAAGAAGATTCATGAGCTCTTAAGGCACATAGATTCCTCACCGTCAAGAATACAAACCTTCAACCAAATTGCAATTGGAGTTAGCCTTCCTACAAAACGTGGCATTCCTCTAGATATTCCAAATCGGTGGAATTCCACATTTAGAATGGTTGGGGAAGCACTAAAATACAAGGTAGTGCTCAATAGTTATGCAAATCAATATGCTGAAATTTGTTCAAATGAGGAAGAGTGGTCAGAAGCTGAAGCAATATGTGAATTCCTAAAAGCTTTTGAAGAGGCTGCAAATGTGGTATTTGCTGATAGGACACCAACTGCTCAAATGTTCTTGCCTTTGGTCCTTTCTATTCGCCATGCATTAAATGATCCATCTTGGGAAGCAAGTGTAGTGCTAAAAGATGTAGTTGTTGTCATGAAGATCAAGTTTCAGAAGTACTGGGGTGCTGATGTGAATCCATTTATTTTTCGTAAAAAAGAATATGATTTTAACCTTGCAATTGCTATTGCCACATTATTAGATTCAAGAAGGAAAAGTGAATATGTTGAGTTCTTTTATTGCAAGGTTTGTACGAATCTAGATTCAGTGAACACATATCTTAGTGCTGCTCTTGAGTGGCTGAAGAAATAATTTAAAGAGTATGAGAGGCGTGTGATGCATGATGGTTCATACCACATGACATGTTCACTAGTGGCTAACAGCAGCCTTGTGGGCTCACCACTTGTGAAGGTGATCTTAACTGTTGAATGTCACATTTTTGTTAGTCCATTGTCAAGTCACAAGATTGCAATGTGATGCTGCAGATTCTCTTTGTCCCTCTCCCCCCCTTCAATTCCCAAAGCAACAGCCTGTCCTCACATTGCATAGTTCTCAGGTTAGTTTATCTATACCATAGTTATTGGTTGATTAGAGGTCTCACTATTAATAGCATGGTCACCATGTTGCAAGATAGTATCTATTAATAAATGACATTATTTATGTTACAAATGCAATGGTTTTATTTACCGAAAGGTAAGGAAGCACTATCTCTAAGAGCTTTTGATTCAGAGAAAGTTCAATATTTTAGTGTATAGATTGCAAAGGACACTATTTTAAGTGCCTCACTGTTTTAATGTTATTCTGTAAAAATATTTTAATTTATGTTATTCCGGTCTATAAAAATATTTAAGTCTATGTTACCTCAGTCCCTTGTAAAAGCAATCTGTAAAAATATTTAAGTCTATTGTGTTGCTCGTTTGTAGAAGCAGAGGCCTTTGTGAGCTAGTTTGGTTATGAGCATGTGAAACCATGAGCTGATATGGGTTGAAATCACAGTTTGACTATTGCTTTGCTATACTATACAATAGTACAATATACGTCGGGGTAGGATTGGAGTGGGTTTATTTTTTGTTGAATACTGTATGGATTGGTGTGGTTACGGGGTTGTTGCCTCTACAAATTGATTTATTAGAGGCGGTTTATAACACCAACCGCCCCTAAAAATTGATTTTTAGGGACGGTTGCATGTAGAGCCGCCCCTAGCTATAAATCCATTTTCAGAATCATTAAAAAGGCCAAAAAAAATAGGTAAAATATTTTTTAATTTGAGGTGTCCCAACTCGTCAGCCACCTGCTTGCTTTGCTTAGTCACGAAGTTCCAAAAAATTTTACACACTTTGCAGTGCATGAAATTCAAACCCACGACCTAACGTTCGCGTGTAGCCTCTTCAAACACTACACCTCGCATTCACTTATGTTTATTAAAGATTTTGCGTCTACTCATATTATACTGAACCGAGTTTAAATTGAGTGTTTGACAAACCTAAACGAATTCAGATTTTGGGAAACTTTAAAGTATCTACAACTTTAGTTTGTTTCTCCATTCGAGGTCGTTTAAAAAATTTAAATTTCAAATTTCACAAATTTAAACATAGATTTCCTTGACAACATGATTTCAAATGAAAAAATAGTCAACTACAAAGTTGCATAATTTTTTGATATCTATAAATTTTATTTTAGCTGTTTCTCCATCTGAGACTGTTTGAAAAAAATTAATTTTTAAATTTGAGAAATTCAATCATTTTTCCTGACGAGATTAATTCAAATAAAAATGTTGTCAACTAAGTTTTATAACTTTCTTAGATCTACAACTTTTATTTTGGTAATTTCTCCATCCGAGATCGTTTGAAAATTTTGAATTTCAATAATTAATGTTTAATATTCGACGTCTATTTATAGTGACGGCTCAATGAGCCGCTCCTACAATTCCAATTTGTAGAGACGGCTATACAGCCTATCTAAATGGACCAATATAGAGATGACTTATTTGGAAAGTATTTGCATGGATGTCCTTGAAAAAGAGAGCCGTTGCTACAAATATTTTTTTAGAGAAAATCCCCTACATGTCATCAAAACTTACAAGTGTCCCTTACTTGCCATCATAAATTATACATTTTCTTAAGAGCCATCAATATAGATTTATGGTCTCTTATATGTCATTGACCGTCAAACCACAGTTATGTTCTTGTTAAGTGATAGGATGAAAAGACAATTATACCCCTATTATGAAATAAAGATTAATTTTATAGTCTCATCCCTTACAGCTGGCAATATGGCGTGCTTGTAGTCAGCTTTGGGCCCTGCTGTACTAGCAGCGCTAGACCAATTACTTCCTCCGTCAATTTTTAATTGTCATCGGAAAAGCAAGTCTCTGAGGGAAACACGGATTTCTAGAGACAGTTATTTAGGGACGGAGGGACTACATGTCTGCATCAGTATGTTTCTCTCTCAGTAAGTACCTGCCGTCACAGAGGTCTATGCCGCCGATAAAGCTGACGACGTGGTGTTCTTCGGTGCCCGTCGTCAGGGGCGGAGCCAAGGCCCAGCCACCCTGGGCCGGTGACCGGGCTCCCCCCACGACCTGCTGCTATGTACTTTCTTAAAAAAAACACAAGCTCTTAAAAAAGTACCAATACTACTAAAAAAGATAGATTATTTTTTCAGAAAAAAACTTAAAAAAGCTATATAAATAAATGAGGTAATACAGAGATAAGATAGGGAGCACAAGCCGCTTAGGATAGTTTAAAACTTAAAAATAGATTAATTAGCATTAATTGCACTAAATGTCATGACACTATTTTAGTCTATTTAAAATAGATTAACCGTAAAACTAATCACACTGACGCATAATACTTAACGAGACGAAACTATTAAGCCCAATTAATCTAATATTAGCACATGTTTATTGTAGCATTACATTATCAAATCATAGACTAATAGACTAATTAGACTCAATAGATTCGTCTCGCGAAGTAGATTCCGGCTGACAAATTAGTTTCACAATTAGTCTATATTTAATACTCCATGCATGTGTCCCAATATTCGATATGATAGGTATTTATTTTGGGAAGACATCTAAATAGAGTCTTAGTTGATATCCTCATAGAAAATCATATAGTTTTTTGCGTCGAAAGTGGTCTTGCTATTAGCATGACATTTTATCTCGCCCAGGCTCCATAAAATTTCTGGCTCCGCCACTGCCCGTCATGGCTGCGTCGAGAGTGACAGTCTTCTGGTGGTGCGTGAACTCGGCGCTGGTCTCGACGTGCTGCACCATGGTCAGCGACGCGTCAGCGTTGCGCGGGCAGAGGAGGCAGCTCACGTTGGTGCCCTCGAAGAACCTCCCGGTCTCCTCGTCGTGCGTCTTCATCAGACCGGCGTTGCCGAGGAACCCCGTGTCTCCGTGTTGCCGGGTCTCCGTGTTCACCGACCACCCCGCGACGTACACGAACCGCCGCGCGTCGCGGATGGCGGCGTACAGGTCCTCCCACAGCCGCTCCTATAAACCATCCGCTCCCTTCCCCGCGGCGTCCTGAGCAGCCAGCCATGCCGGAGCGGCGGGCGATTGAGGTCCGGCTGCTGCTGGGCGGTGACAGCGCGGCGGCGACGCCGCGGTGCTCGGGTGGCGCATGTCGCTGCTGGAGAACACGGCCAGCGGGTTCCTGCAGGGCGCCGGCGACGACGCCGCGGCGAGGGCCATGTTCGCAGAGGGGTCCCTGTTCAGCCCGCTCCTGTTGCCGTGGGAATTCGAGTCCGACGTGCTGCTCGCCGCGCTCCGCCGCGGCAACGCCAGGACCACCGTCGACTGGCCGAGACCGACTCCGAGAGTCCGAGTACTACCTCATAGCCGAAATAAAGATTATGTAAGGGATGAGACTATAAAATTAATCTTCATTTTGCGATAGGGGTATAATTGTCTTTTCATCCTATCACTTAACAGCAACATAACTATAGTTTAACAGTCAATAGCATATAAGGGACTATAAATCTACATTGATGGCTCTTAAGAAAATGTATAATTTACGATGGAAATTAAGGGACACTTATAAGTTTTGATAGCATATAGGGGATTTTCTCTATTTTTTACTAGTGCATGTCGCAAATGCTGTTAGCAAATAAAGTTTTACATTTAACAGGAAAAATGGAACGACAATCTATTTTTTCTTGCTAGCCACTACCTCCGATGGGCGGTCGTATACCTTTATTTTGAAATAGATTACCGTTATGTTATACACGTTGATAATCAGGAGGCATATTACATAAGAGTACATGTATACCATTTACGTATAGATCCATCACGACACTGATGAACTGAACACAAAATACATCCTTCTGTTGTCAAATTGAAAAAAAAAAACACATCCTTCTTCACAGATCGGGCATGAGGCATGCATGTAGTAGTAGTAGTAATAATAATAATAAATAAATAAATAAATAAATAAATAAAATAAAACATATATATATATATACTTGTATATAATATACGTCCTGTTTTTCGTCATGCTTGCACACTCACTCATCAGGCATGAGGCATGCATGTAGCGTACACCTTCCAGTGATGATCACGCTCCGTCCACGGGCTCGAAATACTTGAGCTTCCAGTCCTGAGATCCCTCGGTCGGCACGCCCCACACGAGCGCCCGGCACGTGCCGAGCCCGGCCACGCGCAGCTCCAGGAGGTACTCCATTGCGCTGCCCTCCGCTGGCCTCGTGGAAGCCGAGAGCACGCTCTCCAGCTTGGGCACTGGATTAATGTCGTTCCACAGGCTGTACACCAACACCGCGAACGTGGCCACCTGCCGGTAGAACGTGTCCCTGTCCGCTGCCGCCGACAACGACGCCGAGCCGCCGTGGCCATCGACGTCGTCGGCCCGCTGTTGATGACGACGAACCGAGACTATGGCGGCGCCACCCAGCGATGGCGCACCGGCGGCGACGAGGAGAAACAGGACGAGGAAGGACACAACAAGCGGCGACGACGACGACCGCATTGCGTTTACGAGAGCCACTACCTACACTCGCTAGGCACGCACACAGTATACCCGATAGTACTGTAGTTGTTGCATGCATGCGAGGGAGGGCGCGCGGGTATTTATAGCGAGGCGCGATGAACGGCGGCGCGTGCGTGCAACAACGGCGACCCACATGTCAAGCGCCGCATGCAAGTGGGATGTGGAGTCTTCGGGCAACACGATTTCCGAGGCAAGAGGGCACGGCGAAAAACGGGGTCTTCGGCTTGGGAGGACAGCAACGTACGTGAACGCACCCAAGCTTGCGTTATATTGGCTGTGGTCTTGACCATGCATCATGTATGCCATTATTATTGGGGGTGGGAACAGTGTCTGTGCACGTAGCTAGGCGCTGCCTTCTTTGTTGGTAGATTCTTGTCGAGCAATTCATGGGCGTCAAAAGGTACTTCGCTTCGATTTACCGTTTGCCGGGTCTCCAAGGGGCAAGTACGTCTACGATACTCAACCGCAAAGCAGAGCTTTCAGCTTTGTCAACGAAAAGCACACACATCCACCACACATGTAAAATAGAGCGTCAAAGACCACCAGCCCGAGAAAACACAGCCCAGTTTCACTAGTGCAGGCATTATGGCCATGCCATATTGCCATGTCCGCACACATATCTGATGCTCGGCCCGGCTAAAAGGTAGGACATCCTATAGGCTGCTAGTGAAGCTTCACCTCCCTCATCATACAATGGTGGTGGCAGGTGCACGGGCTGGCGCGCGACTGACGTGGAAACAGCTGAGGTCAACATGGAGGGCAACCTTGTCAATCTCCTTCGATACTCCACGTTAGCAAGAGCGCCATAGGAGAATGGAAAGCTCTCGAGATGGAGAATGCGGTGGTGTGACATGCATAGCTTGATTCCTAGATTTGGAGGTGGGATTTGGTGTTAAGTGCACTCACTATCAAGTACCTAATGTTTTCCTCCGACTTTATAATTAACCTACAAAAGTAAATCAATTCTTCTTATGTACCTAAACTTGTTTGTGTTCTCCAAGGTTAGTTATCAAGCTCTTGGACACCCAAATTGTCTTCTTCTTTGGGCCAACCATGGATACATCAATGTACTTAGCTTTCACACCATTAGTACCCTTGGTAAGCATATAACAAGAATCGAAACAAATAGAGGATATATTAGCATTGTTCTTGTTTTTGTTCTTGTTTATGCAATATTGCTCTATATGCCCGGATTGCATACAAATCTTGCAAAATCTACCATTGTTCTTCACAAAACTAGTTTTGTGAGTGACAAAGGCCGCCATGCCTTTCTTGTGGGTATAGTCAATTCCCTCTTTATTGAGTGAAAAACGTTGGCAATCCAAGCACTTAAGCAAGCGGACATCTCCACCATAGGCATTGCTGCCTAAGGAAAGAGTAAGCTCATGAGCCTCTTTCTTGAAAGTCTCATTCTCCACCATTAGTGAGGCATCACATGTAAAACCATTACTCATAGAAGTAGTAGTGTTGGTTGAGCTATATGAAACATTAGTGGGAGCAACAATGATAGGAGCATAAAAAGATTCTTCAAGAATATCACAAGCAACTCATATGTTGCATGTCTCTACAATATCCTCAACCTTACTTTGATCAAGGAGAGAGGAGTGCGCTTCATTAAGCCTAGTGTGAGCTTGATCAAGCTTTTCATGGGCTTCTACTAGCCTCTCATGAGTGGACTTGAGCTCATCAAAGGATTACTCAAGAGCCTTAGTGGTCTTCACAATTCTTTGCACTTCTTCCTCTTACACTACTACACAAATAATTTTCAGAGACACCATGCTTAAATTAACCGAGGCGGACGTCTAGTGCCCGCCTCGGTTAATATTTACTGAGACGGCATCCAGTGCCCGCCTCGGTTAATTGATTAACCGAGGCGGTCACCTTAAGACAACCGCTTCAGTTAATCAATTATTTTCCAAGGCAGTCATTTTAAGAGACCGCCTCAGTAAATCCATTAACCGAGGTGGGCATCTTAAGTTATCTGCCTCGGTTATGACTGCAACCAAAAATAATTCATATATATTTCAAATAAACTCGGATAAAGACAAACTTTATATCAAAGTTGTAGCGCGCTCTCGACGAGATCTACAACTTTATGCTTGAAAAGTTTTTGAATTAAAACTCTTTAGAGTCCCAAAATATTGTTATAAGTACGCAGATTTTGAAATTTGAAATTATCAAATGATCTCATATGTTGATATGGACTATACAAAAGTTACAGTTCTCAATAGAATCTACAACTTCGTAGTTGAACATTTTTTTTATTTGAAGTTGTTTAGAGTCCCAAATATGTGTTCGAAAGATATAGATTTTAAAATTTAAAATTTAGAATTTCCAAACAATCTCAAATATTCACAGAGTTAATACTAAAGTTGTAGTGGTCAATCTGAGTTACATCTTTGATATTGACAAGTTTTTATTTTAAAATCATCTAGAGTCTCAAATATGTGTTTAAAATTCACATGTTTTGAGACTCAACTTTTTTGAATTTTTCAAACTATCTCAGATGGAGATACATCATATACCAAAGTTGTAGTATTTAATAAGATTAAAAACTTTGTAGTTATAAGTTTTTTTTATTTGAGCTCATTTAGTAGCCCAAATATTCAATATAAGATTGTGAAATATTGATATAAAACAATAACATTTTATATATAAACCTGAATGATTGTGAGGTGCAGTGGTAGAGAAATAATAGTGTGGTGCATGAGGTTGTAAGCTCGATACCCCAAAGTTGCAAGTTTTTTTGATTTTTTGGTTTTCTGGAGAACATTAATCGAGGTAGGCATCTGTTAATCAATAACCGAGGTGGGCACCTTATAAACACCACGGGCAAAGTGACCACCTCAGTTAATCCTGATTAACCAAGGCCTTACCACCGAGACGGTTGGAATGCCTGCCTCGGTTAATTAAAATGCCTGCAATGGGTGAGCCTCGGAAAAAATTTGTGTAGTAGTGTTAGATTCAATGTAAGAGTGAGCATCTTGTAGCATCCTCATCAGGTCCTCCTTTGAGTACTCATCCTCATCATCACTCTCATCGTAGGATAATACCTTAGTGGACTTAGACATGAAGCATGTTGATGGAGTGTCGAAGATAGAAGGCTTGCTTGAGATAGCAATGCTAGCCATAGCTTAGCCTTCTTCTTGGTGGTCTTCCTCTCATCATCACTTGAATCATCATCATCGCTAGAGGAAGCATTACTATCCCATGTCACAACAAAGGAACCACCCTTCTTCTTGAATTCCCTCTTCTTCTCCTTCTTTTCCTTCTTCGATCTCCTTCTTCTTATTCTTCTTGTGACCACTTTCTTCACCACTTGAATAGGGACAATCAGCAATGAGGTGTTCCTTTCTCTTGCATCTAAAGCACCTCCTTGTTGGTCCCTTGGTGGTGTCTCTTCTCTTCCTTCCTCCATAGCCCTTCTTCTTCATGAATGTGCCAAATCTTTTAAAAAGAGAGTCATTTCTTCATTGTCAATCTCTCTTCCACTTGTGGTAGCTTCATCATCACTTTCTTATTTCTTAGCCTTGCCTTTGCTCTTACTCTTTGAGGATGAAGCCTTGAATGCCACGGTCTTCTTCTTCTCCTCTTCTTTAGCTCCCTCAACCCTTTCCATGCGGTATGTGTCTTGTGTTACCACATCACCTAGTACTTGGTTTTGGGTGACCGTCTCCAATCTTTCTCTCAAAAGAATTGTCACCAAGTTGTCAAACCTCGGTGGTAAACATTGAAGGACCGAAAGTGCTACCAGAAAGCGACCAGAGGGGGGTGAATGGGAGCTTCAAATTTTCCTTTCGGAAACTTGTCGCTACTATCCCAAGAATCAACCCTAAGAGCAAACCCTAGAGCTCGTAAGTGTCTACGACCCTAGAGATAGGGTGGATGCTTCCAAGAAGCACAGCCAGACACTCCACGACTCTAGAAACCCAACGCAAAAGCCGGAAATCAAAACCGACAACGAACGAGCGAACCGCAGACGAAACAGCGTAAACTGCACTTGACCGGACTCTGGCCAGCGTCCGGTCAGTGAGCACCGGACGTGTCCGGTCAAGCCAAAATGGTTTTGGGAGCTCTCTGTTCCTGACCGGACTCACTGAGTCTGAGCGTCCGGTCAGAAGCCAAGCGTCCGGTCACAAAGGCCAAGCCCGATGAACAGTAGTAAGGACGAGTCCGGTCAAAAAGCAAATGGTGCGTCCGGTCAGCTACAGAAACACTACGCGTGACATTCAACCACCGGACGCGTCCGGTCAGCCCGATGCCAACGTTCGGTCGCCCCGACAGCCCCCTGTTCCTCCACCGATTCGATTCAAACTCTCCCAAAACGAAACCTCTAGGGTTCAAACTTGGAGAGATGAGTCACAAAGAGGATAGTGAGCTATCTCTAAGAGATCATGGCTCGAACATACCTCCAAATCGATGAATCGAAGAAATTCGGGGGAAGGGAGAAAAACTTGACCCGAAACGAATTTCGATCGATCTACTAGCTCGTGAGGTTAGAGGAGAATTCCTTCGGTGGAAAGAAGTGCCTCACGATATAGAGCGTCTCTGTTCAAACGGAATCGCAAAAGATGCAATGAACAAAGAGATCGATCGACGGGAAAATCGTGGAGAAAACCAACCCGCGAAGAACACGAACAAAACGCGAATTACAACCACGAATTTGCAACCGTGTGGCTACCACATGCTACAACAGTGAGATTACGGTCTCACTTCCTCAAAATCTCACGAACACAGAGGTATGATTGTCTTCTCTGTGGTTCTCAGCTCGCTACAGCAGAGGATGGGGAGAGCAGGAAAACCTAGAAGGCAAAATAGCAAATGACTGAGATGGAATGGGAGGTGGGTGTCTCCCTCTACTTATCCTAATTCTATTTCCCACTCTACCCCTAACTAATTACAGAGCGAGCCAGCTAAATCCTAGGGTTATTCTGGACCAACTCGAAGTAGGTGGTGATCCGACGGCCACGCCCGCACAACTGGTAGCGTTGCCTCGACGCAACCTCACTGATTGCCGCCACGTTCCGCCACCGCTCTGCACGTCCTTTTCCCGGACTTCGCCCCCGGTTTTGAGGCCCAAACCGGGAAACCAGCCTTCACGACCAACCCCCGGTTTTGAGGCCCAAACCGGGAAACCAGCTGTCCATCGCCTGAGTTTTGAGGCCCAAACTCAGAAACCCACAGCCCCCAGGTTTTGAGGCCCAAACCTGGAAACTGTCCTCAACCCGAGTTTTGTGGCCCAAACTCGGAAACCATCAGCGCCCAGGTTTTGAGGTCCAAACCTGGAAACCGTCCACTCGGTGGTTTTTCTGTGGCTCAACCACCAAACCGAGCTGTTGAGGGGATGCACCGCCCGTGCACCCCGTCCACCGACACGTGTCCCCAGGTCCTCGACCCAAGCAACATCGTGCCCGCAAGTCTTCGCTCGTCGTTGTCCCAGGCTGCCAGCCACCACAGGTGATCCTCGGGCCACCGGTCCCTCAGTCCAAGCCTCACGTCCGCCCTTTGCCACTCTCGGTCCATCGGCACGGCACGTCTCTACTTGACCTTCACCTTGCCTTTGATCACTGTATCCGTGCTCGACACCTGCACAACACAAGCCAAAGAACATGCGCATTATCCCAGTTGACAATCACTCATCACTCGAGACTCGGCATACACCCATGTATCCGCAATCTCCCCCTTGATGAGTGCATTGTCAACTACCAACACAAATCATAATGAAATAGAGAAAGGAAGGAAGGAGAGAGAACTCGACCAAATGACCCAAAAGCATATCAAAGCCGAAGAAGGTCAAGTGGAAGGAGCAAGACAACTTGGTCCCCAAAGACATGGGCAACGGCTCGACGCAACCAAGCAAAGCAAAGCTAGCCCTCAAGAAGAGGTAGAACGGGCTCAACACCACTAGCTAGAAAGCTCGATACCAATTGAAAAACCAATTGAAACTCAAGCAGAATAGAGCTAGCCCTCAAGAAGAGGCAGAACGGGCTCAACACCGCTAGCGAGAAAGCTCGATACCAACTGAACAAGCACAAAGGCAAAGACGCTAGTCCCTCCAGAAAGAGGCAAAGGCTCAACATGACTAGCTACCAAAAATGCCAAAAATGCTCCGAACCAATTGGAAAGCTCAAAAACCGAGCCAGCTCAGACTCCCCCTCCAATAGTGCATACAACCAGGAAATCTCCCCTTATGATTTGGCAAATTTCTCCCCCTTAGTTGAAAATGCACTATCAAGTATCTCCCCTCCAAATGCATATGAGTCAAAAATGCAAGTTAGCAGCTTCAGGAATATAATCGATAAAATAAGAAGATGCTTTGACAAAATGCTGATCCGATGACTCATCAAAAATGCACAGAATGCTGGCAAAGGCTCAAGCTGATCACCAAATATGAAATATGAACATGTGAGCAACGTGAGCAGTTTTTAGCCATTCAGAAAAGGATGTTCACCATAAAAATAGCACTAGACATGTATAGACAGGAAGTCAAGCAAGTGCTAACCATGTATACCAAGTGAACTACCCCTAGCAAGGTTCAATCATCATGCTATAGAATGAAACATAGACTTGTGTATTCAAATTTTATCGGAGTTGCAGCGGTTAAATTACACAAGTTCAAATTTCAGCATGTGATTGCGAGAGGTTGAAAGCTTGTCATTGCCTAACTTTTCAACTGTGCGAAGCCTATGCAGAAGCAATCAGAAGCTTAAAGCAACAGTTTCGGTCATACACTACACAACTCAAGTTTAACTCAAAGTGCAATGAGAAACAGTCTCGAAACTGTGATGTGCTGACAAGCAATCCCAACTCGATCTTTCCAATTCACTTAGCTTGGTTCAAATTTAAAGAGAGAATATGAACATACCAAGCAAGTGAATGACTCAGAACTAGAGACATAGCAACCTAGCATATATGAAAAGGACAAGTGATTTCAACACATTCTACACATGCTAGTTGCATATCTCAATGGTGAACATTTTTAAGTTTTATGTTCATTAAGCAAATTCACCATTCATAAAATAGCTCTGCTCACAACATGTATCAGTGATCAGAAAGAGCATAAGCTACAAGCATCATTATAAAGCATCAGAGCATACACTACACAGAGCATAGTCACATTCTAAGAATTATATACATGAAGCTCTGAATGTAAACATGCAAGATGAAATGCAAAGATGCATGAAGAAATCAAATGAAAGAAAAAGAGTCAGTCTATAATACACGAACCAAAATGTTTCCCCCATCTAAAAGGGGAAACACACACCAAGCTCACCTCTCAACCTAGCAAAAGTTGATTGGTCTAAAGGCTTGGTGAAAATATCAGCCAAATGATGATGAGTATCGATATGGCGAAGGTCGATATCACCCTTCTCATTGTGGTCTTGCAAAAAATGAATGTGCACATCAATGTGTTTGGTCTTGGAGTGCAGCACGGGGTTCTTAGCAACGCTAATAGCACTCGTGTTGTTACAAAGCAAGGGAACGCGAGAAAAGCTCAGACCAAAATCACGCAAAGTGGCCATCATCCAGAGCAACTAGGAACAGCAGCTAGCCGCAGCAACATATTCAGCCTCTGTGGTAGACTGGGCGACACTAGACTGCTTGCGAGAAGACCACGATACAAGAGAAGAACCAATAAACTGACAAGTCCTAGAAGTGGACTTGCGATCAATACGGCAACCAGGAAAATCGGCTTCAGAATAACCACAAAGGGAGAGGGCGGAGGAAGCAGAATACCAAATCCCAAACTCGGGAGTGAAGCATAAGTACCTCATAATGCGCTTGACTGCCTGACGGTGCGAGGTGCGCGGCGACGACTGAAAACGCGCGCAAAGACACACCGCGAACTGGATGTCCGGGCGTGTCGCCGTCAGGTACAGCAGCGATCCGATCATACTTCGGTACTCCTTCTGGTCCACAGCTTCTCCATCCACATCCGCATCCAGGGCTACCGTAGTCGGCATAGGTGTTGGAAGAGGCTTGGCCTCACCCATGTCGAACTTCTTCAGGATGTCCTTGGTGTACTTACTCTGGTGCACGAACGTCCCTTCTCGGGACTGCTTGATTTGCAACCCGAGGAAAAATGTCAACTCGCCCATCATGCTCATCTCAAACTCCCTGCTCATAGTATCTGCAAACTTGGCAACCAAAGCGTGAGAAGAACCACCAAAAATGATATCATCCACGTAAATTTGGACCAAGAGAGTGTCATTGCCTTGCTTGAGGAGAAAAAGTGTTTTATCCACACATCCCATTTTAAAACCCTTGGCAAGCAAAAAGGTTTCAACCTATCATACCAGGCGCTAGGGGCTTGTTTCAAACCATATAAAGCTTTATGAAGTTTAAAAACATGGTTTGGAAACTTGGGATTTTCGAAAGCGGGGGGTTGTCTCACATACACCTCCTCTTCTATGTAGCCATTTAGGAAGGCACTCTTGACATGCATTTGAAAAAGTTTAAACCCTTTGGATGCAGCAAAAGCCAAGAGTATCCTAATTGCCTCCAAACGAGCTACAGGAGCAAAAGTCTCCTCATAGTCTATCCCCTCCTTCTGACTATACCCCTGGGCTACTAGTCTGGCCTTGTTTCTCACAACATGGCCATCCTCTCCTTGTTTGTTTTTGAAAACCCATTTTGTACCAATAGGGTGACACTCAGGAGGAGGAGGAACAAGAACCCAAACCCGATTTCTTTCAAAATTTTCAAGCTCCTCATGCATGGCATTGACCCAATCTGGATCAAATAAAGCGTGTCCAACATCTCGAGGTTCAAAATCAACAACAAATGCAGAATGAGCAAAGTGAGAGATTTGTTGTGACCTTGACCGAGTGACACGTTCGCCGATGCTGCCGATCATCTGTTGAGGCGGGTGTTGGCGCTGGATGTGTCGTGGCGCCTCCCGAACTGAAGATACCTCCCCCTCAACAGCAGCTGGCGCCTCCTCGGGTACAAAAGGTACCGCTCGAGGTGGTGGATCTCACGGCCCCCAAGTTGTTGAAGAAGAAGGATCGGGGCCGTGAGTGGTAGTAGAGGCCGCTCTTTGCGGCACAACAGGTGGAGGTGGTGCTGGGTCATCCATCCCTTCAGCACCCTCGTCCTCATCATCAAAAAGAGGCTCGCCAACCTCATGATCACCTGCACGCTCAAAATGAGAAGAAGGACAAACTAAGGTCTCGTCGAAGGTGACATCTGATGTCTCCATGACTCGGTTTGTGTCAAGGTTAAGTACACGATATGCGCGAGTATGAGTGTCATAACCCAAAAACACACCGTCAGAAGATCGAGACTCAAATTTGTCCAGGTTGCCTTTCTTAAGTATAAAATAGTGGCAACCAAAGACTCTAAAATAACTCACCTTGGGCAGTTTTCCAAAATGCAACTCATAAGAAGTCTTTTTCAAGAAAGCTCGGAGAAAATGCGATTGGAAATATAGCAAGTAGTGCTCATAGCTTTGGCCCAAAATCGCCTAGGAGTCCTATGCTCATCGAGCATCGTCCTGGCCATCTCTACAAGGGTCCGATTCTTCCTCTCTACAACACCATTCTGTGGCGGTGTGTAGGGGGAAGAAAACTGATGCTCTAAACCCAAAGAGTTACAAAACTTCTCAAAATCCGAATTCTTGAATTCGGAACCAATATCACTTCTAATAGCTCGCATCGAGTTCAAAGGGAACTCGTTCTGAAGACGCAAAATCAAATTGCGAGCAAAAGAGAAAGTCTTAGTTTTCTCAGCTAAAAAGAAAACCCACGAATATCTCGAAAAGTCATCAACAACAACAAGCACATACCACTTCCGCCCAACCGAGCTCACCTGAGCTGGACCAACAAGATCCATGTGTAAAAGCTCTCCAGGGTGCTTGGTCATGACCTGAGTCATTGGATGGTGGGGAGCGGCAACCATCTTCCCATGTCTACAAGAATGGCAAACAAGATCCTTCTCCATGGATAACTTGGGCAATCCTCGGATTAGGCCAAGTGAGCTAAGCCTTGCAAGCAAGTCGAAGCTCAAATGTCCAAGTCTCCTATGCCACTTCCAAAGATCAGAGGAGGAAGGTCCAGCCACAAGACAACGAGAAGTGCCAAAAGACTCTGAGAAATTCGCACGAAAGACTTTCCCAAAGGGCGAAATCAAACACACAAGATTGCCCTGAGGATCCAAAATACGACTGAGATTCGGCTTAAAACGAATCTCATAGTCATCATCAAAAAGTTGCGAAACAGAAAGAAGGTTAAAATGCAAGTTAGAAACAAGAGCAACATCGCGCAACACAAAGTGCTCATTAACTCGCACTGACCCACGAGACAACATCTTACCTTTGCTATTGTCGCCGAAGGTGATAAACTCCTTTCTGACGACCGGACTAAGACTGGAGAACCACTTGGCGTTTCCGGTCATGTGTCTCGAACAACCGGAATCCACCAACCAAACGTTCTCCAATCGTTTTACCTACATCAATAAAAAGACATAGGGTGAGCATACGGTCCAACACTGGGGTTAGTGAAGTAGGGAGAATACTAGTGTTGGGTCGGCTGCTCAAAAGAACGGTTAGCAGAAAAACCATTCCTAGCACGCCTATAGGAAGAGCGATCACCACGTAGAGGAAAATGTGGTCCACTAAGGGAGGAGCGTCCATCGCGATACTCAAAACGCGGTGGTGGAAAACGCTCAACTACAAAGCCACCGCCACGGGGTCCATAGCCCACAACAGCAGGCTCCCGCCGGGCACGACATCCTCACGGCCTAGGCCTAGGAACTTGAGGCATTAGACCTCTAGGCCTAGAAGCACGCCTCTGAACATTCGGCACATGTACATCATGGAAAGGATGGTACATGTCCGTGTTGTTCATCTCCTTTGCACGACGCGCCTCTCTCTTGCGCCGAAAGCAAAACTCACTCAAGTGTCCATCTCTCCCACAGTGCAAACAATGGTACCTCACCGCTCTCATAGGGGGTTGTTGGTACGAACGGTAGTGGGTGTGGATCACTTTGCCCTTCTGTGGCATAAGCTCCTCCTGGATAGGTGGCATGGTGTCAAGCTTGTTTTTCAGGTGGTTGGGCTTGGGATGCCATGTCTGTTTCTTGGGTGGAGCTCTCGGAGGTTCAACAACCATTCCATCCTTGGTGTTAGGCATGAGAGGCTCTTTGGGTGAAATCTTAGTAAGCTTGGGAGTAGTGGTGGAGTTGGGCTTCTCACATGGGTTAAGACCACTCGACTCTCCAATCTTGCCAAAAGATGAAACATCAACACCCGGAGCAAAGCCTACACCTGGACCTCCAGCAGCACGCTTGAACTGGGAGATCATTATCCCAAGTTGCGGCTCACCACTAGACACCCATGACAAGATGGTCCAAAGGTATGTGTTTTCCTCCTCGGTTTGCATCTTGTCATGCTTCACGTTGGCTATCTCCATCTCCAAGCCCTCACACAGAACACAACTAGCCACACAAGCTTACCCGAGCTGGCCTCTTCAAGAGACACAATCTTGGCATTCTTCTCTGCCAACTCGGATTGCAAACCCGCACAGGACTTGCACGCACCCAACAGCAAGGATCTGGCCTTAAGCTCATCCACCTCTCCAACCAACGCAACATACTTACCTCTCAAGGTGAGAAGGTCAGTCATGTGCGTGGTGCACGTCTCGCACTCAGCCTCCTCAGAAACAACTACGGTGGACTTGGCAAACTCAAGCTCCTTCACCGTATCCTCCCACTTCTGCCTAAACTCCTTCCGCTCTCTAGCAGTGCGCCTAAGCAACTTATCTTGACTAAGAATGGCGGCAGTAAGCTTCTCGACCTCAGCAGAAAGCTCATTGGGGGTCAGAGATACCTGGGAGGTGTCATCGTCGTCGTCGTCGTTCCGAGGAATCTCCTCCAACTCGCCGTCAACCTCCTTGCCGAGGACCATGGTGCAGAAGCCCTTGTTGTCGACGAAGAAACAGAGGCCATTCAGCTTGTCCTCGATCCTCTTCTTCTTCTCGGACTCATCGTCGCTTGAGGAAGCAGAGTCGTCATCCGAGTCATCGACGTCACTGAGCGTGGCGAAGAACGCACGCTGCTCAGCCTGGGCCTTCTCCAAGTACTTCGTCTTGATGTACTCCTTATTGAAGCCGCCCTTCCGCTTGTGCTTTGCGGGGATGTACTTCTCCTTGCGTTTGCCAGAGTCGTACTTGTGCCCATGATCCGCCTTGCCGAAGACTTGCTTGTTCTTCTTCGGGCAATTGGCGATGAAGTGGTTGGGGTCGCCGCACTCGAAACATCCCGAGCGTCCTCCTCCACGGCGACGGTTCATGCGATTGTTGTGAAACCGCGAGAACCGGTTGGCGAGCAATGCCAACTCATCATCCCCCATAAACTCCAACTGCTCCTCTGTGACAGAAAGAAGAGAGGAAAGTGCAAAGCCTCCAGAGGAGTTAGCAGAAGAGCCAAAAAGCAAAGCCATCGACGGGCCAGAAGGATTTTCATAAGAAGCCCTCGCCATGGCGTCAATCTCACTGGACTTGAGCTTACTAAAGAGCTCGTCGCATGTGAGAGTCTCATAGTTAGGCGATTCGATGATCGCCTGAACCTTGGAATCCCACACCGACCGATCAAGAGTATGCAAAAGCTTCAAAGCCCTCTCATGATCGTCGAAAGGCAATAGCTCCTTGTTAGCCCTCATCCTGTTGACAATAACCTGAAAGCGAGCGAATAAACTTTCTATGCTCTCACCAGGCATATGTCGAAAGTTCTCATACTTCCGCTTGTGCGACTCGTACAGACGGGATTTGACTTGAGAGGTCCCCTCATGGAAACGCATGAGGGTCGCCCAAATCTCACGAGTCGTGGGGAGGTGAGAAACGCGATCAAACTCAGACATGCTCAAACAGGAGAAAAGAGCATTACAGGCTCGGCTATTGACATCGTGCTCATCAATCTGATGCTGAGTAGCACGAGCAGCCAAGACCACATAATCGACAGAGTTGCAAATATCCCAGATGGAAGCACCCAAACTCTGCAGATAGGCCAACATACGTATCTTCCAATACGCATAGTTCGTCCCATCGAAAAACGGCGGTTTGCCTACGCCGCGATCCATGTCGCCTTCTGTGGATCTGGAACCGGCTAAGGTGGAAGATCCTTAACCCGCTTTGATACCAATTGAAGGACCGAAAGTGCTACCAGAAAGCGACAAGAGGGGGGGTGAATGGGAGCTTCAAATTTTCCTTTCGGAAACTTGTCGCTACTATCCCAAGAATCAACCCTAAGAGCAAACCCTAGAGCTCGTAAGTTTCTACGACCCTAGAGATAGGGTGGATGCTCCCAAGAAGCACAGCGAGACACTCCACGACTCTAGAAACCCAACGCAAAAGTCAGAAATCAAAACCGACAACGAACGAGCGAACCGCAGACGAAACAGCGTAAACTGCACTTGACCGGACTCTGGCCAGCGTCCGGTCAATGAGCACCGGACGCGTTCGGTCAAGCCAAAATGGTTTTGGGAGCTCTCTGTTCCTGACCGGACTCACTGAGTCTGAGCGTCCGGTCAGGAGCCAAGCGTCCGGTCACAAAGGCCAAGCCCGATGACAGTAGTAAGGATGAGTCCGGTCAAAAAGCAAATGGTGTGTCCGGTCATCTATAGAAACACTATGCGTGACATTCAACCACCGGACGCGTCCGGTCAGCCCGATGCCAGCGTCCGGTCGCCCCGACAGCCCCCTGTTCGCCCACCGATTCGATTCAAACTCTCCCAAAACGAAACCTCTAGGGTTCAAACTTGGAGAGATGAGTCACAAAGAGGATAGTGAGCTATCTCTAAGAGATCATGGCTCGAACCTATCTCCAAATCGATGAATCGAAGAAATTCGGGGGAAGGGAGAAAAACTTGACCTGAAACAAAAATCGATTGATCTACTAGCTCGTGAGGTTAGAGGAGAATTCCTTCGGTGGAAAGAAGTGCCTCACGATCTAGAACATCTATGTTCAAACGGAATCGCAAAAGATGCAACGAACAAAGAGATCGATCGACGGGAAAATCGTGGAGAAAACCAACCCGCGAAGAACACGAACAAAACGTGAATCACAACCACGAATTTGCATCCGTGTGGCTACCACACGCTACAACAGTGAGATTACGGTCTCACTTCCTCAAAATCTCACGAACACAGAGGTATGATTGTCTTCTCTGTGGATCTCAGTTCGCTACAGCAGAGGATGGGGAGAGCAGGAAAACCTAGAAGGCAAAATAGCAAATGGCTGAGATAGAATGGGAGGTGGGTGTCTCCCTCTACTTATCCTAATTCTATTTTCCACTCTACCCCTAACTAATTACAGAGCGAGGCAGCTAAACCCTAGGGTTATTCTGGACCAACTTGAAGTAGGTGGTGATCCGACCGCCACGCCCGCACAACTGGTAGCGTTGCCTCGACGCAACCTCACCGATTGCCACCACGTGCCGCCACTGCTCTGCACGTCCTTTTCCCGGACTTCGCCCCTGGTTTTGAGGCCCAAACCGGGAAACCAGCCTTCACGACCAACCCCCGGTTTTGAGGCCCAAACCGGGAAACCAGCCGTCCATCGCCTGAGTTTTGAGGCCCAAACTCAGAAACCCGCAGCCCCCAGGTTTTGAGGCCCAAACCTGGAAACCGTCCTCAGCCCGAGTTTTGTGGCCCAAACTCGGAAACCATCAGCGCCCAGGTTTTGAGGTCCAAACCTGGAAACCGTCCACTCGGTGGTTTTTCTGTGGCTCAACCACCAAACCGAGCTGTTGAGGGGATGCACCGCCCGTGCACCCCGTCCACCGACACGTGTCCCCAGGTCCTCGACCCAAGCAACACTGTGCCCGCAAGTCTTCGCTCGTCGCTGTCCCAGGCTGCCAGCCACCACAGCTGATCCTCGGGCCACCGGTCCCTCAGTCCAAGCCTCACGCCCGCCCTTCGCCACTCTTGGTCCATCGGCACGGCACGTCTCTACTTGACCTTCACCTTGCCTTTGATCACTGTATCCGTGCTCGACACCTGCACAACACAAGCCAAAGAACATGCGCATTATCCCAGTTGACAATCACTCATCACTTGAGACTCGGCATACACCCATGTATCCGCAAACATCTTAAGAACTTGTGAGAAAAATCCTTGTCTTCCACCTTCTCACCCAAGCTCTTCAAGTCATTGATAATAACTTGCAACCAGTGAAACATCTCTGGTATGCTCTCATCTTCTTGCATCTTGAAGGTTTCTAGCTTGTTTCTGAGGATGTATAACTTTGCACTTTTGACCGCCTTTGTGCTCTCATATGTTTCCTCAATCCTTTCCCAAATCTCAAATGCCCATTCTAAATCTTCACTTGCTCAAACACTTTGGTGTCAAAGGCTTCATAGAATAGGTTGATTGCCACAACATTCCATTAGAGCTTCTATTCTTCTCTTGGAGTGGGATTTGTGGCATCAAGCACCACGAAATCATTCTCAATTACTTCCCAAATCTTGTGGTTCATTCCTCTTGTGAACACGCACATCTTCCTCTTCCAACAATCATAGTTGGTGCCATCAAAATGTGGTGGCTTCCCCATGTAGTTGATTTAAGCCATCTTTGCACTAGAGGTTGTTAAGCCTCAAACAAACGGTGACCACAACTCCGATAACACTTGAAAGGTCTGAATTGACTAGAGAGGGGGTGAATAGCGTAATTAAAAATCCACAAAACACTTAAGCAAATTCAATTAGCAACACAATTAGCAAAGCTTTTTGCACTAGCCTAATGGATGTGTTGCAAGCCACCTATTCAAAAATTCTACCTAATATCTCTATGTCACACAAATAATTATGGCTACACAAGTATACAAGAGATAATTACAAACTCTAGCACAAGTAAATAATTACTAGGAAGATGATAAACAAATAGTCTACACAGGATATATAGCTCAATATAAAAGGCACAAAGGATACACAATGAACTAGCTCAATTGAATATAAGGACCATGAGAGAGGGCTAGATAGGGAGGATTTCACCAAGCCTTCGGGATCGCCTTTGAAGAGCCAATCACGGTGAATATCCCAAGTGTAGAGCCAATCACCAAATATAAGAATGAAGTCCAATCACCAAGATGACCAAACAATCACAATGAAGCACGTGGGAGACACCAATTTATCCCGAGGTTTACGTGCTTGCCAGCACGGTACTCCTAGTTGTGTCAACCAACTCTTGGTGATCCAGCGGCTAATTGGCACCACGCCAAGCTACACAAGCACCGCAAGAATCTACCACAAGAGAGGTAGCTCAATGAAACGAGTAATCCACTAGGAGTGCCTTTCGCTACTCCGACGGAGAATAGGCCCGAAAAACCCGCTCACAACACGCTTGGTGGTGGCCAAGAACAGTCCCCAACTCTTGCCAACTTCACCAAATTTCGCTAAGACATTTAGGCACCGACAAATTCCAAGAGTAACAGGAAACCCACAGATGATGCGAAGAACTAGTGCCACTAAATCAAATCACTATCAAATCTTAGCACTAGATCACTCAATCTCACTTGGAATCAAGAATTCAAGTCAAGAGATGAGTGAGGAGGCTTGCCAATGCTCAAAAGGATGCTAGAGGATCAAAATGTACAAGAGAGAGCATCCATAAGTTGGCCAAGCCACATAAATAGCCCATACACAAAGGGGCTAGCCGTTGGGCAAAACAACCAAGCATCGGACGCACTGAGTTGGGGGCATCAGACGTTGGACCAGCATCCAATGCTCCGATCGACACCACGTGTCCAGACCCTTTGAATGTGATTCACCTGATCTCAACGGCTCAAAACTTCCCACGCTGGTTAATGCGGCATCGAACGCATCGATGTCTGGCATCGGACGCGCCCAATGCCCTCTGTCTCATTTTAGCACTTAACTGGTCTCACACCGAATGCACATATCGGATGCAACATGGCAGCGTCTGATGTCTATGCAGAGAGGTTCCAGAGGGCGTCCGAACACATCGGACGCATCGACTGGAACCCCATCGTACGCTAGGGAGCATTCGCAGCTCTCTCTTGAGTTCAGCTCGCGCCATGTCATTAACACCACATGCACGCACAGTGTTACTTGTATGTCTGGTGTTGCGTCCAATGCAACCTCGGCATCTGACAACACCTAGGGTTTTCCATTGGACGCACCAGGGCAGCGTCCGATGCTCCCACAAGGAATGTCTGATGATCAGCACCTCTCGCAAGAATGCACCACATGTAGTGATCAGCACCTCTCACTTTCCAACTTACGCTCTTGCTTTCATGCACCAACACTAAAGTGTTTCACCACTTGTGTATGTGTGTTAGCATTTTCAAAGCACTTTCTAAGGGTTTTGTTAGTCACTCACTAGGTCTAATGCATCAACATGTTAGCGATCACCTAGTGGCACTTGAACATTGCATAAGTCGTGAATTATCTCCTCTTGATAGTATGACTATCTATCCTAAATATGGTCACACTTGCTAAGTGTCTTGATCACCATAACAAAGAGCCCGGCCTATAGGTTATACCTTTGCCTTCTGGAATCTTTGCTCCTTCTCTTCTTCTCTCCATTTCACCAAATGTGGAGCACTTGATCGCTTTGATTGCTGGTGGCCATCACCATCTTTACCATGGTTGCCACCTTGCTGGCTTCAACACTTGGCTTGGTCTTAATCCCTTTTCATTAGCTACATACATGCTTAGGCATAGGATTAGACCAAATAGGTTTCATCAATTCTCAAAACCAAACTAGGGCTTTCACCGTGGAGGGCAACCTTCTCGATCTCCTCTGATACTCCACGTTAGCAAAAGCCCCATAGGAGAATGGAAAGCTGAAAGGTTCAAATTGGCTAGAGGGAGTGAATAGCCTAATTAAACAATGTGTTGATACTCGGTGGTAGTAGGTGCCGGAGCACCCAGCGGTAGTAGTACGTTCTGGGCGTGCGGCGTCGCATACTCGCATCGCGACATCTCAAAGTCGTCTCAAGCAGGCAATTATTGGTGTACTATGCGTGCTGGGCGGTATACGTACGTGCATGCAGTGAACGGCCTGCAGCTGGCAGGCAGGCATGCAGTACAGCACAGCGCCGAGACGGTGACTGCGCAGCTTCGCTGTACGTACGGAGTACAGTACTACGGAGTACGTACGTAAGCACACCGAGTACGTGTGTGCACTGTGCAGTGCATGCAGGAGTACACGTACAGTAGAAAGAGAAGGAACTACTGTACACTCCCCTACGGAGTACGGAGTACGTACTACACGTAGTACCACACTACCACTACTAGTGTGGCTGGGTATGTACAGTGAGTATGGCAAATTGGCAATGGCCTAAACAAAACACTTAGGCAAAATCAATTAGCAATACAAATGGTGAAGCTTTTTGCACTAGCCTAAACAATGTGTTGCAAGCCACCTATCAACAATTCTACCTAATATCTCTATGTCACACAAAGAATTATAGCTACTAAAGTATACAAGAGATAAGTACAATATATAACACAAATAAGTAATGGCTAAGAAGATGATAAAAAGTTATCTACACAAGATATAGAAAGCAATATGAATAGCACTAGTAATACACAATGAACTAGCTCAAATTGAATATGAAACAATAAGAAGTGGAGCTAGTTGGGATAGATGTTTTCACCGAGCCATCAGGGTCGCCTATGAAGAACCAATCACTAGTGAATATCGGAATGAAGAGCCAATCACCATGAACAATAATAAAGTCTAATCACCAAGATGATCAAGCGATCACAATGAAGCACGCGGGAGACACCAATTTATCCCGAGGTTCACGTGCTTTGCCGGCACGCTACTCCCCGTTGTGTCGACCAACTCTTGGTGATCTGGTGGCTAATTGGTACCAGACCAAGCTACACAAATGCCACAAGAATCTACCACAAGAGAGGTAGCTCAATGACATGAGCAATATACTAGAGGTGCCTTTAGCCACTTCAGTGGAGAATAGGCTTGACAAACCCTCTCACAACTCGGTTGGTGGTGGCCAAGCACAATCTCTAACTCTTGCCAACTCCACCAAACTCCTCCAAACCATCTAGACACTAGCAAATGCCAAGAGTAACAAGAAATCTGCAGCTAATGCGAAGAACTAGTGCCACTAGATCGAATCACTATCAAATCTTAGCACTAGATCATTGAATCTCTCACTTGGAATCAAGAATTCAAGTTTAGAGATGAGTGGGGAGGCTTGCCAATGGTCACAAGGATACTAGATGATCAAAATATGCAAGAGGGAACACCCACAAGCCGGCCGAGCCTCTTAAATATCCCACACACAAAGGGCCTCTTAAATATCCCACACACAAAGGGCTAGTCATTGGGCAAAACAGCCCACCATGGTTGTGAGTGCCATCATCGTCGTGGTCGCGAGGTCCGCCATGGTAGCGCGCTCAGGCGCGAGCCACGAGCTCCGCCACAGGCCAGTCACTACGGTCGCGAGCTCGGGCATGGGTCGCGAGCTCATGCGCGTTGATGGGTACACCTGGCCTGAGGTTGACACCAAGGCTCACAGATGTGACGGAGAAGATGGAACCCGCGTCGAGCACGACGTGGTTGCCGTCTAGGTCACGTCTGGCACTCACCATGGTGTCCGCCATGCGCAGCTCCACCGGCCGCATCACGAACTTCATCGGACGGGGGCACCGTCGGCCAAGTCGCACGCTTCACCGGGTGGGGGCACCACCGACCACGTCATGAGCTTCACCAGGCGGGGGCGCCGCCAGCCGAGCTCCTCGGCTGCGTCTCGAGCTCTACTAGTACGTATTAGTATTCGATTCCATTTAATTCAATTTGTAAGGTTGCCATGGTGATCCATACTACTCAATCCATCCCAAATTATAACATGTTTGACTTTTTTGACACCAAGTTTGACCACTCCTATCGGTGTTCGGAACCCGGGGGTCTACACCAACGAGTGAATTTGTATGTGTGTACTCCCTAATCCGGATGGTGATGCAAGAAGAACACATCGATTTATCCTGGTTCGGGCAAAAGAAGGCCCTACGTTCAGCAGGGAGGAGAGTTTGTATTACCTTGCACCTAAGTGCTTGTACAAGGGTGAATACAAGCGTGAGAGAGAACGGGGGATGCCAAGGATGAAGCTAGAACTAGAGAGATATGGTCTCTGGAGTCCTAGGCTATGGTGGAGGGCTTCGGTGCGTGAGAGTTATGCGCTACGTGAGTCTTGTGAACTTGAGCCCTATATTGTGGGAACGTGTAAGCCGTGCGAACCCGCCCTATCCTAAGCCCTAGCGTCCCCTTTTATAGGCGAAGGGAAGGCTCAGGGTTACATGAGGTTTAGGGGCGTAGGCGATGACGTCGACGATGACGTTGGTGATGACGTTGCCGGTCATGTCGGTGCCGCTGTAGAGACGTGCTCGGCCCTGTAGCGTCGTGGCTGGTGATGTTGGTGAAGGAAGACGCCCATGCACGGGTGTACGTGAAGACGTCTTGTTGGGAGTAGATGAAGTGCTGACCGATCCTGGCGGAGTCGCGCTCGAGGTGGTGGTCGAGGCGGTCGAGGCTTCCACGGGGGGTCGAGCCCTTATGCGAGCAGGGGCGAGCTCTGGGAAACACGGGAAATATGTAGACAATTGAACCTCGAGGGGGGGGGGTCTAGCATGGAATAGTTCACGGTATGGAGCAACAACGTCGTACAAGTCGCCCCCTTTCCCGGGCATGGGCGGTTAAAGTTAGATTTAACCAGGGTACGACTCGTTGCAGTGTGCGCCATGCCCATACGATTGGAATGAGGGTAGGTAGGTGCATTAAATGCTTCTAAAGCTACACATGAGTCATCCAAGGAGTACTCGTGGGGTGCTCGAGGTGCATGAGGCGGTACGAGGAGGTTGAGGCCTGAGTCAATGGGGTCGACCCCGAATATTGTGGAAAAGGTGTTGACAAACGTGCCTCAAGGGGATGCCTAGCGAGGTACAGTGTGTGACATGACGCAACTGCGCTGCACGACACGCTCGTTTCTCAGGCATGGGCGGTTAAAGTAGGATTTCACCGGGGTACGATCCACTGTCATGCTCGTTGTAGCCATACGAGCAGGTGGAGCGCATTTATTGCTCTTGGAGTCGTACAGGAGGTAGGTGTCGAGGAGAGGTGGTGTGGGAGGTGGTCGAGGCCTGCTTCCTTCGCTCGGAAGGGTTCCGTAATCGAGAGACATCCGAGGGATGCCCTTTGAGGAATGCATGGCGAGGCGGTCGAGGCCTGCCCTAGGAGCGCCTGAAGGGGTACGCCTCGAGGGGTGCTCGAGAAGTGAGGGGGTATGAGGCAAGGTGGTCGAAGCCTGCTCCGTTCGCTCGGGGAGTTTCCGTCACCGTTGTGTGCCTCGAGTGGACGTCGAGGCGTCTCAAGAGGATTCCTCGAGGGCGTGGTGCATTGTTGAGGTTTGTTTGCGGGCCGGCCCAGCATGGATCGACACTCGGGCCGGTTTTGGCGTTGTAGTTGTAGGACGATTTGTGGGCTTTGTCGTGGTTTAGTTTTTCGAAGTTGAGGTTTTGGGGTACCCCTTTTCTATGTACCTGACAGTATCCCTCGAGCCCTAGCTCGAGTGCTGACACTCGAGCTAGGGGCACGAAATGAGAAGCGTGAGGCATTTCAAAACTTCAATGTGGGGGACGCATGAGCGTTCCCCGCGAGGGTAGCCCTGAGCCCCAGTTCGAGTGCTGGCACTCAAGCCGGGGGTTAGAAATCAAGGGAGACGGGTGACTCGTGACTCTTCTGTGGGGGACGCACGAGCGTTCCCCGCGAGGGTAGCCCCCGAGGCCTCAGAGGAGTGAGAAGAACTCCTTCGGGGACTTTATTTGCCTTGTGTGGTTTGACGCGTTTGTGATTGAACGTGACTGATGCTCTTGCAAGATTAAATCAGATTGAATCGGGTGACGACACTTACTTGTGATGGCCTCCGGGCTGTCGAGTCCCTGGTTGAGTTCGACCCTCCTCGTTGAGGGTTATCGGTCGTAATCGAGCCCTTGTGTGATTTCGACCCTCTTTCGTCGAGGCTTGCTGGGCGTAGTCCAGCCCCCGAGCCTCTTGCAGCTTGGGGCATTGCTAGCTCTAGCACCCTTCCCGCGAGCCCTTTCGATCGGGTGCGAGGTGAGGAGCATCGTACTACATACCCTCGATTGGGCGAGTCTCGACGTCCTCGGTGAGCTGGTAACAGGGGGATCCAAGTGAGAGCTCGTGCCCTGAAAGTTCTCTACGGGGGACGCGCGAGCGTTTCCCGCAGGGATAGTCCCCGAGCTTTGGTTCGAGTGCTGGCACTCGAGCCAGGGGTTAGAAAGGTAGCCCCCGAGCCCTGGGTGGAGTGGGTAAGACTCCTTCGAGGACTTTATTTACCTTGTGTGAAAGTATGGTATCCACCCGAGGTCTGTCGTGGAGGGCTCGGATGGGACAGGAAAGTTCGCCCGAGGCCTAAGCACGAGGGCTCGAGCGAGGCGGAGAGTGAGCTCAACCCCCGGGGCCTGAGCTTGAGGCCTCGGGTGGTAAGGTGGGTTGCGGTATTGTTTTGCCCGTGAGGTGGTTGGCACAGTGTTTTTGCATGCGTGACACTGTTACTGGGTTCGCTGGATTCGAATCACTGCCGAGTCCTCCTTTTGAGGAGTCAGCGGTGAGCGATCAGCGAAGCGTGGGGGCAGTGTCCTCTGCATCATCAGTGGTCTGAAAAGACCTCTCGGAGAGTGCAGTCTTTAGACCGCCGGTTCCTACGGTGAGGTGCCCCGGATTGCCTGGTCCATACCGGGTCCTTATGGTGGCACAGATAAAGGGGCTAACTAGGAAGGTCCTCCGTCCTTGTTTGAAGTGAAGCGCTCTGCCCGGTCATGGGTCCGTCCCTATACTGGATGATTCCTGTCCGGGTTTACGTCAGAGGTTAGGATGGCCTGGCGTTTTCTGCTCTGTCCCCAAGCCATGGTTCGCCCCTAGGCTGGCCTTTTTGCCATTTAGGTCTGTGCGAGTGACAGGCCATCACCCTTGGGGGCGAACCTCGAGTAGCCGAGCGCGGGGTTCGTAGCCAAGGGTGATTTTGGGGGGGGGGGCAAAGCTCTTTTCGAGGCCTCTGGTGACCAAGACGGAGGGTCGCTGATCATGGGTCCGACGTCGTTCGGATGCCCCCTTACCGCGAGAATTCTTTAGGTTTGGCTTCCCCTTCGTTGTGGGGTCGGAACACGGGGGTCTCGTGTCGGCTGTGGACTCGGCGACTACCATCCTTTTCCATGGCACAGGGGATTTGTCGGCGTGCCCATCATGTTGCGACGCCCTTTGTCTTTTCCCTGCAAAAGAGGTGCATTAGCATGCTATAGGGTGGTCCTTTTTTAGGACTATTGTATCTTTTCATTTTTTTAGTTAAGAAAGTTATTATGTGAGCATTCCCTCCACGTTCTTGCCTTGCGGCTTCGTTCTGCCTTTTCGTGTGACTTCCGCTGCTTTAAGGGACAAGGACGCGGGTGTAGAGGCCTACACACTCCCGTCATTACACCTATGTTTGCACAGTCGCTTGCTTGAACTTTTGGGGACTCGGTCTGCCGTCCGTGTTTTGGTTCAATCGGGGGACCGGTGCCGTTAGCCACCGGGGGCGTTGGCGGCCGAGTCCCGACCAGCTTCCCCAGAAGGCACGGTTGCCGACGTCATTCCTTGGGTTCAAAAACAAGGACGCGCTGAATACGGGTGCGATGACAGGGTTTTTGTTTAGTTTTTGCAAAGTGTTGTCTTCTCCTATTATTGAAACGAAAGAGCAATCTTAGGAAGAAAGAAACATAGCTTCTTTTTTGTGGGGTGAATCATTGTCATTGTACTCCTTGCTTCGGCGAAGACGTCCTTGGGCGCGCGTGTCCTTCTCGCGATGATTTGTTAGAAGTTTCGGCCTCTTGACGGGCCCCTTGGTGAAGAAATCTTTCGAAGGGGTCCGCGCTTGGAGGTTCGGTTCGAGGCTTGGCGAATGCGTCCACTCGAGGCATGTCACCAAAGCTTCGGTTGGAACGGAGTTTTGACGCTCGAGGCAGCTTTGCCCCACTCTTTCGAGCTCTTGGGCCGATGGCCTGACTTTTATTGCTTTTGCTTAGCGGGTCGAGGTGATTTTTCTGGTTTTGCTTAAGCGATGCCTCTTTTGGAAAGAAGGGAGCTCTTTTATTTCCTTTCTTTGATTACAGTGGTAAAGAGCTAGCGCTCTTAGGATGGACGCTAGAGGAAAATAAAAGAACAAGAGGAAGAATCAATGGGTTCCCAGGATTGAATCCATGAGATCTCAACTCCCCTGGGACAGACGGTGTGTCATCAGGGTTGATGCCCGCTTCTTGCTTGGGCTCAGCTCCTTCCCTTCCCTTCTCCAACTCGTTCATCACGCCCTCTCCAGGACGGTGTTCTAAATGTGCTGGAGAGCCATTCGCGGCGAACATGACGCCGTCACAAGGACTCAGCACTACCGCGAATGATTTCCTCATTGTTCGAGGAAGGGAGAGACGAGGTTGTTGGGCTTGCCTTGCCCTGCTGTGTGCCACCTTTCTGCCGATCCCGGCAAGGGCGGTGACCCTGAGAACTGGGGTCGTAGCGCCTGTCTTTCGATGGTGACGCAGGCCGGGCGAAGAATTTGCCGGTGGCAGCAAGTTCTTCGGCTCGCCCGATTGAACCGCCATGGGCGTGGGAGGCGTTTTCGGATTGTCGGTCCTCCGAAAAGCCTCTTCAGCCCATCGTGGCAGCCCGTGAGGGGAAGCAGCTGGTTCCATTCCACTAAACATTCTCTATTGTTACGTCGGTTCCTGGCGGACGAAAGAATCGTCATCAGGCCCAACGAGCTCAGAGGCGGGTCTTAGCAGGTATGGCGCCAGCCTTCCCCTCGTGCCCCTTGTTTCTTCCCCTGGCTCTAGTTCCTCTTCTCCGCTTGACGTAACATCAGCGAACGAAGCGGTCGACCAGCACGAGGAGGCAAAACGGGGCGTGACGTAACATCAGCGAAGGAATGTGTTCACTAATGCAGACCCTTCCAGGACCTTTTGTGGGGCCCGAGAGGAGTTGAGAACTACGTCGGAGGCATGCCGAGCCCCCGGGTGCCCCTTTGGATGCAGCGAGTAGCCCTCGGTTGCGTCGGGGACATGCCGAGCCCCAGGGGCCAAGCAGGAGCACGACTGTCACGCAAAAGATGCCCCTACCTGTAACACCCCTGGTGTTACGAACGGCTTTTAATAATAAAACATGTTGCTATCAACTTGTTAATAACGATTTATGAATAAGTTAGTGTGAAAAGAAACTAAAATTTGAGTTGAACAAAAACTTTTCAATGACTCTTAGTGGATCGATACAAGTTCTTATCCTCAAGTTTAGCTCACATGAAATGATAATCACCTTTAGGTTTTAAACATGCTCAATAATTAAACTCTATGTTTTATGTATGACCAAAGGTCAACTATGATACCATTAGATCCTAATTAACTTTGTGAATAACTTTCATGAAGGTGTCATGTACAACTCTTGTGGAGAAAGTGCTCCGAAAATGCTATATACTAATTCTGCCTTTAATTGCTTGTTTGACTCTTTGGGTCAGTTTAATTAATAATTTGCTTGAACACATAAAGTTTTGCCAATATAAAAGTTGTAGTAGAAGTTTAGTACTTCTCTGTGGTGTCCTTGGTTGCTGTTTCATGATGGTTTGATCTTTTGTTTCAAAGCTTAGAAATCGAATCAGCATAAGGTTTCAGCCCAGACTTAGCCAAATCCTAAGTCTGTAGTCCGAACCTTGTCGACCGAGTGGCATGCCGCGTTCCCATTAATCCTTTGATCATACGACCTCAACCCTTTAATAAAAGTTGTAGTTTTCTCCATGCTCTAGAGGTCAGTGGTAGTGGTGTTGAGGTTTGATACAATCTTGACACCCGTTATCACTGTTTTCCCTAAACCGCGATTAGCGTTGACACTACAAAGTTTAGCGCTAATTACCACTAAACCGTGACAGATATGGCCATGATCTTTTAATCAACGTTCTAGGCCTTTATGATTGGAGCAGCTTTGCTTAAAGGCACTTGGACTCATTCGAACCAGAAGCCTCCAAAACTGAGCTCGAACACGTGCACGCCAACTGTTCGACGTTATGACCGAACGGCCGACCGCGCCCATGTGAGCTGCTGCTATGGCGCTGTGCTCTGCGGCCGACCCTGTTGCTTGCTGCCGTGCACATGTGCTCGCCAACCGCCCTTGTCGCCGCGTGTTCCACATGCTTTAAGGCCAGGCCAAGCTGCTGCTGCGCCGTGCTCACCTTCCCTCGCCCTCTCCCTCGCTTTGGCATGCGGAAGCCATGGCCATGGCCATGGCCGAGCACGGAGCTCGCCGCCGCCGCCGCGGTCCTCTACTGCGCTGGCCGTCGCTGTTTCTCGCCCTGCCGGCCGTGCCACGTGCTCACGCTGGCCGTCGGCCGTGCCGCCAGGCCGTCGTTGGCCGCTGGTTGCGCCGCTAGACTGTCTGCTGGCCGCTGCCAGCCAGGCGGGTCAAGGTTGGCCGCCAGCCACCAGGGCTGACTGTGGCCGCCCCAGCAGCCTGCCCAACGCGCCAGGCACTCTCCAGCAGGTTGTTCAGCCACACCAGCGCTCGCCCCCGCCGTCCTCGGCCGGCCTGCAGTCCGACACCGCCCTCTCTGTCTGATGTATATATTAGGAAAGAGAAGGACTCAAAACTGATTAGTAATGTTTAGCGGGTTCACTTTGCATATATGCTTTGACTCATATATTTACGTATATGGGCTTAGTTACTTTCTGTGTACTCCAGGGTTCTAGATGTAAAGCTGTTTTCCTTTTTTCGTTTTTCTTTTATGCGTTAAATGGCTGAAACTTCTAAAATGCTTAGTAAATCGTAGATAAATCGTATGATAACAAATGTTGACTTTTTAGAATCCTTGTGAGTGGATCTACGCAGTGGTTATATAATATGACGTGCTTTTGTTGAAAGTTTCTGCTGTTTTTATTTATCTTTATAAATAGGCTTTTTCTAGGGATAAATTCATAACTCGAGCTAGGAAAGTCTAAAACTAGTGAAACTAATTTTGTTAGCTTCCTTTCTCTGTGGTCTACAAGTTTGGTAGATAAAGTTTTGCTGTTTGAGAACTTTTTATAGGGTTTTCCTTTTAAGTGGTAAAAGTGCTCCTGAAACTAGATAAATCGATATCTGTTATTTTATTGCTCCATTTGAGGTGAAATTTTTATGGTAGACTACTTATATCATGTAGATGCTATGATAAAATTTCGGATTTAGTTATGCAAGTAGGACTGAGTTATTGATTTAACCTGCTATAGCTTAGTAAATGCAAATAAACGATTTATAGATAATACTCGTATGTAAAAATAGAAAATATGGCTCCACTGGTCTTGTATGATGTTGTTGTAGCCTAAGAAATTTTAATATGGTCATATGTTGTAGAAAATATTGATTTTTAGATTTATCTTGCTCTCACGTGTATTTTTATAATTAAAAATTGTTTTACCTATAGTAATTAATTTATGAGACCTGAGCTTGAAATATTTTAACAATAGTCATGTTTTGTCATTCCTTACCACTCATAAAAATCTAAGCTCCAAACTACATGTTTGCAACACACCTAAAAATAATGTATATATCTTTTATTATATGAGAAATATGGAAAGTTTAATATGAGATACATGTAGATGAGTCTTGTGATGATGTTTTGCTTACAATATCTTTGATAAAGTATGAATAAGTTGTATTGCTGTTGTTAGAACCCTTTAATGATATATGTGTATGCCTTTGATTAGAGAAACAAATAAAAGATCAATGTCTTTATGTGCGCTGAAAATGGCTGGCAGAGCAGTTCCTGTTGTTGAGTTAACATCGAAATTAAAATTATGTTTTCTGTAAGAGTGGTGAATACAAGTTGTAGGTAACTCCCATATCTTGCTTGTCGTCAATTTTATGATTTTAGGCCTAATGGTTGAGGAGTTGTAGATTTTACAAGTTCAATGTCAGGTTTTGCAATCTCTCTGGGTAGATCTGAAAAATGGTATTATTTAACTGATATAAATTCGGAATCACCTGCTGAGTTAATACAAGAGTTGTAGTACTTTTTCTAAGCTTTCCAAAATGTCCTAGATCATATATTTTGGTGTCTAGAACTCTAGTTATGAGTGTTTGAATTTGATTGTCAGAATCTGTCCAAGTCTGGACAGATTTGCTTCTTTGTGTTGTTTGACCTTAATATCTGTTGAATTCCTTTTAGATGATTATAAGAAAGTTATAGACAATTTAATAAGCTTTCCAGAAAATCTAATTAGTCCTCTCCAGTCAGCAAGGTGCCATCTGTCCTAAATACATAACCATAGTAATAGGGCTTATATAATATTCATAACAACGCGTCCTAAAATTTTAAAAGCTTTTGGGTTATCAAGTTTTAGTTTAGAAAGTCATTTAGATGCTTAAATCCCTCAATTATGCTCTGATACCACCTGTGGCAGAACCGTCCAATTTAACTTAATCTCAAGTACACTCGTCAACCATTTGACACTACGTGTACTTAAGACCAAGTCAAATCCGGTAGTCTGTCGAGCACACCCAACGGGAGAACTCGAAAAATCCACATTTCTTCCAGAATCACAATTGAGGACCAAGCATCCAAACTCAAAAAAAACATTTCTTTTATTACAAGATTACATCATCAGAAATATTACAACAGTTTAATATGCAGCAAGAATTAACATTATTAGAGAAAACAGATAATATACATATGATCAAAGTTAATGCGGAAGTAAATAATGATACCATAATTCTAGGAGTTCATTATAAAGACAGGTTATAACCATTTGTAAATCTTTTCCTTTGTAAAAATCTTTTGCAGAATGTTATAAATAAATACTATGGTCGCAGCGATAAAAGGAAATCCTCTCTGAGCCCACCAGGAGGAATCCACACACAAGGGTTAGCTCCAAAATTCACCTGCTACCTGCAACAATGGAAATCAAACCCTGATACTCAATTGTACTCGCAAGTCTTACCCGAAGGGAAAATATAGATCCCGACTCACAAGGATTATGAATGCTATGTGGCTCTGGTTTTCCTTGTTGCAAAGAGCTTTTTTTTTTAATAAAAGGTTTGTAACATGTTATTTAGCCATATTAGTTGTTACTCCTATCTTCTATTAAGCACCTATTCTATTACCAAGCAAGAGGTAAGCAATACAGTATAGTTCTTCATCCTTAGTTCCAGTTGTTAAACTACGCTGTCGGCGTTGCCATACCGGTACCATTTAAACAACGGCGATTCGCGAATCAATGTAGCCCAGCTGGGTACCAACTGTGGCAGAACCGCCTAAGTAAATCCACTTCCAAGTACGCTTGCCTTCCATTAGGCACTAAGCACACTTGAGAGTGTCTAAACTCAGCAATTCCGTCGAGCACACCCCAAGGGAGAACTCGAAAACAATCCACATTTCTCGCCAGGATCCAATAATGAGTAGAGCTTACATAACACAACCCAACGAACATATTACAAGACTTAGGAATTTAATTATTACAAGCCATTGTTCGAGTACTGAAGGTAAATGGTGCGAAAAGTAGCGTCTAGCGAAGAGCTAAACGGAGGGTGAGGACTCGGTCTGTGCCCACCAGAAGAGTCCTCCAAACAACCGCTCAAACTGCACCTGCAACAAAGATCACAACAAAACCTTGAGTACTCGAATGTACTCGCAAGTCTTACCCGAATGGGAAAAATATAGATCCCGACTCACAAGGATTATGAAAGGCTATATGGCTCTGGTTTCTCTTTGTTTGCAAAAGAGCATGTTTTTTTTTTTAAAACGGTTGTAACATGTTATTTAGCCATATTAGTTGTTACTCCTATTTCTATGTAAGCACCTAATCTATTTCCAAGCAAAGGTAAACAATACAGTATAGTTCTCCATCCTTAGTTCCAGTTGTTAACTACGCTGTCGGGCGATTGCCATACCGGTACCGTTTAAACAACGGCGATTCGCGAATCAATGTAGCCCAGCTGGGTACCCCAAAACACACGCCCCGTTTGCACCAAGGCACAACCGAGACCAACTCGCTAACTCCTGCCAAGGGGTCCAGTATCCGCATCCAGGACCGGGACTCCAAGCCCCCACTCATCGGCCCGGCCATGAGTGGTGCAAGGACCTCCTCCTGTACCAAAACTAACGGTCGGATCACATAGAGCCGGAAACCGAGGCAAGAGTCAGCTAGCCTTCCCGCTCCCATAAGCAAGTATGTGTTCGGGATAAGAGGATCTGTGACATAGCTCACCCCCACAACAACGAACAGTCCCTAAGCGACACAGACAGGGAAACAGTGCAACCAAGCTAAGCCCGTGGCCGCGGGACATAACTCGTCACACCCACCAGACCACCAAACCACATCCCTGCCCGGTCTCAGTTTCTTTCCATCATCATCAGTTTAAAGTAGAGCACCTACTTTGTGAGCAACGACAGGTCGCCCACGCTACCGTTCATCCTAAGCATAGCGCTACTCGAACCTGTACTAGTAGGACTCATGGGATATGTATATATATGCAGGTGGGTTTCATATAACTCCTGAAAACATAAATGCACAACATACATATATTCATTTAGAGATATTCAAAAATATAGGTTATGCACCGGGGCTTGCCTTGGTCAGGAGCAACAGGAACAAAATCAGAAAGTGGTGGTGGTGGTGGTAGCTCCTCCGGCACCTCGAGCACCTCCTCGTACTCCTCTCCTCTATCACCTCTTCGAACTCCGGGTCGCCGACAACCACAAACTCTTCTTGCCCGTCACCTATATGCATGCGATGATGAGGCAATGCTTAGCATGGATTAACAACTAGCAAGCAAAGAACACCCTAGCTACTAACATTACTTACTAACTACAGCAAGGTACCACCAGATTATACTAACAGCAAGGTTACAACAACCCTAACCAAGGATTAAACTAACTAACTCTTATTCTACTTTATTTCTTCTATTTATTCTAAGCAAAAAGGCATCTTAGCATTTAAAAAAAAAGACTACCAGAAAGATACACAACTAATATGAACTAAACATACCAACAGGTAGATCATGATTTTAGAAACCTAACAAACTTTATTTCACTATTTTTGGACACTCCTATGATTTGATATGATTTATAGAAGACTTTACACTAAGGAACAAACGGTAAACTAAACCTAACAAGCAAACTCCTCCGACCGGGCCGAAACTACCACGGCCCAGCAGGGGCGCAAGGCACTGGCGGCCTGCCTGCCCGTCGAGCGGGGCCGCACGCGCGCGCTCAGGTCGGCCCAGCCGTCACAGGCCTGGCGCCCGCGTGGCCTGGCCAGCCGGCCCGAGCGAGGCCCAGCAACGGCCCAAGCGGAGGAGCCGCCGATCCCTCTCTCTCCTCTCGCGCGACTTTGCAAACTAACCCCCGAGAAAAAGGATAACTACGACAAGGTCCAAACACTATTACTACTACTCACTGACAAACGCAGATAACCCCCTGTCCTTTACCCTAATCATGCGCGCGGGTCCTTCTTCCACCTCCGCACGCACGAACAGGCGGCCGGCTTCGGGAAAGGATCGGACGCCGGCCAGGAGTGGCTCGCCGCCGGCGGAACGTGGCCAGGGGAGGTCGCGGCTTCCTTGCCGCCACCGCAGAAGCTCGAAGGCCCAACCGGAGACCCACGCCGCGGCTCTCCGAGATGACCGGCACTGCGGCGCCCTCTCGGCGGACACTGGTCGCGGCGCCGGCAAGGGAGGGAAAGGTGGCGCGGCCGAGCGGAGGCAAGGGCACAAAGCCGACCCTGAAACCACACACAGGAACAGTCTCGACAGGAGAACAGCGAGGACTTAGGTGGTGCGGTTCGACGGCGATGGCGAGAACTCAAGCGGGGATGGCATGGCTTCCAAGGGGCTCGGACTTGGCTCGGTTTAAGAGACAACGTGGGCACCAGAGACGTCCGACTTCGGCACACGTGGAGCAGCGACGAGCACAGCGTCACCTACCGAACGGACACGTATGGTGACCGCGGCCAAAACTGTCGGGCCGACATGACTTGGCCAAGGTTCGGACGCGGGCGTTCCGGCCAAACCGCAATAATGCGGCACTAGGATCCAAAAGCAACAAGAGACATGGGACTTCACACTGGAGATAGACGCAGACCGCACCCTGAACCGACCAACCCACGTGGAGCACAGCCTGCAGGAACTTCCCAGAGTCAAGCCAAAACGTGGTCAAAACATCGAGCAGCTGGCGTGCGCCCCCGACCACTTTTGAACGCAGATTCTGGCTTCATCCGCTCGGATTCAGCCCAGACGCCTGTGGACAAAGTTGGAGAGCTCCCAACCAGCTTCCACACTTCTTTAAGGCGAAAGACCATACGAGGCTCGGATCAACGAGAAACACAGTGCCAACGTAGCAGTGCCACTGAGCCTGCCGAGCGCAGACAAGCTGAGATATGGAGATCCAAACGAGTCCGGACAAGGCTCAACTTTTCACACATCCTGACCCGAAACATCTACTCCAACTTTTGTTTTGGAGCTACCCCAAACGCTGCACAGATCAGGAGAACGTCGGATGCCAACCTCGCGAACGCTCCCAGACCACAGACTTAGCAGATTTTTTTTCTAAGTCCCCGGGTTTTCAGCAGCAGATTCAAACTTGCTAACCCTTTTTGACTAGCTTCCAAACCGAACTAGCATTTGGTCACTAAACCAAACTTGTCGACCACGATCCCATCTACAACTTTTCTTAAAGGCCCAACCTCATAACAGCTAAGGAAAAAGCAGCTTGACTAGAGCCAAAGATGCATCCTGAAAAAGGTTGCAACGTTGGTTTTGGCCGCTTCTAGGTATCTTCTGCCCATTATCTCAAAAGGGCCCTTACTAACTTTTGTTCGGGATAACCAAAAGAAGGAGATGGACTAGATACAAAGGCTTGGGTGGTAACATACGGTCGTGACTTAGTTAAAAGACACTAAGGCAACGTCGGAACGACATTTTATGCGACCACCGGAAAAGGGATTAACTTGGTTTAAGAGATGATTTTGGATCCGATGAGAGACAAGGATTGAGCCTAGACTCCACCAAAATTTTTGCTTGACAAGGATCGTGTTCCTCACAAAGACTTGGACCAAACACGATAACTAACAAGACATTAATATAATAACAACATAAGTTTTATTTAACACAAACATATGCAAGCAAACTAACATGATGCTCATGACAAGTTTTTAGTAAGTTGTTTTACGCGGTAACACCATGGGTGTTACAGCCCCACCCCCTTAAAGAAAATCTCGTCCCGAGATTTCCGTGCCTAGTGTGGAAAAAGAAGACAGGAAACATTACTGAGCTTTTTACCTTGAAGAGACAGGAAGAAGATGAGGATAATGCTCCGCAATATAACTTTTCCTGTTCCCAAGTTGCTTCATCCTCTGAATGGTTTTGCCATTGAACCTTGTAAAACTTAACCACTCGGTTTCTGGTGACTCTTTCCTTTTCATCCAGAATCTTTATCGGATGCTCAAAGTAAGAAAGATCAGGCTGAAGTGGAAGATCAGTAACTTCTATAACTTCTTCAGGAACACGCAAACACTTTCTCAGTTGTGATACATGAAAAACATTATGGACTGCTGACAGAATCTCAGGAAGCTGAATCTGATATGCCACAAGGCCCCGTTTTGACAATACCTTGTAAGGTCCAACATAACGAGGAGCTAACTAACTTTCCACGAACACCAAAGCGATGTTCACCTCTCATAGGGGATACCTTAAGATATACATAATCTCCAACCTCAAAACTCAAAGGCCTTCTTCTCTTGTCCGCATACATTTTCTGACGATTCTGAGCTGCCTTCATATGACCCTGAATGATGGTGACTTGCTCTCTAGCTTCTTTTACCAAATCTGGACCAAAATATCCCCGGTCTCCAACCTCAACCCAGTTGAGTGGTGTTCTACACTTTTTGCCATACAAAGCCTCAAATGGTGCCATCTTGATACTCTCCTGGTAACTGTTATTGTAAGAAAACTCTGCGAACCTCAGGCACTTGTCCCATTTTTCTGGAAAAGATATGATACAAGCTCTCAACATGTCCTCCAGCACTTGGTTGACCCTTTCAGTTTGTCCATCTGTTTGCGGGTGATATGCTGTGCTTCTCAACAACTTAGTTCCCAGGCATTCATGGAGTTGTTCCCAGAAACGGGAAACAAACACAGACCCTCTGTCTGACACAATGGTGAGAGGCACTCCATGCAAGGTGACAATCCTGTCGAAGTACAATTCAGCATACTGCTTGGCCCCATATTTAGAATGCACTGGCAAGAAATGAGCTGACTTGGTGAGTCGATCCACAATCACCCAAATGGAGTCATATCCTGAAAAGGTACGGGGCAAGCCCACAACAAAATCCATAGAGATATCTTCCCATTTCCAGGCAGGAATAGGCAAAGGTTGAAGAAAACCAGGTGTCCTCAAATGATCTGCCTTTACTCTTCTGCATGTATCACACTCAGATATATACTTGACAATATCTTGCTTCATTTTTGGCCACCAGTACAAAGTACGTATGTCATGATACATCTTGTTACTTCCAGGATGGATAAAACTTTGAGTTGTGCGCTTCTTCCAAAATTTTCCTCCTCAACTCTCCTTCGTTGGGAACTACAAGCCTATTCTTGAATTTCACCACTCCTTGGTCATCCACACTGAAATGAGTTCCTCGTGGTTCCATGATCAACTTCTTGATATGAGGGATTTCTGCTTTATCTTGCTTTTGCTCCATAACTATCTGTTCAAACAAATCCGATACAAGAGCAATATGTGCTAAGATCTCTGAATGATCCAGCGATAAAGATTCCTCTTGTGTTGGATGTGACATCCGACTCAAAGCATCAGCTACCACATTAGCTTTTCCAGGATGATAATGGACTTCCAGATTATAATCCTTAATCAGCTCGAGCCATCTTCGCTGCCTCAGGTTCAGCTCAGGTTGAGTGAAGATATACTTGAGACTCTTGTGATCTGTGTAAATGTGCACCTTATTTCCAAGCAAATAATGCCTCCATATTTTCAATGAGTGCACAACCGCAGCTAACTCAAGATCATGGGTGGGTAGTTCAACTCATGCTTCTTTAACTGCCTGGAAGCATAAGCTATTACCCGTCCTTCTTGCATCAGCACCGCACCCAGTCCAATCCTGGATGCATCACAAAACACATCAAAAGGCTTTTCAATATCTGGCTGAGCTAGAACAGGAGTAGTGGTGAGGCATTTCTTGAGAATCTGAAAGGACTCTTCGCACTCTGGGCTCCACTTGAACTTGACCTCTTTCTGCAGCAGCTTGGTCATTGGTCTAGCTATCTTGGAGAAATCTGGAATGAACCGACGATAATACCCAGCCAAACCAAGAAACTGTCGAACCTGATGCACTGACGCTGGAGATTGCCACTTCAACACATCTTGTACCTTGCTTGGATCCACCGAAACTCCTTCAGGGGTTAAGACATGCCCCAAGAACTGCACTTTTTCTAACCAAAACTCACATTTGCTAAACTTGGCATATAACTTATGTTCGCGTAGTCGATTCAAGACTACCCGAAGATGTTGAGCATGCTCCTCTCTATCCTTGGAGTAGATCAAGATATCATCAATGAAAACCACCACGAACTTATCCAACTCTGGCATGAAGACTGAGTTCATGAGGTACATGAAGAAAGCAGGAGCATTGGTGAGGCCAAAAGACATGACTAAATACTCATATAACCCGTATCTGGTGGAGAAAGCCGTTTTGGGAATATCTTCAGGCCTGATCTTGATCTGATGATAACCGGATCGAAGGTCGATCTTGGAAAATACCTTTGCACCGGCTAACTGGTCAAAGAGTGAGTCAATCCGGGGCAATGGGTATTTATTCTTAATGGTACCACCGCGTTGAGGGGACGGTAATCCACACACATCCTGAGTGTATCATCTTTCTTCTTAACAAAGATAGCTGGACAACCCCAAGGTGAGTGACTAGGACGGATGAAACCTTTCTCTAGCAATTCTCCCAACTGTTTCTTCATCTCAGCAAGCTCTGGAGGAGCCATGCGATAGGGACGCCGAGAAATTGGCGCGGTCCCTGGTTCCAACTCAATGGTGAACTCTACATCTCTCCCAGGAGGAAGTCCGGGTAAATCCTCAGGAAACACATCTGGAAACTCACAAACAACTGGGATGGAAGCAAGATCGGGGGAAGCTTCTGTACTAGCAACAACTGGCAAAGCAAGAGTGGAGGTCAAGAGAAGAGTCATCCTATCCTTTGATAAGTTTGGAAGCCTCAACTCTATGGCTCGGTGCTCTAAGTTCAGACTGACCCCAAAGTTTTTCATCCAATTCATTCCCAAGATAACATCTATGCCGTGTCCAGGCAATATTAAGAACTGGGAGCGATATATATGAGTGGCTAACCTCAGATCCACTGTAACTGTCCGAGTATTAACACAGATTTGAGCTCCCGCAGTTCTTATTCTATAGGCAATAGGTATAGCCATAACAGATATATCGTGCCTTTGTGCAAAACCCATGCTCATGAAAGAATGTGATGCACCAGAATCAAACAACACATAGGCTGGATGGGAATTTATGGTGAACATACCAGCCATCACAGGTTCTCCCTGTGGAATCTCCTCAGCTGCGGTGTAGTTAGTCACTTGACCAGATTGCTAACTGGAATCCTCTTCTTGAGAATCGTTCTCTTGACCAGGGTGAGTTGGCTGAAGGCTGAGAGTACTGACGCCCTGGTTCTGTGGGCATTCTCGAGCATAGTGACCTCCTTGCCACACTTGAAACAAGCACCCGGCCTGTTCCCTTGAGCTTGAAACTGTGGTGCCTGCTGTCCAGGAGGGGCTGCTGCACCTGCTGAGAAGGTGCGCGAAACTGGGTTGGTGCTGGAAAGCTTCTGTAGCTCTGAACTGGGCGAGACGGTTGCCCACCCTGTTGGTGAAAGGGCACCCGCCTAACCACCTGCACCTTCTGAGCTTGCTGATGCCCAAATCCTCCAGAAAAGCCGCTTCCTCTTCTCTTCCGCCTGTGCCTCCTTGTGCAGGCCCTCCATGGTAATGGCAGCATCCATTAACTCCCCAAAGGTAGTATACCTGCCGTTGTAAAGCTTCTCCTGGAGCACAGCAGTAAGCCCCTGGTAAAACCTGTCTCTCTTCTTGGCGTCTGTGTCAACATATGACTCAGCATATTGGGCTAACAGGTTGAACCTATTGACATAGTCCAACACAGATAGCCCACCCTGCCGCAGCTCCAGAAACTCCTTAAGCTTCCTGCTCAGAAGACCAGCAGGAATATGGAACTGACGAAAAGCTGTTGTAAACTCTCGCCAGGTGATGGCATGGCCCACAGGCTGAGCTGCACTGAACGTCTCCCACCAAGCTGTTGCTGCACCCCGCAGCTGCTGTGCCGCGAAGTACACCTTCTGCCCATCAGTGATAGGAATGAGCGGAACTTTTGCTCCATATTGCGAAGCCAATGGTCAGCATCCAAAGGCTCCTGAGTGGGGACAAAAGTAGGAGGCTGTGTCCCCAGGAAGTCCTGGAAAGTGCATTCCCTCCCAGGAGCACGACCCCCATTCCCGTTGCCACCATTTCCTCCCCTTGCCCCCTGAGCAAAACCTTCCATCAAACGAGCCATGAGGCCCAAGCTTGAGCTGCTTCCCGACGGGATGCCGCAAACTCCGCCCATACCTCCGCCGGGACCCCGGGAGGAGGTGGTGGCGGGGGTGGCGGGTGAGGTAGATGTTGTGCAGGCTCCAACGCAGGAACCCCATTGCTCTCCGAAAGACCCTCGTGCTCACGGTTGCTCCCATGAGCGCTCCCCTGACGGTCTTCCCCTGCGCCTGCCCCAGCGCTAGCCTGACCACGTCCGGACCTCAGATTCATCTGGAACAGATAGGGCCATAATTAAAGAACAGCCAACACCATCTTATCATAGAGCTCGAGAAGAGATATGGAACAAGAGAAAACATTATTTGTGGAGGGGTGTTTATTATGGTTCCCTGTGAATGATGCATGCTTCGACCTATTTATCCTCCCAAGCCAAAATATAGCGGCTATCGCAAAAGTTCGGCACATCGCACACTCTCTACGTACTACGCAAGTTAGTGTACCTGCAGAAAAAGATTAGTTCAAAACAGTGCCGCTATCCTAGTTAGACCATATTTATAATAGGGCTAATATTTAATACACGACCTATGCTTCCTATGCTTGTTGGTCAAGTTTTAGCAGTTTTTCGGAAGTGTTCTAAAGCTCAGATACTCATTATTGGCTCTGATACCAACTGTGGCAGAACCGCCTAAGTAAATCCACTTCCAAGTACGCTTGCCTTCCATTAGGCACTAAGCACACTTGAGAGTGTCAACTCAGCAATTCCGTCGAGCACACCCCAAGGGAGAACTCGAAAACAATCCACATTTCTCGCCAGGATCCAATAATGAGTAGAGCTTACATAACACAACCCAACGAACATATTACAAGACTTAGGAATTTAATTATTACAAGCCATTGTTCGAGTACTGAAGGTAAATGGTGCGAAAAGTAGCGTCTAGCGAAGAGCTAAACGGAGGGTGAGGACTCGGTCTGTGCCCACCAGAAGAGTCCTCCAAACAACCGCTCAAACTGCACCTGCAACAAAGATCACAACAAAACCTTGAGTACTCGAATGTACTCGCAAGTCTTACCCGAATGGGAAAAATATAGATCCCGACTCACAAGGATTATGAAAGGCTATATGGCTCTGGTTTCTCTTTGTTTGCAAAAGAGCATGTTTTTTTTTTATAAAACGGTTGTAACATGTTATTTAGCCATATTAGTTGTTACTCCTATTTCTATGTAAGCACCTAATCTATTTCCAAGCAAAGGTAAACAATACAGTATAGTTCTCCATCCTTAGTTCCAGTTGTTAACTACGCTGTCGGGCGATTGCCATACCGGGTACCGTTTAAACAACGGCGATTCGCGAATCAATGTAGCCCAGCTGGGTACCCCAAAACACACGCCCCGTTTGCACCAAGGCACAACCGAGACCAACTCGCTAACTCCTGCCAAGGGGTCCAGTATCCGCATCCAGGACCGGGACTCCAAGCCCCCACTCATCGGCCCGGCCATGAGTGGTGCAAGGACCTCCTCGTACCAAAACTAACGGTCGGATCACATAGAGCCGGAAACCGAGGCAAGAGTCAGCTAGCCTTCCCGCTCCCATAAGCAAGTATGTGTTCGGGATAAGAGGATCTGTGACATAGCTCACCCCCACAACAACGAACAGTCCCTAAGCGACACAGACAGGGAAACAGTGCAACCAAAGCTAAGCCCGTGGCCGCGGGACATAACTCGTCACACCCACCAGAACCAAACCACATCCCTGCCCGGTCTCAGTTTCTTTCCATCATCATCAGTTTAAAGTAGAGCACCTACTTTGTGAGCAACGACAGGTCGCCCACGCTACCGTTCATCCTAAGCATAGCGCTACTCGAACCTGTACTAGTAGGACTCATGGGATATGTATATATATGCAGGTGGGTTTCATATAACTCCTGAAAACATAAATGCACAACATACATATATTCATTTAGAGATATTCAAAAATATAGGTTATGCACCGGGGCTTGCCTTGGTCAGGAGCAACAGGAACAAAATCAGAAAGTGGTGGTGGTGGTGGTAGCTCCTCCGGCACCTCGAGCACCTCCTCGTACTCCTCTATCACCTCTTCGAACTCCGGGTCGCCGACAACCACAAACTCTTCTTGCCCGTCACCTATATGCATGCGATGATGAGGCAATGCTTAGCATGGATTAACAACTTAGCAAGCAAAGAACACCCTAGCTACTAACATTACTTACTAACTACAGCAAGGTACCACCAGATTATACTAACAGCAAGGTTACAACAACCCTAACCAAGGATTAAACTAACTAACTCTTATTCTACTTTATTTCTTCTATTTATTCTAAGCAAAAAGGCATCTTAGCATTTAAAAAAAAAGACTACCAGAAAGATACACAACTAATATGAACTAAACATACCAACAGGTAGATCATGATTTTAGAAACCTAACAAACTTTATTTCACTATTTTGGACACTCCTATGATTTGATATGATTTATAGAAGACTTTACACTAAGGAACAAACGGTAAACTAAACCTAACAAGCAAACTCCGACCGGGCCGAAACTACCACGGCCCAGCAGGGGCGCAAGGCACTGGCGGCCTGCCTGCCCGTCGAGCGGGCCGCACGCGCGCGCTCAGGTCGGCCCAGCCGTCACAGGCCTGGCGCCCGCGTGGCCTGGCCAGCCGGCCCGAGCGAGGCCCAGCAACGGCCCAAGCGGAGGGGAGCCGGCCGATCCCTCTCTCTCCCGCGCGACTTTGCAAACTAACCCCCGAGAAAAAGGATAACTACGACAAGGTCCAAACACTATTACTACTACTCACTGACAAACGCAGATAACCCCCTGTCCTTTACCCTAATCATGCGCGCGGGTCCTTCTCCCACCTCCGCACGCACGAACAGGCGGCCGGCTTCGGGAAAGGATCGGACGCCGGCCAGGAGTGGCTCGCCGCCGGCGGAACGTGGCCAGGGGAGGTCGCGGCTTCCTTGCCGCCACCGCAGAAGCTCGAAGGCCCAACCGGAGACCCACGCCGCGGCTCTCCGAGATGACCGGCACTGCGGCGCCCTCTCGGCGGACACTGGTCGCGGCGCCGGCAAGGGAGGAAGAAGGGTGGCGCGGCCGAGCGGAGGCAAGGGCACAAAGCCGACCCTGAAACCACACACAGGAACAGTCTCGACAGGGAGAACAGCGAGGACTTAGGTGGTGCGGTTCGACGGCGATGGCGAGAACTCAAGCGGGGATGGCATGGCTTCCAAGGGGCTCGGACTTGGCTCGGTTTAAGAGACAACGTGGGCACCAGAGACGTCCGACTTCGGCACACGTGGAGCAGCGACGAGCACAGCGTCACCTACCGAATGGACACGTATGGTGACCGCGGCCAAAACTGTCGGGCCGACATGACTTGGCCAAGGTTCGGACGCGGGCGTTCCGGCCAAACCGCAATAATGCGGCACTAGGATCCAAAAGCAACAAGAGACATGGGACTTCACACTGGAGATAGACGCAGACCGCACCCTGAACCGACCAACCCACGTGGAGCACAGCCTGCAGGAACTTCCCAGAGTCAAGCCAAAACGTGGTCAAAACATCGAGCAGCTGGCGTGCGCCCCCGACCACTTTTGAACGCAGATTCTGGCTTCATCCGCTCGGATTCAGCCCAGACGCCTGTGGACAAAGTTGGAGAGCTCCCAACCAGCTTCCACACTTCTTTAAGGCGAAAGACCATACGAGGCTCGGATCAACGAGAAACACAGTGCCAACGTAGCAGTGCCACTGAGCCTGCCGAGCGCAGACAAGCTGAGATATGGAGATCCAAACGAGTCCGGACAAGGCTCAACTTTTCACACATCCTGACCCGAAACATCTACTCCAACTTTTGTTTTTGGAGCTACCCCAAACGCTGCACAGATCAGGAGAACGTCGGATGCCAACCTCGCGAACGCTCCCAGACCACAGACTTAGCAGATTTTTTTTCTAAGTCCCCGGGGTTTTCAGCAGCAGATTCAAACTTGCTAACCCTTTTTGACTAGCTTCCAAACCGAACTAGCATTTGGTCACTAAACCAAACTTGTCGACCACGATCCCATCTACAACTTTTCTTAAAGGCCCAACCTCATAACAGCTAAGGAAAAAGCAGCTTGACTAGAGCCAAAGATGCATCCTGAAAAAGGTTGCAACGTTGGTTTTGGCCGCTTCTAGGTATCTTCTGCCCATTATCTCAAAAGGGGCCCTTACTAACTTTTGTTCGGGATAACCAAAAGAAGGAGATGGACTAGATACAAAGGCTTGGGTGGTAACATACGGTCGTGACTTAGTTAAAAGACACTAAGGCAACGTCGGAACGACATTTTATGCGACCACCGGAAAAGGGATTAACTTGGTTTAAGAGATGATTTTGGATCCGATGAGAGACAAGGATTGAGCCTAGACTCCACCAAAAGTTTTTGCTTGACAAGGATCGTGTTCCTCACAAAGACTTGGACCAAACACGATAACTAACAAGACATTAATATAACAACATAAGTTTTATTTAACACAAACATATGCAAGCAAACTAACATGATGCTCATGACAAGTTTTTAGTAAGTTGTTTTACGCGGTAACACCATGGGTGTTACAGATAAATAGGTCGAAGCATGCATCATTCACAGGGAACCATAATAAACACCCCTCCACAAATAATGTTTTCTCTTGTTCCATATCTCTTCTCGAGCTCTATGATAAGATGGTGTTGGCTGTTCTTTAATTATGGCCCTATCTGTTCCAGATGAATCTGAGGTCCGGACGTGGTCAGGCTAGCGCTGGGGCAGGCGCAGGGGAAGACCGTCAGGGGAGCGCTCATGGGAGCAACCGTGAGCACGAGGGTCTTTCGGAGAGCAATGGGGTTCCTGCGTTGGAGCCTGCACAACATCTACCTCACCCGCCACCCCCGCCACCACCTCCTCCCGGGGTCCCGGCGGAGGTATGGGCGGAGTTTGCGGCATCCCGTCGGGAAGCAGCTCAAGCTTTGGGCCTCATGGCTCGTTTGATGGAAGGTTTTGCTCAGGGGGCAAGGGGAGGAAATGGTGGCAACGGGAATGGGGGTCGTGCTCCTGGGAGGGAATGCACTTTCCAGGACTTCCTGGGGACACAGCCTCCTACTTTTGTCCCCACTCAGGAGCCTTTGGATGCTGACCATTGGCTTCGCAATATGGAGCAAAAGTTCCCGCTCATTCCTATCACTGATGGGCAGAAGGTGTACTTCGCGGCACAGCAGCTGCGGGGTGCAGCAACAGCTTGGTGGGAGACGTTCAGTGCAGCTCAGCCTGTGGGCCATGCCATCACCTGGCGAGAGTTTACAACAGCTTTTCGTCAGTTCCATATTCCTGCTGGTCTTCTGAGCAGGAAGCTTAAGGAGTTTCTGGAGCTGCGGCAGGGTGGGCTATCTGTGTTGGACTATGTCAATAGGTTCAACCTGTTAGCCCAATATGCTGAGTCATATGTTGACACAGACGCCAAGAAGAGAGACAGGTTTTACCAGGGGCTTACTGCTGTGCTCCAGGAGAAGCTTTACAACGGCAGGTATACTACCTTTGGGGAGTTAATGGATGCTGCCATTACCATGGAGGGCCTGCACAAGGAGGCACAGGCGGAAGAGAAGAGGAAGCGGGCTTTTTCCGGAGGATTTGGGCATCAGCAAGCTCAGAAGGTGCAGGTGGTTAGGCGGGTGCCCTTTCACCAACAGGGTGGGCAACCGTCTCGCCCAGTTCAGAGCTACAGAAGCTTTCCAGCACCAACCCAGTTTCGCGCACCTTCTCAGCAGGTGCAGCAGCCACCTCCTGGACAGCAGGCACCACAGTTTCAAGCTCAAGGGAACAGGCCGGGTGCTTGTTTCAAGTGTGGCAAGGAGGGTCACTATGCTCGAGAATGCCCACAGAACCAGGGCGGTCAGTACTCTCAGCCTTCAGCCAACTCACGCCTGGTCAAGAGAACGATGCTCAAGAAGAGGATTCCAGTTAGCAGATCTGGTCAAGTGAACTACACCGCAGCTGAGGAGATTCCACAGGGAGAACCTGTGATGGCTGGTATGTTCACCATAAATTCCCATCCAGCCTATGTGTTGTTTGATTCTGGTGCATCACATTCTTTCATGAGCATGGGTTTTGCACAAAGGCACGATATATCTGTTATGGCTATACCTATTGCCTATAGAATAAGAACTGCGGGAGCTCAAATCTGTGTTAATACTCGGACAGTTACAGTGGATCTGAGGTTAGCCACTCATATATATCGCTCCCAGTTCTTAATATTGCCTGGACACGGCATAGATGTTATCTTGGGAATGAATTGGATGAAAAACTTTGGGGTCAGTCTGAACTTAGAGCACCGAGCCATAGAGTTGAGGCTTCCAAACTTATCAAAGGATAGGATGACTCTTCTCTTGACCTCCACTCTTGCTTTGCCAGTTGTTGCTAGTACAGAAGCTTCCCCCGATCTTGCTTCCATCCCAGTTGTTTGTGAGTTTCCAGATGTGTTTCCTGAGGATTTACCCGGACTTCCTCCTGGGAGAGATGTAGAGTTCACCATTGAGTTGGAACCAGGGACCGCGCCAATTTCTCGGCGTCCCTATCGCATGGCTCCTCCAGAGCTTGCTGAGATGAAGAAACAGTTGGGAGAATTGCTAGAGAAAGGTTTCATCCGTCCTAGTCACTCACCTTGGGGTTGTCCAGCTATCTTTGTTAAGAAGAAAGATGATACACTCAGGATGTGTGTGGATTACCGTCCCCTCAACGCGGTAACCATTAAGAATAAATACCCATTGCCCCGGATTGACTCACTCTTTGACCAGTTAGCCGGTGCAAAGGTATTTTCCAAGATCGACCTTCGATCCGGTTATCATCAGATCAAGATCAGGCCTGAAGATATTCCCAAAACGGCTTTCTCCACCAGATACGGGTTATATGAGTATTTAGTCATGTCTTTTGGCCTCACCAATGCTCCTGCTTTCTTCATGTACCTCATGAACTCAGTCTTCATGCCAGAGTTGGATAAGTTCGTGGTGGTTTTCATTGATGATATCTTGATCTACTCCAAGGATAGAGAGGAGCATGCTCAACATCTTCGGGTAGTCTTGAATCGACTACGCGAACATAAGTTATATGCCAAGTTTAGCAAATGTGAGTTTTGGTTAGAAAAAGTGCAGTTCTTGGGGCATGTCTTAACCCCTGAAGGAGTTTCGGTGGATCCAAGCAAGGTACAAGATGTGTTGAAGTGGCAATCTCCAGCGTCAGTGCATTAGGTTCGACAGTTTCTTGGTTTGGCTGGGTATTATCGTCGGTTCATTCCAGATTTCTCCAAGATAGCTAGACCAATGACCAAGCTGCTGCAGAAAGAGGTCAAGTTCAAGTGGAGCCCAGAGTGCGAAGAGTCCTTTCAGATTCTCAAGAAATGCCTCACCACTACTCCTGTTCTAGCTCAGCCAGATATTGAAAAGCCTTTTGATGTGTTTTGTGATGCATCCAGGATTGGACTGGGTGCGGTGCTGATGCAAGAAGGACGGGTAATAGCTTATGCTTCCAGGCAGTTAAAGAAGCATGAGTTGAACTACCCCACCCATGATCTTGAGTTAGCTGCGGTTGTGCACTCATTGAAAATATGGAGGCATTATTTGCTTGGAAATAAGGTGCACATTTACACAGATCACAAGAGTCTCAAGTATATCTTCACTCAACCTGAGCTGAACCTGAGGCAGCGAAGATGGCTCGAGCTGATTAAGGATTATAATCTGGAAGTCCATTATCATCCTGGAAAAGCTAATGTGGTAGCTGATGCTTTGAGTCGGATGTCACATCCAACACAAGAGGAATCTTTATCGCTGGATCATTCAGAGATCTTAGCACATATTGCTCTTGTATCGGATTTGTTTGAACAGATAGTTATGGAGCAAAAGCAAGATAAAGCAGAAATCCCTCATATCAAGAAGTTGATCATGGAACCACGAGGAACTCATTTCAGTGTGGATGACCAAGGAGTGGTGAAATTCAAGAATAGGCTTGTAGTTCCCAACGAAGGAGAGTTGAGGAGGAAAATTTTGGAAGAAGCGCACAACTCAAAGTTTTCTATCCATCCTGGAAGTAACAAGATGTATCATGACATACGTACTTTGTACTGGTGGCCAAAAATGAAGCAAGATATTGTCAAGTATATATCTGAGTGTGATACATGCAGAAGAGTAAAGGCAGATCATTTGAGGACACCTGGTTTTCTTCAACCTTTGCCTATTCCTGCCTGGAAATGGGAAGATATCTCTATGGATTTTGTTGTGGGCTTGCCCCGTACCTTTTCAGGATATGACTCCATTTGGGTGATTGTGGATCGACTCACCAAGTCAGCTCATTTCTTGCCAGTGCATTCTAAATATGGGGCCAAGCAGTATGCTGAATTGTACTTCGACAGGATTGTCACCTTGCATGGAGTGCCTCTCACCATTGTGTCAGACAGAGGGTCTGTGTTTGTTTCCCGTTTCTGGGAACAACTCCATGAATGCCTGGGAACTAAGTTGTTGAGAAGCACAGCATATCACCCGCAAACAGATGGACAAACTGAAAGGGTCAACCAAGTGCTGGAGGACATGTTGAGAGCTTGTATCATATCTTTTCCAGAAAAATGGGACAAGTGCCTGAGGTTCGCAGAGTTTTCTTACAATAACAGTTACCAGGAGAGTATCAAGATGGCACCATTTGAGGCTTTGTATGGCAAAAAGTGTAGAACACCACTCAACTGGGTTGAGGTTGGAGACCGGGGATATTTTGGTCCAGATTTGGTAAAAGAAGCTAGAGAGCAAGTCACCATCATTCAGGGTCATATGAAGGCAGCTCAGAATCGTCAGAAAATGTATGCGGACAAGAGAAGAAGGCCTTTGAGTTTTGAGGTTGGAGATTATGTATATCTTAAGGTATCCCCTATGAGAGGTGAACATCGCTTTGGTGTTCGTGGAAAGTTAGCTCCTCGTTATGTTGGACCTTACAAGGTATTGTCAAAACGGGGCCTTGTGGCATATCAGATTCAGCTTCCTGAGATTCTGTCAGCAGTCCATAATGTTTTTCATGTATCACAACTGAGAAAGTGTTTGCGTGTTCCTGAAGAAGTTATAGAAGTTACTGATCTTCCACTTCAGCCTGATCTTTCTTACTTTGAGCATCCGATAAAGATTCTGGATGAAAAGGAAAGAGTCACCAGAAACCGAGTGGTTAAGTTTTACAAGGTTCAATGGCAAAACCATTCAGAGGATGAAGCAACTTGGGAACAGGAAAGTTATATTGCGGAGCATTATCCTCATCTTCTTCCTGTCTCTTCAAGGTAAAAAGCTCAGTAATGTTTCCTGTCTTCTTTTTCCACACTAGGCACGGAAATCTCGGGACGAGATTTTCTTTAAGGGGGTGGACTGTGGCAGAACCGCCTAAGTAAATCCACTTCCAAGTACGCTTGCCTTCCATTAGGCACTAAGCACACTTGAGAGTGTCTAAACTCAGCAATTCCGTCGAGCACACCCCAAGGGAGAACTCGAAAACAATCCACATTTCTCGCCAGGATCCAATAATGAGTAGAGCTTACATAACACAACCCAACGAACATATTACAAGACTTAGGAATTTAATTATTACAAGCCATTGTTCGAGTACTGAAGGTAAATGGTGCGAAAAGTAGCGTCTAGCGAAGAGCTAAACGGAGGGTGAGGACTCGGTCTGTGCCCACCAGAAGAGTCCTCCAAACAACCGCTCAAACTGCACCTGCAACAAAGATCACAACAAAACCTTGAGTACTCGAATGTACTCGCAAGTCTTACCCGAATGGGAAAAATATAGATCCCGACTCACAAGGATTATGAAAGGCTATATGGCTCTGGTTTCTCTTTGTTTGCAAAAGAGCATGTTTTTTTTTATAAAACGGTTGTAACATGTTATTTAGCCATATTAGTTGTTACTCCTATTTCTATGTAAGCACCTAATCTATTTCCAAGCAAAGGTAAACAATACAGTATAGTTCTCCATCCTTAGTTCCAGTTGTTAACTACGCTGTCGGGCGATTGCCATACCGGTACCGTTTAAACAACGGCGATTCGCGAATCAATGTAGCCCAGCTGGGTACCCCAAAACACACGCCCCGTTTGCACCAAGGCACAACCGAGACCAACTCGCTAACTCCTGCCAAGGGGTCCAGTATCCGCATCCAGGACCGGGACTCCAAGCCCCCACTCATCGGCCCGGCCATGAGTGGTGCAAGGACCTCCTCGTACCAAAACTAACGGTCGGATCACATAGAGCCGGAAACCGAGGCAAGAGTCAGCTAGCCTTCCCGCTCCCATAAGCAAGTATGTGTTCGGGATAAGAGGATCTGTGACATAGCTCACCCCCACAACAACGAACAGTCCCTAAGCGACACAGACAGGGAAACAGTGCAACCAAAGCTAAGCCCGTGGCCGCGGGACATAACTCGTCACACCCACCAGAACCAAACCACATCCCTGCCCGGTCTCAGTTTCTTTCCATCATCATCAGTTTAAAGTAGAGCACCTACTTTGTGAGCAACGACAGGTCGCCCACGCTACCGTTCATCCTAAGCATAGCGCTACTCGAACCTGTACTAGTAGGACTCATGGGATATGTATATATATGCAGGTGGGTTTCATATAACTCCTGAAAACATAAATGCACAACATACATATATTCATTTAGAGATATTCAAAAATATAGGTTATGCACCGGGGCTTGCCTTGGTCAGGAGCAACAGGAACAAAATCAGAAAGTGGTGGTGGTGGTGGTAGCTCCTCCGGCACCTCGAGCACCTCCTCGTACTCCTCTATCACCTCTTCGAACTCCGGGTCGCCGACAACCACAAACTCTTCTTGCCCGTCACCTATATGCATGCGATGATGAGGCAATGCTTAGCATGGATTAACAACTTAGCAAGCAAAGAACACCCTAGCTACTAACATTACTTACTAACTACAGCAAGGTACCACCAGATTATACTAACAGCAAGGTTACAACAACCCTAACCAAGGATTAAACTAACTAACTCTTATTCTACTTTATTTCTTCTATTTATTCTAAGCAAAAAGGCATCTTAGCATTTAAAAAAAAGACTACCAGAAAGATACACAACTAATATGAACTAAACATACCAACAGGTAGATCATGATTTTAGAAACCTAACAAACTTTATTTCACTATTTTTGGACACTCCTATGATTTGATATGATTTATAGAAGACTTTACACTAAGGAACAAACGGTAAACTAAACCTAACAAGCAAACTCCGACCGGGCCGAAACTACCACGGCCCAGCAGGGGCGCAAGGCACTGGCGGCCTGCCTGCCCGTCGAGCGGGCCGCACGCGCGCGCTCAGGTCGGCCCAGCCGTCACAGGCCTGGCGCCCGCGTGGCCTGGCCAGCCGGCCCGAGCGAGGCCCAGCAACGGCCCAAGCGGAGGGGAGCCGGCCGATCCCTCTCTCTCCCGCGCGACTTTGCAAACTAACCCCCGAGAAAAAGGATAACTACGACAAGGTCCAAACACTATTACTACTACTCACTGACAAACGCAGATAACCCCCTGTCCTTTACCCTAATCATGCGCGCGGGTCCTTCTTCCACCTCCGCACGCACGAACAGGCGGCCGGCTTCGGGAAAGGATCGGACGCCGGCCAGGAGTGGCTCGCCGCCGGCGGAACGTGGCCAGGGGAGGTCGCGGCTTCCTTGCTGCCACCGCAGAAGCTCGAAGGCCCAACCGGAGACCCACGCCGCGGCTCTCCGAGATGACCGGCACTGCGGCGCCCTCTCGGCGGACACTGGTCGCGGCGCCGGCAAGGGAGGAAGAAGGGTGGCGCGGCCGAGCGGAGGCAAGGGCACAAAGCCGACCCTGAAACCACACACAGGAACAGTCTCGACAGGGAGAACAGCGAGGACTTAGGTGGTGCGGTTCGACGGCGATGGCGAGAACTCAAGCGGGGATGGCATGGCTTCCAAGGGGCTCGGACTTGGCTCGGTTTAAGAGACAACGTGGGCACCAGAGACGTCCGACTTCGGCACACGTGGAGCAGCGACGAGCACAGCGTCACCTACCGAACGGACACGTATGGTGACCGCGGCCAAAACTGTCGGGCCGACATGACTTGGCCAAGGTTCGGACGCGGGCGTTCCGGCCAAACCGCAATAATGCGGCACTAGGATCCAAAAGCAACAAGAGACATGGGACTTCACACTGGAGATAGACGCAGACCGCACCCTGAACCGACCAACCCACGTGGAGCACAGCCTGCAGGAACTTCCCAGAGTCAAGCCAAAACGTGGTCAAAACATCGAGCAGCTGGCGTGCGCCCCCGACCACTTTTGAACGCAGATTCTGGCTTCATCCGCTCGGATTCAGCCCAGACGCCTGTGGACAAAGTTGGAGAGCTCCCAACCAGCTTCCACACTTCTTTAAGGCGAAAGACCATACGAGGCTCGGATCAACGAGAAACACAGTGCCAACGTAGCAGTGCCACTGAGCCTGCCGAGCGCAGACAAGCTGAGATATGGAGATCCAAACGAGTCCGGACAAGGCTCAACTTTTCACACATCCTGACCCGAAACATCTACTCCAACTTTTGTTTTTGGAGCTACCCCAAACGCTGCACAGATCAGGAGAACGTCGGATGCCAACCTCGCGAACGCTCCCAGACCACAGACTTAGCAGATTTTTTTTTCTAAGTCCCCGGGGTTTTCAGCAGCAGATTCAAACTTGCTAACCCTTTTTGACTAGCTTCCAAACCGAACTAGCATTTGGTCACTAAACCAAACTTGTCGACCACGATCCCATCTACAACTTTTCTTAAAGGCCCAACCTCATAACAGCTAAGGAAAAAGCAGCTTGACTAGAGCCAAAGATGCATCCTGAAAAAGGTTGCAACGTTGGTTTTGGCCGCTTCTAGGTATCTTCTGCCCATTATCTCAAAAGGGGCCCTTACTAACTTTTGTTCGGGATAACCAAAAGAAGGAGATGGACTAGATACAAAGGCTTGGGTGGTAACATACGGTCGTGACTTAGTTAAAAGACACTAAGGCAACGTCGGAACGACATTTTATGCGACCACCGGAAAAGGGATTAACTTGGTTTAAGAGATGATTTTGGATCCGATGAGAGACAAGGATTGAGCCTAGACTCCACCAAAAGTTTTTGCTTGACAAGGATCGTGTTCCTCACAAAGACTTGGACCAAACACGATAACTAACAAGACATTAATATAACAACATAAGTTTTATTTAACACAAACATATGCAAGCAAACTAACATGATGCTCATGACAAGTTTTTAGTAAGTTGTTTTACGCGGTAACACCATGGGTGTTACAGCCCCACCCCCTTAAAGAAAATCTCGTCCCGAGATTTCCGTGCCTAGTGTGGAAAAAGAAGACAGGAAACATTACTGAGCTTTTTACCTTGAAGAGACAGGAAGAAGATGAGGATAATGCTCCGCAATATAACTTTCCTGTTCCCAAGTTGCTTCATCCTCTGAATGGTTTTGCCATTGAACCTTGTAAAACTTAACCACTCGGTTTCTGGTGACTCTTTCCTTTTCATCCAGAATCTTTATCGGATGCTCAAAGTAAGAAAGATCAGGCTGAAGTGGAAGATCAGTAACTTCTATAACTTCTTCAGGAACACGCAAACACTTTCTCAGTTGTGATACATGAAAAACATTATGGACTGCTGACAGAATCTCAGGAAGCTGAATCTGATATGCCACAAGGCCCCGTTTTGACAATACCTTGTAAGGTCCAACATAACGAGGAGCTAACTTTCCACGAACACCAAAGCGATGTTCACCTCTCATAGGGGATACCTTAAGATATACATAATCTCCAACCTCAAAACTCAAAGGCCTTCTTCTCTTGTCCGCATACATTTTCTGACGATTCTGAGCTGCCTTCATATGACCCTGAATGATGGTGACTTGCTCTCTAGCTTCTTTTACCAAATCTGGACCAAAATATCCCCGGTCTCCAACCTCAACCCAGTTGAGTGGTGTTCTACACTTTTTGCCATACAAAGCCTCAAATGGTGCCATCTTGATACTCTCCTGGTAACTGTTATTGTAAGAAAACTCTGCGAACCTCAGGCACTTGTCCCATTTTTCTGGAAAAGATATGATACAAGCTCTCAACATGTCCTCCAGCACTTGGTTGACCCTTTCAGTTTGTCCATCTGTTTGCGGGTGATATGCTGTGCTTCTCAACAACTTAGTTCCCAGGCATTCATGGAGTTGTTCCCAGAAACGGGAAACAAACACAGACCCTCTGTCTGACACAATGGTGAGAGGCACTCCATGCAAGGTGACAATCCTGTCGAAGTACAATTCAGCATACTGCTTGGCCCCATATTTAGAATGCACTGGCAAGAAATGAGCTGACTTGGTGAGTCGATCCACAATCACCCAAATGGAGTCATATCCTGAAAAGGTACGGGGCAAGCCCACAACAAAATCCATAGAGATATCTTCCCATTTCCAGGCAGGAATAGGCAAAGGTTGAAGAAAACCAGGTGTCCTCAAATGATCTGCCTTTACTCTTCTGCATGTATCACACTCAGATATATACTTGACAATATCTTGCTTCATTTTTGGCCACCAGTACAAAGTACGTATGTCATGATACATCTTGTTACTTCCAGGATGGATAGAAAACTTTGAGTTGTGCGCTTCTTCCAAAATTTTCCTCCTCAACTCTCCTTCGTTGGGAACTACAAGCCTATTCTTGAATTTCACCACTCCTTGGTCATCCACACTGAAATGAGTTCCTCGTGGTTCCATGATCAACTTCTTGATATGAGGGATTTCTGCTTTATCTTGCTTTTGCTCCATAACTATCTGTTCAAACAAATCCGATACAAGAGCAATATGTGCTAAGATCTCTGAATGATCCAGCGATAAAGATTCCTCTTGTGTTGGATGTGACATCCGACTCAAAGCATCAGCTACCACATTAGCTTTTCCAGGATGATAATGGACTTCCAGATTATAATCCTTAATCAGCTCGAGCCATCTTCGCTGCCTCAGGTTCAGCTCAGGTTGAGTGAAGATATACTTGAGACTCTTGTGATCTGTGTAAATGTGCACCTTATTTCCAAGCAAATAATGCCTCCATATTTTCAATGAGTGCACAACCGCAGCTAACTCAAGATCATGGGTGGGGTAGTTCAACTCATGCTTCTTTAACTGCCTGGAAGCATAAGCTATTACCCGTCCTTCTTGCATCAGCACCGCACCCAGTCCAATCCTGGATGCATCACAAAACACATCAAAAGGCTTTTCAATATCTGGCTGAGCTAGAACAGGAGTAGTGGTGAGGCATTTCTTGAGAATCTGAAAGGACTCTTCGCACTCTGGGCTCCACTTGAACTTGACCTCTTTCTGCAGCAGCTTGGTCATTGGTCTAGCTATCTTGGAGAAATCTGGAATGAACCGACGATAATACCCAGCCAAACCAAGAAACTGTCGAACCTGATGCACTGACGCTGGAGATTGCCACTTCAACACATCTTGTACCTTGCTTGGATCCACCGAAACTCCTTCAGGGGTTAAGACATGCCCCAAGAACTGCACTTTTTCTAACCAAAACTCACATTTGCTAAACTTGGCATATAACTTATGTTCGCGTAGTCGATTCAAGACTACCCGAAGATGTTGAGCATGCTCCTCTCTATCCTTGGAGTAGATCAAGATATCATCAATGAAAACCACCACGAACTTATCCAACTCTGGCATGAAGACTGAGTTCATGAGGTACATGAAGAAAGCAGGAGCATTGGTGAGGCCAAAAGACATGACTAAATACTCATATAACCCGTATCTGGTGGAGAAAGCCGTTTTGGGAATATCTTCAGGCCTGATCTTGATCTGATGATAACTGGATCGAAGGTCGATCTTGGAAAATACCTTTGCACCGGCTAACTGGTCAAAGAGTGAGTCAATCCGGGGCAATGGGTATTTATTCTTAATGGTTACCGCGTTGAGGGGACGGTAATCCACACACATCCTGAGTGTATCATCTTTCTTCTTAACAAAGATAGCTGGACAACCCCAAGGTGAGTGACTAGGACGGATGAAACCTTTCTCTAGCAATTCTCCCAACTGTTTCTTCATCTCAGCAAGCTCTGGAGGAGCCATGCGATAGGGACGCCGAGAAATTGGCGCGGTCCCTGGTTCCAACTCAATGGTGAACTCTACATCTCTCCCAGGAGGAAGTCCGGGTAAATCCTCAGGAAACACATCTGGAAACTCACAAACAACTGGGATGGAAGCAAGATCGGGGGAAGCTTCTGTACTAGCAACAACTGGCAAAGCAAGAGTGGAGGTCAAGAGAAGAGTCATCCTATCCTTTGATAAGTTTGGAAGCCTCAACTCTATGGCTCGGTGCTCTAAGTTCAGACTGACCCCAAAGTTTTTCATCCAATTCATTCCCAAGATAACATCTATGCCGTGTCCAGGCAATATTAAGAACTGGGAGCGATATATATGAGTGGCTAACCTCAGATCCACTGTAACTGTCCGAGTATTAACACAGATTTGAGCTCCCGCAGTTCTTATTCTATAGGCAATAGGTATAGCCATAACAGATATATCGTGCCTTTGTGCAAAACCCATGCTCATGAAAGAATGTGATGCACCAGAATCAAACAACACATAGGCTGGATGGGAATTTATGGTGAACATACCAGCCATCACAGGTTCTCCCTGTGGAATCTCCTCAGCTGCGGTGTAGTTCACTTGACCAGATCTGCTAACTGGAATCCTCTTCTTGAGCATCGTTCTCTTGACCAGGCGTGAGTTGGCTGAAGGCTGAGAGTACTGACCGCCCTGGTTCTGTGGGCATTCTCGAGCATAGTGACCCTCCTTGCCACACTTGAAACAAGCACCCGGCCTGTTCCCTTGAGCTTGAAACTGTGGTGCCTGCTGTCCAGGAGGTGGCTGCTGCACCTGCTGAGAAGGTGCGCGAAACTGGGTTGGTGCTGGAAAGCTTCTGTAGCTCTGAACTGGGCGAGACGGTTGCCCACCCTGTTGGTGAAAGGGCACCCGCCTAACCACCTGCACCTTCTGAGCTTGCTGATGCCCAAATCCCTCCGGAAAAAGCCCGCTTCCTCTTCTCTTCCGCCTGTGCCTCCTTGTGCAGGCCCTCCATGGTAATGGCAGCATCCATTAACTCCCCAAAGGTAGTATACCTGCCGTTGTAAAGCTTCTCCTGGAGCACAGCAGTAAGCCCCTGGTAAAACCTGTCTCTCTTCTTGGCGTCTGTGTCAACATATGACTCAGCATATTGGGCTAACAGGTTGAACCTATTGACATAGTCCAACACAGATAGCCCACCCTGCCGCAGCTCCAGAAACTCCTTAAGCTTCCTGCTCAGAAGACCAGCAGGAATATGGAACTGACGAAAAGCTGTTGTAAACTCTCGCCAGGTGATGGCATGGCCCACAGGCTGAGCTGCACTGAACGTCTCCCACCAAGCTGTTGCTGCACCCCGCAGCTGCTGTGCCGCGAAGTACACCTTCTGCCCATCAGTGATAGGAATGAGCGGGGAACTTTTGCTCCATATTGCGAAGCCAATGGTCAGCATCCAAAGGCTCCTGAGTGGGGACAAAAGTAGGAGGCTGTGTCCCCAGGAAGTCCTGGAAAGTGCATTCCCTCCCAGGAGCACGACCCCCATTCCCGTTGCCACCATTTCCTCCCCTTGCCCCCTGAGCAAAACCTTCCATCAAACGAGCCATGAGGCCCAAAGCTTGAGCTGCTTCCCGACGGGATGCCGCAAACTCCGCCCATACCTCCGCCGGGACCCCGGGAGGAGGTGGTGGCGGGGGTGGCGGGTGAGGTAGATGTTGTGCAGGCTCCAACGCAGGAACCCCATTGCTCTCCGAAAGACCCTCGTGCTCACGGTTGCTCCCATGAGCGCTCCCCTGACGGTCTTCCCCTGCGCCTGCCCCAGCGCTAGCCTGACCACGTCCGGACCTCAGATTCATCTGGAACAGATAGGGCCATAATTAAGAACAGCCAACACCATCTTATCATAGAGCTCGAGAAGAGATATGGACAAGAGAAAACATTATTTGTGGAGGGGTGTTTATTATGGTTCCCTGTGAATGATGCATGCTTCGACCTATTTATCCTCCCAAGCAAAAATATAGCGGCTATCGCAAAAGTTCGGCACATCGCACACTCTCTACGTACTACGCAAGTTAGTGTACCTGCAGAAAAAGATTAGTTCAAAACAGTGCCGCTATCCTAGTTAGACCATATTTATAATAGGGCTAATATTTAATACACGACCTATGCTTCCTATGCTTGTTGGTCAAGTTTTAGCAGTTTTTTCGGAAGTGTTCTAAAGCTCAGATACTCATTATTGGCTCTGATACCAACTGTGGCAGAACCGCCTAAGTAAATCCACTTCCAAGTACGCTTTGCCTTCCATTAGGCACTAAGCACACTTGAGAGTGTCTAAACTCAGCAATTCCGTCGAGCACACCCCAAGGGAGAACTCGAAAACAATCCACCATTTCTCGCCAGGATCCAATAATGAGTAGAGCTTACATAACACAACCCAACGAACATATTACAAGACTTAGGAATTTAATTATTACAAGCCATTGTTCGAGTACTGAAGGTAAATGGTGCGAAAAGTAGCGTCTAGCGAAGAGCTAAACGGAGGGGTGAGGACTCGGTCTGT